>OZ004705.1:145450412-146650412 GCA_963924515.1 Vespertilio murinus | reverse complement strand
GTATGGGCAAGATGCAGAGTTTCAAATTTTAAATTTAGTTTCTGGAATAAGTAATAAGTCAGAGGTTTTCACAGTAAAAATGGTTTACAACGAGAACCATTTGCTTCCACTCTGTACGTCCTATCCCCTCACCTGCCCCTCTCCTAGCAGTGTATACACTTCCAGTGTTTGACACAATCACAAACAAAGCAAATCAGTGTTCTCAAGAGGCACCACATTGTCTTCACGAGGCTGAACTTCCTTTTCTACCGAACCACCTGTCCGGGAGACCTTTCCAGAGAAGGTGTCTACATCCATTTTCAGCAGCGTGGTATGCCACTGTGCGCATGTACCATAATTTATGTAACCAACCCTCCGCTTATGGCAATGGGTTACTTCACATTTTTAAAAACTTTTTTTTCAATTACAGTTTATGTTCAATATTATGTTGTGTTAGCTTTATTTATTTTTTTTAAGAAAGGATAGTTTTTAAAAAAAATTTTTTTTATATTTTATTGATTTTTTACAGAGAGCAAGGGAGAGGGATAGAGAGCTAGAAACATCGATGAGAGAGAAACATCGACCAGCTGCTTCTTGCACACCCCCTACTGGGGATGTGCCCGCAACCAAGGTACATGCCCTTGACCAGAATCAAACCTGGGACCTTTCAGTCCGCAGGCCGGCGCTCTGTCCACTGAGCCAAACCGTTTTCTGCTTGTATTAGCTTTAATTGTACAACACAGTTGTCAGATAACCATACACTTTACAAAGTGACCCCCCAGGATTCCCAGCGCCCACCCGGCCCCACACACAGTTATTGCAATATTATTGGCTATATTTCCCATGCTGTACTCTACATCCCCATGGCTATTCTGTAATTACCAATTTATACTTCTCAGTCCCTTCTCCTTTTTCACCCAACCCCCCCCCCCCAACTCCCTCCCCTCTGGCAGCCATCAGTCTGAGTCTGTTTCTGTGAGTCGGTTTCTAGTTTGTTTATTTTGCTCCTTAGATTCACATCTAAGTGAAATCATATGGTATTTGTCTTCCTCTGACTGACATTTCACTTACTATAATACTCTCTGTGCTGTCGCAAAGGATAAGGTTGTATTCTTTTTTAACTTATCCCATTGTATATGTGTACCACAACTTTTTTTTATCCATTCATCTATTGATGGTACCTGGGGTGCTTCCATATCTTGGCTATTGTAAGTAACACGGTAATGAACAGAGGAGTGCATGTATTCTTTCAAATTAGTACTTTGGGTTTCTTCAGATATATACCAAGAAGTGGAATCCTGGGTCATAAGGCAGTTCCATTTTTAAAGTTTTAGGGAACTCCGTACTATTTCCCACGGTGGCTGGGCCAAGCTGCATTCCCACACACAGTGCACGAGGGTTCCCTTTTCTCCACATCCTTGCCAACACTCGTTTGTCTATTAGTTGATGATAACCATTCTGACAGGTGGAGCCTCATTGTGTTTTAATTTGCATTTCCCTGATGATTAGTGATGCTGAGCATCTTTTCCTACATCAACTGACCATCTTTTTTGTTTGTTTGTTTCTTCTTCTTCTTTTATTTCTCTCTTGGCCATCTTTATGCCTTGTTTGGAGACATGTCTATTCAGGCGGGCTGCTTCTCTGTTATAATCAATAAATGCCACAGCACATCACTTGTGCCCATCATTTTGTAACTGTGCAGGTGTTGCTGTAAGGTAAATTTCTAGAAGCCGGAGAATTGGGTTACAGGGTGAAAGTATTTGTGACATTGCATAGACATTTCCACATGGCCCCTTCTAGGAACTGCGCCATCCACATTCCCCAGGAATTGCTTAAAACTGCCTGTTTCATCCTAACAGAGTACATGTGATCCCTGAACAGTGCGGTGGGTCAGTGAGTTGAAAACCCATGCTTAACTTTTGACTCCCCCAAACTTTAACTACTAAGAGCCTACTGCTGACCAGAGCCTAACCAATAACATAAAGTCAATGAACATATATTTTTGTGTTATATATGTTATACACTGTATTCTTATGATAAAATAAGCTAGAGAAAAATGTTATTAAGAAAAGCACTGTCTGCCGAAACCGGTTTGGCTCAGTGGATAGAGCGTCAGCCTGTGGATTGAAAAGTCCCAGGTTCGATTCCGGTCAAGGGCATGTACCTTGGTTGCAGGCACATCCCCAGCTGGGGGTGTGCAAGAGGCAGCTGATCGATGATTCTCTCTCATCGATGTTTCTAACTCTCTATCCCTTTCTCTTCCTCTCTGTAAAAAATCAATAAAATATATATATATATATTTTAAAAACATTGTCTGTGAGTTTTGCAAATTATTGCAAATCTCAAACATTCCCCCCAGTAAATTTATTGACCAAAAATTTGCATATAAGTGGACCTAAGCAGTTCAAATCCATGTTGTTCAAGGGTCAACAGTATATTGTTGAACTTTTGGATTTTTGCCAATATGATAAAAAAGTATGGCATTTCAGCCTAGTTTTAATTAGCATTTTTAAAAATTTAAGTAAGGCTGAATATCTTATTGGCTTAAAGGCCGGTCATACTTTTTTTTTTCTTCTTTTTTTTTTTAAATAAATCTTTATTGTTCATATTATTACAAATGTTCCTCATCCCCCCCCCCCCCATTGCTCCCCTACACCAAGTTTCCATTCAATTCTCTGCCCTTTCCCCATCCCCCATTGTCCTCATCCATAGGTGCAGTTTATGTTCAGTCTCTTCCCGCCCCGCTCCACTCCCCATTTCCCCAAGAATCATCAGTCCACTCCCCTCCCATACCTCTGATTCTATTATATTCACCAGTTAATATTGTTCATCATTTTTACTTCCCTTGGTTTTTAGACTCACTTGTTGATAGTTACGTGTTTGTTCATAATTTTTATCTTTATTTTCTTCCTCTTCCTAAAGAACCCCTTTTAACAATTCATATAATTCTGGCTTGGCAGTGATGAATTCCTTTAGCTTAAATTTATTTGTGAAGCTCTTTATCTGGCCTTCGATTCTGAGTGATAGCTTTGCTGGGTAGAGTATTTTTGGCTGTAGGTTCTTGTTATTCATCACCTTGAATATTTCTTGCCATTCCCGTCTGGCCTGCATGGTTTCTGTTGAGAAATCAGCTGACAGTCGTATGGGTGCCCCTTTATAGGTAACTACCTGCTTTTGTCTTGCTGCTTTTAATATTCTCTCTTTGTCTTTAGCTCTTGGAATTTTAATTATGATGTGTCTTGGTGTGGTTCTTTTTGGATTCCTTTTGTTTGGGGTTCTGTGTGCTTCCTGGACATGTAAATCTATTTCTTTCACCAGGTGGGGGAAGTTTTCTGTCACTATTTCTTTCAATATGTTTTCGGTATCTTGCTCTCTGTCATCTTCTGGGATGCCCATAATTCTGATGTTGGTTCGCTTGAAGTTGTCCCAGAGGTTTCTTACATTATCTTCAACTTTCTGGATTCTCTTGTCTTCTTGCTTCTGTGGAGGAGTGTCCTCTGGCTCTTTGTGTTGCAAATCTTGGACTTGATTCTTACAATCTTCCATTCTGTTTTTAGGACTCTGTATAATATTATTTATTTCAGAGATTGTATTCTTTATTTCTAGTTGACCTTTTATTATTTCTTGTTGACCCTTTATTATTTCTTGTTGATCCTTTATTATTTCTTGTTGATCTTTTTTCATATCCTCATAGGTCTCATTTATTTTATCGGCCTTTTCTAGGAGATTGTTGAACAACCTTATAAGCGTGGTTTTGAACTCTATATCCCGTCGCTTTTTGTCCTCCATTTCTTTCGTTTGTGATCTGTTTCCTCGTTTGGACATTTTCGCTGCTTCCCTGAGTTGGTAGGTTGGGAGGATCAGCTGTGTCTATGCCAGGAGATAACCTTATTGCACTAGACTTGGAAACCTGCAAAAGCCTCTCTGAGTTCAGCTTGGATGGGGCAGAGTTTCTGGGTGGAGCTTACAACCTTGGCTTCCGGTTAGCCCCGCCCTCGGAGGTTCCTGAGTCTCAGTGTACCTCAGTGTCCTTTGGTACTCGCTGCAAGCACCTCTGAGAGAAAGGCGCCCTGGAGCTTCGCCCGCTTCCAGACAGTGTAGTCTCTCCCCCAACAAGCCCACAACTGGGGTTCAGAGCAGTTGGAAGTGGGGTTAAGAACAGTCCGGAGCTTATGTCTCCTTCCTGCTAGGGCGATCTCGCGGCCCAAACAACAGTCTGTCCTCTGTGCGCGCAATGTGCGCGACTCAGGGGATCTGCTTTTCGCTCCCCTGAGCTTCTGCCTTACAGCCCAGATTCCCCCTGTATGAGGCTGGGGCCCGAGGGTCTTGCCCAGGACTGGGGTTCAGTGCAGTCAGAACTGGGGCTCAGCACAGTCCTGAGCTTTTGAGTCCTTCCCGCTGGGGCAACACAGCAGCTCAGCGAACAGTCCCTCCTCTGCGCGCAATGTGCGCGACTCCGGGGCTCTGCCTTTCTCGCCGCTTGGCTGAGCTTCCGCCTTACAGCCCAGATTCCCCCTGTATGAGCCTGGGACCCCCGGGGTCTCGCCCAGAACTGGGGTTCAGTGCAGTCAGAGTTGGGGTTCAGCACAGTCCGGGGCTTTTATCTCCTTCCCGCTAGGAAACGCCAGCCAGGCACTCAGCCGCCCCTCCTCTCCGGCTCCGTCCTCTCCCCGCGCGCGCACCGTGCCTCCGTACCTTAGGCTTTTACAGCTCCTCTGGTTTTCCTTCTGGTTTTCTCTTTCCTTCTAGTTGTAGAATTTCCAGTCAGTCAACTTTCCTGTAGTTCTGGACAGTGTCCACTCTATATTTTAGTTGTATTTTTTTAAATTGTTGAGGGCGGCTGCAGTTAGGCTTTTAGCTCTGCCGCCATCTTGTTGTGTCCCCGGTCATACTTTTTATGTGATGTGTCTGTCCAGGTTCTTGCCCTTTTATCTGTGGGCTTATTGAGCTTCTTCACCTCCATTTCTAGGAGTTTACGTACCGTATTTGCCGGCGTATAAGACGATTTTTTGGCCCTGAAAAATACGTATTTGCCGGTGTATAAGACGACTGGGCATATAAGAAGACCCCGTAACATTTCCACTAAAAATACAGAGTTTGTTATATATTCGCCGTATAAGACTACCCCCCACTTGGAGGCATATTTTTCAGGGCCAAAAAGTCGTCTTATACGCTGGCAAATACGGTATATTAGGAAAACAAACTTCTTATCTAATAGAAGTTGCAAAGAATTTTCTTGATTTGTCTTTGCTTTTTATTTTGCTTATGTCTTTTTTGAGATCATAAATGCATTTTTTTCTATTTTTATGTGCTTGAACTAAGATATGGGACTTTCATGTGATAAGTTATTAATTATTCAAAGCTTAGTACATTTCACTCAATAAAAATACGTGGAGAACTTACTGCTGTACTTCCCACCTTTGTGCTAAGTGTCAGGCACAAAATGGCTCCCCTGGAAACATTTCTAATCTAGTGGATGAGACCATCAGATAAGTCAACAGTGTGCCAGTGGTAAGGGCTACAACAGTGATACGAAAAAGGGCTTTAAGATTACAGCGGGATGCCTAACTCTGAGAAATTTGTGGAATGTTTCATAAAGAAAGTTTTTATTTTTAAGCAGGGTCTTGAGAGCTGTGTAGGGTCCTGAGAGCTGTGTAGGAGTGTAACAGGTGAAAGGAAACAGAGGAGTAGGTAAAGTCCTCATAACCTAGTTTCTGAGGGATTAGGTCCAATGATAATATTTAAACAATTCTCTCCCACCAGACCAGATAGGTTGACTTTTTCTTGTAACAACTTGCCAAAAACACAGGTAATAATCTCAATTATATCTTACTTAAATGAGAGGTGATGTAATACCCTTACTGAAGGAAACATGGTTGGAATTCTGCCCAGTTTGAATAAGCTTGTGATGACTTTTGGTTCTCAATGTCCACTAATGTCATTCTATTCTAACCACTTGAAGTTACGCCTAGTATTCCACTTCTACAAGGAAGAAAAGAAAGGGAATTTACTAGTATCTATAGTCTTTGCTAGTGACAATTCCAATATTTTTTTTTCTTTTAGGTTAGTCTCACACATTTCTGCACAATTGGAAATTGTCTTCACAATGCCTGCAATCATCTCTTCACTGGTCAGTTCAAGTGTGAGGTAGAGCTGATGTGCAAGCAAGGAGAGAGAGTGGAGTCAGCCACTGATGGGTCTTCAGGAGCGGGGAAAGCTGGGACTCAGACATTGGTTCAAGGGACAGACACAGTTGTTGCCTACCCAAGCCATCCCCGACTTCTGTCTCCCGTAGAATTCCTGTCTGGTTGAAAGAAGCAGAGGGACCAGCCCAGAGGTGTACTGTGACTGGTCTGGTCTGGATTAGGCCAATCATGCCAATCTAGTTCCCCTCTTTCACACTGGATATCTGGCTCAGGGTGAATATCTCAGAGCTTGAAGCGTAGGGTGGGATGAACCTGTTAGGGCTAATAACGCACCGTGGGGAAGCACGGGACTTACCTCTAGTTGGAATGTCTGTAAGGAGAGTTCTCCAAAAGGACGAGGGCCTTGGGGGGCCCTTGCCGAAGGCGGCAGCCCCTACCTGGACTTTTCCAAACAAGTCCGATCCCCTGGGGTGTTTTACTAGAATCTCTATGTTCGGTGTTTCAAGACCTGACCTTGTAGAAGCATATACTTTCTCAAAGATACTTTCCCTGCTGATTGTATGTAGAGGTTAATTTGAGTTCAACCCATTGTTACAATAAAAAGCCAATGAGGCAGGCCAAAACCTGTTTGGCTCAGTGGTAGAGCGTCGGTCTGCGGACTGAAAGGTCCCGGGTTCGATTCTGGTCAAGGGCATGTACATTGGTTGCGGGCACATCCCCGGTGGGGGGTGTGCAAGAGGCAGCTGGTCAATGTTTCTCTCTCATCGACATTTCTAGCTCTCTATCTCTCTCCCTTCTTCTCTGTAAAATATCAATAAAATATATTTTTTAAAAAATAAATAAAAAATAAAAAGCCAACGAGGCAGGAGAACAGGACTGCTTTTACTACCGAAGTAAAAGCGTCCCTTAGCCCTCTCCTTCACAGAAACTTCTCAAACTCTGTGTGAGAGCAATCTGTTCATCCGTTGTTCAGGGTCTGCCGGTCAGCCCCGGCAATGCACAGGAACACATCTGCACGGGGATTTCTGAGAAAGCCATTGTTTTCCGGTAAAACAAGAGAGCTGGAGCCCGCCTTCGCTGCTTTCCTACCTGGAACACCGATGTGATGCCTGCAATTGCAGCAACTGTCTTGTGAGCAAGAGAACGGGAAGAATTTTTGCAGTGACATTAGACTTGGCATCTTGTGGCTGACTTAACCTATGTTAAGCAGTTGCCCATGTCTAGACCTCTTGGCATGTGAGGAAAATAAATACCCTTCCTTTCTTAAGCCTCGATTGGTCAGGTTTTCTAGAAAGCAGTCAAGCAGCAGCTGTGGCCTCTTACATATGCTTTGCTTGGCTTGCCACACTTCTATCGGTTCAGCTGGTGAGGCGTCCACAAGCCCAGGTGGTTGTAGGCGAGCTAATAGTTACAGAAACAGCCTAAACAAGGCAAGCATGGTGCCAGCTACCTGTGTGCCTTGTCCCAAAGGACCACGACAAACCAGGGCCGGACCATGGGCAACGTGAGCCGCGGGGCCCTCTGTTGCTGAGGAGCCAACTTAAGACTCCAGCCAAAGCAGTTTTATAATCTGCAACTGCCTGTGGCAACCTCACATGGGGGTGGGGGTGGGGCAGTAGATGGAAAGCAGCTTTGTGACAGCTCCTCACTGAATTGCCTCTCCTGCCGAGTTCCTGAGAAGCTAATAGGACGTTCAGCAACACAAGCCAGATGGCAGCTGGGCGTGGGCTCCGTGGTCATCTGTGTGGAGACCTGCAAGGGCGTCAGGGAGCCACAGCAGAGACTGCCCCTACAAACTGCAGACAAAAGCCTTAAAAAAAAAAGCCTTTTATTTAGGAGAGTTCTCATTCTAAGGTTTCAGGGGAGAGGGAGTGAAGGAGAGGAGTGGGCTCGTTGAAGGTCACGAGTTTTTCAGAGAAATAATATATTCTTCTTCTTTTTTTTAATCCTCACCTAAGGATATTTCCCATTGATTTTTAGAGACAGAGGGGAAGACAGAGAGAACGATCAATGTGAGAGAAACACCATCAATTTGTTGCCTCCTGCACATGCCCTGACCAGGGCCTCGGGCCGGGGAGGAGCCTGCAACCTAGGAATGTGCCCTTGACTGGAGTCAAACTCGGGACCCTTCTGTTGTTGCTCTCTATCCACTGACCCAAATCGGCTAGGACAGAGAAATAATATATTCTGCTTATTGTTTTTATCTTTTGCTGAAGTATTTCCCAGTATCTCATAAGACTTATTACAAGAATGTTTCCATGCATACAAAGGTAGTGTTGAAGTACATGCCCACGCATTTGCAAGGACAGAGTTCTTGTGTGTGTGTGTGTGTGTGTGTGTACACATGTGTGTATCAGCTAAACATTAGCTACAAACCTCACAGACCCCAGCACACTGTATCAACACGCTTTCTGCAACTGCTCTTTGTATGGGATGTGTGTAATTACACATTCCAAATCATCCCCAGCCACACCAACTGGCTTGTCTCACTCTCATTTCTTAAATGTGTGCCAGTAACGCAGATTTTGTGAATTCCAACCTTAACCAACCTTAAAAGACACATTTTTACAGCCCTTGCCTTTCATGCCTGAAAGGAAAGCTCAAATAACTGCAAAAGCAGAGCGCGGGTGACACTGCTTATGCATTTGTCTCCCCAACTATATCAGGTGGGAGGTGCTGCTGCTACTTACGATTCAAACCATTCATGTCATATCACCTTTGTGGTCTGAAGTAGAATTTATGATGTCTGTACATGACTCATCCCAGCTTTCTCCAGGAATAAGAACGAGATGGGCTTATTATTGGGGGATGGCAGAGAGGAGTTGGAGGGGAGCTAGAAAACCCACTCTCAGCCCCCCTCATTTCACTGGCAGAGGTAATTTACCCACGCAGCCTGCCCCGAGGGCCCAGGACAAGAGCACACCTGGTGGCCCCAGGCAACCAACCCCCTCCATGCCCACCTCACTCTGTCCTGCACCCCAAAGTGCCTTGTGAGCACCCATGTGGAAACTCCAGCCAGGATGACTGAGCTTTTGTGATACCCAGTTTTTATAACTTTATAGCCCCCTTTCACCGTTGTCCTAAAAAAGGGATGCATGGGGAAAAAATGTTCTTAAGGTAAATTTTTGACCTTTTAAAAAGTGTCCAGTTGAGTCATCTATTCACTGTGAATTTTAGAATTTTCTGGAAACACTTGAACTTTCTGCAGTTCTCTGAGAGAGGATGAACTCAGGAATGCCAAGTTGGAGGAGGTAGGAGGGGGCAGGCCAGAGGCTGGAAGGTAGAGAATTCCGTGTAGGTCCCTGCATCCAGGGCTGAGCCCTCCCCACCTCAGGCTCAGCTCTTCGCAGAACAGGGGTAACTAGGCTTAACTCTCTAGGCAGGAAAGTTGAGGTCTCCTCTCTGGAGAAACAGATTGAGGCAGGAGAACAAGTGAATGGACAACAATATTTGATGGCCAATCCACAACATTTCTGATCTCCAACTATAACCCCACCATGAGGTTCCCCAGGAACCAAAGGCCAGCACCACCCACAGAGCTTCTCCCAGCTGCCAAGGGCTTCTCTCTTATGTCAATAAGAATGGGTAGATGTCAAGGGAAGCATCTAACATGAAAGACAGGAACAAAAAAAGTAAAAAGATAAAAAGGAACTCAAAGGATTCAGGAACTATACAGAGGAGAGAAGAAACAAGCACACCCAAACATCTTATAACTAGAGGCCCGCTGCACACAATTCACGTCAGAGCAGCCTTCCTTCCTCTGGCTGCCGGCACCGGCTTCCCTCTGGCACCTGGGACCTGGGCTTCCCTCGAAGCCCTGGCTTCCCCCTAAAGGTCATCCAGAAGGTCTAATTAGCATATTATGCTTTTATTATTATTATAGATTGAACTCCTCAGAGAAAGATGAGAGCACATTCCATCTATGAAACACAAATGGAGGGTTCTTGGAAGTTAAATTTTGAAAGCTGAAATGGAAAAAGTGAATAAGTTTGCTATAAGATAAATTTAAGGAAATAGTAGACCAGGAAGTAAAACAAAATGAAAACAAAACAAAACCCCAGAGTCCCTGTAGAAAAATAGAAAAGAAACAACATCCCCCGAGGGGTCCCAGGTTGGAAAGGGTGCAGGCTTGGCTGAGGGGCACCTTCGCCTCTGTGCACGCATTTCGTGCGTCAGGCCTCTAGTGTTGATATAAAACCTGTTGGTGAGTCCTTCATTAAGTACCTAAGCCAAAGACCCAAACAAGGTCATTTGAAAAAAGAAGGCAGTGAAACAATGGAGAGGAACCAAGCAAAGGCACACAGAGGACGCTCAGGGCACTGCCGGCCACACCTTCAGCAAGTCTCCATGGAGAGCCTACTGTGTGCGGGCACCACCCTTGGCACCCAGCAGGCCCTTTCCCCGTCTTATGTTCTAATGGGGAGACAACAAATGAACAGGCAGCACACTCTGCCTACCTGTTTTATTTCACAAACCCAATGTGACAAATTTAATCCTCCCAACAACCCTATGACGCTGGCTTCCTAATTCCACTTTTCAAAAGAGGAAACTGAGGCCGAGAGAAATCAAGTACCCTGCCCAAGGTCCCACAGTTGTCACATCACAGACGTAGGCTGGCCCGTTCCAGGTTTACGCCTGACCAGCTGCTAGACTGCCCTCCTTGGGCAGGGATAGTCTTTGGGGAGAAGCAGCAGCGAGGACCTAGAGCAGGGGTGGGCAAACTTTTTGACTCGAGGGCCACAATGGGTTCTTAAACTGGACCCGAGGGCCGGAACAAAAGCAATCTGACTATGCTGGTACTCTCATCTTGGGCTGCTGGTGAAGGTGTGGAGGGGAGGGAAAGAGAACCCTCTGCTCTTTCGGGCCAGAGAGAACAGCCAAACGGGCCAGATCCAGCCCGAGGGGCCATAGTTTGCCCACGGCTGACCTAGAGAGACAGTGAGGGGCGGGCCACTTCAGGTGAGGAGGTCAGGGAGGACTTCCTGAGCAGGTGCCAGGTGTGCTTGGCCCTCACGTGTGTGCTGCGGAGCTCAAAGCTCTCTGGACCCTGTAGGGGCGGGAGGAGCCCTTTTTCTCTTTCCATCCTCCCGATCCATTTTAAAAGAAAACAGGGAGCTTCTTGTTCAGCACATAATGTCCATCTCCTGAAGCTACCGCAAGGCCCGGGTTGCCGGGAGCAGTGTCCACAGTCAGCCGGGAACAGTTGCCGTGGCTTCTCAGGAACGTGCATTTCCTTTCACGACTGCAAATTAGTTTCTGTCGGTGACACCATCCTCACCCATTTCAAACACGGGCCACGCATCTCTGCTTCGTGTTGAGGTGTTAATAGTTTACCACTGGGTGACGGCGCCTCTGCTCATGTTCATCTTCCCCCTTTGAATGTTTCCTCGTTGCTATTAAACTTCACATCGGCTGGACTCCAGGAAAATGCCACAGGCATAGTCTAGCCACGCAGACCAAGCAAAGGTTTCTTCTTGCCTTCACTTTGGCCTCTATGTTTTGACTTCTACGGTTCTCGTGATGCATCGCTACGTGTTATTTATATTACTCGTTAATGAGATTAGAGACCTGAGGTGCCCAACCTCTCCTCAGTCCCACTTCTGCTTTCTGCAACGAGGAGACTTTTAAACGCACTGCAAGAGCAGGTAAGGTGTGGGGGGGGAGGTGTTCCTGAAAATGGCGCGAGCACAGCCGTGGAGCCAGCACCACCCCGTCAGCTTATCTCTTCCCCGCAAAATGCCATGCATTTTCATTAGGCGATCAATAGAGATGACATGATTGCTCCGGAGCTCAACCCTGATATTTAAATTTCTTCCCCTCGACCTTAATGAGGGCATCTGTCAGAGCAGTGGAGTGGGGTGACATTTATAACACTGCCACTCGGTTCTGCGATTAGACACAGATCAGTCAGGGGTTAGGTTGCAGGCTAATGGTGATTTCAACATGCGCTGAGCAGCCATCATGGTAATTACAAAATTTGCTGTAAGAGTAACAAATAATATCTTGTTTTTCAAACTGCTTCTCAATTAGCAGTAGCATAGCGTAGCTGGTGGTGTGGGAGGGGCTTCTGTTAGGTGCGGGACCCTGAATTCAAGGGGTGGAGGGGCGGATTCTGGACGGATGAAGAAACAGAGAAGAAAAGCAGGAGTTGGGAGGAAGAAACTGGAAAAGACAAAAGCCACAGAACCTCTATCAGTCAGGCTCTCCACAAAGCGTTAAATGAGATCTTATAGAAGATCAATCTGTGATCTTCTTCATTTGTGAGTTTAGGGCAAATTTATAAAGCGTGAGTCTCGGTGCTTAGATGAACGTACATTCATGCTTCTTTTTAAAATATATATATATATTTTATTGATTTTTTACAGAGAGGAAGAGAGAGGGATAGAGAGTTAGAAACACCGATGAGAGAGACTCATCGATCAGCTGCCTCTTGCACACCCCCTCTTGGGGATGTGCCCGCAACCAATGTACATGCCCTTGGCTGGAATCGAACCTGGGACCCTTGAGTCTGCAGGCTGATGCTCTATCCACTGAGCCAAACCGGTTTCGGCACATTCAAGCTTCTTAATCCAAATTTCCAGGAAAATGAGAAACCAACTGCTTCAGGATCTTAAACAGGACGTGTGCTTTATTGCATAGCCTTAATGGTTTCTCAGAACCGCAAGAAGGAGAGTTGTTCAAAGGCTGTGATAGCCGAGTTTTAACGCCATTCCACCCCATTTCTGAGCAGTTGCATTTCGACAAACTTCCATCATGCTTGAGACGAAAAAGCCTTCAGTGTCAGCAAGTATATCAACTGGTGGGTGATCCATCAGGCAAAAGCCAGTCTTTGAACTGACAGGCAGGATCCCGTACAGAAACTGCCACGGCTGGGCCCCGCCACGGGAAGCATGCCCCTCAGGGCCCGTCTGCTCTGTAAGGAGCTCGGACACTAGCTCAGGGGCCTCTGGCTGCCTCTGCTCTTTCCTGCTCTGAATTAGGTCTCATTTCCTCACTGGCAGTCTTGTTTTTCAAACGCTAGAAGTTCTTCGGCATGAGCATGGTTATTAAAGAGGTGTGAGCTCCCAGTGGACATCTCAAGATCCTTTCCTCTGGGTTTGGGGAAGCCTGGCTTGAGAAACTGGTCTAGGGCTGGCTGTGTTCAGGAGCTTGAGTCCTTGGGGCAGATGCTTCATTCTCAGTTACAGATTTCCGGGGACTACGGGAGTAGGCCTGGAGCGTCTGTTTTGAAGCCTTCCACTTCTTCTATTCTTTTGAATCTCTCCTGGTCATATCTGTTGTAAGCAGCTGAGCTCTGTTATTTGGTACATCACATGGGATCCATAGGTACTGTATTTGGGGCCAGTCACTGTTCTTCTCTGGCATTTATAGATTGAAAAAATTGCAAAAATATTCTTGGAAATAATTAACTGTATTTCTGACACCCCTCCCCCCATATCTTGGGTTCCACTTACCTCAGCATCACCCCAAATGCCTCTGCTTTAGGGCAGGCATATCATCATCTAGATCGGACTTGACTGCAGATAATTTCTTAGCCTTAATTTTAACTTCGCAGCAATTCCTTTCACTGACATAGCTTTAGACAAAGATCTAATCTCTTCACTTTGTATAATTCCTTCTTTGGGCCCATTCAAACAAGCATCAAATTTTTTCTTTTTAAAGAAGTAAATTTATTGGGGTGTCACTGTAATAACATTATATGAGTTTCAAGTGTATGATCCCGTGACACACCATCTGCATATTGCATTGTGTGCTTACCACCCAAAGTTGAGTTTCCTTTCATCACAAATGTTTGACCCCTCCTTTACCCTCTCTATCTGCCTTCCACCTTCTTCCCCTCTGGTCAATATCTCTTTATCAAGGTGCACACATTCTTAGTCTTCAATTTGAGATTTCTTTGCTTCTGCTAAAACTTTACCTGCTGCTCATTCACCTAGAGCAGATGTCTGAAGACCTATTCCTAGGGGGACACTTCTGTCTATACTTGTCAACATGGATGTTTCAACATGGGATATCCCATTATGTCTTTTCAGTCAGGTCTTCTAATCCAGGAATGTTCTCAGTGATTGCAGTAGAGCATACACAACAGTGTGAGAAGGGTGTACAATATGAAGTAGAAATAAGATTGAATCCAAAGTAGGGTACTCAGGCTGGCCTTTCCTTTCAGTCTTCCACACTATGTGGTTCTTAGGCAACTAGAATGACAGACCATCACTTTGTCTTTACCACCGTCTTCTTCTTCTGGCTGTTGTACTATTGTAGAAGGCTGAGCACAGGTGTCTCCTTCCACCCCGTGGCGCCCCGATGAACAAGCAGCACCAGCGATCCTCTGCGTCTGTGAGGGCAGCAGGGGCAGCAGCTTTCCAGTCCCTGAGGAGGCCCCGGGATAAGGCCTCCTAAGGCAATGTGAGATGATCTTACCAGGCCTTTTCCCTCTTGATTTTTTTTTTAAATAAGAGCAGTGTTCAAAGTGCTTATCTTTAAGAAGGATTCCCCTAAGATTTCACACTTACTGTATCTGAAATTGTCCTCTTGATAACGTATCCACACCTACCCAAACCTGCTTTTTCCCTGGGATTTCTCATCTTAATAAACAGTACTGCTGAGTTGTTGAGACTCTTAACCAGAATTATCCTTCATTTTTCTCTTTAATTTCCACCCCATATCCAATCCAGTAAAAAAAAAAAAAATCCTATCTCTGATCCAATACAATTATTTCTGTAAGGATTTCTGCAATAAACACCTCAATGATTTTTCAATTCCTAGTTTTAGCCCCCTTCCGCATGGCACCCCACCCCCCACATAATGTAGTCTCTAACCTCAACAACAAGGTTCTTTTAAAAGGCAAATCAGATTGTGTCACGCTTGCAATAGCTCTCTAGTCACAACACTGTCATTTAGAACCAACTCAGAGCCACTCTGTGGCCTCCAAGTCCTGCATGATTGTGCCTTGGCTGTCTCTCTGACCACAGTTCACACACTTGACCCTTGCTCACTATGCTCATTACATTGGGTTTCCTGTTGGTGCTTGCATGTCCATTATGGGCCTGCCTCAGGTCCTTTGCACTTGCTGTTCCTTCTGCCTAGAACCTCTTCTCTACATAGTTCAATGCTGACTCCACAATTCACCCACTTCCCTGCTCAGAAATGCCTCATGTTTTAAGACCATTATCTAAAATATCACTCTCAACCCTTCATTCCTCTTTTATTTTTCATTACAGCATTTATGGATACCAAGTTTCATATTATGCATTTTTATTTACTTGTTTATAGTATTTGTTTATAGTATTTGTTTATAGTATTTGCCTCAAGGTCAGGGACTCTACTTTGTTATCTGCAGGGTCCCTCACACCTAGAATGGTGCTTGGCATAAAATATGTGCTTAATACATATTTGTTAAATGAAGAGCTAATGGGAAAATTGAAACTCAAGACAAACTTTCTTTATTTTCCTGTATTTCCCAGGGTTAGTTTTGCCACGGGTAAGGATAATCTGGTGTACAAGTAATGTGAACATCCATGATCAGAAACGGATTATAATTCAAACTCAAGTCCTCTTGCACTCCTTTATGGCTCCCTGTTGATGGTTGTTATAAAATTTTATACTGTTCTTCCGATGAAATTTAAAACTAAACTCTATTTAAATTATTTTCCCCTAGTGTTTCTGAGTAGAAATCCTAGGCCGGACCAAAGTGGATAATCTGCAGGAGATGATTTACTGGAATGGGTGCCCAACCTGGGATCTGCGCAGCAACATCAGTATCATTTTTGCTAAGTGATGTGTCTAATGAGGACATTTCCAGGGAGTCTCAATGACAGACTCCTCATTTACTTCCAGAGCCGCATGCACAACTCCAATAGCCCCTGAAACAAGCTTGATAACGTCATTGCACAAATCACTCTTCAAGTGAGGGGGAAAAAAGTCATGACTTACACTTATCCATATAATAACATATGAAGGAGAACATTTATTATTTACTTCGGTTACATCAGCTTTTTAAGTTGTTCTAGTGGAGCTATAAAGCTCTACCAAATGTCTTGGTCTGACCCGTATTACAGAGTAGGGAAATTTATAGTGACAGTTAGGACACTTGGGTTTGTTTCCATCACATGTGCAAACTTGTAGAAGCAGCTTACATTCCTTTCACTCCTCATTATACTAAAGGATGATACCGTTGAGATTTCAAAAAACAAACAAACAAAAAAACCAACACACAAAACAAACAAAAACACACAAAAAACCCAAAAAACAAAAAATCCACAAAAACAACTCCAGCATTTTCAGAAAACAACTACAACAGGCTTCCCCTTTAAAGGATAAGAAATGAATAATTTAAAATATACATAGAAAATATATTTGTGGAACCCTACCAGACTTGTCTACAAATGAACATATGAAACAGGTGATTTCTCTAAAATTCAGTTTTATGTATTTCTAAGTTTCCTGCATTTCTTCATACATTCTTTCCACAAATATTTATTGAGTATCTGCTATATCCTACTCACCTCGGTAAACAGAACTAAATATGCAATCTAGAGAACTGACGTGGATGTAAACATGTATTCTTTTTACAATAAAGTTAAAAGAATACAGTCTCTCTGATCAAAATAATCTTGGTTATCATGAAAGTTTGAGGGGGAAAATAAGGGAAGGGATTGACAAAATTCCAAGAAAATTTTAAATAAATTTAAATTCCAACAACTTAAATAAATTGTCTCGTGTCCCTGGAAGAATTGAATTAGATTGCAGAAGTTTAGAAATTATTTACAGCTTTTGAAATTGGTCCCCGATGCCCCTAAATAGTACAGCAGGTTTTCAAATAACCTTGATGAAATGCCTAGGAACTTCTGTTTCTATAAATTAGCCTATGTTAAAATTGGTTTTGCTACCTGCCTTTTCCCTACAGTTCCAAGAACCTATCGCTGACATTAAGTGAGAACTTACTATATTTATTTTAACCTAAAAAAAAAATCTCTTCCAGCGAATGGCAGCCCCCGTTTTGGTGAAGCCCAAGTCTCAGGCCTTTTGGAGGAAACACTCGTTGTGCATTTCTGGAAAGCAATTTGGAAAAACGCCTTCTCCATCTTACTAGCCATTTGAAGAAAGACTTTGATCACAGAGACTCCAGATTCCCTTTTCTGTATCTTGCTCCTTTTTCAGGATAACTTCCTCAACTCAGGCTCCTAGCGACGAATGTTCTCTGTCCACAGACAGACCTGCTCCTAGGAAATGATTCTGATGGAATCACTCACACCAAAGTCAAATGCCTGATGTGTCTTTCCCCTTGCCTGTGGATATTTGCACTCACTAGTTTCAACCCCTTAAATGAAAGATGTCACTTCTTAATTTCTCATTATATCATCTGTTAATTGGAGATGTAGAATGATGGAAGCTCTGGCGTTCTGTGGTTCTCAATGTGCAGCATTTGACTTGTCCAGGCATTGTGATGGGGGTGATGGTGGGGGTGGGAGAGAGGGGAGCACCCAGGTGGGATAAAATTACTTGTGGAAGACCCTCGGATCAGTTGAGTGATTTTCCTTACAAGTAACAAAAAATTCAACAGTGTTCTAGCCAATAAAGTCATCTATGACTGTAAGAAGTCTAGAGATAGGATTTCAGGAGTGAGTCCACACTGCCAGGCCACGGAGTTGGTCTCTGTGACTGGCTTGTATTCTCATTATGGTCACCTAAGATCTGCAGCACCTCCTGGCATCATATCCTCACATTCACAAAAGGAAGTGGAAGGGGCAGTAGGTTGACTCAAGAGCGAAAACTTGCCCAGAACCCCCAGCAGACTCCCCTTACGTCACCTAGGCCAGAACTGAGTCATCCCCACACTGTTAGTAGCTAAGAGTTGACAGAGACCAATCATGAGTTATTCCCTAGAGTTAGGCAGGTTGAGAACTAAGCAAAATCAAGGTTTGCTAGCAAGGAAGCAGGGGAAGTGCTGCTGAGAGGCAATCAATAGTGTGTGACACGACCTTGGAACCGCATCACCAAAGAGCTACTGTGAATGGGTCTGTGGCAGGCGTGAGTCAAACACCTGGCCTCTCTCCAAGCCCCTCCACCTTCCTTGCTTCCTTGTAAATGTTCGGGTTAAGAGAGGAGGGGGGTGTGTGATAGAACAGATGATGATGATTATTATTATTATTTAAATAAAAGAGAAACAGGATGTTGCAGCGCTAAGCTACACTTTCCTATTATCATTTGTCTCCCATTTTTATTCTGTAACTTGAATTTATTCTGTTGAACATTTTATTCAATCATATCTACAAACATGCTAGAAAATGCAATAGATTTTTTTTTTGGGGGGGGGGTCAGGCTACCATCTCACTGAAATGGTCCAGAGATGGTTGTATTCAGTTATATTTTCAAAATCTCCACTTCTCAAATAATGGCTGATAAGAAAACAGATGGTTTGATGCAAGGATTCTTTTGTTGTAGGCAGGATAATGTTTTCGACATATTGCCAAGGTTTGGTTTGTAATTTTAAAATTGCTTTTTTTCTCAGACTGATACAGGGGTACCATCAAAATTCTCAGACAGTATTCAGAAAGGAAACACAGAATTTTTTGCATGAGGATGAATTTAAGAAAAGGAGAATCATGACAGGAAGGGTTGCCCCATCCTGGATCCAAAGGGTTTGGTACAATTTTCTGATTTTCCACTGGTGTTTATTTCACTAGGTACTGACTAGTTAGGCAAACAAAGAATATATAGAGGAAGCAGAGGGAAGAACAGGAAGATGTGGGCAAATCAGACATGTGACTGGGTAATCCAAGAAAGGTAAGTGGAGAGAAATAAACAAGGAAAAATAAGAAGCAAAGGAAAATGGAAGGCAGGGACTCTAAGATTTAAAAGGTACGTATGTGGGGAGATGCTGCAGCAAGGTGAAACTGCTCGAGTTTGTTCTTTCAGCCTGGAAGTACCAGATTTTTCCCTTGGTGCACTCTACCAGATAATGTTTGCAAAGCTCACACTCTCGAGATTTTATGTGGGCCTCGGGGGAAAGACTGCCAGTTGGGAGTGGAATAACCCGGAATAAATACACTTTGCCTCATGGCCGGAGGGTTGGCCTGCTTTGAAATGGGGCCCAACTGGTCAGACTCCCGAATCTGACCTCTGTCTGCCCATCTTTAAACATAGACTCAGTCTATTTGCTTCCACACAGCCCACGGTCTTGGAGAATGTGCTGGCTTGCTGCGAGAGGTATGACTCTGACTGTATTCCAGAGAAAACTTGCTCCAACCCATGAGAAATCACTTCATTAAAAAAAGAAGAAAAAGAAGGAGAAAAAAAGGAAAAAGTCGTTACAGCTCCACAAACCTGGTGCTAAAAATATCATTTTAATGTAACCAGAACTGCTTTCAGTAGCACTTTCCTAGGGAAGATGATTGGGCATCTCTATTAAATGTCAGACTGTCATCTCACACAAAAACCACGAAATTTTTAATTGAAATCCACGGTGAGAGGGCTTCCGAGTCCTCAAAGCGAGGTGAGAATCCTGAGAGAGTAGCAGGCTGCTTCCCGGGAGCAGGTCCCCAGGGGGCTGCTCAGACCTGGAACTGACAGCTGTTTTCCCCTCACACTATAGTCTCTACTTATCATTGTTTCGTGACTTAATTGTGGAGCTGTTTTTAAAAACTCCCACGACACAGAAATCGTTTTCTAAAGAGAATTCACTCATTGTGACTAAGCAGGAAACCTTAGAGTATGGCCTGTGGTATCACCTCTTTTTCTACAGTTAATACTTCCCTTTCATTTCTCCATCTACAAATGTATTATTTCCTCAGAAACTGCCATGTTTCACACAGGGCAGCCATAAGTCTACTCAATGCCTTCATATGGAAAAAAAAAGGGGGCGGGAAATGGGGGCTCCTTTAAACATACAGAGAACAGCCAAAACTGGTTTGGCTCAGTGGATAGAGCATCGGTCTGTGGACTGAAAGGTCCCAGGTTCAATTCCGGTCAAGGGCATGTACATTGGTTGCAGGCACATCCCCAACAGGCGGTGTGCAGGAGGCAGCTGGTTGATGTTTCTCTCTCATAGATGTTTCTAGCTCTCTATCCCTCTCCCTTCCTCTCTGTAAAAATCAATATATATATATATATATATATATATATATATATATATATATACAGAGAACAGATTGATGGTTGCCAGAAGCAGGAGGTGAGGGATGGGCAAAATGGGGGAAGGTGGTCAAAGGTACAAATACCCAGTTATAAAATAAATTCTGGGGATGTCATGGACAGTATGGTGACTATAGTTAATAACAGTTAACTGTATGACAGTTTTTAAAGTTGCTAAGAGTTCTCATCACAAGAAAAAAACATTAGAACTATATATGGTGATGGATACTAGCTAGACTTTTGTGTGATCATTTATAAATATTAAATCATTGTGTTATGGATCTGAAACTACTATAATGTTATATGTCAATTATAGCTCAATATTTTTTAATCCTTACCTGAGGATATTTTTTCCACTGATTTTAGAGAGAGTAGAAGGGAGAAGGAGAAACGGAGAGAGAGAAACATCCATGTTAGAAAGACACATGGATTGGTGGCCTCCCACACCAGGCCTTACCACACTACTGTCTGGGTTATGCATAAATGCATGCAAGTTCTTTGGCTAATCTCTTCTCCCCCACACCCCTACACCCACTTTCCCTCTGAGTTCAACAGCTTGTTCCATGCTTCTATGTTGAAATTTTGAGGAAAATGGAAGGGAACTGCAACACCAAGAAAAAATGTACATTACTGGCCAGGCACATGGGAGCCTCCGTGCCTGTTACACTCACCACTCCTTCTGCTCGCCTCAGCATCAGAAAGGCTGCAGGAGGGGCATAACCTTCCTTATATTTTGCACCCACCTCCCCACCCTGGCCCCGCAAACAAGGACAATTTTCTCTCTCCAGTTGTTTACAAAGTCCTCACTTCATATCTAAGACTTAACCATTCCCCAGGATGACTGATTCTGGGAGCACCTGCTTCTTTTGAGGAAACTTCGCCGCCCACCTTCCTGTATATGACCTGACCTTGTGTTTCAGTAAGACAATCACACAGCTGTTGGTAATGAATCATCTAAGACCTCAGGAGGAAGGCTCACGTTTCAGAAGGGTCTTTTATGTGGCCGGTGACCTGGTATTCAGGAAATCTTTTGATCATGCTCCTATAGTCTTTATTTTTTAGAAATAATTTAACTGGGTTAATTCCAGGCCTTTCTTCTTTCCTTACCTGGCAGAAATCCTATTCCTGTGCGTGTCCATTTCTCTGTGAAGCCTTCCCTGACTCTGGCAGCATGAACCCCTCCATTCTGGGTAATTCTGCAGCACTGTCCTCCATACCTTTTTGACAAAAGTATTTACCTTTTTATATTGTGATTTTCCTTTCTTATGTCTCCCTCCATTTAAAGTTGCCTGAGAACAGGAAGTAGGTACTTCTCATGCATCTATCTCAATGCCTAGCACGGTACTTGGGATGGGAGAGCTATGCAATGTGGGCCAGCTGTGTGGATGAGTGGCATCTAAAGTCATCATCCCTTTCTCATCCATTCTTGAATTGTGCCTGTGTGTGCAGGTGGGATACAATATAGTCATATCTGTTTAGCATCATATATGAAGGGATCTGTCCAAAATGGTCCATATTGAACCTGTCAAAAGAATTCATAGATGGAAATATACAAAACGTTTGAGAAATATTTATGTAGGCAACCATGTCCTAAAAAGGAAGTTGAGGTGGGGTTTTTTTTGTTTTTTGTTTTTGGTTTTTTTGTTTGTTTGTTGTTGTTGTTGTCAAATAAGGCTTCCCATACCCCATAGTAGTAAGCCCATATTTATTCCTGAGACAAACCATTTATATTTATAATCAGAACTTTTAAAAACATTTTTTTTCTTAAAGGCACATGGCACACCAGTGTGTTCTTATGCTGATAGTTTGTGATATTTTAATATGAAGTAAAGGAAATAGTCAATTTTTTTCCTTGGTATAGATTTTTAAACCCACATGATAAATCACATTTAAGACAAATTTCTTTATCTGAGTTTTCCTTTTGTGGTTTTGCCTCTTATTTATTTATTTTTTTGTGTGTGTGAGAGATAAGCATGGTAAACTGTGCTGAAAAACAACAACAATAAGAAAGAGAATGGCAGATTATAACTGAGTTATTGTAGAATTGCATTACATTTTTCTCTCTATTATTGGCAATGGTATTTGGTCATTTGTCAACTCCCTGCAGATATCCTTTTTTTCCTCCACATAAGTCAAAACTGTCTTCTTTAGGGCATACAGAATACGTTGTAATAATACATTTGCCAGCTCTAAACAATTCTCTCATATCAGGGTACACAGTGAATGTTATTAATGGGAAACTCTTTGCATGGGCCCTGGAAATAGCCAATAACTCAACTTGTCATCGTTCCGATAACTACAGACTTCAATTTCACACGAAGAAATATAGGCTTCCGTTTCAAAAAAGCAATGAATACAGATGATGAAATCTCTTCTTTCAGGCAAGAAGATTCCAAATTATTACACATAGACACTTATTTCTAATAATGTAATTTTATTTCTCAGTTGCCTGATATCAGAACTGTTTGTCCAGAAACTGGATAAGAAGTCAATCACCATTTCAGAGCTCCAGGCCCAGGCTCAAGGGCCAACTGGAAATTTTTATCAGCAACGGAGCAGCAATGCTTCTCATTGCTTTCCTGTATTTTCTTAACTTTTTTCTCTTCTTACTTCCCAAATTTATTTCCAAACATCCCAGAAATAGCTCTTTTGAAAGATGGAAATAAATGATGACGTCAGGGCGGTTTCACTTGGGTGTGACCTTTTCTCATCTCTCCTTCCGTCCTTATTCCCTTCAAGACTCAGGTCAGGCCTCCTTTCTCTAAACACTTCCTCTCTTCCACCAAAGATTCAGTGGAGGAGGCAAACTTCCCTTACCAGATGCTCTTCTCACCAGCAGGGCCAGTCCTCAGACTGGAAAGCCCTCCAGTTTCCACTGTGATGCCCTTGGTTCAGGGCTCCTTCTACCTCCCAACTCTGTCCATCTGCAGAGGCGTGGAGATCTCTCTCCTGGGGTGCAGCCCGTGCTTCTCCAAGGCATGGTAAGAGTTAAGGGAATATGTCCACTTCAATGCTCTCTTCCTACAAGACTCCCCATTACTCAATTTTATTTTATTTTTTAAAAATATGTATTTTATTGATTTTTTTACAGAGAGGAAGAGAGAGGGATAGAGAATTAGAAACATCGATGAGAGAGAATCATCGACCAGCTGCCTCCTCCATACCCCCTTCTGGGGATGTTCCCGCAACCAAGGTACATGCTCTTTGACCGGAATCCAACCCGGGACCTTTCAGTCCGCAGGCCGATGCTCTATCCACTGAGCCAAATCGGTTTTGGCCCCATTACTCTATGTTAGCCAACACCAAGTGTTGTTCTGTTTATGGGGTGAGTCTCACGCCTGCCCTGACACTTCAGTCACTTCAGTTTCTTTTCTCTGTGCTCCCAGGCACCTCAAGTTTCCCTCCAATTCCAATCTCTACTGCAGTCACATGTGTAGTCCTCTGGGGTTATTAGGCCACGGGCTCCCCGAGGGCAGGTACCTCATCTTCTATCTTCCTTAGTGTACCCAGAGAGCCCAGCATGATGGTAAAAAGCACTCAGTTAATATCATTGCATGAGTGTTTGGATAGTCAAAGATTACAGACAGCAAGAACAGAGCAATGTTACCTTGGATACGTCTTTGATATATTTATAGATTTCTTATTTTCCAGTGAAATTTTAGGGTACTTTTCTAATGGAATTTTGTTTGGCCTCTAGAAGCAGCTCTGAAATCAAGAGCAGGCCCACTTTTGGGGATGTTGTGCTGCAGTGAGGAACAGTGACGTGCTGGTAATGTTTATCAGTATAGCTGATTTGAAGCTACCAGCACGTTATTGAATTCAGCTTTGGGGAACTATGTCCAGTAGCACGCCATTCTATGTATTTTCCTCTTACAGCTACAATGTAAGAAAATTATCTCCAAAGCATAGATAATAGTGGCATGTAATAAAACAACTAGGAAGTAAAGGGGTTTGAGTATTTATTACCTTCATTTTTAATATAATGTATATAAATCTAAACTAATTTTAAATAAGGACTGTGTTTAAAAATTCCCAATAGTGTAATAATTTTCTCTCATGACCCTGTACAAGCTGCCTTCAGATACCACTGGCTAGAACTCTTTTTCTCAACCTGCCTTCAGTATCCAAACTTTCCCCATCCAACCTTGAACTCACCTAGGATCACTTCAACCACTTTCTTGCTAGCCTTTTCAACCAGGAACATCTACTGTTTGATGGAAACAATTAGCTGTTTTGGTTAGTGGTGGAAAAACACAAAGGTTTGTAAGAAATAGTACATGGACCAGAAAGAAGATTGGAACATTTTTTGACTCCTCAAAAACCTGGAGCTCTTTACTAAGTTATCTTGAATTGCAGGTAAATAGCCTACTTCAACTTAATACTTTTTTCTTATTGTATTTGTTTGTGTGACATTGGTTAATAAAATTATATAGGTTTCTTTTTTTTGGCTTAAAACAATACAAATTTATTATCTTACTTTTCTGGAGTCAGAAGTTTTAAAATCAAGGTATTGGCAGAGCCTCCTTCCCTCTGGAGAATCCAGGGGAGGAATTTTTTGTTGCCTTTTCCATGTTTCTTAACTAGAGGCCACCCACGTTTCTTGACTCATGGACCAGAATCACTTTACTTCTGCTTCTGTCATCATCTCTGACTGACCCTTCTGCTTCCCTCGTAAAGGACTCTTGACATTACTCTGGCCCACCAGATACTTCAGGTTAACTCTCTGTCTCAGGGTCTTTAACTTATTCACATCAGCCATGTAAGATAACATATTCACAGGCTTAAGACATAACATCTTTGGGGGACCATTATTCAACCTACAACATAATAGTCCAAGATCATGAGACATTAGAACCTTGTTTCTCTTACCTATTGGTTTCCTGATTACATTTTCATATTCCTGAGGTTCTTAGCATCTGGCTGATGCAAAGGTTCTTAGCTCTTTGTCCCATTGTACCAATATCTTGGGTAACTGAACTGCCAGGTGGATTAGCCAACTCCAGGGCCTCTCCTTTCATTGACATCCTCAAACCCAGGGATATTTTTCTCTCCTCCATTTCTTAAAAAAAAACAAACAAACTTTTTCTTATTGAATTTATTGGGGGTGGCATTAGTTAACAAATTGTATGGATTTCAAGTGTACAATTCTATAATATATCACCTGTATATTGTATTGTGTGTTCATCATACAACGTTAAATCTCCCATGTCACCACATATTTGACCTCCTTTATGTCCTTTACTACTTCCTCCAACCTGCCTCCTCTTTGGTAGCCACCTCACTGCTGTCTGTGTCTATGAGTTTTTTTGTTTGTTTACCTTACTTGTTCATTTGTTGTTTTCACTCATATGTGGAGTATAAAACTAAAAGCATCAATTTAATATATTTGTATTTGGTACCATAGGCCATCTCTGTGCCTCACCAACTTCCAAAGCCAGCTTGATTTCAGTTGTCACTCATTTTACGTGCAACTGTATTTTCTGACCCATATGCCACATTCTAAACCTTTATTGTGAGAACAAATGTTGACGTCTCACTTCAAACCAGAATTGAAGTTGGATGAAAGGAAATGTTTCACTCCCATGACTCTACTCCTACTGCCCCACCAGCCGATCAGACTTGTTCTTCTTCTATATTTCTTTTTAAGTGCTATGTTAAAACACATAACACTTCTGTGGGTCTTGATTTTGTGACTGTCTTATGGATATACTGGGGGTTTTCATTGCGCAATTATTTTACATGTCCATCTTAGACTGCTTATATTTGATGGGCAGTGCTCGGGAATCATACCCATTTAGTTTTCTTTGCATTTCACTCAGTAAAGAATCTCGAACAGCTTCGTAAATGTCTTTTCATAGCTTCAAGAATGGGGATATTCACAGTGTACTAATTGATTGGTGTAGAATCATGCTTAAGAGCAACAGCATATGAAACGATCAATCTGTCATAGAGCATGATTCCTCATTAAAGAGTAAGTAATGATGATGATGGTAATGCTTTCAAACTTCTGGCATTGTACCCATGTCTAAGCACATTATGCGTGCAACATAGCTTACACAGGAATTGTGCCAAGACACACTCTCAAAAATCCACAATTATTGTGTCTTTCTTTATGTATCTCCTAAGTTATGAATACATAATGCATAAACAAATTCTAGCTATTTTGTGCTTTACGAGTAATGAAACAATATTTCAGTTGCCTTGAAAACAGAAACAGCCATTAGGTTTTATTTCTAAATGTTTAATTCATCACCACAATCATCGTCATCTGGACTACAGATGGCAGACATACTTTCTAGAACTCTGTTTCTAAGTAAACAGCATTTCCTTGAACAGTTCTGTGGAGAGAACACACAGTATTTACATTCCTCTTGGTTCTTCTCTGCATTTTCCCTAAATTTACAAGCATATTTGGGATGAGAATAATATCACTAAAGGGCAAATGGAGTTTCTCAGATTTGGTTAAGGAGAAAAACTAAACTAGACTACAGAAAAAAACCCACACTTTCAGAGAGATTCTTTTAGATGGGTTGCTTTAAAAAAAATACATTTAGCTTACTCAGTATTTCTATAAGGGCATTCATCATTTCCATTCCTATTATCTTTCTTCATAAATACCTGACCAAACATAATTCACTTAATTAACAGCTCTCTAAATAGATTGAGTTTTCTGCCTTAGGGGATAGACACTAGAGGCCAGAAATTCCTGAATTGTCTGGCAAGGATCCAGAAGTGTCTAATCACATGCTTGGACTAAAAAATAATAGATCAAACCAAAATGCAAATGAAAGCAACAAAAGGTGAGCCTCCTCCTGCCTTCCAGTGACTGAAAAGCCAGCTCTAGGCATGATATTTATTAATTCTAGTGATGTGCACAGATCCAATAAACTAAAATTTTAGAATAGGCAGATGTTAATAAAGATAATTTATTGGAATTACTGGAAACAACAATTTTAATCATTTGGCATAAGCTTTTGGTCATTGGCAGTATGAAGCACATAAATAAAAATTTAAAGAACATAAAACAGATAAAATTAAATTTATGGAAACCATCAGCTTTCAGTCTGCAGGCTGACGCTCTATCCACTGAGCCAAACCGGTTTCAGCATAAATTTTATATGTGTTTTAAACAGCAAGCTTTGGAGAAAGAAAGGAAACAAAAGACCATCCTTCTTTCTCCCATCTCAATCACAAATCAACCCTTCCTCACCATAGCATATTAAGCCTCGGGGTGTAGAGTCATGGCTTAGCTTGATTAATGACTAGAATTAGTCTGGAAAATATCGAGGTTGAAGGTATTATTTATTGCCAGATATTTTTTGTTCTGTAAACAAAAATGCAAGGGAATTTCTTGTTCCGTGTACCTATGATGCTGGTAAATCATTAATCACAGTTGCCTTCCCTACAGCCTGGCTTTCCAACAAGTGCTAGCATTCCAGGTCTGTAGCATGGTCTGAAAGACCATCTCTCAGATAAGAACACCATTCTCAGCTCATGGTGATTACAAAACCCAACATATTCTAATTTAGCTAATCTCTTGGGAAGGAATCCCCCTCCCCAACTATTTAGTATACTTTTCTTTATTGCTAGCCACTAGACTTCTGTCATTGCTTAATGAATGACAGAAAAAGGAGAAAAGAGATCATCATTTTTCACATGAGGAATAGCCTGGAAGTATTTATGAATGAAAATAATTTAGACCATATCACTTCCCGTGATTTACATCAAAGACCTGGAAGACCTGAATGGCTGCCTCTGTAGCTGCTCCCTGTGTCTTCTTGATTACTTATTTCCCAGATGAAAGAATCAATAAACTCAAATGGAATGGAAATGGAATAAATATTACTTCCTGAATCACTCAATCCCAATAGTCTCCTGAGGATTCACCTTAAATGGTAGCCTTTTGCCCTGGAAAATAAAGTTGATCAAACTGTCCTGCAGCTTCTCAATAACTTGTTCCTAGAGCATGTCCTATACAGACAGAAGTAAAATGGGGTTTACCAGTTCGGCAGCCCCACATTTACAAATACACAGGGTGGGGCAAAAGTAGGTCTACATTGTGAGTATGCAAAACACTAGTTTATTTTTGTATTATGTATTAAATTTGTATTATTTTCCATATGAATAACTGTAAACCTACTTTTGTCCTGCTCTGTATTTCTTTCCTGAGCAATCTTTTTAGCCAGAACTTCATTCCTTCAAAAGTAACCATTACTTTTTCCCTTTTTGATCTTCCTAGGCCGAGTATGATTGACAACTCTTCAAATATAAAATGGTATTGTTTGTCACCTCAACTGAGACAGCATGTTGTTGTATTGAATCTGTTGGCTTTTTTTTTTTTTTACCAGTTTCGCTATGAAGTTAAAATGCCCAGAACTTAATGAAGCAAGTAGCATAACTGTGCTAATATTTAAAGTCTCTAGACAGAGATATTTCTTTTTAGAGTAATTCCAAAAACACCTAATTATATGTCAAAATACAAATAAAATATCAGAAAATTAAAAAAATAAAAGAAAAAAATGTTAGAAGTAAACCTTTAACATGGAAGAAACTTAGGTCCATTTAGACATTTGTAAAAGTTTTTCCAAACAAAGCTAAACATTCAGTACATACCCTACCTTACATAGCAGTTGTCTTCTGCCTCACTGAGATTTTAGGTACAATTACTACAACTCTCAGTTTCCCCAGACAAACCTTAGTTCCAGACTGTTTAGTAGCCATTGGCTGGGTACAGGGGGAACTTGGCCCGATAATGAATGCATGTGTCTCTTCTCCTCTGTCTAGCACCATGGAACTCAGGACAGATACTTATGTGTTTCATCCAATCAACAGGCTCCACAAGGTCAGCACAGGCACTTCCAATTGGGAGACATTTCTACAGCTACACAGCCATGGATAGGGCTCTGTAAGATCACCTTTTCAGAAACAGTTGGAAAATGAGTATGAGAGGAAAAAATCGAGCACATTCAGTGCTACTTACTCTTTTACCCTTGATCCTAGAGACCTTTGATAAAGAAAGAGCAGTGTTAGGGATCCTTTCGGTCTTTAGTCACAGCCTGAAGCTGTGTGATTCCTTCTGTGTTCTCTGGCCTCATGCTCTCACTTCAGGTTGGTGCCGGGCCCTGCCAAATAGCACCTCAAAGCTTCACATAGTATTTCATCCTCAAAGGCTGTCTGAGTAGCCAGTCGCTTATCTTCTCAAACCCTCAGAAGAGATCGGTCGAGTCAGAATTTTCTCTGGGGTGTCCCTCGGTCAAAACCAGCCCTGAAGGGGAAAACTAGTTACAAGCAAATTTTATTGAGTAGACAAATTCGCGCGCGCGCGCGCGCACACACACACACACACACACACACACACACACACACACACACATCTGTGAATAATGAAGATAGACTAGGAAAGAAGGCTCCCACTGACGTAAAGAATGAGCAATAAAATCCTCTGGAGCCTGACCAAATCTGCCTTTTTCCAAGACCCCTTAGGATGCAGAGTAGTGTCTAGGGGGAAACTTTTGCATATTTGCAAATGTCTTTGGTCCAAAAAACTTCCTGGGAGCAAAAGAATGGAGAGATCTATTCCTTTCCTGTTGTGGTTGAACGTTATCAAACTTTATATTATGACGGCCAATGATGGTAACTGAGCTTGTCTGCCAGGAAAGTTGGCAGGGACTCTTGAAGGTGAACTCGCCATGGGGTCTTCTGGACTGCTAATCTGTGTCAATATCGAAATCCTAGCTTGGCAGGAGAGAGGGGTTGATTTTTAAGAGAGTAGCTTAGTCTGCACCTTTTGATCCAGCCACCCTGGTATTGGGGCATCCTTTGGGAATGATGACCACGTGACTATAAATAATAGAGCTATAGCTGTGGCACCTAAGATTAGGGTATCCCTCCCCCCTCGCACCCCCCCCCATAAAAAATATAGCATTTAAGAAATGGGATTGTTCTCTCTAAATTACCTATTATAATCTTTTCAGACCTTTTATTTTAGTTTAATATATTTTTATTGATTTCAGAGAGACAGGGAGTGGGAGACAGTGATAGAAACATGAATGAGAGAGAATCATTAATCAGCTGCCTCCTTCATGCCCCTCACTGAAGAATGAGCCCACAACTCCGCCATGTGCCCTGACCGGGAATTAAACCGTGACCTCCTGGTTCATAGGTAGACATTCAACCACTGAGCAACACCATCTGGGCTCTGCACACTTTTTTAAAGCAGAATTCACTGTGTTTTCCTTGGTTTTCTCCTGAATCATTGCTCAAGATTTCCTGCTTGTACCCAACCAGGAATTTTGGAGTACTCCCAAGGATTTGTCTTGGGAGAACCCATTGTAGTCACTGCAGACTTCTTTTGTCTTTTGGGGGTGGGGTTGGGAACTTGTTTGTTTTGCAGTAGAACCCATCACTTTTTTCAGTTTTTCTTTCTATCTTGCCTTCCTTTCCTCTGCCTCAACTTCCTTGAGAGCTTGGAACAAGGTCCTGGGTCCACCTCTTGGTGATCTCTGTCACCCCAATGCTTTACTTCTGTGAGTCTCAAATTAGATCTCTAGGACCAGGCCGCTTCTCTGGGCTCCTGACTTCATAATAACTGCTTACTTTGCATTTCGGCTTCAATATCTAAGGTCATGTTAAATCAGAACTATCCCAAACCAAACTGTATTTCTGCTATTGCCTCTCATTTGTTTTTCTTCCTATCTTTCCTGTCTTAGTAAAAGACATCATTATTCATCCAACTGCTCTAAACCAAACAACTAGGAGTCATTCTTAATTACTACCTTTGCTTCATCTAGCATATACAAAATAACAGCAAGCTCTTTGCAGTATGCCCCAGTGTGTCCATTCACTCTACTACCTTAGTGGCCAGTACTACTACCTTAATCCTAGATACCGTGATTTCTTGTCGGGATGATCCCAACTGCCATCCACTGGCCCTCTTTATTTCACTCTCTCTTACCTCCTTTTTACCAAACACACAATTTTTTAAAAAGTGGGTCATATCACATTGTAAATAATTCACCTCCCAAGAAATTACTGAGTTAGATAATTGCATATAATAAATTCATAATATGTAAGAATAAAAAAATAATTTTAAGAAAAGAGATGTGTAATTTTAAGAAGTAAATTTCTTCTATTATCCAAAAATAAATAACATTTTTAAAATATTGATTTGTAGTGCTACCCTTTTCAACATATTTATGTCTTTCTTGACAGTACCTTAAATAAATGTATAATATTCTAAAGGAAATGTATCTCTTTTGATAATAACCACTACACCGCTCTAAATCATAATGACGCATGAATCCTGGACAGATGGCTAGACTCCCTCAGAAGCCCCAAGGCGCTATTCAATCCCTGCCTTAATGGAAGAACTAATGACTTTAAATTGTAGCCTTCCTGGTAGCTCTTGAGAAATTGGCATTTAGGATGGGAAATGAAAGATTTTCAAACTCTTTTGTGTTTTTTAATTTATGTAAAAACTTCATTTTTAAGTTTTGTTTAAATGTTTCCAAATGACATTTTAAAATAACTACAGTAACTTCAAGAATAGAATGATAGCTTATAAGGCACGGGAAAACAGATCCGTGCCTTATAAGCTGCAGGCACTACAAATATTGACTTGTTGGCAGTTGAAAGTGGGGAAAAAGAAGGTACCAAGAAAAGACAAACCCTTGGTATTAGTCAAGACTTTTTAGCACAAGATATGGAAAACCCATGTCAAATTGATTAACCCTCGAAGAGATATTTATTGGCTCTCAGAGCTGAAACACTCAGGAGTACAGATGGTGTAAAACACAGCTGGAATTGGGGGGCAAGGGATGCCACGGGTTCCTCTTCTCACCTCTTGGCTTTTCCTGCATTGTGGTGACTTGATGCTAAGCTCCGCTCAGCAGGCTTACGCTGTTGTTACCACTGGCTGTGAGAGTGGAAATAGCATGTGCCTCTCCCTCATCTGCCCCAGCAGAAGTGCCAGTGGGTCTTATTGACTCTCCCTGAACCTGTCACTGCAGTCTGAGAAATAGCCCAGGACGGAGAGGACGCCTAGAAGCTAGGAGAACCCAGCCATGTGCAGGTCCAGTTATAGGACAGGGGCTCAGCCTGGAGAAGAAGAACGTGAAGCAGCTACTGCACCTGGGAGCAAGGCGACGTGATCCTCTCTTCCTCGTGGATAGAAACGCCTCCTTGATAGTGTTGAAAGGATTGAATAGGATAACATACACAAAGCTCCCACCTCACAGAACAGCAGACTTGCAACAGATTTTAAGGATGAGCCATTCTTTGCATAAGCGGCAATGACCATTGTCACCACAAGGTGACAGTCATGCGCTGAAAGGCAATGGACTGCTTTTTTTGGCCACAGGATAAGAATGGGCTGAAATGATGAAGAAAGCATGGGGGCTGTGAGTGCAATTCCTGCTGCGCTGTAACCAGCCTGTGTGACCTTGACCAAAGTCTGAATTGATCTCTGGTCTGGATTTCCTCAAGAAAATCTTGGAGACCAATTCTCTGTTTGGCTTTAAAAAAATTAGTTTTATTCTATAAAAAGTAAATCTTATATTTAATAGTAATAACCATAACTATAATCTCAGATGTCAAAAAATTTTCAACTTTATTGGCTGTTAATACACTGTTTAAAAATATGACTATCTGAAGCATAATTTATTGCTAAGCATCATTTATTGCTAAGTCGCTGCTACCCTGGGAGGCCTGAAAGAGTACATGTAATTTTGTAAGGTGACTAATGGGTCCTCAGAGATGCTCCTGAGTTATACACAGCTCAGAAAATTGTCCTCTGAGACATGCAATTCAGAAACCTCACTATTAAAAAAAGTCACACGGAGAAGGCTTCAGAAGTATTTTCAGTCGTGATTATGTTTTAATGCTAGATTCTTAAAATGATTTGGACAAGAAGCAGCAGTTCAGGAATTTTCAGATCTGAAATGTGTCAGAACTATCTGGGGCAGCAGGAGGACGAACCGGGAAAAGGGTGAGATTTAATTGGGCTCAAGAGCAAAAATGCTGACTCTCCACTTTTTTGCATGAATCAAACCTCATAACGAAGTTGAAATAAGAGGAGGCGATAACAATGAACATTGGCCCACTATACATATATTGGGGGAGGGTATGTTATTTCTTAATACAGAATTCTCCACCTCAAGGATGTAAGGTGCTGGATACATCCTTGCGCAAAGAGACCCGATTGAAATTCTAAGGGTGTCCCCACATTTCTACATTTCATGGATCAGCATAGTCTGAACACTTGACCTTATTTCTCAGCATACTTTGATTTCCAGGATAAAACCTCCTGAATTATTTTTTTATATATTCTTATTGATTTCAGAAGGGAAGGGAAAGGAAGAGAGAGAGGAACATCAATGATGAGAGGGAATCATCGATCTGCTGCCTCCTGCACGCTCCCCACTGGGGTCTGAGCCCACAACCCGGGGATGTGCCCTTGAGGTTAATCAAACCCAGGACCTTTGAGTCCTTAGACTGATGGTTTTATCCAATGAGCCAAACCGGCCATGGCATCATTTAAAAACAAACAAACATACAAAAAAACACCACAAAACTCATGAATTCTTAATCCTGAAAGGAGGTGGTGAGGATTTGTTGACCAGGTATGGATCAAAGAGTTCTTAGGTTTTGTTCATACTTCATAAATCCAGAGTGTGCTTTATACGGTGCCTTATAAAGGGGGAAAGATGAGTAATTAATGTGGTCATTTTATTGCTGTAGAAGGAGCTGAAAGAATGAGAGCTATTTTATCTTTATAGTTCTGTTTTCCCTCCCCCATTTAGAGGTAGCCATGACTTGCTCTTTAGGTTGCTGTGAGGTGTGTGTAGAAAGGCCAAGCCACTTCAGGGCCCCTGGAGGGCGTAACACACAGCCAGGGGGTGGAGTCCCTGGAAGTGGCGCTTCCATCCATGCATCTCCCTTTAATGCCGATGCTGCCGGCCAGGACCACACGGTGAGGACTGCTGACTGAGTTACGGCGATCTCTCTTCCTGGCAGCCAGAAACGTCCCTTCCCCTTCAGAAGCCTGGGACCTGAGCTCATTCAGAGGTTCTGACGGGGAGAGTGCCTGTGTGTGGGGAAGAGGTAGGCAAATGTGTCTGTCCAGGGACCATGGAAACTCTTGAAAGTGAGGGAAAGGACGTTGACAAAACCCAGGATAAACATAGAGGCCTATACCTCCTGAGCTTCTTGGGGGTCGGTGGCAGCTCCTTAGCTGTCCCCCAGGGCTTGGCTGTGTTCAGGTGAAGATGGGGCTTGAACGGACGCTACTTGGCCCAGGTGAAGCAGCTTCTTGATGAAGGTTGGACAGCGATGATCGGAAGCACCTGTGGCACACACTTGTTTTCTGGGCAGGAAGTTAGCCTTTTATGTAAACCCTGAGAGGAGGAGAAGGGGACACGTGACTGCATTTCTTCCCGATTCAAGGGCATACAGGATGGCAGTATATGTAATTTGGAAGAAAACCAGATGTGTCTTGCCCGCCCAACTTGGAGTAAATGCTGCACTGACTGTACAAATTTTTGACTTGTGGAATGCATAATCCACAGTGGAGGCCTCACTCAAGTCTTGCCCCTGCCACAGCTCTGCGTTGTTGGAAGGGAGAGGAGGCTTCTCTGCACAGCTGTGCAGTCTTGCCCTGCCCGACATGCTGGGGCTGAAATCCAGAGGGGCCGACAGGGTAACGGAAGGGTGGCTGTCCCTAATTTCCTCATGTACACGCACAATTCCTGCGTAAAACCACACCATCAGGAAACACGACGCATTAGGCATGTTCCTGTCGACTTACCTGCCGTTTCTATTTTTCACCGCCCTTATAAACATCCGTGCGTATTTCTCCTGAGTAGGTAGGTACTTGTAAGTTAGATACTTAAATATGGAATGGCTAAAGTACCCAGAATTTTCACTTGACTTTTCTCACAGAAATCCTGCCAATTAGAGATGTGCGTGTGATACTGGCAGCGGTGTGGTTTCCTTTTTAACGTGCAAAGACTCCTGGGAGTGTGCAGGCCATCCATCACCTGAGGGTGTAAATGAGCCCATACAGGTTGCTTTCCTCCATTTTTTAGTTGAGATGAGTTATTCTGAGCAAATGAAAGAAAAGTTAGAGGAGAACCAGCTGAGAATCACTAACATCGGTGCATTTGGAGCAGGGATGAGGGTGCAATGCCTAGTGACGTAAGTGACATAAAGACACAGATCCACTGAAGGATGAGCGCAGGGAATTTACAAGGTGGAAAATTGCCAAGGATTATCTTGTATCTCAAAATCATGTCTCAGGTCAATCCCATTTCCTACTAAGAAAGGGGGAAAAAGAAAAAACACACCCTTATCTTCTCCCCAGGACCTAGGGCTCGGGTAATGTGCGTTAAGCCTTATTCTGGGTTCAATAGACTGCATGAATCACATGGAAATGGAAATATCATTAAAATATTGTTTCTATAGAAAACTGATCTCTCTTTCCAAACCACTTATGTAAGTCCACGATCAGAAACAGCCGGACTGTGGCTGTAAAGCTCAGCCTCGAAGGGTTGTGTTGTCTGACTTGAGGGAGCACGATTAAAAGGGCCGAGCTGCCGAAACCGGTTTGGCTCAATGGATAGAGCGTCGGCCTGCAGACTGAAAGGTCCCGGGTTCGATTCCGGTCAAGGGCATGTACCTTGGTTGCGGGCACATCCCCAGTCGGGGGTGTGCAAGAGGCAGCTGATGGATGATTCTCTCTCATAGATGTTTCTAACTCTCTATCCCTCTCCCTTCCTCTCTGTGGAAAATCAATAAAATATATATTTAAAAAAAATAAAAATTAAAAAAATAAAAGGGCCGAGCTGAGGAGAAACCATGTTCTAAAATGTCTAAGGTGTGCTTCAATATGTATGCCCTGCCCTTCTTGTGTTGGGGCGGCTTCTGAGCATGTTAACGGTGAGGCTGTAACACTGTAACGTGCCCTGCCTCCCCTGCCTGCGAAACGAGCTAAGTCTCCAGGGCAGCTCTGTGGGGACACGGCTAAAGAAACAGCCACCCATCTCTGCCGGCGGGAGGGGAATGGCACCCCCAGCTTCAGGGAACTGTCAAATCCCTGACCTGGTTTTCGAAAATATTCAAGGAGAAAGCAGGGACGCCTCCTCGCTCCACCCAGCTGCATAAGACCCTGTTCCTTTTATCATTTCACTTCAGCCGCATTTGTTTGAGCAGCAGGTGAAGCGCCTTTCAAAAGACTGTCATCTCCGAGGGAAGTCATCTGTTTTACATTAATTTTCCATTAGTCTCCAAGCCTCCGCCCATTAAAGCCCTCAGCCACTCATTACAGACTTGGTGCCCAGGTCCTGCTGTCAGCTTTCAACGCTGAGCTGTTTTTCCACGTCTGGCTTAATTGCTCTAAGTGCCCGTTCCTTTGAGGCAGCGTTGAGCGTACAAATTAATGCGGGCATTCTTTCCTGGCTGGGTTGCTCAGATAAACCACGGTGAGGACAGTTCAGATGTTATTTACTCTGACGTCTTAGAGATCTTTCTGCCTTAGGCTCCCACAGTGAGTGCTTTACATCCAGACGGCTCTGTCTTCTGGATACGTGTTGAATAAATTTTGTTTTCTATAGTGAAAAGACCCATAAATTTCCAGCCCGTCTATGTTATTGTGATGAGGGGGCTCAAATTCCATTTTCTTCTGATTAGTTTAAACATGTAATTTTTTAAATGCATGTGGCACTCTGAAGAACAGCTTGGATGGAATTGACTCTGTTGATGGGAAAATTAAGCTTTCATCCTTTCAAATTACAGCTTGAGGGGTTGCAGCACAATAATTTAATTACGGTTGCTGTCTTATAACTGATTTACCTACCGTTAGCTCCCTTGGCTGCTGTTTTGAAAAACATATTTAACTGAAGGAAGAGCAAAAACAAAAGTCACGAATATAACCAGCTTTTGATAGTGGTTTTTAAGAATTTTTGATAGGGGGCAAATAAAGCATGTGGGACTGAGAGAAGCATGACCAGATTATCTTCAACTCTCTATAGAAATAGTTGAAAAACAGCAGTTTTGATTTATTCTTTTAAAAAAAATTGTACCATATCCCACTTATTATTGCATTTTATACATTTATTAATATTAAAATGATCGCCGAGACCGGTTTGGCTCAGCGGTAGAGCGTCGGTCTGCGGACTGAAAGGTCCCGGGTTCGATTCCGGTCAAGGGCATGTACCTTGGTTGCGGGCACATTCCCCGGTAGGGGGTGTGCAAGAGGCAGCTGGTCGATGTTTCTCTCTCATCGACGTTTCTAGCTCTCTATCTCTCTCCCTCTCTGTAAAATATCAATAAAATATATAAAAAATATTAAAATGATCAATCCTATAGAATAAAAGAGTAATATTCAGATTGACCGTCACTCCAACACACAAGATGGCCACCCCCATAGGGACACAAGATGGCCGCCACAAGATGGCTGGCAGGGTCAGGCAGTTGTGAATGATTAGGCCAGCAGTAGAGGGGGACCCAGGCCTGCAGGAGAGGTCAATTGGGGGGAAAGGTATGCAGGGGAGGGCAGTTAAAAGGGACCAGGCCTTCAGGGGAGGGAAGTTAGGGGCAACCAGGTCAGTAAAAGAGGGCAGTTAAGGGCAATCGGGCCAGCAGGAGAGCAGTTAGACATCAATCAGGCTGGCAGGGGAGTGGTTAGGGGGTGATCAGGCTGGCAGGCAGAAGTGGTTAGGGGCAATCAGGAAGGTAGGTAGGCGAGCAATTGGAAGCCAGCAGTCCTGGATTGTGAGAGGGATGTCCGACTTCCCTTTTAGGCCTGATCCAGGCACGGGCAGTTGGACATTCCTCAAGAGGTCCCAGATTGGAGAGAGTGAAGTCAATTAATATAAATCCCTTTCAAGATATGGAATTCAGACTCTAAATAATGATTGTTATGATTAATAGATTTTATTATAGGTCTTAAAATCTTTACCAGGGTTTAATTTCATCTTACAACTGAGTTTGTTAATAAATGGCCCTTTTAATATTTGGTAAGTACCTGCGTATTGATTTGCTCAATTGCATTTAAGCAATACCAGAAAAAGTGGAGGAGAATGAGGAGAAGAATACAAATGCATCCAGACTGATTTAAATGGCAGGATATAATGAAAATCAAAGATAGAACTTTTTGTGTTCTACTTTCTTAAGATTGTTGGGAAAATATCCATTTTTGCCATCAGCAAATTATTTAGAAAAACAAAAGGAGCAGTCACCCTGGGAAACATGAACAGTGGGTGAAGTCAGCCTCTAAGGCCCTCTGCCTTCCTTCTGAGGGACCCCTAACCTGGCACACCTGCTCTTACTGCTCTCTCCTACCCTTACCCATCTGGAGGCCGAGCCTGTGTCCAGTCTCAAACAGCCTTGATCAGTAACAAGGTATTAGCTAAGACAGCTACTGAGACTTGGGATTTTGATCCTTTAGGAGGACTCTCATCTTCCTCCTCCTCATCATCTTTAGTCAACATTTTGGAGCAGACTGCACAGACTATAGGGAGATTCAGAGTATATATTTCCAAATGGCAACCTTTCTCTCTTTTTTTAAATAATATATTTTATTGATATTTTACAGAGAGGAAGGGAGAGAAATTGAGAGCTAGGAACGTTGATGAGAGAGAAACATTGACCAGCTGCCTCCTGCACACCTCCTACCGGGGATGTGCCCGCAACCAATGTACATGCCCTTGACTGGAATCAAACCTGCGACCTTTCAGTCCACAGACCGACGCTCTACTACTGAGCCAAACCGGTTTCGGCACCTTTCTCTTCTTGATGAGTTAGCAACCCTGATTAATTCTATAGGTTTTGTTTCTGCGTCATGGGCACAAACGATGGCCTCATCCGCTTACCTTTACAGAGAGCAATTCTTTACTGCCCCCAAGTTACAGGCTAGTTATTTCTAAAAAATTCCTTTGATAGTTCATGTCATCTGTAGGATATTTCTTTAAAAATCCTATTAGCTGTTCTCTCAACAGTTTTTCAGGAAGAGAGTCTAGGAAATTACCAAAATACAGACTAGCAGATGCACAGACATATATTAGAAATTTAAAAACCTCATACACATTCCTGTGCCCTTCAAGACAGTGATTCTTATTCTAGCTGCTCATACAGTATAGTTTGAGTTGGCCAATGATGATTGGACTACAGCTGTCAGATCCACCAACCTGACTAGCAGCAGAACTGTGGGACAATGGTGTGGCTTCGTTTTGGTTCTGGGTCATTATCTCTTACAGCATCTTCTTTGTTACTGATTCATTTGCCCAGGGAAGTGATGTTTCTACCTTTCTATGTTTCGGAATTTCCACCCCAGGGTTTTGATTGAAAGTCTGGAATGCTGTTCACACATGTGAGATCTTGCTGAAAAGGATATTCTTGCCAAGGCCTTGCACGGGGGGTTGTTATGCCCTTGTACTAACTCCTCAGTGTCTTTGTTTTAAAACCCCACGTATTACAGCTGAATCTGTTCCCCACCTTTGGTAGACACGCCATTGGGTGACCTCGAATGAGTCCCGCCCTTAATTCCTTTGCCATGAGTGTGGGAGGAACCTGGGATTGGCGTATGCCAAATAGAATATACCAAAGGTGTGGTATATCATTCCTGTGATTATATTATTTTATAGGGCAAAGGTGAAGGGACTCGGCAGGTATATTTGCAGTCGCTAAGGAGTTCACTTTGAGTTACACCAGAGGGACTTTATCTTGGTGGGCCTGAAGCCCTTTCAAAGGGGCTCCAAGGCCTTCCCTCAAGTTAGAGACTTGAAGTAGCAGAGAGTGTCTTCTCTCCATCGCTCGCTTGGAAGAAGCAAGCTGCCATGAATTTGATAGCCACAAGGAAGTGAATTCTGCTCACAATCTGGAGGAGCTCAGAAGCGGGTTTTTCCTTATGTGAGCGTGCAGAGGGAAAAGCAGCCCAGCCAGCACCTGGATTCCAGCCCTGTGAGGCCCTGAGGAGGGAACCCAGCTCCACCATGCCCACATTCCTGGCCCACAGAGCGTGTGAGGTAATAAATAGGTGTTGTTTGGGCTGCTACATGTGAGGGATTTGCTATGCAGCAATAGAAAACGAATACACCACCCTTGCAATAAAGATTTGTGTGGCTTTTATTGCCAAGTATCCCTTACATCATGATTGCCACAGACAAATATTTACACATAAACTACATACAAGGCCTTCTTGCACATCGTTGCTAGAAAATGTACCCACGTCACACCCCCAGCTCTAAAGATGACTTATATGTCACCCCTATGTTTCCTATAGGCCTCGATGCCAGCTAACCTAGGAGCAGATGTGCGCTCCTTTTTTAAAGTACCTTGGCCGCTCTGCTACCTTTACATCAGCACTTCTCTAACCTTTCATTCTCAGAACCCCTTTGTATAAAAAGATATTGAGGTTACCAAAGAAATTTTGTTTGTATGGGTAACGTTTTTCACATCCTGTATTTGAAATGAAAACTGAACAGTGTTTGAACATGGGAATACACACATTTCATGAGCTATCAGAACAATGGCATCACTCAGCATGAAGCCTCTGGAAAACCCCATTGTTTGCTCATAAGAACACTGAAAGTAAAAGCTAAAGAACATCATAGTAGTGTTATAAATTGACCTTGCAGATTGCAAAGAGTTTTGTGGACCCCCAGAGATTCCCAGACCACACTTTCGAGAATCACTGTTTTATATATTTACTAGAGGCCTGATGTATGACTTTTGTGCACTGGGGGTGGGGTTGGGGCTCAGCCTGGCCTGCACCTTCTTGCAGTCCAGGACCCCTTGGGGGATGTCTGACTGCCAGCTTAGGCCTGCTCCCTGGCAGTCAGACATCCCCCTTAGTGCTGCCTGGGAGGCAGGAGAGGCTCCCGCCACAGGCGCTGTGGTCGACAGCCATGAGCCTGGCTTCTGGTTGAGTGGTGCTCCCCCTGTGGGAGCACACTGACCTCCAGAGGGCAGCTCCTGCATTGAGCATCTGGCCCCTCATGGTCAGTGCATGTCATAGCAACTGGTCATTCTGTCGTTCAATCCATTTGCATATTAGGGTTTTATTATATAGGATTTCTTTTATCTTCAGTCTGTTTTGCATTGTATTATTTTTTTCCAGTTTTCTTGAGATATAATTGACATATCATGTTGCATTAAATTATATTAAGCAAACCAACCAAATAAATTTATGAAATATATTAGGTAAACACTTTATTTATTTATTTTCTCCCTCCACTAGGAGATTTTTAAAAAATAAATCTTTATTGTTCAGATTATTACAAATGTTCCTCTTTCCCCATCCCCCCTCCATTGCTCCCCTCCACCAGGTTTCCACCCCACCCTCCATTTTCCTCATCCATAGGTGCACAGTTTTTGTTCAGTTTCTTCCCGCACCCTCACTCCCCTTTTCCCCGAGAATCGTCAGTCCACTCCCCTTCCATACCTCTGATTCTACTATATTCACCAGTTAATATTGTTCATCAGATTTAAAAAAAATATATTTTATTGATATTTTTACAGAGAGGAAGGGAGAGAGATAGAGAGCTAGAAACGTCAATGAGAGAGAAACATTGACCAGCTGCCTCCTGCACACCCCCCACCGGGGATGCGCCCGCAACCAAGGCACATGCCCTTGACCGGAATCAAACCTGGGACCTTTCAGTCCGCAGACCAACGCTCTACCACTGAGCCAAACTGGTCTCGGCTGTTCATCAGATTTTTTAATTCCCTTGGTTTTTAGATTCACTTGTTGATAGTTACATATTTATTGTTCATAAATTTTATCTTTATTTTCTTCCTCTTCCTAAAGAACCCCCTTCAGCAATTCATATAATTCTGGTTTGGCGGTGATGAACTCCTTTAGCTTTTTTTTTTTATTTGTGAAGCTCTTTATCTGGCCTTCAATTCTGAGTGATAGCTTTGCTGGGTAGAGTATTTTTGGCTGTAGGTTCTTGCTGTTCATCACCTTGAATATTTCTTGCCATTCCCATCTGGCCTGCATGGTTTCTGTTGAAAAATCAGCTGACAATCGTATGGGTGTTCCTTTATAGGTAACTACTTGCTTTTCTCTTGCTGCTTTTAATATTCTCTCTTTGTATTTTGCTCTTGGAATTTTTATTATGATGTGTCTTGGTGTGGCCTCTTTGGATTCCTTTTGTTTGGGATTCTGTGTGCTTCCTGGACTTGTAAGTCTATTTCTTTCACCAGGTGGGGGAAGTTTTCTGTCACTATTTCTTCCAATATGTTTTTGGTATCTTGCTCTCTCTCTTCTGGGACCCCCATAATTCTGATGTTGGTTTGCTTGAAATTGTCTCAGAGGTTTCTTACACTGTCTTCAGCTTTCTGGATTCTCTTACCTTCCTGCTTCTGCAGAGGAGTGTCCTCTGGCTCTTTGTTCCAAATCTTTGTCTTGATTCCTGCGATCTTTCAGTCTGTTTTTAGGACTCTGTATAATATTTTTTATTTCAGACAATGTTTTCTTTATTTCTAGTTGAGCTCTTTTTATTTCTAGTTGATCCCTTTTCATATCCTCATAGGTCTTGTTTATTTTATCGGCCTTTTTTAGGAAATTCTTTTTTAAAAACCTTGTAACTGTAGTTTTGAACTCAATGTCCATTCTTTTACTTTCCTCCATCTCCTTCCTTTGTGTCCTGCCTCTTCTCTGCATTTTAGCTGTTTCCCTGATTTGATGGAATAGTTTTGTGTGCTAGGTGTTCTGGTAGAGCCCAGTAGCACAGCCTTCCCAGTTCCCTGAGGTGTACAGTCTTGGTGCAGCCCTTTGTGGGCTGTGTGTGCCATCTTGTTGTTAAGCCTTGATTGTTGGTATCACTCGAGGTAAACACTTTAGAGAATGCAGGGAACAACAACCTATGTAACTGTGCTGGCTATTTCTTTTTTGCCCCATGGATACATCACTGGCCCGTCCTTGCTCTGTTCTGTGCTCTGGAAGTTGACTTCTACAGACTACATCATGGCTTCCAGCCCCCTGGCTTCTGGCTGAGCTTGGGCAACTGGAGGCATCAATAGGAAGTGCGAGGAGAGGAGGACGGAGAGGTTCAGATGATGCATTTGTCCCCTCTTTCCTGCTGCCTGGTAGTTGTGCAGACAGGCCTTCTTCTAAGCTGGGACTCTTAGCGGGGCTCCCGTAACAAAGTCCCTTCCCTTTTCCCCTTCAGAGTAGGGGTGGCAATGACGTCTTGCAGCTGTTGGTCCTGGGTGTCTCACCATACCTTGTTAGCTTCCCTAATCCTGTCCACCTTTGATTCATTACTTCGTGTGTGTGTGTGTGTGTGTGTGTGTGTGTGTGTGTGTGTGTATTTAAACTTCTTTGGTTACTCTGTTTCCTGAGGGATCCTGGCTATCAGGGTGTCTTTAGACAAGTTCCCTCAGGTAACAGGTTCTCGGTTTATTTAGCTGTAGCAGAAAGGACCTGGGCAGATTGGCTTCTGCATGTCAGTCCCATCATATTCCAGTTCGTATTGTGGTCAAATATGTCAGGGCAACACTAAGTAACATGCTTCCTTTTGGAGAGCCACAATTTATGGCACCATATCAAAGGATCCGAGGGGTCATAAAAAAGCCTGTTTAACCTTCTTTAACCAGGATTTTCCTAACACAGTTAACTGTGGAACCACTGCTTTCGCAAAAAAAAAAAAAACCCTAATAACATCTAGTAAACTGGGCCAGCTCTCTGCCAGGCCTGCCCTGTCTGGCCTGAGTTATTCTACGGAGAGGCCTCTGTGTGTGTGTTGTTAACTGTGGGAACAGTCTCTGCTTGTCCCTCTACCCTGAAACCTACAACGTTTCCACCCATGAGGCTCAGTTTACCCTAAGCACAATCATAATAAAAAACCTAGCCCCTGTCTTGCTCTCAAAGATCCAAGAAAAATGGTCTGTTGATGGGGACACCAATCACATCCACTCATCCTCATCATTCCAGGATGTGGACCTGGAATGGGAGGTAAGTGTGGGATTACAGAGTTTACTGACTAATTTATGTCAGTAACCTTGGGGCAATGCTGAGCTTTTCTCTGACCACAATGAGAGAAGTATTTCTCTAATTAAAATCAGCTTGAAAGTAGAGTTCTGAAGCAGTGGATCACAAATTTACACGGAGTACAATGGAATCCAAGCACAGGCGAGGGTATGAAATAACGCATGAGTCCCACAGAAACTGCCCGGGGGTCTGTAGTTGTCATGAACAGCACGGACTCCCGCTAAGTCTTAGGGGCCCTCCTGGCCTCCTTTTACAATAAGCAGCTACCCTCTTGACCAGTTTCCAGAACAGCCAACAGAAGTCGCCTCTTTATTTCTCATCGCCAAAGCCCCAGGGTCAGGCTGTCCCACGCAAGCGTGACACAACGGTGGGGACCTTTCCCCAGGTGCAGGTTGGAATCCTGCCTGAACTAAACCAATTGGTTTAGTCCCATCTCTTTCCAGTGATAGGTTTGGGGGGCTTGTTACCCATTTCTGGCCTGTGGGACACGTAGAGGGGTGGAGTGCTGGAGGGACTCGGGGGAAAGTTGTCCTAAGAAAACAAACACCTGCCAAAACCGGGTTGGCTCAGTGGTTAGAGCGTCAGCCTGCGGATTGAAATGTCCCGGGTTCGATTCCGGTCAAGGGCATGTATCTTGGTTGCGGGCACATCCCCAGTGGGGGGTGTGCAGGAGGCAGCTGATCGATGATTCTCTCTCATCGATGTTTCTAGCTCTCTATCCCTCTTCCTCTCTGTAAAAAAAAATCAATAAAATATATTTTAAAAAAAGAAAAGAAAAAAGACAACAAACACCCAAAAGCTATGCCCGTTTTCACGACTCAACACGGATTTGTTTCTGGCTGTCTCTTTAGGAAATGCTCCGACCACCCTGCTCCCCAAGGAGAAGAGCTTACGGCAAAACTGATGCCGGGCAGCAGAGGGGGAGGACCTAGGCGGATGGCACCCCCAAGCTCTGGTTGTGCCCACGTTCCACTCCACCTTTAGGCCAAGTTTTCTGTCTCTCGAAACTCAGATCTTTCTGACTGATGCCCCTTTTAATAAGACTGCTCACGGCCATTGTTTTCACTCCCAAATTCTTCCCAGGAATCCCCTGTGAAGGTGTAGGAAGCAACAGAAGATTAAACACGGCATCGCTCTCCACGGGCCTCCCTCCTCCTGCGCCCCAGGCGGAGTGGCAGTGCAGGCGCCGCCCCGGGAGGAGGGCAGGTCAGAGCAGCTCGGGAAGGCGGCGCGGGCAGCAGCGCCCACTTGGAAAGGCCACCCACAGGACATTTCCTGACAGCAAACTGTGGAAAGAAAGGAGACGGGCCTGGCTTACCTGTTTCCAACAGGTTCCCTGGTAGAACCTTGCCTTGAAACACATTTCTAGTTACTGTGTTTCCTTGAATGTCTTCATACATGTTGTGGTCACCTGTGCGTTCTCCTTCTTTCCCTCCATGGACATCCCATGGGGGGGGGGGGGGAGGGAGGCTCTCACCCACCAAATGGAACCTGGAAGCATGCGGAGAAAGAGCTTTTGTGGACTGAGGTTCCGGGTTCTCCTCTGAGACAGAGAAGTGAGGGGCGGAGTGTGTATGTATCCCAGTGAAGCCAAGTTGTCAACAGACCCCTCAGAGACTCCTCCTCCCCCATACAGTTAATAGGAAACAGTCGAAACAAAAGCAGAAAAAGCCATTGTGAAGCACCTGTCTTTCTACCAAGGACAAGCTCGCTCTGGCTAAAAGCATTTGACATGCGGTTAATTGGTGGAGCGTCTGCTATGCAGAAGTGGAGGCCTTCTCCACTCCCCCCCCCCCCAATAAATTATTTATTGCTCAAAATTCACTCAGGCGCCTGTGATGTGATGCTGCAGCGGGTGTCTGCCTCACCGCACGTTCCCTTAGAACAGTGTTTCCCAAAGTGTGGTACGCGTACCCCCAGGGGTTCGGGAAGAGTTTGGTGGGGATACGCACTGCACCGTGCTTAGCTGCGCCCAATTCTACGTTCTCATGAGTCAAGTCAAGACAGTCTTGTGAGGCGTGAGATGGTCCGGTGTGCAAATAAATGTTATTTATAATATAACTTTTATTTATATTTTATTATGAATAATTTTATTTTTCATTTTTTATTATTTTGTGTATGTACCAAAAAAAGAAAAAATAAATATATTTTGGTTGTTATTAAAATACATCTTTTTTTTTTGAGGAGGGGTACTCAGCATTACGAAAATTATAGAAGGGGTACGCATATGTCAAAAGTTTGGGAAACACTCCCTTAGAAGCCTGGGCTCTCCGGCAGCTTTCTGGAATCTGCGGCTCCCAAAACCTATCCGGTTCAGGCAAAGCCACACATGCGCTCACAGCAGCTTCAAGCACACAGGGCAATGTCAGAAACACTTTCAACCAAGAGATGAGCAAACGCCCTCCTCCCGATTGAAGAAGGAGGACATAGCAGGGAGGACAGCCACCATACCACCAAACTTACCTGCACCTCGGCACCTACACAGTGTGCTTCTAGTGTTCGCCACAGTTAGAGCTACCCTGGTTTTCTGGGATGGGCCTGGGATGATGGGAGAGAGAACAGCTAATTAACTGGAAGCTACATGTAGCATGAAAAATAGCCTTTGTATTTGGTACCAACGATTACAGTGTCTCAGCGGGAGCCTGCTGCTTTGGTTAAGAAGAGATGCCCAGTGGAGGACCCGGCTTCCCAGAGAGAAATCTGCCATCTCTTCAATGCACGGGGGTTCTGGGAACTTCCAGCGTAGTTTTTGCCTTTCCTGCTGTGGCAAAAACGCCAAGAAGCAGTGGGAAGGCGGAGGCCCAGAGAAGCAGATCTGGGACATTCTCAAGGTTACGCACGACTTGCTGGGAGCTCCAGTGAAATAGTTGGGTGTGGAGCGGACAGGAAGACCATTAAAGGAAATGAAGTTAGTGCTCAATTATTCAGTAGTCTCCCTATTCCTCTCACAATTAGACATTTAAAAAGGACCATCTGTATATGGGTGTGTGAATGGTGATGGGCTTAGAGATTGCTGACAACACTCTACATAGTCAAAGACCAAAACACGTCCTCCTGCAGGCAGCAGGCTTGAGTGCCCAGCTGCTGGGGCCCCTCAGAGCTGGGGCCCTGGTTCCCTGGTTCAGTGTTGGCAGCACACGCCTCACTGCGTCTTTGAGCAAGACTTCTGCCCGCATCAGTGCCTTCCACCCCGTTGGTATTGCTGTGGCCGGTGTGATTTCTCTGTTGCCCTCTCCAAAGATGAGGGGGTGGACAAGCCGCCGGCTGGGGTTGAGGCTTAGGCCTCTCTTTATGCCTCTCCTCCCTGAGAGGCGCTAAGCTCCGACTGCAGCCCACGCTGGCATCCTCGGGGGCCCGTGGAGCTGAGCGCAGTCTTGTCAGCCAATCGCACCCAACATCCCTCCACAAAGCCCATTGTTTCAGCATGTTGGTGCTCACGCTGGCAGCAAGGTGATGCGGATTGTGACGGGCTCTTTGGGCTTTTAAGTGCTCTCTGCTGGTGAGATTATTTTTTTTAAATCTTTTAAGTAGATGAAACAGTAGTATGCGAAAGCATATTTAGTGTTTAGGGGGCAGAAGCCTGAGTTAGGCAAGTAGATTCCCTGCAAGGAAAAATGAGCATATTGACAAGAATGTCTGCACAGTATATTTAGAATCTCGATGTATGATCAGTATGTCATTTTTTGAAACCACAAATGTTAGGGATTCTTATACTAAAAGAGGCTACCCTATCTAAACAATATGCTAGGTTCTCAGTGTACTGATAAACATGCTCATTTTGGGGGGTAATTAAGAAATTTGATCACCCCAAATTGTTTTTGAGCAAAAGAATAGCAATGCAATGACTGCTCTATTGTAGAGTTTGCAAATCAAATCATTTTTATAGTGATTGTCAATGTTTTCTAGTGCCATTATTGGCTTGGTTTTTAAAGATACAGTGATGAAAATGGTCATAAATATGTATCCCAGCATTATATTTTATTTTCACATCTGGCAATTAATATATGTTACATGCCCTGCTGTGCTAAGTCCAGAGTTACTAAGGGGCCAAATGAGTGGCAAATCTTACAGTATAAAGATTATTTGGAGAGCATCGAATGCCTCAGAAATCTGTCCCACCCATTCAAATGCATGAAAAGAATAATGGAAGGTGAAGTACATTGCAAAGGCAATTGAGTGTTTGTAAAGCAACCCTGCAAACCTAATCTATGAGCATCATCTTGGGACAATGCAAAAGGCACTGAAGGAAGTAAAATGATTACAAGAAAAGCCAGGCTGTGGTTTGCTCAGCTACCTCTGTAATCACTGGGGAATCAGCCTGCCCTCTGGGATTCCCATGGCTTCTTCCAGTGCTCCTGATGCTCTGTGCCCAGCGCTGTGCCCAGCGCTTCCCAGGAGGTGCCTATGGGCCCCTCGCAACAGACTGGGGAGTAATGTGGCCAGGGCTGGGATCCTGGCCTCACCAAGTACTGTGTGTGTGTGTGTGTGTGTGTGTGTGTGTGTGTGTGTGACTTTATTTTTTTAATTATTATTTTAAAGACATTTTTATTTATTTCAGAGAGGAAAGGAGAAGGAGAGAGAGATAGAAACATCAATGATGAGAGAGAATCATTGATCGCTGCCTCCTGCATGTCCCCCCAGCTGGGGATCAAGCCCACATCCTGGACATATGCCCTTAACTGGAATCAAACCAGGGACCCTTTAGTCCACAGGCTGATGCTCTATCCAGTGAGCAAAACAAACTAGGGCTTTATTGTTAATAAATATGGTTTTCTTTTATTGATTTTTTAAAGAGAGAAGAAGGGAGAAAGAGAGATAAATAGAAACATTGCTGAGAGGAACATCATCGATTGGCTGCCTCCTGCATAGCCCCTTCTAGGGATTGAGCCTGTAACCTGGGCATGTGCCCTGATCAGGAATGGAACCAGTGACCTCTTGCTTCATGGGTTGATGCTCAACCACTGAATCACACTGGCTAGGTGTGTGTGTGTGTGTGTGTGTGTGTGTGTGTGTGTGTGTGACTTTAAACAGGTTATGCACTCTCTCGGCACTCCAGTTTCCCTACTGTGAGAGAGGGACAATCATGGGCTAATACAAGTTAAATGCTTCGCACAAAGCCGTTCATATGGTGAACACTCAGAACATTAAATATCATTACACCTGCAGCTGGGAATAGCCCCTTCCTGGGAGCAGCTTGCAATCTACTGAAGAGGTTAAAACCTGTGAGTCAGTCTGAAGATATGTAAGACTTGCGACAAAAACCAGAAGATAAAAAAAAGAAGAAGAGAGGAAAAAAAGAAAAGAAAAAGAGCACTGGAGCTGGTGAGAGCAGTCAAAATTTGATGTGAGCTTTAGAGATGGGAGGAAGATGAAGAGACAGAAAAGAGAAGGAAGGGTGTTCCTACAAGGGGCAAGACGAAGCCACGACCTAGAGATGACAAAGAGTGTGTTGAGGCCCGGGGATGGTGAGGAAATCAGCCAGTGAGGAGTAAGAATGAGAAAAGGTGAAATCAGAGGGCACAGAGCAACAGAAACCAGAGAGCTGTACCCATCTGGCCCCCGGCCTCCTCCGGACAGAACTGAAAGGCAGCTGTCGGGCCATGGCTCCCAAGTTGCTCCCAGACCAGCATCGCCAGCGTCGCCAGCAAATTTGTTAGACATGGAAATTCTCAGGCTTCACTCTGATCTACTGAGTCAGAACTCTGGGTGTGGGGCCCTCAAGGCGATTACAATGCACCATAAAACCTGAGGACCAGTGGGCGGCCAGAAGGCCCCTGTTCCCACTCTATCCTTCCCACGTCTGTTGGCAGCCCCGGGGCAAGCTGGTTGGGTCCACACCTCAAACATGTTTTCTTAGGCTTGAAAGAAAAATGCCAAAGGATGAACAATGAAAATGAAGGGCAGGTCCCTCACATCTCAGATGACTTTCAAACATCCCATTCCAATGCCTGCTCCTGACATCTGGGAAGGAGTTAGTTCCTTCAGGAGCGTATGGACTGGATCTGGGGTAGTAAAGAGCTGGAAGAAGAAGAATTTTGGCTGATGGCTGGTACATGGAAATTAGCAAGTGCTTCTTTTTATAAAAGGATATATTTAGGAAACTTTATCATGGGAAATATTGGAATAATTTAGATTTTTCCAGAATAGGAGGAGGCTGGATTGTAGTCTCAACCCCATCTAATCCATTTGAGAAATTGGCCACCCCGTGATGGGTTTTCTGACACAATCCAGTTCCATCAGCCTCATGAAGACCCCTGCATTATCACTGGTTAATACAGCATTTTACCCCTTATTAAACGCTGGGCTAGTGCAGGTGGCCATTTGGATGATGGAGTGTGCTCTTTGCTGTTAAGAGCAAACAAGTGGCTCTTGGATGATAAAAAGGAACGTTTGTAGGAAGTAGAGAAAGTCACATGACTTCCCTCAGGAAGACGCTCTAACACAGCCTCTAAGAGCTTTTACACATTTAATTTCAAAATGTAGTCAATGAGACCACTAAAGTAACCTTTGCTGTCTTCCTTAATTTACCTTATTGAATTATTTGATTGGTGCTAAATTCATTCAAGGATCTACTGCTCCTGAAATAATTCCAGAGTATCTTAAATTGCATTTTTTTTTTTTTGGTTCTGACACAAAATTTTTACCTTAGACATAGCTGCCTTTCAGAGGAATATACTGCGTGTACATGTGTGTGGGTGATGGTGGGGGAGGGGGAGCCAGAGGACAGAGAATTCAGCAGCAATGCTTAGAATTTTAAATTTCCGTTCCCACCCATGATGCAGGTAAAGAAAATTAGTTCATTATGCGTCGCTGCAAAAACAGTCATGGAAAGGCCTAGAGGTAATCACAGGCATTCCCATATTCCTTTGCCCAAGAGCCATCCCTCTCTGCAGTATTGGAAATCTATAGAAATTGACAAATAAGAAATTAAAGCAGTGATGTGAAAGGGGTCTGAGAAACTCCTGTCTTTCCATTTGAAACTCATTGCCTAATGGGTGGGGTAGATGGGAAGTTGTTGTTTGTTGGTTAATAAAAATTCCAGCTAATATCATGTACACAGAAGCTCCTGAGCCAGGACATTCTGCCGTTTTGAAGCTGAGATGTGAGGAAGAGGAGTCAAAAAGACAAAGCCTTGTGCGTGGGGCATTTGTGGACTCTTGCTCGTCAGATGGGATCATGTCTGCGGCGTCACTGGCACGTTTCTATATGAGAATGCTCCTGTCATTCTCTTGCCATATCCTGGTCTAGAACCTCACCAACCAGGGAAAGATTACTGCAATAGCCAGCCAGCAAGTCTCCAGCTGCTTGTCTCATCTCGCCCCCCATTTGATGCAGACCTCGACCTGGTCGGTTTTCCTAACTTCGCTTACTGTGACTTCTCTGTTCCGTTCCGCAGCCCGTGAATGAGTCAGAGCAGAATGTCTGAGGTCCGAACAGGATTTCTACTCAGTGCATGTAATTTTGCCCTCACGGTGATCATTAGTCGGTTTTTGCCATTTCATTTTGAAAAATACCTACTCCTCATCCATAACTTAGCTCAGGTAGAAATCCTCTAAGTGATTATCTGAATTGCCAGGAGCTGCTTTGGGTTTTGTCCTCAGGAGCCCACAGGGTTCCTGTCACACTTTATCACACTTATTTGTTTGCATGTTTCCTGTTCCCACTGATCTGTGAGTTCCCCAAGGGCTGTGGCCTACATTTCCAAGGCCTGGCCGGTTCCTAGTGTGTGGTGAGCTTACATAAATGTCAAACTAACGAACGGACAGTGGGTGCTGCCCTACCTGATGGAAGACATTAAGGAAAAGCAACGTGTTTTTTTGTTGTTGTTTTTGCCCTGACAGCCTGGGCAATCACCACTCTATGGGAAATGAGCTCAGTCAAGCAGTAAACTGACTGGAAAAGAGGACTTAGGGGGACCAGCAAAGGGCTTCTGGACCAAATCAGCCTAGACTCTTAAAGCGGAGGGTTTGGTATTTGAGAGACAAAGTAAGTTTCTGCTCAGAAGTCCCCTTCTCTGAGAGATATTCTTCTCTGACTGTCTCTCAAGTCCCTTACCTTGCCTTGTCGTCATCATTCTCACCAGAATCTTACCGTCTATTATATATCCATTTGTCTATTGCCGGGACCCCACGAGAATGTAAGATCCACAGGAGTGAGAAGTTGGTTGAATTCACAGAATCAATAACCGAACCAGATATAGGCAGACTCTCAATAAATATTTTATAAAAAGTATATAAAAATATATCAAGGGTTGAAACCGGTTTGGCTCAGTGGATAGAACGTCGGTCTGCGGACTGAAAGGTCCCGGGTTTGATTCTGGTCAAGGGCATGTACCTTGGTTGTGGGCACATCCCTAGTAGGGGGTGTGCAGGAGGGAGCTGGCCTATGTCTCTCTCTCATCGATGTTTCTAACTCTCTATCTCTCTCCCTTCTTCTCTGTAAAAAAATCAATAAAATATGTTTTTTTAAAAGTATATAAAGGAATCAACTTTCCCCCCCCAGAAATTAATGTATCCAGTTGCTGCTTAGCCCAGGTATTATCGTTGGTGGTTTAAAAAGCCTCATTTGCTGGGAATCTGGGTGGAGAGTACGAGGTGAGGCGGCATTGAACGCACCAGGAAAAGTCCAGGAGCCTGGGCCGCAAAGGGAGGGGCCACCCTGATAGGGCTTCCTATCCTCAGCAGTATCTGCTGTTCATAACACAACCCTAACTCAGGACTCGGTCTGTGTTCCTTTTCCATGTGTTTATCATTCTCGCACGTATTTATTTCACTGCTCACCTAATACATGTTTTGTGCCTACCACGTGTCAGACGATGCTGGGTGTACTCAGGACACACATATCTCATTCAACAATGTTTTCTCCTTTGGGCCACACGCCAAGCTGATTTGTGCTATGACAGACTTCAGAGGAAGGACTAAGAGGATACAGCCGTGGGACGATTACTTTTCCTTAGACAGGAAGGAAATGTTTCACGGGGAGGTGACATTTCAACAAAGGCTGGAAGGCGGAACAGAAATTCTCCGAGTAAATGCCAGTCTCCAACACTGCTTTCACCTTACCGCCTTGAATCTTGACTGTGCCCCTCCCGTAATTAATCTTAGTGACCCCTTTAACACTGCTTCTTTCATCACGATGGAGGAAGCGGTAGCCTGCTTAATGATGGCTAATAGTGACCCACCTGTCCCAATTTGCTCCAGACAGGACCCCGTGCCTTAATTTAACCTCACTGTCCCTCGGCTTTCTCACATGAAAAAAAAAAGTGAGAATTTTAAACGAGGTACTCTTCACACTACTTTCTAGCAGTAGCACGCCTTGGAATATGACATAAAAAATATTAGCAAAAATACTTAAAGTGAAAGCACCTTGGTTATCCTGAAGGCTCTGTTATCCTGCGGATTTATTCACACATAAAACCGTATGCCACTCAGTAATGCTGGGTAAATGAGGTGTCGCTGTGATAATGGACCACAGCCTCCTGTCAGTGTAGCTGGCAACACGAATTTAACCCCCTGAGCGCCCTCTTCCCCTGAAGAGGGCCGAGTGAGATTCTATAAAATCCCGGAATAGCTTCTGGCACACACGGTGAGCCTGAGATGCAGGCTTGGGAGTGGAAAGTGCCCTCTTTCTTCCCAAAATGCACAGCCGTGAGCAACCTGGTGAAATCGAGGAGATGAAACAAAACGTAAGCTATCATAAAGATTCCCCCCCCCCCCTAAGATTCTGTTCCTTGTACATGTAAGTGGCCTAATTCCTTGGAATACATTACATTGTGTTCCTAGAGGCGGCTATAATTCACATAGCTGCCTCCACCTACCCCCCTGGAAGAGGACGAGAGGGATCCGGTCATTACAGCAGGCTGTTCTGGTCCAGCCGTCTTCGGGGAAATTTAAATAGATGTTTTAGTACCACTTACTGGGTAAGTACAAATGGAGCAGAGGCTTCATTAGGTGCCTCCTGTACCGAGGGCTTCACAGGGAACGGGGCTGTGCCTAATGAACTGCTCATGCGCCGTGGAGCCCGGCTTGGCCATGAGGCTGGGGCAGGAGCCGCCGGCTGAGATCCAGGGCCCAGGGTGATGCTCTTCCTCCAAGCCCTGGGACGCAAAGCCAAGTGACCCAGCCCTTCTGTCACTGCCGTGTGGCAGTAATTTTTTTTCTCCCTACATCCAATCCTTTTTTTTTTCCTTTCTTCCAGATAACGTGACATAAGCACAAACAATTAATTATTGATTTGACAACTGTTCTAGTCAAAACAGACTGTTCATGTGTTATTTGCCTTGTCCCATTAGAAATTGAAATTTGCTGTTCCTCTCAATTATAGCTGGGGCCAGCAATATGTTTCTGGAGCTCCGTGGAGTTATTGAACAGGGGGAAATATGCTATTATGCAAGTGAGGAAATCTAATTGTTCTACAAAGTTTGGTGTTTACTATTTAAAAAAAACAAAACCTGAGACTGCTAGTAGAATCATAATTTGATTTTCAAGGAGACGCTGAGTTCTAATTGTTTTGTAGAAGCACTTTATTTTTCTTCTGCTTCGGCTACGGTAAGATAAACACACGTTTCCCTTGTCGGATTAGCAGAGATCTAAAAGCATCATGACACACTTCATGGCAGAGGGTGCCAGGGAGACAGGTGCTCTCACATCGCTGGCAGACAGAAATGGGTGGAATCGCTCTCGATGGCAGTTTGGCAAAAGCCTTCAAAATTAGAAATTCACATAGCGGTAGGTGGGGGTACTAAGTAAGGTAGGCCTCAGAGCATGGAGTGGGGGGTGCTGCGAGGGTGAGGGAGATGGGCAGCCAGAACAGGTGAGCAGTGGGTCCATACAAGAGGGCCACCAGACCTGGGGTGTCAGGGTGAGAAGGGCGTCCTGGCTGGGGGTGAGGGGTGGGAGTAGTGGGGGACAGGGCCCCAGAGCCCTAGTGGGATGCGGAGGACATCTGTGTGGTGTGGGGCAATTAGGCACAGAGTGTCAAAGCCCAAGTTTGGTGAAGTGCTCTCTGCCGCCTTGGCAGTGAACGTGTGCACAGCTAGATGACTACAAAGGTGGGGGACGGGGGGGTGGTGGAGATGGTAAATCAGTGCTTCTCGGACACTGTTCATTCAAAGTCTAACTTCACGAATATTCACCGCCTCTGTGTACCATCTATCATTAAAAATATATTTCTTCCAACTGACCCTGTTTGACTTAATTTCATTGTAAACAGAACTTTTAAAAGAATAAACTTCTGCTCTGTGTGGAAAGTCAGGAATGCTTGCCATACAATGAAAGTAAAGGTAAAAAACAAAACAAAACTAAAATTCCTTCCAAATATTATTACCTTCTTCAATTTTAATAATTAAATGAAACAATAAAATATAACAAATCTAATCCATTTGTACAAAAAACTAAATTTCTGAAATATAACTTCTCCCAATGGATATATAAAACTATAATCGGTCTTTCACAAAAAACACCGCTTGGTTGGGTTTCACTCAAGCTGAGGTGAAAGTGAGTTCCCAGGCTACCGTGTTATGATTGGATTTTTTAAAATTTTACTGTTAAAAAGTTCAGACAGACTAACATGTTATACAAAACTGCAAAGGACATAAAGGATTGCTTGAGTATTAATTTCTAATCCAAATGTTGCTAGAGGCTTTTGTTCAATTAGACGCAGTTTCAGAACGTAATTGTCCCCGGATTCCAGGCGTCACTAATGGACGAGAGGCCAGAACCACCCCGCCTTCCTCTCTGCTAGTTATCTAGCAGGCAGTTATCCGTTAACCAGATTTTAGGTGAGGGTGCCCTTTTGAAATACTAAGTACGCTTCTACCCCTTTTCTCTTTCTCCTTGGCTTTTAAGGGCATACTACCTTTTGAAATTCCCGATGCTCCCTGCACCCAGTTTCTAAGCAGTGTCCCTGAGCAGTGTTTTGGAATAGGGCAGGCTTTCTCATCCCGTTTCTTTCCTTTGGTTTTCTTCTTAGCCCTGACCCTGTACCTAGGCGCCAAAGGGGCCAGGGTCTCTCTCTAACCAAGGCTCTCCTCACCTCACAAGTGAGCAGAGGGGAGGATCCAAGGTACCAGCCGCCTGGCAGAAACTGCTGGCCACTGTGGGATCCAGAAAACTGGGTTTCGGCCTCAGAATTTGTGGGAGCATAATGAAATCCCCTACCCTCTCTGGTTTGTGGTGTTCTCGGGCCAAAGGGGTGCTAATCAAAGACTGTTTTCTCTGGCCCACCTGCGAGGCGTTGGGAAGGAGAAAAGTGACAGGTAGGAAAGTACCATGGAAGTGTGAAGGGTTGCTACAATGAGGAGGCATAAAATAAGTATACCATACAAAAGCTCGTGTATTTCATATAGGGACATGTTTGTGGTTTCTTTTAAGAGAAGGTTTCTTCACCGCAGCCATATGGGCATTTGGGGCTGGATAATTTATTCACTGTGGGAACCGTCTTGTGGGTTGTAGGATGTTTACCAGCACAGCGACATCCCAAAGTGTTTCCATCCATTTAACAAAGGTCCCAGGGGGCGGGGCTTACCAGGGATTCATTCCTTCATTTCAGCCACGGTTCACGGAGCCCGCGTGCACCCGCAGAGGAGAGGCGCTGGCGTTCAATGGCCAACATGGTCTTCTCTTCGCCCGAGGGCCCAGGTGGGCAAACTGCAGCTCGAGAGCCACACGCGGCTCTTTGGCCCCTTGAGTGTGGCTCTTCCACAAAATACCACGGCCTGGGCGAGTCTATCTTGAAGAAGCGGCGTTAGAAGAAGTTTAAGTTTAAAAAATTTGGCTCCCCAAAGAAATTTCGATCGTTGCACTTTTGCTATTTGGCTCTGTTGACTAATGAGTTTGCCGACCACTGCTCTAGGGAGCTCACAGTCTCGTCATATGTCAGAAGAAAGAGCAGTTAAGACAGTCTTCATACAAAAGTAGAAAGAAAGAAAGAAAGAAAGAAAGAAAGAAAGAAAGAAAGAAAGAGAGAGAGAGAGAGAGAGAGAGAGAGAGAGAGAGAGAGAGAAAGAAAGATAGAAAGAAAGAAAGAAAGAAAGAAAGAAAGAAAGAAAGAAAGAAAGAAAGAAAGAAAGAAAAGACAGTCCTAACACCTGTAGAAGATCTATCTCTTTAGATTGCCTCCGTAATCTAAAGAGATAGAAATAACCGGGCCCACCCTCCGTGTATTTTAATAGAGCGTGTGTTGTACAACTTGGTACAAACGAAGATTGAAAACACCGAGCTCCAGGATGCTCTGTCGTGGTTGAACAAACCCAGTTGTGAGCCCATGGAAGGAGACTTCATTACGTTGTCTGAAAGCGCCTCCCCTGTTTAGGACGAGGTGTTTGTAATCTTTCTGCTCTATTTGCTGCACGAACCTTCATCATTTTAAATCAGAGACAGCGGAGGAAGCCGCTCGTACTTGCCCAGTGCCTCTCTCATTAAAATTAATCATTTCCCCCCCCCCCCGTTCACTCCTCTTTGTTCACAATTGTGTCCAGTGAGAGAAGCCGGTCTTAGGGAACCCAATTAAGTCTGAGGCGGTTTCAGGATCAGATAAAAGGGTTTGGGGCTGGAGCTTAAGAAAGGCTGGCAGGGAATGAGTTCGCATTTCCATCCAACTGCCCTATTCAGAATTCTCCTCGGGAATAGTTTTGAAAGCTCTTTGTCTTAAATATAGGCATTCTCCAGTTTTAATTTCTAAAACCGAAAAGAATGACTTTCCTTTAGAAAGGAATGAAACAATAGACTGTATGACTTAATAGCACATGAATTCAATTACGGCATCAGCCGATAAAGGAAAGGCAATGCCTTCTGGGAAGTGTTGGGGTAATACTGCGCAGCCACGGGTTTCACGTATTTGATTTAATGAACCCCTAGCCTACATGTGAGTGATTCCTTCAGAGAGAGGGATCCGATTCTCAGTTCACTGGGGAACTGATGTATTGATGACTGTCAGTGCATGAACTGTGCATGATTAAAGGTGCCAGTAGAAATAATCTCATCGAAATAAGAACCCGACAGCACAGCTTAGTGTAACTTATTTTAATTCTCATTTGTTAATAAACAACAAGAGCAATGTGTTCTAAATACATACACACAAAAAAATAGTGTGTTTACATTTCCAAAGGAATGGGGAAAATGGAAAATGGAATGCTCTCTCTCACTCCCAGATTCATCCTCTCAGGACACAAGTGCTCGACGCACGTAGCAGAGTTCGAGGGGAGCGGGCGGTGTTCTGTGTTTTCCACTGTGACCTTTCATGCTGGCTAGATACGCGCTCAGGGGTGCTGTCCACCTGCACCTGGCAAACAATGGCCACCTCCCTCCCTCAGGGATGGCGGGATACAGCAGCCGCTGCTGTGGCAAAGGCCCCGTAAGAGGTTTGTGGGGAATACATACTCCTCGGGGAGAGGAAGAATGGCCTGGGTTTTGTTCTTGAATGATCCTGCCACCTTGGGAAAGTGGGAGGTGGTGGTGAGATGGGGACTCTCCAGTGCTGCTGACAGCACAGTCTGCTATGGACTGGATGTTTGTGTCTCCCCCCAGCATTCATAGGCTGACACCTGTCTCCCATGTGGTGGCCTCCGGTGATGGAGCGTTTGGGAGGTGATTCAGCTGTGAGGATGAAGCCCTTATGAATGGGGTTAGTGTCCTTATGAAAGAGGCCCCAGAGAGCAGCTCCCTCGCCCCTTCCACCCTGTGAGGACACAGCCAGAAGACCCCTGCCTATGAAACAGGGAGCATGTTCGCACCCAACACCAAATCTGCCCGCACCTTGACCTTGGACTCCCACGCTTCAGAGCTGCGAGTACACATGTGCTGTGTAAGCCACCCTGTCTGTGGTATTTTTGTTAGAGCAGCCCAAACCGACTAAGACACACCCCAAATGTGCCGTATGGCTATTAGCAAGCCAAGTTGCTTTTCTTGCTCTTCATTACAAATATTGGCTCATTTTGCTGTAAAATACGACTTCTCAATTGCAGTAAATGCAAATGCTATATGTCAAGCAGAATAAAGAAACATTTTAAATGTGTGTATTCCCATCACTTTAAGGAAATAATCATGGTCAGCATTTTGGAGTCTGTCATTCCAGATGTTTTTCTGTGGATATATAAACACTTTATTAAAAGTGCACATTTTAAAGGTTATTGTTTAATTTGATTTTTAAATTCAGTAATATTTCAGTAACATCCTTCTATATTACTCTGCATGCATCTTCAGATCTTTTAACTGCCGAGAACCGCCCTGTTGTGTAGCTATAACCTAGTTTAACTCAATATTACTACTGACAGGTGGTGGTCCCCATTTCATTCTATTGCATGCCATTCTATAAAAAAAAGCATTCTTGCATTCCTATCTTTGTGCATGCATTCAACTACTTCCTCGGGATCTCTCTGAGAATTAGAACTGATGTGTTAAATGTACACTTTTTTATGGCCTTTGACAGATGTAACAAATTGCCTCCTGGGGTGAGCCGCCTCTAACATGTACCCCAATGATCCTCACTTCTGGTCGCTAACCCCTCAAATGCGTGGGCTTGGGTGTGGGCTGGACTGAGGTCTCTGGCCAGCAGGTCAGAGGGGACTAGAGACCTGTTACCAGCAGGAAAGGGGACCGCCCCCGGTTGGGCACAGGTGACAGGTGATGGTGCCATCACTCAACCCCTTAATTGCAGCCTCGGGAGAGTCCCCGAGCTAGAGGACCCGGTTAAACTGCACCCAGATTCCCAACTGGCAGGATCTGTGAGGTAATAAGTGTCCATTGCTTTCACGTGCTAAATTTGGGGCAGCTTGAATATGTTTATATTTCCTCCCCAAGACTGTCCTTACCGAGTCTCATCAGGGGTAGGCTCACTCATAACTGCACATTTCCCGCATGCTCAGCAGCACTGTGCTCTAGATCTCTGCTAGACTGCATCTCTTCTACTGCTACCTAAGCTTTATATTTAAATATGTGTGTACTGTTTATTTGCATTTCAGTTTTATTGAATTACCCATTTTTGTCCCTGACCCGTTTTTTCTATGAAAGGTTTGTCATTTTTCTTGCACCTATAAAGGGTTCTTTATGTATCAGGTATATTACAAATTCCCATCCCAGTCCCCTACACACAGACATAACTTTTCTATATCTCTACCATTTGTAAGTGCAATTTTGTTTTTTCCTATAATATTGGCCAGCAGGCACTCGTGCATGCCTCACTGTGTAAGGAGGATGGTGACGTCTCTTGTGCATTTGTTGTGACAGCATGAGAGAGATTTCTCATGCTGCTCAATACAATCTGAGCCCCTCTCAGAAGAGCACAGTTGCAGCTGTGGTTCACTTGGGTATGCACCGTGCATCAGCCCACACCAGGCCGTTTTGAGCAATTCCCTCCCACTCTCGATTTTGTCATCACTTTGAGCTATTCAACCGATGACATCTCAGATTCAACCCAGACACCCACTGCTCATCCGTGGAAGCCTCCTACCTCTCCCACTCTGACAATTTCTACCAAGGCTCCTTTCCTTCTTGTTAAGACCTCCCAGTTCCTTCTGCCCTCCTTGTGTACCTGGAACATAGCATCCCACCCTATCAGCAGTTCCTTGAACCACACATCAATCTGCTTCCTTTTTTTCCTCCATTGCTCCTCTGCCACACTTGCACTGCACTGTTTTGACCAAACCATCTCATTTTTTTCTCCTTTCCTGCCTAGCATACCACATCCTCCGGGAGTGACAGTGACATGCCAGGCAGTTAACTGGCTTCCCTCTCCTTTGTTTGCCTGGGTGTCCCCCATAAATCTGGCCAACTCCATCCTCTCCTTTAAGTCTTTGAGGACAATGAGGACTTCCCTGAACACACCTGATTCAGAATTTGAAGTCACAGCTCCTCCACCCCCACAACACCTGACATTCCTCACCCTCACATTATTTCCGTGCTCATATCACCTCCTGGCATTTCATTCCCTTACTAATTACTTATGTTTTCTTGTTATTATCCCCAATTAGGATACTTCCCAAAAGCATGGATTTTTCCCCCCTTGTTCACTGATGTACCCCTACCTATTGAAGCAGTGTCACCATACAATAGATCCTCGGTAAATAGTTCTTAAATGCACAAATGAGTGAACAATTGATTTCCAAGGTCAGATGGGCCCTCGCATAGGCTCATCCGACTGGCGTCTCCCTCTGCTTCCCACTGCAAATGTGTCTGTCACCTTTGATATTCTCCTCCTCATCTTTGGGCATGAGATCGGCATCTATTTCATAATGAAAATATGGAGGGAAACTGGCCACAGGAGTCCCAAAGTTCCTCCTTCCAGAAGCATCTACCCACCCGCCCTTTCGCAGAAGCAGAGCTACGCGTCCTTCCTCCTTTCAAAGTCCGACCCTTCCACCTGGACTCTCTATCGTTGCCCTCCTGATGCCTCCTGGAGGGAGGGATTTCTCAGTCGATGTGCTGGCTAATTGTTGGGGTTTGCACCCTTCCTGAAGCACCCTTTCTTTCTTCTGTGAGAAGCACTAAGAAAGAGAGCGAGGATTCCCTGCACCCTGGACTCAGGGAGGAAAGCTCTAAAGAAGAAGGCGACAGAGCTATGTAGCTCTGAGTGCATGAAACTGAGACAGGCTCCCCGGGCCCAGCCAAGATGACTGTGAACATGTGTCTGGGGAGGGTGCAAAGACTAGAGGTTCAGGTAGAACTGCTGAGGGCAGGTTGCTTGGCCACAACAGGGCAGGACACCAGGGAAGAGAGAGAGAGAGAGAGAGACCCCTGAATGCAGTGAGCCAGGAGAGGCTCCACGGGAAGAGGCAAGACCCAGATCTCAGACATCTTTTCTTCCTAAGGCGGCAGCTGCACAGGAGCAGGGGTTAAGGTGGAACCTCCCCAGCAGCCTCCCAGAGTGTGCTGCTCCCCAGCCCCATCTCCTGCCCCCTCCCCAAGGTCTGGGACAGCAGTGGCCACAGGAGGATCACTGCCACCTGGTGGCCACACAGCAGCGACAGCCTTGGAGGCCAAGATGCCCCTGTAGACAGATTTGGCTGCTCTCTTCTCTTTGCATTCTACGTGTACCCAGGATTGGGTAACCCCTGGTTTGACTAACCCCTGGCGTTTTTAGTTTCATCACGAGGGGTGACGTGGGAAGGGGAGAACCTGGAAAGGAAGAAAGGCATTAGTAAGAGCCACATGGAGACTTCAGCCATTTTGATAGGGAAGGAGATGTGTCATTTTACAGTTGCCCTAAAATCAGAAGGTAGGACCTGGCTTTGTTTGCCTTTTCATGTAGGCCAGTGGTCGGCAAACTCATTAGTCAACAGAGACAAATATCAACAGTACAATGATTGAAATTTCTTTGGAGAGCCAAATTTTTTAAACTTAAACTTCTCCTAACGCCACTTCTTCAAAATAGACTCACCCAGGCCGTGGTATTTTGTGGAAGAGCCACACTCAGGGAGCCAAAGAGCCGCATGTGGCTCCTGAGCCACAGTTTGCTGACCACGGATGGAGGCCATAGGAGAGAGGATTTTAACAGAGGCGATAATTGATCAGAATATGCTTTAGAAACGAGACTCAGCTATATGGATTGGAGCAAACAGATGGAGAAGGAATGGGAGAAGAGCATGGATGAAAGTTGGGAGACTCATCACGCCAGGGCCTGACACAGGGTTAAAGGGCAGAGGGCAGTAGATAGAAGCTATGAGAAGTCCTACAAACAGGAATCGACAGGACCAATTGCTAATATATAGAGGGGGTAGGGTGGAGGATGTGTTTAACTTGAAGTGACAGTGGATGATGGTGCTTCACACTGAATTAATTAGAGAATGGAGGAGTAGCAGCTGATTTGGGAGAAAAGTTTATGAATTCACTTTGGGTTCTGGGAGCAATCCCAGAGGAGAGGAGCAGTTAGGTAACTATATGTGCAGGTAGAGAGCTCACAGGAAGCTCTAGGCTGAAGCTATAAAGGAGCAAAGAACACGTGGGGCATGGCTGAAACTATGGGGGGTAGGGGGTGGCATGCTCAGGAAGGCCACGTGCAATGAGAGGCAAGAACACAAGGAAACCATCCCAGAGCATCAAGTCGGGTTTTTTTAGTAGTAAGGAATAGAAAACAACTCTAATAAATGTAAGCAATAGACACAAGAACTTATCGGGAGCCTGCAGAGTAGGCACAGAGTAGGCAACTGAATAGCTAAGCCCCAGGGAAGACAAGAAAGAAGGGAGTTCCAGCATTTAAGAGCTGCTGTCTTGTTGGTTTCAGCTGCTGGAACAGGAATATGGCAGACTGGTGGCTTTAACCACAGACATTTACTTTTCACAGTTCTGGAGGCTGGGGAGTCCAAGGTCAGATGCCCGCGTGGTTGTGTTTGAGTGAGAGCTCTCTTCCTGCTTTCCTCACATGGAGAGAGAAAGAAGTAAGGGATTCTCTCTCTTCTTCTCTTATATGAAGGAGGTATGTCTTTTTATGAGGGTCCTAATCCACAGGGCAGGCTGCGAGTTAGGGCTGGACCTCCCCTGCGCAGACTGAGGTTGTCCACAGGCACAGTTTCTTCTGTTTCAGGGAAGCCTTAGTCCAGATTTTAACACCTTTCCTCTGCTCAAATCCAGGCCACGCCGATTATCTTGGATAATCTCTCTTCTATAAAGTCAACTGCTTATGGACTTGAATCACCTCGACATAACACTTTTGTCCTAACACCTAGATTAGTGTTTAGTTCAATAACCTGGGACGGTAGCCTAACCAAGTTACACAGCAAAAAGATCCTCACAGCCGGTTCTAAATATTTAACGTATCTAAACATTATTCTAAATATTTTAGCCAGAATATATTTTTTTAAGATACCGTGGTTACTCCTTTCTTACAGATGAAGAAATAAAACTGAATGAGTGAAAACCCGATTTGATATTTTATAGCTGGTAAAAGGCGGAGCTGGACTTTGACTCAGATGATCAGGCTCTACAGTCAGTCAGCCGAGCCATTTGACCCAGGGCTTCTCTTTGGAGAAGAACAGGATGATGCGTCTCAGGAGCAGAGACCACCTGGACTCACTTTGGTATTCTTAGCACCTCGCCCGACAGATCATAGGAACCCAATTGTTGAATGAACTAGTTAAAGTATAAGATTTAAAATATTCTGTGTGTACTCAAGGGAAGAGCAATGAAATCCACGTAATAGGTTTCTTAAACTGGAAACTTCTTAAAATAATGTTCTTAATTTTTAAGTGTTCTTTGGTTTTCAAAATTAAGCAGTTGTTTGGTTCAGAGCTGAAGATTTTAAAGTATTTCAAGTGAGGTGCTTTTTTTTTTCTTCTTCTTCTTCCTGGTTTGCCCTTTTAATTTTCTACAATGTGGCTTTATCCCTTTATGCATGATATGAAGCCAAATTCCATATTTAATTAAAATTCAATATCTTTATGAGCGTATAGGAGGCATTTTCTTTATGAGTTCTTTCTTTGGAAGCTAAATAGAACATGTTTAAACTTACTTAGTGACAAAAATTAAGTATGGGTTTTCCAGTATTTAACTCTTGCTGACATTATATACAAATGTAATTAAATCGCAAAACAAATTCTATGTAGTGCACAAAATTTCTTCAATCAAGGAAATTAAAAGAAAACTACAATTATTTAAGATTATGGGTAATTCACTTGGCAAAACACCTCACAAAAGAAGCAAGGAGTGGGGCATGTAAATCCTATTGAATTCATAAGGCTTCTTTTAAAGCTCAGCAGGAACCGATATGCTATGAGAATAAGAGTCTGAAAGACATTAAGCAGACTTGAGAGAATCCAAAAACTCGAGCACTTCAGAATGGGAAAAGGACCTTTAGATTATCTGGTTCCTTCTAGGGCAGTGGTCGGCAAACTCATTAGTCAACAGAGCCAAATGTCAACAGTATAACGATTAAAATTTCTTTTGAGAGCCAAATTTTTTAAACTTAAACTTCTTCTAATGCCGCTTCTTCAAAACAGACTCGCCCAGGCCGTGATATTTTGTGGAAGAGCCACACACAAGGGGCCCAAGAGCTGCTTGTGGCTCGAGAGCCGCGGTTTGCCGACCACAGTTCTAGGGCAATTGGCAGATAAGACCTAGAGGTCCAGGAGGTAAATCCAGTATGCTGAGCAAGGACATGGGGTGAGCGCTGCTCAGGAAGTATGAATACGTGCCTTTCAGGCAGGCCCTGAGAGCCCACCTAGGGCGGCTCCTGTGGGGAGAAGGTGTTGTTGGAAGGGGTCCACAGCCTCTCACCCCGCCAACCCGCTCTGAACTCATTTGCACTCATTCTTTCCCCCACGCCCCTCTCTCAGATTCCCAGGCCCACCCCAGCCCAACAGAGACCCCTCTCCTCAATTTAGGACCTAGTTTACCTGCTTACATTTCAGCTCTGTTTTTCCTTTCCATTGTTAGGGTTCTTGGTTGCTTTGGATGGGAATTCTCTGCTTCCTCCCTGGAATCTGTGGGCAGGGCCAGACCTCACAGGGCACCGGGAGCAAGAAGTTCAAACGCAGGGCTGTGTCTTGTATTTGAGATGAAACTTGGCAAGGAAGTCTATGTGTAAGGTAAGGCTCAAGGTATTGTCCAAAGTGGATGGTTATGTTCTCAAGGTCTTATGCTTTTTTGTTGTTATTAATCCTCACTGGAGGATAATTTTTCCAATGATTTTTAGGAAGAATGGAAGAGAAAGGGAAAGCAGAGAAAAAAAATGTGAGAGAAACATATTGATGGCACGAGCTGCCAACCAGGGCCTGGGCCCTGGAGGAGCCTTCATCGGAATCAAACCTGGGACCCTTTGGTCTGAAGGCCAAGACTATCCATTGAGCCAAACCGGCCAGGGCTCAGGGACTTACGCTTTTAAAGCTATACCATCCCAGGTTCACACGGGCCTTTCAGTTCACGGCCTCAGCCAATCGTGTGACACCTGGCTTACCTGGACAGCATCTCCGCTGGAATAAAGCCAGTCCCAAGGAATGTCAACTCGGACAATTCTGACCTAGAACAGAAAACAGTCCACCTGCCCTTGCATGATCCCTTGGAATCGTCCCTCCTCCCTGAGTCTGGATTTGATTTTAGTTGACAGAGCCACTCTAATCGCCTCCGTCTGTCCCTTCATTCCCTCTGTGGGGCCCTATCGCCCCCAAGGGACAAAAATTAGTTCTTGGGGGAGGCAACAAAATCACTCCTTTCATGGGTCAAGCACAGATATACAGATAGTTCATAAACAGATGCATAGTCGATACATCGTGTTACGATGTCATCACAGGGGATGGGGCCATTAGGATAAAAATACAGTGGTGCCGAAACTGGTTTGGCTCAGTGGATAGAGCGTCGGCCTGCGGACTGACAGGTCCCAGGTTCGATTCCGGTCAAGGGCATGTACCTTGGTTGGGGGCATGTCCCCAGTAGGGGGTGTGCAGGAGGCAGCTGATGGATGTCTTTCTCTCATTTATGTTTCCAACTCTCTATTCCTCTCTGTAAAAAAATCAATAAAATATATATTTTTAAAAAATACAGTGGCACCCTCCACCCCCATCTCCAGCTTATCCGTGGCTTTGTTTTCTGCAGTTCAGTTACCCAAGATGAGCTGTGGTCTAAAAATATTAAGCAGAAAAAAATAACAACACGTAAAGTTTTACACTGAGGGCCATGCTGAGGGGCCTGATGAAGTCTCCCGCGTCCCTGAGGCGCCCGCCCGCCCGCCAGCCTGCAGGTGGAGTGCATCCGCCCGCTCGCTCCGCCTCTTCGTCCCGGAGGAGGCGTGGGCGTTGGTAGATGGGAGTTGGTGTGGATCACAATGTTCGCGTCCAAGTAACCCTTACTTTACTTAGTAATGAATGGCTTCAAAGCCCCAGAGCGGTGATGCTGGGGATTGGGATGTGCCACAGAGAAGTTTGAAGCGCTGCCTTGAAGGGAAAAGGGTGCGAGTTCTCCACTTCCTCAGGAAAGGGGGAAATCACATGCTGAGGTCGCTGCGGTCCGCGGTAAGCGTGAGTCTTGCAACTGGGCGGGAGGAAGGAGGATTTGGTGCTGGTGCTGCTGCCGCACCACGCACTGCGGACACCTCTCCTCAGCGGCCATGGCCTCATCCCACCCCACGGCCAGGAGGCTGAGGCCGTGCAAGGTATTTTGAGAGATACACACACACAGAGAGACCACATTTACATAACTTTTACTACCTTATGTTGTTATAATTGTTTTATTTTGTTATTATCAGTAATAATAATGTTACTATTACTGTAAATCACCTGCTGTGCCTAATTTACAAGTGACACTTAGTCATGTATATATAGAAAAAGTAGAGAGAGTTTGGTGCCACCTGAGGTTTCAGGCATCCACGAGGGGTCTTTGGAATGAGTCTCCCCCCAACACACACAGATAAATACAAAGCATTGTATCTTAAAAGGTTCCCTAGGCAGGTGCCCTTGTAAAAAAAGGTTTAAAAACACCGGCCTGTACTTTTTTCCAGGTGCGAACTGTTTGGATGTTTTCAGCCTCCTCATTTCCCAGGGAACGAGGAGGCTCTCACTCTTACTTCCCCGCTGCTATTTCTAAGTCATTTTCTCTTCCCTGCTTCAAAACTCCCAACACCATCGTGCCCTCCTTGAAATCCTCGCGTTCATGCCTTTTCCACCTCTGACTCGGCCACCCGCTGCTGGCATCTTTCCTGCTGGCCGGCTCGCTCACTCCTGGTGCCGCCTCTCCGTTCGTTGATTTCCTCACCCCTCACCCTCTTCTGCCCTGTCTTAGCCAACCTTTCTCCCCCATCCCTCAGCACATCCTTATCTGGGTCTTACTCCACGCTCTGTCCTCACCGTTTCTGAAACGGGATTTCATGTACCCATCCCCTTGATCCCCACCTCCAGGTCTCCCAGCCGGCCGGCTCTTGCAGCAGTTCTCCAGGCGCACCCTGACCTCCAATGGCTGACCCGCTTTTCTGAGCATCCACAGTTCCGTTTCATCCTCACTTCCTGCCTGGCCTGGCCCAGCTTGGATTCTGTCTCCCATGGTACCATCCTTCCCTGGTCTTACCGCTTGTCTTACTGACGTTGCAAACCCCAGTCCTGGTTTAAACCAGCTGGCTGACTTCCCTGCCTGCACGTGAGCAGCGGAAGGCTGCGGGAGAAGGATCACACACACCGGCACCTGGCTTCACTCTAAATGCATGTCTAGAGATGTCAGGGCACGACAGCTGCCTGAATGAGGATGTGTTCTTACATAACCACTGCATCATTATGTTGCCTACAGGAAAAAAAAAAAAAAAGAGAGAAACAGGTAATTCCCTAATGGCATTTGATATCCAGAGCATTTAAAAAAAAATGGCCTTTGACATAACACATGATCTGGGATTTTCATTTCTGTAAAAGACATTTTTAGGACAGTAGTGAAATTTGAACATGGTTGTTAGATTAGCTACTAGTACTGTATTGGTGCTAATTTCCTGATTTTGATCATTATTCTGTGTTTCTATAATAGAAGGTCCCTCTTTTTAGGAAACAAACACTGAAGTGTTTAGTGTTAAAGAGCTGATCGTGTCTGTAATTTATTTTCAATTAGTTTTTTAAAAGTGTGTGTGTGTGGCCGAAACCAGTTTGGCTCGGTGGATAGAGTGGCAGCTTGTGGACTGAAAGGTCTCAGGTTCGATTCCGGTCAAGGGCATGTGCTTTGGTTGTGGGCACATCCCCAGTAGGGGGTGTGCAAGAGGCAGCTGATGGATGTTTCTCTCTCATCAATGTTTCGGATTCTCTATCCCTCTCTCTTCCTCTCTGTAAAAAAATCAATAAAATATATATTTTTTAAAATGTGTGTGTGTGTAAATGTGTGTATAGCAGGAGAGAAAGTGAAGAGATTTTTAAAATGTGGTAAAATTTTAGGAATTTAATAATGATTCTACCCGTTGGTGGTCAGTGCACATCATAGCGACCAGATATGTCACTGGTCATTCTGCTGTTTGGTCAATTTGCATATTAGGTTTTTAATATATAGGATTCTAGGCTGTGAACTTCTTGAGGGCAGGGAACTTGTCTATCTCATTCAGAAACCCCAGAACCTGAGGTGGTTCTCGCCACTGTGGAAGGACAATAAATATCTCCTGCAGAGATGAGTCATGTAACTTAAGTTCACGTTATATTTTGGGGCATTGTCATATGGAGCCTCTCTAATAACCCATAATGTTTTGTCACCGACACTATAGTTCATTTGTCTGTGTTTTGTTGCTACCTGAGTCAGAGCTGTTCTAGCTTCTAAATTATGAATAATATTAATGAAGGGAATCTACTTGGAAAGCAACATAGGGTGCATTCCCTGAAGAGCCTAATTAAAAAAAAATATCTGAGAATAATATATTATTCATATATAACATTTTGTTTTCCAGTGAAGCTAATGGTATATGATAGGCTCTGTGTTAACCTCTGGGATATGTAAGATATGCATTTCTATATACTTAGGTATATAGGTATGCATATAGAGAGATATAGACATAGATCTCTATCTCCATTTAAATATACATTTGTAGATACTTCCCCAAGACCCAAATGCTCACCAGAATCAATTAAAGGGATCAGAATCTCAACCAAACTGAACAACCTAACAGCATTTGGAAGAGGAGGAAAGAGGTGAGGAATGCATTCTAATCTGGTTGCTAATCCCTTAGTCCACATGTCACACGGTTCTTATAAGGATGAGGTGAGATGCCCATATGAAGCTCTCACCACAGAGCCTGGAACAGAATGGTCAGTAAAAGCCAGCTCTCTTCAATGACGGTTTCTACTTTTTCTGTAATGGGCTTGATTAGGTCCCTCCAAAACTGCCAAGGCCTGCACTTCCGCCCCTTCAGCAACCAGCAATGTAAAGGGGTTCTGAATTCTCCACACCCTCACCAATATTTATTTTCCATTTGTAAAAAATAATAGTCAGACTAGAGGATGTGACGTGCTATCTCACTGTGACTTTGCTTTGCATTTCCCTCGTGACTAGCAATGTCGAGTAGTCAACCCTTGCCCTACCTAGATGCAAATTCTGAATCTTCCTTTCGTCTTCAACCTCCGTTTGCCCTCTGTATGCCATTCTTTTGCCTCAAATTGATCTCGCAATTCTAAGCGTGCTTAACATCCTCTTGTGACTGCCCTTGATTGATGCTCTTGGACATAGTAAACTCTGTGGTTTCTCTTTGCTCACAAATCTGTCTGGACGCCCTGTGCTGGCTTCTGTGACTTGACCCAGTCTGCAGAGCTCACGAGTGGATGAAAGGTCTGGGAACAGGGAAGACAGAGCTGAGGAGGGAAGAAGCAGGACACTGTCCCAAGCCCTAGAGGCAATTTCAGAGATTCAGGGGTGAAACTGGTGTAGACAGGATAATTCAGCATCTGGCTTCCTCCACATATTTCTTATTACATATAAAAAAAGATATTGCTTAAGAAGGAGCTGCAGCCAACTAGATTGTAGGTGAAAGTTTCTCAGCCCTGACTGAGCATCAGAATCACCTACTGTACCTTAAAAAATACCAGTTCCTGTACCTCACCTCAGAAAAGATGACTCAAATGATCTGCCATGTGGCCCATAAATCAGAATTGGTAAGAACCCTCTCCCCTCTACCACCACTCCAGCCCAGTGATTTCAAAGAGCTGCCAGGGTTAAGAACCACCAGACTGAGGGTAACTGGGACTACCCAACTAGTCCCAGATTGTGGTCAGCAAAGGACAGGAAATCTGGGTGAGCAGACCTTGTTTAAATATGATACATATGATTTGAGAATAGAAATTTTCTCAGCCTCACAGGAAAGAAAACAAAAACAAAAAACACAAAGGAAAACATTCAGCTCAAAAAAAGCCATCAGTTCAACAGGACATGATGTCTCCTTTATTCATTTTTTTAATAGAATTTTATTATCTTCTGAATAATCCAGAAAAATAGCACCAATGTATAAAGATGATCTTTGTAAGCATTAAAAAAAATCATTTCTGCACAGTTCCATTGCTATGCCTCGCTCAGCACAAGATTAGAAAAATGCCCAAACTTTATAGAGTTCCTAAACACATTAGTTACAGAAAAGCTTCAAGGCTTAGGAAGGGCCTGCTGAAATCTGCTTGTACCAAGTCACCAGAGTTTACTCTTATAATCATTTCCTAAATCAGTGTTCAGTCCTGTTGCTTATGTAGCTTATGCAGTGGTGGTCCCTCTATTGTAGGAGTATTTATTCTATGAAAACTGGTAAATGCCTCAAATCAAGACTTTTCTTTTAGAATGCTACTTGTTACCACCCTACCCTGGGCCTGATTCAAACTCTGAAGCTAACTCTTTGGCAAACTTTGCCAAATATTCCACTGTGTTGTTTGCTGTCGGTGAAATGGAGCGCCACTGCTGACTTGGCAGAGGTGTGGTGAGGAGGATTCATGCACCGTGACCTCCAACATGGCACCATTGGATAGAGTGAGGTATGCTCTGAGTCAGTCTGGTCATGGAGTTCATCTCTGTCTTTTTACCCACACAGATTTATTTCTATTGGTTTTTCCATGTTTCGTCTTTTTGGGAACGTATACTTGTTAGAATCCTTTATTACTTAATAATGAGACAGTTCTATCAACAATGATTATAGATGATCTTTTGAGTCTTGCAAATTTGAAAGACTATGACACAGAAAACATCTACAAAAAGAAAGAATAAAAAGATGTTCTTTTGTCCAGCTGGCATGGCTCAATGGTTGGGCATCAAGCTATGAACCATGAGGTTATGGTTTGATTCCCAGCCTGGGCAGATGCCCGGGTTGCAGGCTCAATCCCCAGTGTGGGGCATGCAGGAGGTAGCAGTCAATGATCCTCTCCCACCATTGATGTTTCTGTCTCTCTCTCCTTCTTCCTTTCTCTCTCAAATCAATAAAAAAAACATATTTTAAAAAAGAAAAATAAAGAATGTTCTTTTACCAAACTATCACAAGAATGATATAAGTAAAGACTATGCATCTTTTGTTGCTATTCTGAGTTCATTTATAGGCTATGTATAATCCTGTATATTACATACAGAAATACTAACTATTTTGTTGGTTGAAATGGTATCTTGGAAAAACAAGAACAAAGCCAATATATCATCTTAGTTCACATCATAAAATTTATTTCCTTAAATATCCTGACTTCAGTGGTGGTCAATCCCTATTCTATCCCAGTGCTGGAAAACTTGCTTTTTTGCTGATACAAATCATTTTAATGTGAAAAGACAGGTCCCTTCTGTTACCACTTGATGAATGATGCTCAAGCTCCTCATCTTTGGCCACAGCATTTAATCTCCATCTGACATGATAATATGCAATTGGATTCATTATCCTCTGAAGGGCAATAGACACTAAACTTTCATCTATTCACTGACATCAACAGCCTAACAAATTATCTCTATTTTCTGGGCTTCCTCCACATTTCCTGGACAGTGACTTATTATTTGCTAATGTTAGGCATAAATGGTACATATGGTGCTGCTGGTGATGGGAATGGATCAGGCTTAGAATTTACCTCAAGGTGGAATGTGATGAACTATTATGAGACTATTTAAAAATGTCTGATCTATGCCATGTGGGGTTTTAAAGTGATCAATAATTCCAAGAAAAATGCCAGAAATGACTAGTATTTTGGTTCTTGGCGTAATGAGTGTAGCACATTTATGAAGAGTAGAAACTTATTAATATATCTCTGTAAATTCAGTTCCCAGTACATGGGCCAGCATCTCTCTTTGGAGTGGTCTTGTCTCTGTCACTGTAGTGAAAAGCAAAACGGCAAACTCTTCAGAAATGTCTTGCAGTGATCCCAGAATTTACCACTAGGGGCACGAAAGAGCCAGTCATCCAGGCTCGCAGCCAAAAGGCAACCAGAAAACAATGCTAAAATGCAGAACATAGGATTAATTTGCAAAGCGATTCTGCAAATCGCCCTAAATAAAACAAAAACAAAACCGTATGGTGTTCTTAAAGCAAACCCCTGACCAAGTTAGTTTTCCCCAGAATTGTATTCCCTTTTTCCATGCCTTTCCCCCCCCACAGAGCCCATGCATAATAAAGTCTTAATGCCATTTTGGCATTTTAATAGAATTTCCAAATATTTATCTGTGTAAATGTCTATATCTTTTTGAGTAGCAATACAAAGAGTCACTAATTAGGTATGCAGAAGGGAAACTCAGTTCATTACAAATTATCCAGGAGCTGTACGCGCCATTCCAGCTATGGAGAATCAATCCTTCTCAGGGAACTAATGAGCCTTAGCTTCTGCATTAAATTGGTGCCTGTCATTTAAAATTATACATGGATGCATACATACCTGCATGAGGGGTGCTTTATTTAAATGCAAATAGTACACACACCTAGTTTTTCTAAAAGCAGTTCATTTGCTACAGACTTAAAAAAAATCTATCTTGCATATTTTTATATTTTATTGGAGCCTAAATTTAAAGCTGTTTCATCGATCGCCAAGTGACAATAGCATGCAAATCCTTTAAGGGATATGTGGTGCAAAAAAAAATAGCACGACTGTTAATTAAAGCATACCTACATTTCTGATACCAAGCTCACACATCCCCAAATAGCAAGAGAATGCCAAGCCTCTATCCCTTCCCCTCCCCCCTCAACCCACCAAGGTTTATTAACACATTTGATTCTTTCTTCTATTTTCTCTCTTCATCAGCCCTGACACCAGCTTCCATCACAGCTATTAGGACTACGGAGCATAGCCACATGACAGGATTTGTAGGCTCCCCATGGGTGGGACCAAAACAAAAGCATAACTAGAACAAGTAGGCTGCAATTTCTGTGGGTGAGGAAGGGGTTTTCTTGAAGCAAAGACTAGCTTTCTCCACAGGAAAGCTTGGATCAGTGAGCACACGGACATTAAGATCACAGCTCCCCCCAAACAGGAAGATACAGGCGTTTCAAGAATGATGATTTGTTTTTGTTTGTAGGTTGGTTTCCAGTCAACTCCATTTAAAAAAAAATGCATACAACTCCCTCACCTCACCACATTTAAAAATATATATATTTTATTGATTTTTTTACAGAGAGGAAAGGAGAAGGATAGAGAGTTAGAAACATCGATGAGAGAGAGACATCGATAAGCTGCCTCCTGCACACCTCCCACTGGGGATGTGCCCGCAACCAAGGTACATGCCCTTTGACCGGAATCGAACGTGGGACCTTTCAGTCTGCAGGCTGACGCTCTATCCACTGAGCCAAACTGGTCTCAGCAACCTCACCACATTTTTTAAAATAATATAAAGATGCCTACAAATATAGAGGGGATGTGATGACCAGTGTTTCCTGGAGGGTTATACGTATAGAGAAACGTCCATACAAGGGCATGTCCACCACATCCTTTCTTTATCTGCATTGCCACATGAACACCCTCCCCAAATACAGAGCGTCCACCCAAATTTCTGGCAAATATGTATTCCTATAACTTACAATAGCTGTGAAACACAAAAGCCTAAAAATGAGAGTGGATAGAAATATTTAATGGATTGCTTTTAATGATAGAGCTCAGGAAAATTTTTAGAACAGAATGCATGGGGCACTTTTAGAACAACACCAGACTTCTCAAAGTTCCAGTCTCAGCTGACACAGACTTTAAAGTCTTCACTGTTAATAATTTTTAAATTTTCTGTGGGAGTTGAACGTGATATATTGGCATCAATATACTAAAAGCACACGTGGAATAGATGAGTCCGCCCGACAAAAAAATTTAGTAGGAGGTAATTTTGCCTTGTGGGAAATTTTGCCTCTGCTCTAGGGGAATTTTTCCTGCACCCCTGTAATGTTTTCTGTTCTCAAGTTTTATTTACTTACTTATAAAAATCTAATATTTGAAAATGAGCTAATAAATCCAATCATGCTGAGGTATAAGCCACTGGAAATTGTCTCCCAGGGGTTAAGCCTTAAGCTAAAAAAAAAATTCTAATACTGGAATTTTAACCCAAATCATGTCAGCAATCATATTTTAAAAATATTAGAGACTGGTGGTTTTGCCCCAAAGCATAAATAATTTCCACAAATAAACTACCTTGCCTAAATTTCATATTTATAAATGAGTATCTAAAATTTTGCTTGGGCTACGGATGATGTGATTAAATGGTCTGACTTACAGTTTTTCCACTCTAAGATGGTGTGAACGTGAAAAGCATTAAGTAGAAAATGTTCTTTGAAAATTGACCATTTCCCGGGATAGTGATGTGTGGAGTGATACTATCTCATGATGTTGGGCAGCACTCACTCCCCCAGAGGCCAGCACAAGGGTACTTAACTGATGCTGTGCAGAGTACGGTGCTGCTGGCATGCCTAGGATATTGTATTACGAGCATGTTTACGGTGGCTTAGGCTAAGCTATGATATTCAGTACGTAAGGTGTGCCTTTTTGTTACTTTCAACTGATGATGGGCTTATCCTTCAGTAACCTCATTGTAAATCTAGAAGCTTCTATAATCGTTTTAAAATTCTATCACACTTCTATGGTGAACCGAAAGCCATTTTAGAAAAAATCTTTGTCCGCGGTGGGATGCATATGATACTAGTAAAATGCAAATGTGTGCTTAGGGCCACTACAGCAGTATTTATGGTCACAAAAAACCTGCAAACAACATAAATGTCTATCCACAGGGGAGTGGCGAACTGATTGAAATGCCACGCGGCCTGTCGCCCAGCCCCTCCACCTTTGTCAATTTAAAAAATTGTGATAAAATATGCAGGACATAAAATTTTACAATTGTAACCACTTAATTTATTATATATTATATATTATATATATTATGTATATATATATATACATAATATATATATATATATTATATATATAAATTCCAGATAAGTTTGAAGTCCATTTGTTCTTTATCCCTTACCCCTTGCAGCTAATTCAACTTTTGAGAGTCACATGAGTTTAATATACACTGATTCCTCTGTTTTTATTCATCTATTTTTTCAGACAAATAGAACATGAATACAGTATTATTTTGTGTGCCTTTTAAAATTTGCCTAAATGTTATAACCTCTTCAACCTGCTTTCTCATTCCGCCATCACTCTGAAGCTTGTTTTCACTTGACATTGTTGTGACGGTGGATGCCAGTTGTGTGTTTTTGTTGAAGGGTGTGTGTGTGTGTGTGTGTGTGTGTGTGTTTGATTTCTGCACCATGGCTTCCTGGTGGCACACACATGACATTGTTAATAGTATTCACCTCTAGAAAGAAACGCACCAAGGGGAGTGCTCAGTGAGGCAAGATAGGTCTTTTACTTTTCATGTTACACCTTCTGAAGTGTTTGAAATTTTACTATAGTCATTAGCTTTCTAAGGAAAATAATTAGTTTAAACAGATAAAATGTTTATCCTGTTCATGTGGCAGGTTAAATAGGTTACATTTGTTTCTCTGTTTAGCCCCTATGTTGCCCATGTGAAATGAGGCTTTAGGTGACATTGTGCTTTATGATGAAAGCAGCAGAATTTGTAGAGAAGCTACAGGTTCCAGGGTGTTGGGGGCCAAGAGATTGTACAGAGGTCTCTCAGCTCATTTAGTTTAGGAAAACTGAGGAAAATCTGCCTGCTAGGAATGCGTTGAGTTGGAACAGAAATGACTGAAAGGGCCACCTGTTTTGTGTACAAAGAAAATGCAATGGAGTGGGAGGGAATACCGCTGTCACCAACAATCACATACCTCTCTCATTTTAGCTTTTTCCACCATGATATGAGAAGATACAGATTTCTCATTCATTCGTTCATTCTGTAAATGTTTGTGGAATCTCTAATAGGTGCCAGGTACTGTATTAGGAACTGGAAATCTAAAGGTGAACAGGAAGGAGTCTCCTCCCTCACAGAATTTCTATGTCATCCTAGAAGCTTGTTGACATTCTCAGAGTCTAGCTTCTAAATCCTAGAAATAGGCACAATGCCAACCCGTGGCTCCCGGGATAGACTCGATGGTGCTAAGTCAGAAGCCAGGTGACAGAGAACAGAACAGTTACTCCAAGGGTCTTAGCAGGAGTCTGGGCCCCATATGAGTCTGGGTTCCCAGGGTCTCACCCGGACCCGGAGTCCGGAGCAGTCGGGAGCTTTTGTCTCCCTCCCGCTTGAGAAAGCCAGTCACGCATTCAGTTTCCAGCCCTCTCCACGCACACACCTCCGTACCTCTGCCTTTACTTCCTGCAGCTCCTCTGAGTCTCAGTGTGCTTTTCTCTTATCTTCCAATTATAGAATTTCCACTCAGCCAGCCTTCATGTGGTTCTGGATGATGTCCGTTTTGTCTTTTAGTTGTAGTTTTGAAGTTGTTGTGCAAGGCAGCAAGTTCAGGTGTTTACCTATGCTGCCATCTTGCTTTCTCTCACCAGGGTTAGATTTTAAAGCCTATAAGATTAAGTAAATAGTATCATATAAAATTGGAATAATAATTAATACCCACTGCATGGGATTACCGTGAAGAAGAATATAATTTAAAACATGGATATCCTGTATAATAAAGAGGTAATATGCAAATTGACCATCACTTCAACACACAAGATGGATGGCCCCATGTGGTCAAAGATGGACCCCTCCCCCCATGTGGACACAAGGTGGCTGCCACAAGATGGCCAGCAGGGGAGGGCAGTTGGAAGGAAACAGGCCTGCATGAAAGGGCAGTTGGGGGTGATCAGAACTGCAGGGCAGGACAGTTGGGAGGGACCCAGACTTGCAGGGAGGGCATTTAGATGGAACCAGGCCTACAGGGGAGGGCAGTTAGGGGTGACCAGACCAGCAGGGGAGGACAGTTGGGGGTGACCAGGCCTGCAGAGAAGGGCAGTTAGGGGTGACCAGACTGGCAAGGGAGTGAGGTTAAGGGCAATTGGGCTTGCAGGGAAGCAATTAGGCGCCGATCAGGCTGGCAGGAGAGTGGTTAGTGGGTGATCAGGCTTACAGGAAAGAGTGGTTATGGGCAATTAAGCAGGCAGGCAGACGAGTGGTTGGGAGCCAGCAGTCTTAGATTATGAGAAGGATGTCCAAATGCCCATTTAGGCCTGATCCTGGTGGGACATCCCTCGAGGGGTCCCAGATTGGAGAGGGTGCAGGCTGGGCTGAGGGACACATACACATCACCACCCCTATTCCCTGTTCATGAATTTCATGCACTGGGCCTCTAGTATACACTATAAAGGGCTTTACAAGTTTGAGGCTATTAGTATTATATGATTTGGTATCCTAGAAGATATAGGTAATATATTTCCTAGAAATTGTTTTATTCCCTGGGCTTGTGAAAAGGTGCCACAAGACAAATTGGCCCTATCTACCTCAAGTCCCATCTGTGAGCAGCTGCCTTGTCTCATACTTATTTGTGAGAATGTCTCTCATTCCTCAAGGGTGTATTGTGTGACCTAGTTCAGTAGTGGTCTGGGGACATTGAGGGAAAAATAATTGTGGGGGAAAAAATCCAGGAGGGGACATCAGATATGCTTTTAAATCAGGACACACACACACACACACACACACACACACACACACACACAACACACACACACACACACACACACACACACACACACACACCAGAATCTTAAAAGCCCCTATGGAGTTTGGCTTCTGATGGCAAATAAGGAATTGTGATCTCTGTCTTCCTTGGGTCCTTCTCTTTATTGCCAATCTAAAAAATATGTTGTCATGAGTATCTAAAATCCAAAAGAAAAACACTTTCAAAATCTTCCAAGCTAATAATGGCTATAATAAAATTTGCCTAGTATTTTTTTTTATATCCTTGCAATCTTTGTCACAAAATATACAGTGCTCAATAGCTACACATTTAGAAAAAATAAGCCCAAAGATAAAAACACTTTTGAAATAGCATGGCTCTTTGTTTCTATACACACAGGCAAGAAAAGCAATTTCTTAGCCCAATACAATCAAGAGCCACGAAAGATATTCAGTGCTCCAATGATGAAATGCTTTATGCATACATAACTCAACTTTAACAATTTCTGGTTATTCATTATTTAAATGAGAGACTTGAGTATGTTAACAATTTAGGAGACATTTACATCGAAAGAAATCATTTACGTTTTATAATTATCCAGTCCACAAGAAAATTATAGGGCACTCCTCTGAAAAATACAGAGCGGAACAAATGGAAAGATAAAGAAATAGACTTGCCATGATTCATGCAATAGCTTCTGACTGTTTTCTGAGAGGGGATTTTTCCTGCATGTTGGACGTGTGCATACATCTTTGGAAATGGCTCCAGAACGAAACAGTTCTCTCTTGTGATTCTTGAAACCTTACTTGATGTGGGGATAAACTCAAAGCCCAAAGGCTAATGTCAAAGGGAGCAAATCTCTGAAAGAAAGGCATGGCCAGACATGTGCAAGTCCTAGAAACAAAGGACGAAGAGAACAGGAACCAGATGGAAAACAGTCTCTGGGCTCCGGCTGAGTAAGCAGTGCAGGAACAATAGGGCATCACCCATCTTGTACCAACTGGAATCCAACTGATATTAAGTGGCCCAGTGAGGAACCTTAAGTACAAAAATGAAAGTTTCTATTTTTTCCCCCTCAAAAAGTTCTATTAATTTAGCCCCACTGACACCTCCCTTGAATGCATTTTCCCCAATAGCTAACAGACTCCCTCAAAGACATCTTAGACTGATTCCTAAGTGGTCAAACATGCTTGGATATTAAGACAGGGTCATTTTGTGGTTGTTGAAAGTTAATCCTCCGCACTTAAACTTTCTATCTCTTACATTCAAGGTCTCTTCCCACCCTCCTTTTCCCCCTGTTACCTAACTCCAGAGGCTTGCCGAGGAGGCTTGGATAGGACAGGGGAGGATTCTGAGAGCAGGGCAGGTGGAAATGGGAAAAAGTGGGTCTTTATGAAGCTACACAAAGTAAATTGGTTTCTTTTTCTTTTTTTTTTGCTATCAAGAGGGCAGCCCTTTGCCCATGGTAATAAGATTGCTGTTCCTATTCTTTTGTCCATATAGTTTTGTTATCTAGACTTATCCCAAACAATTTCCCTAGGCACCATAACCCAACACTGGGACCTTAGTCAGGGGCGCACACTTATAACTTCAGGGTCTGTCTTGTCCTTCTCTACCAGACTATGCTGCTATGTCAACTGTCTTCCATTCAAAAACATCAAAGCAAACACTCAATCGAGAAACAGGAAACTAGTTTTCCCTTTTCCAACAAGACCATAGACCTTAAAACTACTCTTTTGGCTGGGGAATCATTAGAGATCAGAATTGCACCAAGGATGGGTGGTGGAGGGGCCTACCCCAGTGTAGAGGCAGTGCATTATCTGCAGAAAATTTAAATATAATAATAAGATCAACTCAAAGTTAGTATTCCTTTTATCATTATCAGATACTGACAATTCTAAGCAAATTCAGTGATAAAACACTTCCCCCCTGTAAATAGTTTTTGTTGGTCTAAGTTCTAAACAATCATTGGTCAGAGAGGGAAGGAAGAGGGAGAGAAAGCTTCAAGTTAATACATTTTTATTGCTTATCCTTTAATAAATATTTATTCTGTTTGGAAGTTAATTTGGAGAACTCATCATTAATCAGCTGGTTCCCAACAAACAGGGATTCTGTAACCCCTGTTTCTTTAAAAAAATAAGCTCATAAAGGTTCAATTTGGACACAACCACCGTGGTGCTCCCTATTCCTTTTTTTTTTTTAATTCCTTACCCAATGATATGTTTTTATTGATTATAGAGACAGGGGGCGGGGGGGGAGAGAGAAACAGATCGGACTGAGCCACCCAGCCAGGGCAAAAGTCCTATTTTTAAACAGTGATTCAAAGTTACGAAATAATAGCACAGCCATTAGAAAGAAAGGGAAATAGAATTAGAGAGCTTCAATTCTGTTAGTCTAAGCAGCCACCTGGAGTTTTTATTTGTGTTGAAAATGTTAAAAAAAAGTTTAACTGCAAACCATGAGATATGCTTTATCTGGTCAATATGTGCAGATTTCAGTCTGGACATGCACTGTTTTACTGAATTTGAATACTGTGCTAAAAGAGTGGGCCTATATTCTTCCTTATAAATTTGCTAACAGAATGAATCAAGAAAATAAAACATTAAATCAATGGTACCACTCCGTAGCAACAGATATTTAAGAAACATAATACTTAGGAATTAGTTTTGCTAGTACCCCCCCGCCCCCATCTTTCACACACCCACCAAAGAGGCAATGTGGTCAGTCACATCTGTATCAAAGATGAGAAACTTGAAGTGAAGGAGTCCTTCTTGAACGTCTTCATTATTTCTGGGAAAATGTTGCTAAGCCCACGGAAGAGATGTTGAAACAACTGAATGATGATGGATGGGCATAATCACCTGTCATGGTCAGTGATATGGCAAAGATGAAACGATGACAGATGCTCACAGTGGTGTCAGGCACCAGTCAAAGAAATTACTCCCAGTCCTGATACATGTCCTGTGAAAAGCACACTTTGAACTTTCCCAGGTTTCACTTCTTTCTGGAAATGTTGCTTTACCCATGGCTCTCTAGGAACTTTGGGAAAATTTCATTCATTCATTTAGTTCTCTCCTCGTAGATGGTAAACATTGCAGAATGTGTGTATAACAGTGAAAAGACCTCACCCAAGAGTGGTGGTGTGCTTATATGGAGCTGAATGCTCAAAAAAAGTTTGAAAGGTTACTTTTAATCTTCAAAGTGCTAGGGAATCCAAAAGAAAATGTGGGCCCAAGAGCATTAGCTTAAAATTTCTCCCTGTTGCATGCAGTTTTTCTTTTCTGAATTGTGTTTTCTTCTTATGTGAAGTTGTAGGTGAGGTTAATCAAACCCCAAAATATTTGCAAACAGCCAAAATCACGCTTGAACAATGTAGAGTGAAACAGCCAGCTTTAAAACTGGTGCTTGAAGATCACACAGAAATTCTAAAGAAAGCTGTTATTATGCTGCATAACAATGAAAGGACCAAAAACCCATCCAAATGGTATCAATGTGAAAATAGTTGAGCTACAGGACATGCAGAAAGAAATCTTACCTGAAGTTCCCTGACTAATGCAGAGCCTTATAAGAATCAGCTGTCACTGAGGCACCTGTCCTTGGGCGCTGGGATATTTCAAAAAAATGTGTAACAGTTTTATCAGAACCTTCCACCCTTTGAAGCTCTAACAGTGCCCGCTCCCTTACTAAGTTGGTGTATAAACCTTTATTCCTATGTCTCTATGGAGTACTCCCAGATGCATAATCCGTTCTTGTCCTGCTGTATGTCTGTTGTCAAGTAATTCACAGGTCCCTGACCATTTGGACTGAAGTTGGTAGATTATAGTTTTTCCCTTTCAACAACATAAAGAAAATTAGCATTGCCAGGCTGTGGTGGCTCAGGGGTTGAGCGCCACAGTTCAGTTCCTGGCAGGAGCACATGCCTGGGTTGTGGGCTCGATCCCCAGTAGGGGCCAGGCAAGAGGCAGCTGATCAATGATTCTCTCTCTCCCTCTCCATTCTTCTCTGAAATCAATAAAAATACATGTTTTGTGTGTTGTTTTTTTTTTGCTGAAACCGGTTTGGCTCAGTGGTAGAGTGTCGGTCTGCGGACTGAAAGGTCCCAGGTTCGATTCCGGTCAAAGGCATGTACATTGGTTGCAGGCACATCCCCGGTAGGGGGTGTGCAAGAGGCAGCTGGTCAATGTTACTCTCTCATTGACGTTTCTAGCTCCCTATCTCTCTCCCTTCCTCTCTGTAAAATATCAATAAAATATATTTTAAAATAAAAAAATAAAAATAAAAATACATGGTTTTTTAAAAAAAGAAAATGAGTATTTAAATGGAAAAAATAATCAAATATTAAAGAATGACAGGAGAAATAACTAGAGATGATGGTCTCACACTGCCAGCAGATATAAAAACAGTGAGGACAAAACAAAACAAAACAAAAAAACAGCTAGGACTGAACTCCTCACTGTTCTTAACAAGAAATGGACCTTTGTTTGAAGCAATGGGTCAAATAATGTCTGTTTGGTGTTTTTTTTTTTTTTTGATTTTTTTTTTTTGCAGAAGAAAAACTTTCAACATTCATACAGAAAATGATAGAAATTCATGTTGAATTTACTAGTGGAGATATTTTAGTAAAATTTTTCTGATTGAAGGCATTTGGAAAGCTGCTAGAATAAATCCCAAAGAAACTATGCTCAGTTTTGCAATTTCTGGAATTAACGTGAAATTGAATTTTTGTGTGTCTCTTCTGAACTTATACTTAAGACTTTTTAAAAAATATATATTTTTTATTGACTTTTTACAGAGAGGAAGGGAGAGGGATAGAGAGTTAGAAACATCAATCGGTTGCCTCTTGCATACCCTACTGGGGAGTGCCTGTAACCAAGGTATATGCCCTTGACTGGAATCGAACCTGGGACATTTAGCCGAACCAGTTAGGGCTATACTTAAGACTTTTTACTACTATAAGTATGGCTTCATGTGATAAAATCTTTTGAAATTAAAATTAATAAAAAAGTAGTTTTCAACCAACCATTCAGCAAAACATGGATATGTGAAGATCTATTTTGTCATTAAGGTTTGAAAACAGAATGTAATGTTATTCACTACTGTGCCAGACCAATATGAAGAAATAAATACCTTACCCCCCCCCCGCCAAAATATGCATTAACCTCATTAAAATATATTAATCCATTACTTTTTCTATTTTCTGTAGTATTTTGTTGATTTTTTATTATTTTTAACTGATCTGATTATATATAGAACATAAATACTGTTTGCATTTCTTTTCTGTTTATTCTTATTACTTGTTTCAGTTTGTGACCATTACTGCAATACTTTTGTTATGGAGAGGGAGGTGTACAGGAAAACTATTCTGGGTGTGACACACCTTGAGGTGAGCCTCTCAATGCACCAAGGCTTTGGACCCTCCCTAACTTGCCTTCCACTCTCCCAGCTTCTCCTCTTCCCTCGGGGCCTCCTCACTTCAATCAGGGAGGCTGAGGCCGAAATGGAGGCTTTGCACCCATAATGTCAATCTGTAGACCTCTAGACACACTTCTACTTATTATTTAAACAAGAATATCGGGGGGATGGGAGTGCTTGGTACCATTTGTTCTCAGAATCGGCCTCTGTCTCCAGTTCTGGAAAACCAGAAAGATTTTGATCAGCCCTTCACACCACCACACAATGTAGAACAAGAAAGAGATCAGTTCTAGAACCACTTCTGTTGGACTTGATCATACTAGATTGGCATTGCTTGATTATGAATATAAATTATTTTAGGTTAATGGGATCCTTTTGAGACTTTCCCTAAACACACACACACACACACACACACACACACATATATATTTTTTTACAATCCTCAGATTTTAGTTAACCATTGTCTATCTTTTAAACATGTAGCTTTAAATTAGACACATAGAGAAATTTAAAATAAGTCATAATGTAACTTGAATGCACAAGAGAGAAGAAAAAATAGGATGAATTCACTTCTCTGCAGCTGCTGCAAGATTGACAGGATATTCCAGTAATGGGGAACTTTGCTTCCATTTCCAGCTGAAAAAGATAAAAATGGGTCTGATATGCACAGTGTTGTTTTGCAGAGATTTATACTTATTAAATTAGGTTTAAAAGCTTAAGGCTGCATGACATAAATCCTCTCTGAAATCGCTCAGTGTTGCTCTCAGGCAAGACGTATCCTGGTTTCTTCATCTGTCTGTGCGTCCCCAGGCTAGAAGTAGGAGAGTTCCAGGGCGAAGGATGCTCTTTGTGGTCCCCCCCTGGGAAGGAGGGAGCCATCCATGCAGGACTGCAAATGAGCAGCCGGGGCCGTTTCTCGGTCGATGAGCCAGAAGGCTGGGAAAATGAAAGGCAGCTTTTGTTTTTTCGTTTTAATCCTGTTACTGGTTGGTAATGCATGGACTTGACGTCAGCGTGTATTTGATTTTTCTCTGTGTAAGCTAACCCCTTCAGGTGGAGTCCAGGAAATGACATCGCCGAATGAGAAAGAGAAAAACAAGATAATGAAGCTTATGTGTCTTTGGCTTTGGAAGAGGCTTTATTTGTGGTTGAACAATTTCTTTATAACTTACACTGCATGGGAAGAGAAAATTAGGGCCTTTGTGTGTCTGGTCTCCATTTAGAGACTACGTTGGTTTTAGTTCACTGACACAGACGCAGGGAAATGAGGAAGCTGAGTTCAATGATGATTGGTGGCTTCCTGAGAAAAATCTTTAAAATCATGCATCTTTTATCTTATAACAAGAAACACCATTTAAATTTGATTTTTTAAAAGAATTCCAAAATGTTTAAAGCCTGATTCTTGAAAGGAAAAATCTTAATTAAAATAAAATAAATCCAGTACGGTCTTTTAAAAAAAAATTTTTACATATTTTTTTATTGATTTCAGAGAGGAAGGGAAAGGGAGAGAGAGATAGAAACATCAATGATGAAAGAGAATCATTGATTGGCTACCTTCTGCATGCCTCACACTGGTGATCAAGCCCATAAACCAGACATGTGCCCTTGACTGGAATTGAACCTGGGTCCCTTCAGTCCGCAAGTTGTGCTTTATCTACTGAGCCAAACTGGCCAGGGCCAGTAGGTTCTTAATACAGTTGTAAGTAACGTTTTTTAATTTGGGCTGTAGCACCAGCATTGGGCCATTTCCTTTTCTATCACCTTTTGAAATATCAGTGGTTGAGTGAAATACACTTGAACTTGAAATAAATATTTTCACACTTATTTAAGATTGGTTCACAGTCATACAAGTCACAAACATCTTGGGTTGAGTGCCTCAAAAATGTTTGTGTGGGCCGAAACCAGTTTGGCTCAGTGGTAGAGTGTCGGTCTGCAGACTGAAGGGTCCCAGGTTCGATTCTGGTCAAGGGCATGTACCTTGGTTGTGGGCACATCCTCGGTGGGGGGTGTGCAAGAGGCGGCTGGTCGATGATTCTCTCTCATCAACGTTTCTAGTTCTCTATCTCTCTCCCTTCCTCTCTGTAAAATATCAATAAAATATATATTTTTTAAAACCTGTTTGTGTGGGTGTTTTTTTAATACCTTTAACCTGCCTTCCAAATCAGTGTTTTCCAAAACTGTGAAACTACAAATAGATGTTGAGTAGAAATAAAATACAAGTTATATTACTTTTATTAATGTACTAGTGGCCCAGTGCACAAAATTCATGCGGGGGGGGGGTGGTCCCTCAGCCCAATCTGGACCCTCTCCAATCAGACATCCCTCTCACAATCTGGGAAGTTGGCTCCTAATCACTTACCTGCCTGATCACCCCTAACTGCCCTCTCCTGCCAGCCTGATCTCACTCCCAACTGTCCTCCCCTGTTGGCCTGATCTCGCCCAGTCTCTGTCTCTCTTTGTTTTTCTCAGCAGTCCTCCACGCCTCCCTGCCTCCCTACCTCCCTCTTCCTCTTTCCTGGCTGGGAGACGGCAGGGCCAGTGGGGGCCACTCCACCCTCTGCCTGCCCTCCCTTCCATCCAGGCCTCTTCAGTCCCAGTCTGTTTTGTTTCCTCATTCTGAGAGAGGCTTCGAGAGCAAGCTGGGAGGGAGGGAAAGAAAGGGAGAAAAGGCTGTGAGCTGGTGGGTGCTGTATGTGTCTGTGCAGTTTTGAGTGAGTGTGAGTTCCAGCCCCACCTCTTCATCCCCATCTCTGCTACCACAAATGCCCACCCACCATAGCCTGCTGCACACACAGCCTGGGCATTAGGTAGAGCCTCCGGTTGTTGTGGATGTGATGGACCCAAGGTTTTTATATATGAGGACTAGAGGCTCGGTGCATGAAATTCATGCATGGGGGGGAGGGGTGTCCCTCATCCCTCAGCCCAGCCTGCACCCTCTTGCAATCCAGGATTGCTGGCTTCCAACTGCTCACCTGCCTGCCTTCCTGATTGCTCCTAACCACTTCTTCCTGCCAGTGTGATCACCCCTAACCACTCCCCTGCCAGCCTGATTGATGCCTAACAGCTCCCCTGCCAGTCTGATTGCCCCTAACTGCCCTCCCCTGCAGGCCTGGTCCCCCACAACTGCTCTCCCCTACGGGCCTGGGTCCCCCCCCCAACTTCCCTCCTCTGCCGGCTTGGTCACCCCTAACTGCCCTCCCTGCAGGCTTGATTGCCCCCAATTGCCCTCCCTTGCAGGCCTGGTCCCTCCCAACTGCCCTCCCCTGCTAGCTATCTTGTGGTAGCCATCTTTAGTCCACTTGGAGGCAGCCATCTTTGGCCACATGGGGGCAGCCATCTTATGTGTTGGACTGATGATCAATTTAAATATTACTCTTTTATTAGGATAGAGGTCTGGTACATGGGTGAGGGACAGCTGGTTTGCTCTGAGGGTGTCCTGATCAGGGTGGGGGTTCCCTAGGGCATGGGGTGGCCTGGGTGTGAGACCTGTGGTAGTTTGTAGGCCAGCCACGACCCCTGGTGACTCAAGTGGAGGCCCTGGTATCTGGGATTTATTTATCTTCTATAATTGAAACTTTGTAGTCATGAGTGGAACCAAGATTCCTGCTTGCTCTGTGGCCATAGCCATTTTTGTTGGTATTTATTTATCTTCTATAACTGAAACTTTATAGCCTTGAGTGGAGGCTATAAAGTGGAGTGGAGCTTGGCTTCCTCCATCTCCAGGGGAAACCCAAGCCTCCTGTTTGCTCTGTGGCCACAGCCATCTTGGTTGTGTTAATTTGCATACTCGCTCCTGATTGGCTTTGTGGGTGTGGCTTGCAGTGTAGCAGGGTGATGGTTAATTTTCATATTGTTCTTTTATTATATAGGATGGCTGATGGAGTCAACTGAGCCTGTGACTGGATTTTGTCTGCCCAAAAAGTTTTTCAATTTCATTCTTCTCAAACAGACCCTAGTCCTCTGGTCACAGGGCTGGGGATTAGCCAATCCTAGTGCTTTTTCCTGTTGGCAGCAGCGATTGATCAAGGTGTGAGCCTGTAAAAATGCAGGTCATCATCTTCCCCTAGAGTTGATAAATAAACAGAGGGGGGGGGGTTCTCTCTTTCTAGCTGGGTTAAGGGGACAGGTTTCCTGATACAAGAAGATCACTAGGAGAGTAAGACCATGAATATAAGACTTGAGAGCTGGGAGGGGGTTGGGAGTGGGAGAATAAAGAATCCTGGCCTCAGTGATCTCTGTGGCTCACCTCTTAGCCCTCACTGCCTTTAGGTTTGTCATCCACCCAATTAGTTCTTCCAGCCAGCTGAGCAATGATCATCTCTTTTTTTCTCTGTGTTTAACAATCATTTGAGTGATTCTAACTTGCAAGCAAAAAGTCCAGATAATTATATGTACCATTTTACAGCACTTATTTTTGACTTGTTTTTAAATTTACTTTTAATTAACATGTAAGAAGATTCACTTTTTTTGGGGGGGCGGGGGGGAGATCAGCAGTTATATCAGTTATGTTAGCTTTATTAAGTGCATAGAGTCATGTACAATCACCATAGCAGGAAGTGGAATAGTTCCATCACACCCAAAAATACTGACCTTTTATTAGTCAATCCCTGTACCTGAGCGCAACCCCTAGGGACCTGTGATCTGTTCTTCATTCCAATAGTTCTGCCTTTTCCAGAATGCTGTATGAATGAAACCATATGACACTTCATCTTTTGTGTCAGCTTCCTTCAGCCAACACACATGTTAACCTAAAATTAAAAAGGCCTTTCAAAGTGAGAGGCAATAAGCTTTTATTTGAGATCAAAGAACAACTCATCAGAACACACAGGGATTGACAAACGTTTTCTGTAAAGGCCCAAGTAGGAATTTTTTTTTTAACTTTGTGGGCCATATGGTCTTTGTTGTAACTATTCAACTCTGCCCTTGTTGAGTGAGAACAGACACAGACAATACAGAAATAAATAGGTGTGGCAGAATTTTGCCTGCAGATTAGTTTGCTGACCACTGACTGAGAGTCATGCATTTGAGGTTCATCCTTCTTGTTGCCTGTATTAATAAGAGTTTGTTTCTTTTGGTTGCTGAGTAGAATTATCAAACAAATTGGACAAAATTGTTTGGATGTACCAGAGTGTATTTGTCCATTTAACAGTTGAATAGGAGCTGGGTTGTTGGCAATTATAAATAAAACTGTTACCAACATTTGTGTACAGGTTTTTGTATGAACTTAAGTTTCATGCTTTTGGATAAAATATCAAGGAGTGGAATTGCTGGGATGAATGGCTGTTGCATGTGTAGTTTTTATAAAAAACTACCCAACTGTTTTCCAGAGTGGCATACCATTTTTGCATGCCCATCAGCAATATATGACAGTTGTATACTCCTCATCTTTACTAGCACTTGACAGTGTTAGTATTTTTATTTCCATTCCAATAGGAGTGTGATGGTATCTTGCTATTTTAATTTTAATTTCCCTAATGAATAATGATGCTGAATATCTTCCCAGGTGCATATCTCTCTTCTTTGGTGAAGCATTTTTTTTCAAATCTTTTGCTTATTTTACAGGAAGTCATTTGCTTTCTTTTTTGTCAAGTTTTAAGATTATGTATTTTGGTGCAAGTTGTTTGTCATACATGTGATTTACAAATATATTCTCTGTGCCTTGTCTTTTCAGTCTATTCACATTGTTTTTCACAGATCAAAAGCTTTACATTTTTATGAAGTCTGGTTGAATATTTTTTTTCTTTTATAGCCATAACATTTAGAATCATAACAAAGACATCTTTCCCTCATTCAAGGTCATAAACATTTTCTCCTATGTTTTCTTAGGAAAGTATTACAATGTCACTACAGGCCTGGTGCATGAAATTCGTGCACGGGGGTAGAGGTCCCTCAGCCAGGCTTGTACCCTCTCCAATCCAGGACCCCTTGGGGACGTCCAACATGCCTCTTGCAACCCGGGACTGCTGGCTCCTCGCCTGCCTGATTGCCCCTAACTGCCCCTGCCCTGGCCCCACACTCAGGACCCAGGATTCCCTCCTCAGCCAGCCACAGGCGCCTGGGACCTGGGCTGGCTTTGCCCCTGCTGGCCACAGCCACAGGGGACCGTGGGGCAGGCAGCTTCTCCCGGGCCTGGCTTTATCAGGAAGGACGTCCAGAAGGTCATCAGGAAGACGTCTGGTCTAATTAGCATATTACCCTTTTATTAGTATAGATATTTTACATTTGTAATCTATTTTGAGTAAAACTTTTGCTATGTGATTGTTCTTTCTCTGTTGAATTGCCTTTGCGTCATTTCCAAAATTCAGTTGACTATTTTGCAATGGGTCTACATCCTGGCTCTCTATTTTGTTTCCTGGATCTACATGTCTACCCTTTGCTAATATCTCACTATCTTGATGACTATAGTTTAATGGGAAATCTTGAAATCAGGTAGTATGTATCCCCCAACTTTTTTTTTTTTTTTGGACAAAATTGTTTTGGCTATTCTAGGTATTTTGCTATGACATGCACTGACCACCAGGGGACAGATAGTCAACTGGTCAACCTATGCTCATTGACCACCATGGGGTAGATGCTCTGACTGGTAGGTTAGCTTGCTGCTGGGGTCCGGCAGATCAGGACTGAATGAGATGTGCCAGACATGCTCTGGAGCCCTCCTGCGGTCCCTCTCTGGCCCTGATCATGCACTGGTGGGGTCCCTTGGCCTGGCCTCACCCTCTCGCAATCTTGGACCTCTCAGGGGATGTCGGGGAGCTAGTTTCAGCCTGATCCCGCAGGCCACTACCCTCGGGAGGGTGCCAGATGCAGTGCTCACAGGCAATCCTGTGCATCTGAGGTTGCCCTTGGGGTGAATTGCTAAGAGAGAGAGAGAGAGAGAGAGAGAGAGAGAGAGAGAGAGAGAGAGAGAGAGAGAGATGGAGAATGCAATAGAAAGAGGGAGAGGAGGAGAGATAATTCTGGCCAGGTAGCTCAGTTAGGTAGAAATTGTCCAATATACTACGGTCGCAGGTTCTATCTCCAGTCAAAGCACATATAAGAAGCAACCAATGAATGCATAAATAAGTGGAACAACAAATCAATGTTTTTTTCTCTCTCTCTCTCTATAAAAAATTAAGGGGAGAGAGAGAGCCCTCAAGTATGTCATACTCACAGCCGGTGGGCCACATGCCTTGTATGTGGCCTGCTGGCCACAAGTTTGACATGCTGATGCATAAAATAAGCTGCATTAAGTAACATAATAAACGCTGGTCAGGGTGAAAAGTTTTGATTTGACATGCAATTATTTAACATGAATATAACTGGTAGTTTCCCATGACTGAAGGATAAAGTCTAGGCACCATGACCTTTCACATCTTGGCTCTTCTTGACATATCTGCAGCCACGTTCCTTAGTATCCCTGTTCCAGGCACTGTAATTCTTAAACATTCTTACCCCCCTCCCCCTCCAAGCCACTTTAGAGCTGTTATTTCTCCTCTCTCTGGTGGAGCCATGGAGCAGGAACACCTGTGAGGTTACTATGGGTGACATGACCTCATCTATGACTTCTTTACCAATTCTCTCCTTCCTGTGCCTGCTTCTGTCCTGCCAAACTATTAGTGCCCAGAGACTTGTGTGTGAATCCACAGTTCTTAGCACGGAATATGGGCCATTCACAATGAGTGTCTATCATTTTGTGAATGAATGAATGAATTGAAACACAAAAAGTATTCCTAGATATGACATTTTTATGAAGTATTACAGTTTGAGACCATTTTTATATGTCAAGATCTAACCTTTTATTTTCAAGCTCTCAAAAATACTAAACGCTACATTCACTTCTGTCAGATAACAAACAGCTTAACTGATGAATTAGTTAGTGGATCATAACAATAAAAATAAGGAATACTTCCGTGTGTGTTTAATAACTTACTCTCACTTTAAAATTCAATGAGGTTGCAATGAACTCTTAACCTTCACTGACCTTTAAATCCGTACGCTCACAAAACTCAATCCTTAAAGTAAATGCAATGTGCAATGTTTAAAAGGTGTGTCGGGGAATCTGAATGAAAAAGGCATGAGCAAATGTAACTTGCCCTGTTAGGTATTGATTTCATCGTGCCTGACCTGGGGAAATAAAATCAATGTTTAATATGGCCGTGATGACGAATGGTTGGGGCTCGATAAGCCTCCTGTGTGCATTCATTCTGGCAATGAGGGACACAAAAGGGACCCGTGGTGAGGCACCTCTGTGGCGACGAGGTGGGTCAAACCCGCCCGCGCGGCCAGTGTGACTGGAATAGCGCAGCATCCATCCGGCATCCACGATGAGTTGCTCCTCTGGACGCCGCTGGCCCTGCGGGAGCAGCAGGCAGGCAGATTGTCCTCAGCTCAGTGATTTTACTGCGCCTACACGATTTCAGCCCAGTGCAGGAGAAAAGACTCAGAATAAGGGCAGCACCGAAAGAGAGCCAAGCCATAAATAACGGGCTGGCTGCTCCGGAGGGAAGCAGGGGACAGGGCAGCTGGATGAGCGTTAAGAAAGGAGCCACGGGAGCCGGGCATTCATTCCGTTACCCTGCCAGAGCCAGGCTAGAGAAAATCACGTCTCCGCCGGCTTCCCAAGCAGGCAGGGAAGGAAGAATACAAGCAAATATTCAAGGAGAGAAAAAAAAAACATAAAAGCACTGTTTTTACATCTGGCTTAGGAGAGGAACTCAAGAACTGCAGGGGAAGGCCCTGTTACAGAGACAGAAGATTCAGTCATGTGCTTGTTTGTGGTAGTTTTCTTCCCTTCTCCATTCAACAGATAATCATAAGGATCTGGCTAGGCTATGTAGATAGAGAACACAAAGGGAACAGGTCACACCTGAGCTCCCGGGTCCTAATTTGGTTAGAAAATCACTTTGCCATAGCGGGAAGGCATGGGGAGGGGGGAGGAGCAGGGTGGAGGGGGTTAAGGGGGGGGGACATCTATAATACTTTCGACAATAAAGATACATTCATTTTTTTTTCATTTGCCATTATTGATTTGATTGTAGTTGGAGGTTATAATGAAGAGCATCTGGTTCTTGCAGGAACACATTTCCCCACAGAATCCGGAGAATTCTGTATCGCACTGGATCCCATTATTGCTACGTTATTATGGAGATATTTACTTTGGGAGGCATTTAGCATCTTTTGGGCTGTGGAAATGTTGTTTAGGAAATTATTTCTTCAAGTGGCTGAGCATTAGCATCTATTTCAGCAGACAGTAAGAGTTAGGGTGTTTTATTTATATATTCAAATTCAGCAATTTACTTATTTCCTAAGGCTTTTTATGAATCTGGTATTCTCCCGGGCCATCATAGAAATCTCTTTGAGACATGTCCGTTCAAACTGAATTCTAAAACAATAAAATAAAATAAAAACTGAATTCTACTTCATCATCAGGAAGACAAGATATCAACATTAGGTACCAGTTACTTATAAAGTCTTTTCAACTTTTTTTCTAACATAACCATGAAAATAGACCTGAATCCATAAGCTCCTAGGCCTGTGGTCAGCAAACTGTGGCTCTTGAGCCACTTTCGGCCCTTGAGTGTGGCTCTTCCACAAAATACCACAGCCTAGGCAAGTTTATTTTGAAGAAGAGGTTTCAGAAAAAGTTTAAGTTTAAAAAATTTGGCTCTCCGTGTGTCCCAGGGCACCGTGTGCCCCGGGTGAGCCATGTGTCCCAGGGGGCCGTGTGCCCTGGGCAAGCCATGTGTCCCAGGGGAAGCAGTGGGACCCAGGGGGAGGGGCGGTGAGAACCAGAGGAGGAGCGGACTCTATTCATATGGTCCTGAGATAGTCACCATAAAACAAGCAGATTGTCAAATGACAGTGGGGAGGGGAAGGAGACCTGGAGGGAGATAAGAGAACAACCGAAGGACTGGTATGCATGAATATAAATACAACCACCAAATACAGAACTCTGGGGAAGGAGGGCATGAATGGGAGCGGGGGTGGGTGGAGGGGAGCAATGGTAAGCTATGTACACATATAATACCTTAATAAAAAATTTAAAAATTGGCTCTCAAAAGAAATTTTAATTGTTATACTGTTGATATTTGGCTCTGTTGACTAATGAGTTTGCCAACCACTGTCCTAGGCTAAATGGAAATGGGGGAGGGAGGCAATTTACCTTTTGAGGGATCCTGCATTTGTGAGCTTTGAGAGCAACTGTGTGCAAACAGGTTGACATATTCACTTTACAAGTCAAATGTGAGAACCAGAGAGGGTGGAGGAAACATTAGCAACTGTAAGTACAAGAATATATTCACAAATGTATATTCGATAAGGGGTTGATTCAAAATAAGTACTTGAGGAAATATACCTAAAAAGCTTTTATTCAGGCTAATGTCAAATAGTTTGCTACCTATGTTTTCCTCTAGGAGTTTTATGGCTTCAGGTCTTACATTTAGGTCTTTAATCTATTTTGAGTTTATCTTTGTATACAGTGTAAAACAATGGTCTGCTTTCTTTTTTGCATGGATCTGTCCAGTCTTCCCAATGCCACTTGTTGAGGAGACTGTCATTATTCCATTGTATATTCTTGCCTCCTTTGTAATAGATTAATTGACCATTCAGACTTGAATATATTTCTCTGCTCTCTCTTCTGACACATTGATCTATTTGCCTGTACCATAGTGTTTGATTATTAAAGCTTTGCAGTGTAGCCCTGATCGGTGTGGCTCAGTTGGTTGAGCCTCAGCCTGTGCTCTGAAAGGTTACTGGTTGGATTTCCTGACAGGATGCATACCAAGTGGCAGGTCCCATCCCAAGTCAGGGTATGTATGGGAGGCAATGGATTGATGTTTCTCTTTCACATTTATGTTTCTCTTTCTCTCTCTTCCCCTCTCTCTACAATCAATAAAAACATATTTTTTAAAAATAACAAGGAACATGATACCTCCATCATTGTTTTTCTTTCTCAAGATTGCTTTGACTATTTGGGGATTTGGACTCTTTTGTGGTTCCAAATAAATTTCAGGATTATTTGTTCCAGTTCTGGGAAGAATGTCATTGGTATTTTGATAGGGATTGCAATGAATCTGCAGATTGCTTTGGGCAGTATGGGAAACAAAAGCAAAAATAAACAAATGGGAGTTCATCAAACCAAAAGCTTCTACACATTAAAGGAAACCATCAATGAAACAAAAAAGACAACCCACTGAACGGAAGAATATATTCACAAATGTATATTCGATAAGGGGTTGATTCAAAATATGTAAGGAATTCATAAAACCCCCACCAATAAAAAAATAAACAATCCAATAAAAATATGGGCAGAGAACCTGAAAGACTTTTCTGCAAAGAGAACATACAGATGGCCAACAGACATATGAAAAGACACTCAACATCACTAATTATTAGGGAAATGAAAATCAAAACCATGGTTAGATACCATCTCACATCAGACAGAGGGGCTAAAAGGTCACAAGTAGATCTGGAAACAATCCAAGTGCCCATCAGTAGATGAATTGGTTTAGAAACTGTGGTACATTTACACAATGGAATACTATACATCTGGAAGAAGAAGAAGAAGAAGAAGAAGAAGAAGAAGAAGAAGAAGAAGAAGAGGAGGAGGAGGAGGAGGAGGAGGAGGAGGAGGAGGAGGAGGAGGAGGAAGAAGAAGGGTCTCTTACCCTATTATATGATCCAGTAATTCCACTTCTGGGTATCCAAAGAAAATGAAAAGTTATATGTACCCTTATGTGCCCTACAGCATTATTTATAATAGCCAATATATGGAAGCAACTAAATAAGTCAGAGAAAGACAAATACCATATAACACATGAAACCAAAAACAAACAAACAAAACAAAAACAGAGCAATAGAAACAGAGGTAAAAAAAGATGGTTACCAGAGTGAAAGGGTTGAGAGAATGGGTGAAAAGGTGAAGGGGGATATTGTCAATAATAGTGTGATAATTTTGCTCAGTGACAGATGATTACTGTAATTAGTAGGATGATCATATTGTAAGGTATAAAATGTCGAATCACTATATTGTGCACCTAAAACTAGTATAACTAGTAGTATAAGGAAGGAAGAGGAAGAGAGAGAGAGAGAGAGAGAGAGAGAGAGAGAGAGAGACATATCAATGATGAGAGAGAATCATTAATCGACTGCCTCCTGCATGCCCCACACTGAGGATGGAGCCTGCATGCCCCACACTGAGGATGGAGCCTGCAGCCCTGGTGTATGCTCTGACCTTGAATCAAACCATGACCTACTGGTTCATAGGTCAATGCGCAACCATTGAGCAATGCCAGCTGGGTTCAAGAAACATTTTAAAGCTTCTACTTACACTGAGTGGCCAGATTATTATGATATCTGAACTCATAATAATCTGGCCACTCAGTATATATATATTAGAGGCCCGGTGCATGAATTCGTGCATGAATTTGGCCAGCCTGGCAAGTTTCCTGGCCTCCTAAAAATATCTTGGACTCTATGGTGTATAAAGGCTAAGTCAGCCCTAAGGGCAGACTCAGGCCACAGTGAGAATCAAGGAATCCCAGTGAGAGCTTTTCTGAGAATACAACTAACGATACTGCTACAGCTGTTTTGTTATCAGGGACAATAAAGCTATTAGAAAAGTCATTCTTAGAGTAATATAGCATAGGACGACAAAGGTGTCAACCCCCCTTGAGACCACCTAGTTCATATGTGAAAAATTAAGGCTTTGTATCCAAGTGCTCAGTACCCGAGTGAACTCAGAGAGAGCCCCAGCTAGAAGCCAGTTCTCCTAATTTCCATGGCTGTATTTCCCCCCACCACCATTCTATCCATTATTCTTTCAAGCTGATTTGAGCTCATGCCAAAATGTTGTTTAAAATCATTTATTTTATTTTCCCAGCAAAACAGCACTCCTTATCCTATGCTTCCACAGTTACGTACAGCCCTTGGGCAATTGGACATGAGCTATTACTTGTGGGTGGGATTAGAAATCTCTCCCTTCTCCACTGCGCTACCAGCAACTACCACTGACACAGGTTATAATGCAGTAGTCCCTTGTTCGCAGGGGATACCTTCCAAGACCTCCAGTGAATTCCTGAAACTGCAGGTAGTACCAACCCCTATTAAACTATTTTTTGTCCTATACATACATACCTACCTATGATCAAGTTTAATGTATAAATTAGGTACAGTAAGAGATTAATATCAGTACTATTAAAATGTTTCCAATATCTAACCTCTATTTCTGCAGTTGATCATTTTTGCTAACTCTTAGTTATGGTGGTTTACTTCCTCTTGCATCTAGTGGTTTTTTAATCTAAGTTCATGTTTTCTGGAACATTTCCCAAAACATGTTTCCTCGAGCATTCTCTGGAACATTTTTGTGTGTGTGTGGTAGTAGCAAGGAATTCCATTTCCTACTGCTTGTGACCTCGTTTGGAGCAGCGTGGTCTGAGCTAGCCCCCACCTCTGGCCTGTCTCACGGTCCCTCCAGGCGCCGTCCAGAGAGGGAGATCATCCGGTCACAGCATCCCTGAAGGAGGGCTCCTTTGGATGTGGCACCTCCCAAGGGACTGCAGTCAAAGATCAGGGAGCACAGTCAGAACAAGGAACTGACTTTGGTCAGGTGATTATGGTATGACAAGATCCAACCTGGGTGTTTTTATACCTGATCTCTCTTCTAATCTGCAAGCTAGTTATCAAGGTCTCATATCTTGGATCCTACACTCCCACCATTTGGTAAATGACTCAAACAACCAGGAAAGGCTAGAGTCAACTGGCCTTCTGAATATGCTGACCCTTTTAGAGACCAACTTGTTTGAAACCATTATTTTGGAATGAATTTCAACACTAATTTAGCCTCTCAGGTTGCAAGATCCAAGCTTCCCAAAGATCCACTTGTATTTGAATATTACATTATCTGGCAGAATGTTTCAAGTGGCCTGTGGCGATGATTTCAGCTTTGCTACACGGGTTATTTATATTCTTTGAAAAATGCCAAAAGTTTGCCTTCATTGCTCAAGGGATTATGTTGATCTGCAGACATAAGCAGGGACATTTCTGAGAAATGCCCTAGTGCTATTTTAAAACCTTTCTAATCTGGCTAGACCAATCTCCTCTTGTACAAGCCATCGATATTTCCACAGGATAGTTTCCATATGGGTCATCCTCATGTTAACATATTAAAACAGTGTTGAAGATGAAATATTTGGCCTAAGTGGAGAGGCGTTAGAAACAAAGACCAGCTGTGGTGTCCATAGACTTGGTAAAGAAGCAGCTGGAATCTATATACTATTTGGAGGCGTGGCTGAAGATGTGCTTTTTCGTGAGGAATTTGCCTGTGGGAGGGAAAAAACACACACAAACCTCGTTTGTATACAACTGAAGTGGAAAATAGGGGAGATCCTTATAAGTCAGGGGACATCTTCAGTTACCTGGGAGAAGTGAACAGTGAAAGTTTTGAACTTTATGATTACAGGGAACCATGATAAACCATGGGGTTTTCATTAAATCCTGCACCTTGGCAGTGGAGCCCAGTCCCAACTTTGTACTAGTTTTAGAAATTGAGTGTTAATAGAGCCACTTAGGATATCTAAGTGGCCTGCACATACTAGTATTAGATCTGTGCTGTCCAGATGATAGCACTAGCCGTTTGTGACTACTTAAATTTATTTTCTTTTCCTTTTTTTTTAAAAAAATATATATTTTATTGATATTTTACAGAGAGGAAGGAAGAGAGATAGAAAGCTAGAACGTCGATGAGAGAGCGCAACATCGACCAGCTGCCTCTTGCACACCCCCTACAGGGGAATGTGCCCGCAACCAAGGTACATGCCTTTGACCAGAATCGAACCTGGGGCCTTTCAGTCCGCAGACCGACGCTCTACCACTGAGCCAAACCTGTTTCGGCGGCTACTTAAATTTAAATTAACTGGTTTGAAATCCCGTTTCTTGGTTCCCGTGGGCGCATTTTAAGTGCTTAGTAGACACATATGGCTCGTGGCCACTCTGTGGGACAGCACAGATGTAGAATATTTGCTTCATTTCAGGAAGTTTTTTTTTTAATAACACTGTATTAGATATTCAATAAGCAGATGTTAAATGAATGCATGACTGCCCAACCTTTAAAAGGGAGGGGGGTGTACTGCTTTTGTAAAAAGTTGAACTAATCCTTTTCAATATATTTGGAGCTCAAATCTCAGTGTTCATCAAACGTCTTGTTGGAATGACCACCTCACTTGTTTATGAGTTGTCTCTTGCTGATCTCATGCTACAATGGCAGAGCTGAGTGGTTGTGACAGAGACCACGAGGCCTGCAACGCTTTAAATATTTACAGCCTGGCCCTTGATAGGAAAAGTCTTCCAAGCCCCGTGCTGTATCATCAAGAGTGAGGAAAGGGGTCTGCATACCAGATATCACAAAACACAGGGGCCAGGAATGGGTTGCAGTAAAGCACAGCCACTTCCTGGGGAACCGGAACAAAACAGGTTTTAGAACATTAGAGATGATGGGAGGTGTAGAGAATTTCTTAACAGGAAAAACAAAAACAAAAACCCTCTACATCAAATGTAAACTGCTAAACTTCTTATTGATGATGATGATGGCAGGAATCTGGGCAGATAAACTGAAAACTGTACGACTGAAGGCAATACATCGTCTAACTTTTCTGAAGATCAATTTGACATCACTTGTTTTTTTTGAGGTTCAAATGTGTGTGTGTATTGGTTCTTGATATGTAAAGTATTTCTCAATGTGGCTCAGTGCCAAAAAGTTGGAAAGCCACTGGTTTAGAACATAGTCAGTGCTCAATGTGTTTGCTAAGCGATACTTGCATCATCTGTTGGGGCTCTATGAGGACTTTTCTTCTTTTCACATCATTTCTGATATCATATTGTGATCAGTTAGGCTATGATTTTCTTTTACACTGTCATGCTCCTGACTCTGCCTCAAATCAAGTTCTGCTTTTCACAAGGTCTCATTGCCTCTTGATTTGTGTGGCTTCTGATCATCTTCAGAACATCTACAAATGGATAATGTCACCCATTAGTTCACTCATTTGCTATTTTCATCTGGTCAGCATCACTCCTGCCATCTGGCAACAGCCCCCTGACTTTAGTGGGGGGGGGGAGACTACTTCTTCCTACTTCAGGAGGTTCTTGTGGACTTTATTTTAGGATGGGCATATAATCCAGCCTGGCCAAAGTCTTCCTGGTATCTGACACAGGGTCCATGAGAACCTGGAGCTGTTTTTCCTTCAGCATGAAAGACCCTCTGTGTGGAACAGACAAGCCTCAGGCAGAAAGCTGGAGAGAAAGACCCCTGGCAATGTGGCTGGGGACCAGAGATGCAGCCATGCCTCAGGTGTTAACGTCCGTTCCCAAAATCAGTATTTTGTTATCATTGCTTGAATTTAACAAATTAAACTCATTTTAATTTTTGTTATCATTACTTGAATTTAACAAATCAGGTTGGTCCCACTTGCCTTCCCTCCAAAGTTATCCTGGGAGAACAGTAGGCCAGAAGTGAGGGTTATGTGAGCTGATAACGGACACCAGGTTCCTCAGTGAGGAGCACGGATACGGTAAAGGAGGCGGTTTTAAGAAGAGACAATGGAAGTTGGATTCAGTGCCGGGGGGGGGGGGGGGGGGGGGAAGACACATAAACTGGGGGAAACAACAGTAAACAAATAGAGTCACGCGAAGGAAAACTATGTAGGGGAGGTCTCCCTGTAGGGACAACTGGATTAAACCAATTAGCAGGCACTTTAAAAATCTTTCAGGTTGATGATGTTTTGTTTAGAGAGTAAATTATTATATAGAATGATTGAGTAAGACTAAAGACTACTACAACTATAATAGTTTCACATTTTTAGTTTCAATTACTTCTTATAAAAGACACGAAATTATGGGAACAAAGGGATAGCTTCATATCAAGTCTCAGTGAGCTATTTTACAACAGGAGACAAAGTCAGACAGAGCCAGTCACCAAGCGTCTGTGAGTTTTTGCCATTCACCTGCACGGAAGCCTGCCTGTGGCCTTTGCTTCCCGAGGAGAACAGATCCCTGGAAGCATACATTTTGTAGAAGTCACTATAAAACATCCCTCTGTCGCTCACAGATTGTGAGAGATTAAGAAAGTACGAGAACTTGATGAAACCCACCCAGTTTCCAGTGCACCTGGGAGTGACATGTGGAGCGGTGACAGGAGGCCGAGTGCTTGGAGAGCTTCCGACCCACTGAGCAGCGTGAATAGCCACCTGAGGAGACTAGTCATGTAAGACAATAGGCAGGATGAACTCCATATACCTGCTCTTACTGAGACAGCACAAAACTGAAGGCTCTTTTAATGTCCAGTGTGTGTGTGTGTGTGTGTGTGTGTGTGTGTGAGAGAGAGAGAGAGAGAGAGAGAGAGAGAGAGAGAGAGAGAGAGAGAGAGTTATTCTCTTCTCCATCACTTATGTCCAACTTCTTCTCTGTTTTCCTTTTGTAAAAATCTTCACAGAGCCTCTAACACCTCTGCTCTCCGTTTCCCATTTTTCCTTCTCATTTCTGAGCTCCCCTTACTGCAGTTGGCTGTTATAAGATTTTCTGCTGAAGCATTCTCCTTTTCGAGTGGCTTGCCTGCTCCCATGAGAGTCCTCAAAGCCACACCTGCTACTACAAGTCCACTTGCCCCAACTTAGTTCTTTTTGCTTTAGTAACGTTCCACATGCATTTTCCGGTCCTATTTCATTTCCATTCATGATCTCCCAATTTCAACAATTCTTTCTCATATATGTTTTTTTGTAAATAATTAAGGAGCTCATCCCAAACTTCCAGAACGTCAAATCTAAAGGATGCTTTCTAGTGTTTGTTGGATCAGACCTTTCTTTGAGACGCTTCTCCCTCTCATCTTTCCATACAATGAATGCTTTTCCTGCTTCTCAGGATAATCCTTCATTTTCTGTCCTATGGGACTTCCTGAGCTGTCTTATCACAGCTACTGTGCTGTTCGGTGGCAAATTTAACTACCTGGGTATTTCATCTGCACCTCAAACTTGTAGTGTACACTGGCAGCCTCATTGTCGCCCCAATTTTTGTCACCTACACCTATCCATCAAGCCAGAAAATGTGGGTGTCACCCTCTACCCCTCCCTTTTCCCAGCTAAAAGGACGTCTCCATGGCCGTAACCCTAGTTCAAGCTCTCTCATCTCTGAATCAACTTTTTAATTGGCCTCTCAGCCTCCTCAATTCTCTCCCACATCATTCTTCCCTACACCCCATCTTCTTCTCTCGCTGCCAACTCTGTGATTTTCTAAACAGGCAAATATTATCCTCTGACACTCTTGTTTTACATCCTTTGACACCTTCTAATTTCTACAGCAGTGCTTCTCAAACCTCAACCTGACACTGCATCACCTGAGAGACCCTCTTGGTTTTCTAGCCACATGTCTCATAGCCTTTGTCAGCCAGTAAAATGAGCACCAGCTGGGGATTAGTCCATATTCAAAAGATAGAAATCAAATAAAATTTCCATAATAGCAGGGAAATACATGTGTTACAAGCTCTTTGTGCAAAATGGTCCAATAATATCACATTTGCTTCACATTTCTTAACAATTCACCTTTGAGTCTTTACCATGGTAATCTTTTTTGCTTAATGAAAATCTCACTAAAATTTTTATGAGGCCAGTGGTGAGGGAGCAGAATTATATTAAGAGCCTTATGAAAAATATATGTATCTTTCTCTAGATATCGTCTTTTAATATCTTCATTCTAGCTTTATAGCTCGTTTTTCTTTTATCATTAGGAGTGACTAATAAAGAGGTAGATTAAAATGCATTTGGCTGTTTGACCAGGGTTGAACATAATTTCCTACACCCCTGGGAAGCAGTGTTTATATGAGAGATCAAACCCCCCCCTCCCTTTTTTTTTTTGAGCCCAGAATAGTTAATATCATAGGAAGAACAAACTCATAGTATAGTTGAACCATTAGGTTCAGACTCATCTCTTACCACTTTCAGTAAGACAATCCAACCCAACATCTTATTAATCATGAGAACTACTAGGCTATTTTGCATATTTCTGTACTTTCGCATATTCCATGTGCTCTGCTTACAATTCCTTTTCTCTCACTCCTATAGCTAAAGCCTCCTCCATCGTTCAGATTCAGGTAAAATGTTACCTGGATGAGAAAGCCTAAATTGATTGCCTCCGCTGAGCTGGCTCCTTACTGTTCCCTGCAAAAGTTACCACAATTTGTATTGCTTGAAAATCTTATTTATGTGCATGACCTCATCCCCACCCGCTCAGAGGCAGGAACCTTCTGTCTCCTGTGCCTGGAGGAGTGTTGACTTATCAGGTGCTCCTGGCAGCAGAAGAATGCCCCCCTCCTCCCAAAGGTGACCACGTCCTAAGCCCCTGAGCCTGTGGCTGTGCAGTTTCACCTTGGCAAAAGGGACTTTGCAGATAGATTTAATGATGTTTACGTGGAGAGTTTATCCGAGATCATTATCCGGGTGGGCCCCAGGTAACCACAAGAACCCTGTTAAGAGGAAGGCAGAGGTGTCAGAGTCAGAGGCGATGTGAGGTGAAACCAGAGGCTGCGCGATGCAGCCTGAGCTAAGGCATGCAGGCAGCCTCAGATGGAAAAGGCAAGGAAATGGATTTTCTCCTAAAAATCAACGGAAAGGAATGCATCCCTGCCAAACAAGTTATTTTAGCCTAAGACCCATTTTGGACTTCTTTAAAAAAAATGTTAGAAACATTGATTTGTCATTCTGCTTCTGTATGCATTCGCTGGCTGATTCTTGTAGGTGCTCTGACAGGAGATGGGACATGCAGCGTTGGCATGTCAGGGTGATGCTCTAGCCGGCTGTGCTACCCTGCCAGGCCTCATTTTGGACTCCTGGCCTCCTGAATTCTAAGGTATATTCGTGTTATTTTAAGCTGCTGAGTTCAGGTAATTCATTACAGCAGCAAAAGGAAACTGAGCCGAAACCGGTTTGGCTCAGTGGATAGAGCATCAGCCTGTGGACTGAAAGGTCCCAGGTTCGATTCCGGTCAAGGGCATGTACCTTGGTTGTGGGCACATCCCCAGGGGGGGTGTGCAGGAGGCAGCTGGTCGGTATTTCTCTCTCATCGATGTTTCTAACTCTCTATCCCTCTCTCTTCCTCTCTGTAAAAAATCAATAAAATACATTTTTTTTAAAAAAAGGAAACCGATACAGCGCTCAATTAATGTTCGTTTACAGAATCCCTGAACAGAAAATCCTCTGAGCTCATTTTCTCTGTCCATGTATTTTTTCATCCTCCTCTTTCTCCTTGGCCTGCAGGGGAAGCGGCAGGTGATGCTCTGAGACCTGGCCTAGGTGCCTTTTAGACCCACAGGTGTTTTGCCCCCTGCGTTCTGCTGGCCCAGCTGGGTCAGGGCTGGGAAGGGCTGCCTACTACATCACTTCAGCAAAATGCAAAGTCATGCTTACTTAAATATTTTCTGTCACCTATTGGTGCAAGTCTCTGTGGTTGATACTGCGGGAAATTTTGTTTGGTCTATAGTTTAGCATAAAACTCTCCAGAACTCCTTGAGAATGAGTACTGCAATAAGGTACATTCAAACATAACATCTTGCTGAAACCGGTTTGGCTCAGTGGATAGAGTGTCAGCCTTCAGACTAAGGGGTCCCAGGTTCGATTCTGGTCAAGGGCATGTACCTTGGTTGCAGGCACGTCCCCAGTGGGGGATGTGCAAGAGGCAGCTGGTAGATGTTTCTCTCTAATCAATGTTTCTAGCTCTCTATCCTTCTCCCTTCCTCTCTGTAAAAAAACAATATGTAAAAAAACAAACAAAACACACACACACACACACACACACACACACACAAAATAACACCTTTTGCGATCAGCTCCTGCTCTCCACCAGGTCACCCCACTCTTCCTGGCTTCCCCCTAAAAGACAGGACCACCTGCCTCCATTGAGAACCCAGGTTTCCTGACCCATTTAAGTGACTTCCTAAAGAATGCTTCAAAGATTCCCCTTCCGTAGGCCTTCATTTCCAATTTAACCTATGTAATACATACTGAAAAAGACTTTTTTTTTAAGAGGCAGATTTCCTTTACACGGATAATTTTACAGGTCTCTAACTGCGATGCTTTACAAGACGAAATCCTCTCTGCAATTTGTACTCAACTGCCAGGCCTCTAGGTGTCGCCACCACCCAAGTCCTGATAGCAAAGGGTTCCTGGCTTTATAAACACCTGCTAAGCATTTAGTAATTTTTTAAAAAAGATTATCTAGGAAATCTTTATATATAATATAGATTATATATAAATTTATATTTCCACCCATGTTATATATACAATATATTTTCCATTCGTGTGTGTGTATATAATAATCATGGAACATTGACATTTTCCTCTGATCCATTCTAATTCCAGTTTTATGTACAAAATTGAAACTAAATGATGTACCTAAATACTTTAAAATGTTATTTTTGTTGCATTTTCATAAAAGCACTGGACCATCCTGGATTTTGTTTGACTCTCAGAATATTCATTAAGATGCACCCAGTCCCATTGACACACAAGCAAATGGTTTTCCTTGTACAACACTGCTCCAGTGTTTTCCCTTCCTCTAGATTTGTATATTTTTTGGAGGCTACTGCGAGTTTATTTGGATTTCAAAGCAGGAGGAAGGCAGCAAACATCGTAGACTGCCTGCAGAGTTCCGGAAGCATTCTCAAGTTTACCAGTCAATAACATTAGATTCTTCCCCATTCGGAAACTTGACAACTTTTAAAAGTAAACATATGGTATATTGAATCTGAGATAAGAATGTCAACTGGGAACATTTAGAAGGGTTCAGAAAGGTTGAAACCCTGCTCTCCAGTACTGCTCTTTTCTGATTTTATAAAGTTCCCTATAGTGTTAAATTGCCTTGACTTCAAAACATATGACAAACTTTTACAAACAAAAAGCATCAGTTCAGCCCTGGCCAGTGTGGCTCAGTTGGTTGGGCATCACCCCATGCACTGAGAGGTGGCTGGTTAGATTCCCAGTCAGGGCACCCTTATGGGGGCAGGGGGGTTTGCAGGAGACAGCCAATTCATGTTTCTCTCTTTCTCTCCCTCACCCGCCTTCTCTCAAATCAATAAAACCATATTTTAAAAAATCACCAGCTCAGTTGTTCTTTTTCTTTATGCTGGAATCACCTCCTTTGTTCATGTGTCCTTATTCATACTGTGGCAACTGCTTTTGCGGTTCTGTGTGTCACCTTTTCCTGAGATTCTTCTTGCTGCTGACTTTGTTTGTAATTATTACTATTTTACTTCTGACGGCTGCATTAGGTCACATCTCATAGGCTAGACCAAGACTTAAATGGCATAACTGGAAAGAACATTCTCTTTAAGGACACCCTTTGCCTCTTTTTTTAAAATCCAAAATTTACTAGAATTAAAAACTGAGGCAAGATGCCCTCACCAGTTTGGCTCAGTGGATAGAGCATCAGCCTGCGGACTAACAGGTCCCAGGTTCGACTCCGGTCAAGAGCATATATCTTGGTTGCGGGCATATCCCCAGTCGGGGTTGTGCAGGAGGCAGCTGATGGATATTTTTCTCTCATCGGTGTTTCTAACTCTCTATCCCTCTCCTTTCTCTGTGAAAAAATCAATAAAATGTATATTTTTAAAAATTGAGGCAAGTCTCCATTAAGATATATGAACACATGTGTACACACACAAGTAAAAACTAAAGCTTTCTGAACCTTGCATTTAATATGTAAACAGTCATATTCTGACAGCTCTGAATAGAACCAACGCTATTGTTAGGAGGAGAACTTTGACTACAATCAAGGTTATTGTGAGACATGAGAACATGCTGTGTTTATAGCCACCCACTTGCTCTACCCAAGAAAAACACCGAACAGCAGTTAGCTCGTATTAAAGGCTCTATCTGCTTACTGCTAAACTGGCAGAATTATGTCAAGATTCTACAAGCAATTTGTATTGAGTTCTGACTTAGGAGCTAAAATTAACTAGGGAACCAGGAAGGCCAGGATTTCCCTCTTGAACAGAGAAGCAATCCCAGAGTTATATTAGTGACTAAACTGGATGTGCTAGTTAAGGTATTCTTTGTCTTTTAAATTGTGTACATAACAGTAAGAATCATATAGAAAAAGCGAGTGGTTACATCATAAGAGTGAGCATCACATTTTGGTTTGCTCTCATTATACACCAACAGTGACGCTTCCACTGGGCTCTGGAAGAGATTAGAATGTTTAGGGAATGAATACTTTTGTAAAATAGTAAGTAGACCCAAACCTCCCGGGCATATCTACTCACAGGTGAAACAGCCGGGGTGTGTGGGGTAAGGGTAATTCATCCCAGGAAGTAACACCAAGGTGACTACTGATTTATAGACCCTGTGAGATCCGTTCCGTGGGACCTAAGAGTGAAAAGGGTGCAGAAGCTGCCTCGCCGAGGTCCTGTCCGCCACAGAAGTCTTCTCTGCACGGCGCTGTGGTGCCACCGACACGGCAGACTCCCGTGACAGAGCCACGCTGGAAGTTCCTTTTCTATTCCCAACTCGGGTGCCCTGAGTCTCCATGCGTTCCTCTTGATTTTGTAAACATGTCTATCGGCACACAAAACCCTCAAAAAGGGCTGAAACCGGTTTGGCTCAGTGGTAGAGCGTTTGTCTGCGGACTGAAGGTCCCGGGTTTGATTCGGGTCAAGGGCATGTTCATTGGTTGTGGGCACATCCCCAGTGGGGGGTGTGCAGGAGGCAGCTGGTCGATGTTTTTCTCTCTCATCGACGTTTCTAGCTCTCTATCCATCTCCCTTCCTCTCTGTAAAACATCAATAAAATACTTTTTTTTAAAAAACCCTCAAAAACGGATGAGAGCATGGAGAAACAAACCCAGCAGCAACAAGCCGAGAGGACACTGCCGTGTCCCGGACGAGCCGCCTTTTGAAGCTAATTATGTTCTCAGTAAAATTAATTTTTCTTTCCCTTCAGGCTCTCTACAAAGTTAGTAAAGGAAGGAGATCCGGCAGCACCATCTATCTCTCCATCTACCCCTTGCTTAATAACTAGCCGCTGCGGACCGACAGTCTGGGATGCAGAGAATCGTTGAATCTAATTGGATCTGGCACCTACCATCTCCTAACAACCTTCTGCCTTGTCTTCCATTACAGGTAAGATCTTTTAGGGTGAGTGAATAGATCAGACTTTACAGAGACTGTCTTTTCAAGTTTCAATTTGTTAAAAAAAAAAAAAAAGATAAAGAACCAATAGTTAAGTATACCTTTATAAAAGTATTGGGTTCTTGGTATTTATTGCTTTGGGATTAAACAGAAATTCTCCTGCTAGGATAAGACCGGTGCTCTAAAAATAGCTTGGAGTATAGCCTCTGAATAACTGATCACATGGAGTCATTTCTGGAAGCTTTAAATATATATGTTAACATCATGCTTTTTCCTTTAAATGACATCTCAGCAGCTTCCTAAAACTGAGAGCCACAGAGAAGACTAGAACGAGCTTTGCATCTTCCTGAGCCATTTACATTAGTGACAGGACACTTCACCGGCTTAGTTAACATCCGAGTTGCCAGCTCCCATAATGGAGTTTTGGATACTTGAAAGCAAGGCAATCAACATTGTTTGCAAAGCAAATTTTCATTTAAATTACCTATACTCCACATAACACTGATAATCCTTTTGCTCTTAATGAGCTTGGCTAATTCCAGATGAGAAGTCACCAGGTCCTTGACAGCAGAGGGCGCTGGAGGGAAAGTGTAGGAGCAAAAGGCTCTGCTGTGGGGCTGCTGCACACGGGCTTCCTGGTGGGCCTGATGGTGCTGCCTCAACTCGGGGGGCCCAGAACACACGGCTCCTCAGGGCCCCTGCAGCTGTGGCCTGCCCTGGGGAGAGACTCTTGGTTCTAGGTGCCCTGTCTGCACTGGCACCTCGACTCCCTCTCTGTGCTCACACACAGCCAATGATGGTCTGCCACTGCCAGCGCTCCAGAGGGTTGCTTCCTGTCACCAGTAACTAAACTAGCCTGGCCCAGGACCCCAGAGAATGTCTCTACCATGCAGTGGACTGCAACTACCACTTCTCCACGGGGCCTGGCCTCCCTTCCGAGGTTGTCCTTCCTCGGGAATTATTCCTCCATTCCAGGGGAAAATATAGAGTTTTCGTCTATCTCACTGTCTTCTACCAGAGCTTAATAAGTCTTTATATTTAACTTCCGGTTTGTGTGCTCCTCTCCTGGTGGGTCACAGACTAATGCAACACATTTCACACTTAGCAACTGGTAACTGCCAGCAGGAAAGACAGAAAGATTCCAAGTTACCAGTGATACAATAAAAAAATAAACTTTTCAGCACATGGCCATGTAGTTAATTATCAAATAGACAACTGAACACATACTAATAGGCCATGTATAGCATTTGTCTGTGACAGTTATATTTGTGATAAGACACTTCACCAGCTTAGTTAGGGTCTGCTTTTATATAACAAATCTGTTGTTGAAGTAAAAAGAGAACATATAAGTAATTCCTCTTTCTTAATACAAAGTTGACGCAGACCAAATAGTATAAAATAAAAAGCGCGCGCGCACGCGCACACACACACACACACACACACACACACAAAAGCAGCTTCTGAGATACTAAATAGTAAACATTTAGGCTCACAAAGAGCACTACTCTGTCATCAACATCACGCAAATATAAATATCAACACCTGTTATCAACAAACCGAAATGTCTGACTACCAGCCAGGTAAGACAGGGCTCACTGTTCACCGGGTAAAACACACAAGCCGGGGTACATGAAAAATGACTTAATAGCACAGAATTCTTGGTCTTTGGTTTGACAGCTTATCCGGTGACTTCTGGTTCTGATCAGCAAAAAAAATCAGAATGTAAATTAACACTCTGTATATTGAAACTACCACCCAGTCAAAGGCCATCCTCAACAAGAATGACTAATAAACAGGTTTGGTAATGATGAAAACAAATCCCCAACACTTCAGATCCATCCTCTACTAACATGGCCCATGTTTAGGAAATGCTCTCTTTTGGTAGGAACCACTTGCCACCCAAATTCCCCTGTCATTTTGCCTGCTTATCTGTGTGATTCCAGATAATCTGTGTGATTTCTGCCCCTTCTCACGGTGGATGTAACTGTTTAGTTTTGGGGTTCCCTAGAGAACTGGGTCGCCCTGGTATGGTCTCCCTTGAGGCCCCCTGGTCCCTAAATGAGTCCATGGCAAGGAAGCGGTTTCCTGCTGTAGCCCAGAAACTGTCCACCACCCAGAATGCTGTGGTCATCTTACCCGCACAATAACTGCTAACACGCCGCTTGTCCGGTCACCTTGTGACTAGGACGGAAAACCTGTCAGCACCCAGTTTCTCGTCTATGACAGGGACACAGTACAATAACAAGTATCTTTTAGGCATGGGAAACAGTACAGTAAGGGGAGCTGCCGTCCGTGATTCCTTCTGGTTGCCAGTCTGGGGAGGAAAAATATCGCTATTGTCAACACTTTTTGCTACCCGCTGTACTAGTTGGTTAGGATGTGGCTAACAGCAGATTACTTAAGAGCGGTTTGCCACTAAAGACAGGAAGAGAGAAAGAAAAGGCCTAAGTCTGGTCTAGGATAACACAATCAGTGCCAAATTGCTGTGTTGCCCCCCGCCCCCAACTTAATCAATTTCAAAGTTATCTTTGAGCCTACCAGTGGGCTGAGAACCCAGAATCTGTATTTCAGCCTAGCGATGTTATTAGTACAGGACATGAAGTGAATTGACCGGGGGAGGGGGGGGGGAATAAGATACAAATATTATCCCAATGTAACAGATGGGATAATAGCATCACTAAACTAAATCAAATTCATGTGGAAAATGTCTGTCTATAATTTATCTCAGACAAGTTGTCCCACCCATCCCCAAAGGCAAAAGTCCTACATAGGTGTGGGAGCACATTAGAATGACAAATAATGAGCCCCAAAGCAACATGCAAAGCAGCTACAGGAACAGATGGCTGGCTTCTCAGGGTTTGCACGTCCAGTAGCACAATCACTAGCACAATCACGCTCTCATTTCGGGGAAGGGTCTCAACAAAACAATCCCCCCTCCCCCCACACACACATTTTCTTCCACTTAACCCAGTAGTTACCACCAACTATTTTAATGACAAAACAAACACAGGTTTCCCCCCAAAAAACTGTTTTTGCCAAGAAGAGTCCAAGAAAGAAAATGGTTAAACACCCTGGCAGGGAAAGGAAGGCATTTTCCCCTAATACTCACATTCTGTTTCCATCTGTGGCAGTGAGAGATCAGAAAGAAACTTTTAAGAAGCAGATTATCCATATATTCTTATGAGCTCAAATAGGTTTTACAGACACAGAGAATTAGCATCTTAGGAAATCTAGGACAAAAATCCCATTAATATTCATCACTGTTCTGCAGATTATAGATGGTATCTGTGTGGCTCATTAAACTCCCTCTCGAATGAAAGGAAAAACACAAAAATGCCACCATGACTTAGTTCACAGATGCGGGTCAGTTCAACAGGGGACACTGACTTCATAAGACAACAAAGGAATAAGAGGCTGGATGCACAGAGAGATGTCCCATATTACATACAACACACAAACATTACTCTTTATTCCATGAAAACAAGAACGCTCCCCCACTACGAAAATGCTTCAATCTAGAGGGATGAAAAATCGAAAATGAGAAAAGCACTTATCTTGGCAAGCGGTACTCGAAAATTATATTCTGAAAGATGTTCTCGTTTCCTTTGGTAATTACAAATGAAGGAAGGATATTTTGCCCAAATCCTACAAACCTTTTGAAGGTATTAATTCCTCTGTTGTAATTTTAGGTAAGGAGGCTGGTCCAGACCAGTACTGTCTAACAGGGGTGGGCAAACTTTTTGACTCCAGGGCCACAATGGGTTCTTAAACTGGACCGGAGGGCCGGAACAAAAGCATGGATGGAGTGTTTGTGTGAACTAATATAAATTCAAAGTAAACATCATTACATAAAAGGGTACGGTCTTTTTTTTTTTTAATTTAATAGTTTTATTCACCGGATCAGGTCCGCGGGGCCATAGTTTGCCCAGTCCTGGTAGTAGTACTATAATGCAAGCCATAGATGTAATTAAAACATTTTTCTAGTGGCCACATTAAGTTTAATACTTAACTTAACCCAATAGATCCCTAAAACTATCATTAAAAATGTAATCAACATAAAATTATTAGTGATATATTTTACAATCTTTATTTCATACTAACTCTTCAAAATCTGGAATATATTTTTACACTCACAGCACATCCCAAATTCAAAAAGACAATTTCAAGGGCTTAATAGTTCTACGTGGTTTGTTGCTGCGTAGCACTGTGCTTTACTAGCTTCCATTTCCATAACATTAATCATAAATATTTGCATAGAGGTTTTTTTCAGTGGGAAGTTTGGTTACAGGGAATCTCATTATAGGACCAAAAATGATGTATATTTCAAGCGTGGAGTGCTGTTTTATAAAAAGGTCTACATCTTTGTGTAATTCATTATAAGCAGTGCCAGATTTTTAGTTGATATACTTTCAAATACCAGGGTCTTTGGTCTATGAAAAATGCTGCCTTCTGTTTAGCAAAGAGCCTCAGAAGATAAGACTGCATTGTATTTTCTTGTTCTTTTACTAACCAAGCCGTTTACACGCAGGAAAACCTGCCACTTCTACAACTCACTGGCTTATAGTCACACGATGCTGGTCCTTATTCTGCCTAACGATTATTTAATGATGAACATAGGTCCAGTACAATTTCCTATGACTTAAATGTGTAGTTTTAAAAATGTTCTTTTGCCGAAGCCGGTTTGGCTCAGTGGTAGAGCGTCGGTCTGCGGACTAAAAGGTCTGGGGTTCGATTCCGGTTAAGGGCATGTACCTTGGTTGCGGGCACATCCCCGGTAGGGGGTGTGCAAGAGGCAGCTGGTTGATGTTTCTCTCTCATCGACGTTTCTAGTTCTCTATCTCTCTCCCTTCCTCTCTGTGAAATATCAATAAAATATATTTTAAAAAATAAATAAAAATGTTCTTTTACCTATAATATCATTTGACCTACTGATGTAAGCCTGTTATGTGTTGACATACTAAGAAAATGTGCATATGTAAACAGGCAGTCTATAAAAAGACTTCCTTCTGGTGAAATTCTGTAGCAGAAAACCAAATCATGACATTTATTTCCTTCTGGATAACTGGAATTGATGAGCCTTACTACAGTTTCAAAGAAGAAAAACTTCTGGAGTGTAGAGAGGTTTCCAAAGTGCATCTCCTGGCTGATAATGCTGACAAGCTGAAGATTAGCACACAACAAGCATACAATATATGCATTTAACTTTATTTTCCCCAAATAGAACAAAATTTCATATGCTTTTCATACTTCTGGAAACGGCTTCAGAAAATTTTTCTCTGAATTCAGGTTCTCTTAAATAGTTAAATAAAATAAAGATTTTTTAAAAATTAATACTTAACAACATAATAGGAAAAAGGTAAAAGACTTGGAAGAGGGATTTCCAAGACGAAATAAGAATTCCCATAATAAAAATGTTCAATGTACTAGTAATCAAATATATACAAAATAAAATCACAATGAGATATCATTTTCTACTCAGCTTGCAAAAATTTGAGTCTGATTGATCCCAAGAATTGGTGAGGATCTAGATAACTGGAAATTCTAGTATACCGGTGGGAATGTAAGTTCATAACACTACTCTGAAAAACAATTTGGCTTTATCTATTGAAGTCGATGATGTGCTTTACGGTATGACACAGCAATCCACTCTTGTGTATGTGCACCAGAAATCACATAAAAATGTTCATAACAACATTTCCTTTTTCTGTTTAAGAGAAAGATGCAGTTCAAATCCAGCAACAGAAGAGAAAAACTGTGATACAGCCATACAATGAAATGAAACAGAACAGTGAAAAGCAGGAGGCTAGGGTACTTGTTTCAAACTGATAATGCCCGAATGAGCAAAAAAGGAAGTGAGCAAAGAGGAATCCCATTTCTTTTATTATTACTTAAGGATACATACATGGAGGTAAAACGATAAAGGACAGAAAGACTATGATAACAGAGTTCAGAAGGGCTCCGCCATCACACTGGGACAGGACAGGGGCAGAGAAGAGCTCACGGTGCTAGAAAGAAAAGGCAACAGCTGCTGGCACTGTTTACATTTTAGTGAATACAGAGATATTTTCTATGTGTGTGCAGGCATCTATGTTCCACTGCATGTATGAAATAATTTTAAATCGGAGTGGCTGTAACAAATATAGGCAAAGATTACCCATCATGTTTCAGATGATGTCCATCGCCCGGAGTGCAACTCCCGCACCTCAACTCGGTCACTCTCCACTGGGCTGTCGCTGCAGCTTTTGTTCCTTGAGGGTGGAGACTGCCCTGCTTAGACAGGACCATAGCATTCCGAGGCCTCCACGCCTGCTGAGCGAAAGGATGACTAAACTAACCTGACCTGCATTTCTAGAAGAACTAGGGAAACTTTGAAAGTCAGGGCTACAAGAGGGTGGCTTATTTGGCTTCATGATTTAGCACATTCTGCAAACATACAGCCTGTTCTTTTTTATCTCCTCCTTCCCCCTCCCTCTGTCTTGGTGTTTAAGGTTTGAAATAGTTTGGTGATGAGGTCAGCTTTCGACACTGCCTTCAGAAATGCTTTCTTCTGCTTTCAGAGGTGCTCGCATCAAAGGGGGCCTGCCCCTCTATTAAAGGTGGCAGCCACACTGTACTTGCTTTCTACCTCCAATTAGAGGAACAAATCTACCAGCCAGGGGCTTCAGTGTACTCAGGAAACCAACCCTCCGTTATACCAAGCAAGGGACCAAGTGATTTAATGCCATCCTTGGTCCCAGTTGCTGTCTGAGATGATTCTGTGGTCAACTCCCATCTCTCTCTCTCTCTCTCTCTCTCTCTCTCTCTCTCTCTCTCTCTCTCTCTCACACACACACACACACACACACACACAACAGCATGTGCATCTCCTCAAATGGTCAAAAGATATGTCTACGTTTTTATAACTAATCTGCAGGTATGGGGCTCATGAATGAGAGTGGAAACACAGCATCCCAACTCAACAGGAAGGTTTCAACCAAACACTGAACTAACATTAGAAAAGGTGTAAGAAAGGGAACAAACACTCCATTTTCAGAATATGTGTTTTCTGGAATTTATTCCTTTTTAATGTTGAATATAAAATCTGAGATTTCACCAATGCCTTTAGGGACAAATGCATACAAATCGAAATCTAAAAACAACAATTATGCAGATCAAAGTGGCCCTGACACTTAAGAAAAGCTGCTTAATGAAAAGCATTTTTAGGAAAAACAAATCCCTCTGTAGCAAAATCAGATTTAAAAAAAACCAAAACAAACAAACAAACAAACAAACAAACAGAGACTTTGGTACCTTTCAATAACAGGAAAAAATAGATTTCGTTATATAAATCCATGTAATACAAAAACATCTATGTGGGAATGTTGAATAAATCTATAAAACAGAAACAAATCTAAAATATATTAAAGTCTGAGAAAAAAAATCTTCCTTTTCTACTCTTTGATTTTTAAGAGAACACCAGAATTTGGAGGGAAAAAAAACACAAATTTCTCCCCAACAAAATTTCCTTATGGTCTGCATATACCTAACAGGATGGCACTGTGTATATTATCTAATTTTAAAACGGCATACTTGGATTTCTGGCAGCACGTTTCCTTTGTCGCAACAAGCCCTCTACAGGAAATAAAAATTCTGTCTTGCAATGCCCTTGATATTACCTCTATTCCTGCAGGCCCACCCACTTCTTCCCTAGGCTTTTAAGACTGTGATTATCTAAATCGAAAGGCAGCTAGCTAGAAAAGGGAACATGAAAACCATTCCATGTTTGAAATTCAGCTGGTAAAATAGTACAAGGAAGGACCCAGTATTCTCTGAAGACAGTGCGGTTCCGCAGGGCAATCCCTCAGCACTCTGCAGAGCCCGGTACTGTGGCACTGCGTTAATGCCGCACAGTGTGCTTCTGGCTCACACATAGCAAGTACAGCCGAGGCTGGTCTCTCCTATTTCTTTGCTGACCAAAAAAGAAGAAAAAAATAAAGGTAGGGTGAGGAGTAAATGATGTGTAAGGGTGACAGCAATTTATCACTTCTATTCAATTTAATCTTTTTAGAAGAATTGCACTGGGCCTACAATAGCCATAATAATTCAAAAATTTTAAGACAATCTGAGTAGCCTTCCCTGCCTAGCAAGTATTGTATTGACCCTAAAACCTCAGAATTTAACTTACAAAGTCTCAATCTTAACAAGTTGGTGTTTGGTGCTCACTGGCAAGAGCAGACAATATAAATTAGATCATTGCAACATTAAAGTATTTTAATTGTTGTAGCTTAAAAAGAAAGTCTAAGTCTTATCAGAAGACTCGCATACTCAAACACAATATCCAGTTTAAAAAGAAAAAAATCCTGGATAGTCTCTGGGATTTATCGAATGGATTTGACCTGAATCTTCTTTAATGACAACTAAGCAGCAATATTTCACAAGATTTCACAACAGTTTTCCTTGGAGAGAAAACTGTGGGTCGTGTTTTTGTTCCAGTCTAGCAGAAATCTGTGGCATGCTTTTCTTCTGATTGCAGTCCTGGGCTACAAATCTGTCTAGGATTTTAGCTTTTGCATTCAGCGAGTCCACATTTAGCAAGTTGGAGGGTGAGAGCACATATGTGATAGGTCTTTAATTCTTCTGTTCTTTCCATTTCTTACAAATACCCTGCTCAGAATCTAAGCGGAAGGTCTAGCAACAGGATGCTGAGAATAGCAGAATATTTTAGGTAGCCTGCTGGTAATATGTCCTATTCAAGACTCTTTCCATGTTTGGCAAATAAAAACTCTAAAAAAATGTAAGCAGGGACAAGGATGTAGCCTCTGCCCTAATAAAATAGAAATTTTTAGTGTTTATCAGCATCCACTCCAGAGAGAGTAAAGATTTTGCATGCCAAGTACAATTCAGATTTATCCCCAACGGCCCCTTTCTCATATATGCTGCTCTGGAAACGCACTGAGCTCGTATATGGAATGAGAACATGTATTTACATCACTCTGAAAAATCTGAGACTGTGCATTGGCCAGGAATATGAACTAGCAAAGCTAAAGAACCAAGGGAAAGTAAGGCAGAAAAAAATTAAATTGTGCAGCAATATTAGCATCTTTTAATATGCCTTATCAAGGGCTCACAAAATATATCTAACCAAGATCTTCCTTTCTCAAAAAAATATAATCCCTTCACAAAATATAATAAGCAGCTGTTAGTCAGGGTAGCTCCATTTAAAAATATATGTGCACTAATGTATAAGTTCCTAGAACTGAAAATGCCTTCAGATATGAGTCAAGTACTTTTCCTATAAATTTACTATCTAATTAGTGCACCTCTTAAAATATACTTTTAAACAGTTTTATGCATTTAGGTGAAAATTTCCTCTTGCAAGCGATAAAGAAGCATCTATTTTCCAAAACAGCAATTATTTTCATCCACGTAATTTGATTCTGATCACACATAGTTGCAACAGTGATTTTTTTGGAAACATCTGTGGGTGCTTAGTGGATTTATGAGGGTAAGGATTTACATTACCAAGAGGAGCCTAGAACATCCTAGTTTTTCGGTAGGTGTTATTACCAAGCGCTGAAAGTGACATTTGTGATTTTGCAACGAACTTCTTAATTCCTTTGTCAACCAATAAATATTTCTTTTTTTCTTTCTGATCCGAAGACTCTAATATCCTGGCAGACTAATTTAAGGATACAACCCAGGCAGCTTAAAGAGAAGAAGGTCTGAGCAATAGTGGCATCAACTACAACCTAGGACAGATCCAATGTTTTCTCTCACTTATCTTTCAGTCTTTAAGGAAGCACACCTGTAACAGGTTCTAGTACCTCCGGGTGAGTGAGGCAACTGCAGGCAATTCTGAAAATAAGAAAAAACCCACCACAGTTCTGATTTGGTTTAAAGTGATCATGCAATCCCATTATACCCATGTCTTCCAAGAACACCTTTTCCAAATGCAAGCAAGGTTACTGATGATGCGCGTGGCTTTTGTCACAGTGATGCATTAGGTAAGCAGGTGTGCGCTGAGTACCCGGGGGCGCTCCAAAATGCATCTCCATCATCTTCCACTTGTCTTCTCTAAGGTTCCGCCTGTTTGTTAACAACAATTAAAAACAGCCAGTTATTACACTGCGACGACAACAAAATTCATCCAGACAGTCATATTTTAAATACCAGGAACAGAGATGTTGGGAATCACCATAAATCACCCCCACATGATTGGTAAGAACAAATCCTGAGTGTCAGGATGAGAAGCCAGATTTAAATCACACACACCTGGCCCACCAAATGTAAAAGAGAAGAGAAAGCCATGTTTCAACAACTGCCAAGACCCCTCCCAGAGGTACTGGTTCAATCCCACCCGGGTGAGCAGGGGGTGTGTGGCTCACGCCCTCGGGGGGCTGTGGAGAGTGGCCATGGTGAAGAACAGCACTGTATGGCCATGCCTCTTGGCAAACAGCGGCTGCCCCAACCCCCTGGAGGGCTCCGTGCTGCAGCCACCAGACACCTGGCATGGAGGGCCTCCGCCCTGCTCCAGCTCCGGTTGGTCGGTGCTCAGGGTCTACCAGTTGTTATCACCCTGGAAAGGCAGCGATCTCTGAAAGCTAAAACTTCTTCAGTCCCTGCTGTGAGTCTATAAAATAACGGTGCTTGAAGTCTCCAGCCAGGTCAGAGAAGAAAGTGGGTTTCCCCAGGGTTTCCCTGCCTTTCAACTTCTCCAGAGGAGTGGGAATCTTTTATTTTAAATATTAACGACTCACTTAAATTCTTTTAAGAGTCTTAGGCAGGCAAACACATCCTAAAGGCCACCGCTGTGGGACCTCCCCCTTCCTCTGCCTCCCACCTTGCCTACTTTCGAGAAATGCCGGAGTCCACACTGCACCTGTGCCTTCCGAGCCATAAATGCTCTTTTCCTACCACCTCTCCTCTGTCTCCTCGCTGTGTAAGCGCAATTACAGGTGCTAACGGGGCCTGTCTGTACTCCCCGGCAGGCTTTCTAGGCCTGTGCTTCATGTGGGTATACTGCGGAGAGGGTAGGGAAGGAGATGAGAAAAGGGGGCATTACACCTGTGAATGCTCTCAGGCCTCAGAGTATAGACTGTGTAATGAATTACCCCCACGGTATAATATAAGTAACTAGAAAGAAAGGAAATGCTGAGCTGCTCTTAAAGATACTCCTATTTCTCTCCAATGAAGATGAATGGAGTACGAATGGTTAATAACCCTTCTGGCCCCAAATGGTTCATCATGTCACCCTGGCCAGTGTGGCTCAGTTCATTGGAGCATCATCCCATACACCAAAAAAGGTTGTGGGTTCAATTCTCTGGCAGGGCACACATGTCCAGGATGCAGGTTCAATCCCTGGTCAGGGCTTGTATGGGAGGTAACGGGTTGATGTTTCTCTCTTATATCAGTGTTTCCCTCTCTTCTCTCTCTAAATATCGAACTCTGGACCATGGGCTTCCGCTCTGGTCCCAGGTGCTCCTGCTCGGGCACCTGCAGATGGTGGGCTGGATGGGTGGGGACGCCCCGAGCCCTCACTCCTTTGGAATGGTCTGCTGAAGTCAAGTAAACATCAATGGCATCAAGACCAACTTTAGCCGAAACCGGTTTGGCTCAGTGGTAGAGCATCGGTATGCGGACTGAAAGGTCGCGGGTTCGATTCCGGTCAAGGGCATGTACATTGGTTGCAGGCACATCCCCGGTAGGGGGTGTGCAAGAGGTGGCTGGTCGATGTCTCTCTCTCATCGATGTTTCTGGCTCTCTATCTCTCTTCCTTCCTCTCTGTGAAATATCAATAAAATATATTTTTTTAAAAAATACCAACTTTAATACTAAGACCACAAGTCATGTGAGAATGCTTCTTTCATCACAGGTTTCTTGAGAAACTTCTGAGAGAATAAATATTTTGAAGAGTAGAACAGTAAGACTATAAAGAGTGCCTAAGGAATCCAAATCTTAGGGGAAAATAAGAGCAAGGCAGGCAAGCACACATTATTTTCTTTTAAATAAACATACCATTTAAAAAACATATTTGATTTGTTTTTTACAGATAGGAAGGGAGAGGGATAGAGAGTTAGAAACATCGATGAGAGAGAAACATCGATCAGCTGCCTCTGGGTATGTGCCCGCAACCGAGGTACATGCCCTTGACCAGAATCGAACCTGGGACCCTTGAGTCCACAGGCTGACGCTCTATCCATTGAGCCAAACCAGTTAGGGCCAGTATTTTTTTTTTAAAGGCTTTTGTATAGACAGTGATGTCTATTGGATTTATGCATCTATTAGATTATTCCTACCCTAGTTTTCCAGTTCTTTGAAGATATATCTGGATTGTTTAATATCCTTGGATGAAGCAGGTTATAAAATACTAGTTTTTCTAACAAGTATTCCAGTGTTCCACCTTTATAAAAATAGTCTTAAGAACCTTTTACTATTACATATGTGGGTTTTGCCTCTGTTTAAAATATGTGCATGGAAACCACCCACAACCATCTGTGGACTCACTGATGCAAAAACAAAGGCAGATTTCTCATCAGCTATAAACTACAAGTGCTGGTGTATAATTTATATTAGCGATAGTCCCTGCCTTCCTCCCACAGGTGTCCCAGAAATGGTGCCAATCCTACGCAGCCTCAAAAGACCTGTTACTTATAGACATCAAAGTCACCGACAATGCACTTGTTTCAATCCAGTGTTAAAAATGACACTTTAGAACTCAGTCTCATTGAAATACAGTAAAAACCTCAATTGCTAGGTATATAAAGATTTCAAGGAAATACACCAAAAATGTTAATGTGTTTGTCTCTGGATGTTGGGATAATAGTTGATTTTTATTTTCTATACAACACATTTTTGTACGTTCCCACTTTTTCTAAATGAGCCTAAGCTACTTTCATAATCAGAATAAAACCAGTGTGGCTCAGTTCGTTGGAACATCATCCCATACACCAAAAAGACTGTGGGTTCAATTCTCTGTCAGGGCACATATCCAGATTGCAGGTTCAATCCCTGGTCAGGGCTTATATGGAAGGCAATGGATTGATGTTTCTCTCTTATATCAGCGTTTCTTTCCTTCTCTTCTCTCTCTCCCTCTAATTATTAATAAAATAAACATTATCTTTAAAAGGGGAAATAATTCAAATATTACCTTACTTAATAAGGAAATGCTATTTTTTAAAAATATGTTTTGTTGATTATTTTACAGAGAGGAAGTGAGAATAGAGAGTTAGAAACATCGATGAGAGAGAAACATAGATCAGCTGCCTCCTGCACAGCCCCTAGTGGGGATGTGCCCTTGACCAGAATCAAACCTGGGACTTTTCAGTCCACAGGCTGATGCTCTCTATCCACTGAGCCAAACCGGTTTCGGCAGGAAATGCTATTTTTTATTTTGAAAGTGAACCCATGTGCTCCACAAAGTTGTGATACTATACATCATTTCTACACCTAAATATTTAAAAACTTGAGTCTTTTGTTCTCTAAAAGACAGATGGCACACTAAAGCAGCTTTAAAAACATTTTGATTAGTTTAAGAATTGTAGGGTTTTTTCAACGTTGACTACTTGCTAATGTAGGCCTTCTCTCTTTTAAGTTAAATAAATTAAACGTGCAAAAGACCTTAAAAATACGGCTTTGATGCTGCAATTCAAAAACACACACAAATTATTGTAAGCTTGCACTTTAAAATAGAAAGCACCTACTACTTTTTGCTATCTTAAATTCTTCTTGGAAGAAGGGGAAATAAATTATAAGTAAATTAAATTATTAATAAAAAACAAACTAATATTCAGAAACAATTGAAAACTGAAAAAAATATTAGGCTTCTTTTTGTATTTTTTTACACTGGGCAATCTCTTAATTATGCATTTAAACAAGCAAAAGCTAAATATTTAGGGTATATGAGCATTCCTCTTAACACTTTCAACTTCAATTGATAACAATTTAGAATAATTGAAGAAAAGTGAATTTTAAAAATGCAAAGATTTACCTACCTTTGATGCCAACCGTGATTTCAGGCCTAAGAATGAAAAGACTGTGTTGCTTTCCTTTGATTCAAAGAAACTGTCATAATCCTAGGGGGAGAAAAAAAAAGGGGGGGGGGGTAAACAAAAGCAGACAATTATCTTTGTATTTGGTGCTTTAGGCAATTGTTTCTTTAGAGAGATTGCTTTCTTCCTTTTTTTTTTTTTAGAAAAACATATTTTTATTGATTTTAGAGAGAAAGGAAGAGAGAGAAAAATATCAATTAGCTGCTGACTGGGGATTGAGCCCACAACCTGGACATGTGCCCTGACTGGCATTGAACTGGTGACCTTTCAGTGCACAGGGAAATGCTCAATTGACCTACTAAGCCACACTGGCCAGGGCTTGACAAATTCTTTGTAATTAAAAATTTATTTTCCATGTATTGATTTTTAGAGAGATAGGAATGGAAAGGGATAGAGGGATAAAAACATAGATGAGAGAAAAACATCATTGATCGGCTGCCTCCTGCACTCCATCCGCTGGGGATCAAGTCTACAACCCCAGCATGTGCCCTGACTGGGAATCTAACCAGCGACCTCTTTTGATTCCTGGATCAATGCTCGACTGCTGAGCCACATCAACCTTGCCAGGCACACAAAGTCTTCATGAAAATAAAGAAATGTACCACTGCTCCACCCAGGTCAGGGAAGAGCTATATAAATCTACTCATTTGCCCTGCTTTAGTCTAAAAATTCCTTTGAGTATGATGATAAATGTAACAAGTTTTTAATCCAAAGCCTGTGACAGGATTAAAACATAAAACAACAACAAAAGAAATGAAATCTAAACACACTCCCTTTCCTTTGTGGGCCAGACTGACATTTATTTGTGTGAAACCACTGTGACCTAAGACTTTATTCTAGCGCCTCAATATGGAAGGCTGACTCCCACTCCACCTCTTGATAGGCTGTTATCTAGGGCTTTTAAAAAGCATATCACCGGCTGAACAGAAACCTGTAAAGGTCTCCATGTGTCAATGTGAGTGCTTCTCTTCTGCCTTTGAAGTTGTCCACATTCTTAAAGAATGTGTCTTCAGAGAGAATAAAAAGATCAAGTGAAAACTAGAGAAAACTAGATTCTCTATGACATTTATCTTTGCCTCAGAAGCAGAATCATTTTTCTCTTCCTACTTTCACAAAAAGAAACCAAGAAGGAATTCTGGTCAATAAGTTCTTCAATTGTTTCTTTTCAACAGTTTCGCATATGTAATACTACACAGTTTCTAAGTTGATATAAAGCAGTTTTAAAATTTGGTAGAGGCCCCTTTTGATAACTTTATCCTGGGAATAAATACTATAAGCAGACAAGGATCAGAATGATTTTTAGGATTTCCTTTGTGGGAGGCGCCTTAAAATCAGTCCATCATTTAATCTCTGCCACCGCCCACGAGGTAGGATACTGGCTCAGAGAAGGGGAAAAAAAAATGTTGCCCAAGTTTGACAGCTAATGCGAGAGAGAGCTGAGATTTGGACCCAATTCCATTGATGTGGTAACTGATGTTTTTTGTACTCTATGAAGCTTCTTACCCAAGAAGGAACCAAGTGTAGGGCACTCTGTATATGAGTCACTGAACCCGAGTGATCCACTGTGAGACTCAACCAGAGGCATCACAGATACTTTTGAAACCTCTCTAGGAATCTAAACTAGAGTCGATGACTTGTGGAGATCTGCTTCTTGCAAAGCATGCCTCAGTTAATGAAAAAATATGAATTATCTGACTCCATGTAGAGACTCTCTTGCACAAATGTTTCAGCAGGGTGAGGTTGGAGTTGTTTCAAAGTGTTAAGTTTGAGAAATTATACGAGATACCCAAGTGAAGATTATTAACGAAGCAGTGACTCTACACTATTACAGATTTTGTAAAATTTTATGAAAAATTTTACAATTTTTATAGGAAAACTATGTCACAAATAATGCAGGTCTACATCTGATGTGGAATTTAGGCAAAATACCATGAGCTGAAAACGTTACAAATATTCTTTATAAGGAAGATATTTCCAAACAGTTGAGTGACATTTCACTGGGCTCAAGAAATAATCCTGTTCCATATATATAGGGTGTCCCCAAAAACATATATTCACACTTCTACAGAAATGAATAACTTTTTTTGTCAGTGCCTGTTTTCAAACTGATGACCTTCTGGCCCAGGCACTGCCGATAATTCGAAGCAATGGAATCACAAACATCAAGAATCATTTCATTCAGTATTTGTGTGCCCTCAATCTGTCAACTGTTGTTGGTTTTGTACCATAAACTTTATTATGTGTCCCCATAAAAATGTCTAGTGGATACATTTTCTTTGTTCAAAGCTTAGCCTGGCTTCACCCATTATTTCAAATCAGTTAAACGTGAAAAGGAGTGAAAATTAAATGAGTTACCAGCTATTGAAGTGAGTATACTTTTTTGGGGAGCTACCCTTTGAATAATTATAAAGGCAGGGCTCGTGCTTGAACTGCATTTTCAAACTTCCAGTAGCATTTTAGGATGAATTTCCTTTGTGCAAAGCCTCGTCTGGCTGAAAATAAAGAAACATCAATTGAGCTATCAGTTTTAAAGTGTGTATACATGTTTTTTGGGACACCTTGTGTATTCTCTTGACTGGTCATTTGTTGCTTATATTTAATGTGGTAACAAGAGGGAGACAGCTAACCTACAGCCAGATTTCTATCCTCCTTTTAGATATCCACCATACGAAAACTGGTGTATTTGTTCCTCCCCCTACCACATTCGGCCACTATTCAGTCTAAATTCTTTCCCTAGAGAATATCATTTAGTCATGGCCCTAATTAAAGTCACAACTTTAGCTCTGATTTCTCCTCTCAATTCTGGTTCTATATAATCACTAATTCTTCACAGACTCTTAAACCAAAGGGATTTACATCACAATTCCTGATCTTCCTGCCACACCACAAGATGGGCCTGTAAGAAAATGGCACCACCATCTAATGGGCTCTACCACATCAGAAATCAAGATACCACAAGACTCCTCCCTCTCCTCAGCTAACAACTATCTCACATATTCCATCAACCTCTCCATTTCGATATCCATCTCACTGTCCTAATCTAAGCTAGATTTCTGCAGTAGCACCTCAATGTATCAACCCTTCTCCAATATAACCTGTTTCTACACCATCATTCTCAGGTGAAGACAGACAGCTCTTTTAACAATGAGACAATGATCATATTGCCACTCTTCTAACATTCTTCCCTTCAAAGCTTCTCATTGCTCTTACAATACGGATTAAAATTCTTAACATAATTTAAAAGGTGTTATGTGGCCTGGCTCTGACTTAGTCAAGACTGAGGAGAAGAGAGGTCTTGTACATTTCCATGTACCAACAACTATCTAGTTCGCAGATTTTGTATGATATATATGCTCAGTGAACTGTGTATGTGGTGTCCTGTGGTTTCCTGAGTTATATAATCTTGATCAATTCATTTAATCTCCTCACACTATTACTTCCTTTCTGCGTCAGATACTAGCAAAGTCCCTGAAGCCTCATAATTCTATGAAATGATGGAGCATTCAGTGGAGTTGCTTTTAAATGGGCTGTTAGTTGTGTCTAGGTGTAAAGTGACCCAAATATTCTGGTTACTAAAGGTACCTATTTGAAAATTTTACCTCTCTCTTATTTAACTGAACAGGAAAAGGAAGAGACAATAGTGGGAGATAAAACATTAGGATTAATGACTCATTCGTCAAAATGCTATCCCTGTTTTGAATTTTGAAAGGCCTTTTTACCTTTCTATTTGATTAATAATCTCTGATGGTCAGTGTGAATGCAGGAATGAAAAAACTAATAAGGAAAGAAATAAAAAATGAGAGAGAAAGCCTGACTCAATCTCTATAAATATAGCGTGAATTTTACTTTAAAAGACTGAAATGCTAACATGAAAATACCTTGCGTGCAACAGATCAAAATATGTATAATTCAGGTTTCACTGTTTATGTTAAAATCTTAATTTAAACATAGTTACAGTTCTTCAAATCATGAAACTGGAAACAAGGTCAACTCTCACAAACACGCTTCATACATAAAACAAGATATGTAAAATCTATACATGTAGAGAAAATATGTAACTTGATAAAGAATCAATTTTTAACATTCAATCAAAACTATTCTCTACCAAACTATAAATTTTAGTTTACAACAAAAGTATTTAGAAATTTCAGATATTTAGAAATCTCAGAAGGGCAACATTTATCATTTAGATTTTTAAAATATCATCTTTAACTGTATCTCTGTCATAAAATTATAAGCATTATTTTTATTTTAAGAACCTTTAATTCACTACCACATAACTACAGCTAGGGGGCGGGCTTCTTACCCAAATATTGAATTGTATCTTCCCAAGAGTTTAAAAATTGTCACTTAAGGTAATTAACTCCTTCCATGTGACAAGTGTAAAATTTGGTAATTAACTTTAAAAGCAGAATAGTTTAATGAAATAATTTTTAAAAGTCAATGTTAGAAAAGTACCTAACACACCAGGTTACCAATAATACTTGTCAAGTGGGTGAATTAGCTGTCTGCTAATTAATGGCTAATGTGCCATGTTTTAGATAATCTCATGCTAGTAACATAATTTGAATAAATACTATTTCTATTCTATTAATTACAGGTTTTAAATAATTATGTACACAATAATTCTTTAAATTCTTTACTTTCTGACATTCAATAGCTTTTGAGTGGTCTGATGAATTTCAAAGTGTAAAAGGTTAAATTACTTTCCTTGTCATGTTTAGGCAAAGAGTACGCAGTTGATAATTTAAAATCTAGGATTTCTGAATAGTTAATACCTCCTTGCAGATATAACAAACAGCATGATGTGAAATAATTTCAGAGTTAAACAGCATCAGAAAATTTTAAATCACATCTTATTGATTATTAGTGTAAGTTATTATGGCCTTAGGCATTGCCCGATAAAAGAGAAAGATCTGCTTTCTTATCAAATTCATTTCACTTACCAGGTTTATATTTTTTAAAATATATTACGGTTTATACTGCAAATGTTAAAATCACCATTTGTAAAAACTCACTCTCAAGTTGCTAAATAGGCTTGCTGAATTCCTTATAGTCAGAGATACTCAGAAGCGTTTGTAAATAAACATCCAGAAATGACACATTTCAGGACAATCAGCCTTCTGTTAATGATCAGTTAACAGAATCTCTGGAGAAGGGTACAACACACAGAGCATATTCAGGATAAAACTGCCCAGTTTCAGAAGCTGGTACATTTTTATTACATTAAAGAAAAGGGGTGAGAAATTCCCTTTGTCTGCAGTGTCGACTGCTTATGAAAAGAAATATTTCTGGACTATATAGATATCAGCCTAACTGAGCACAATTATTAATGGAATATTTATCTGAATGTTGCAATTTTAAGAAGAATGAAACAAACTAAATAGCTGTTAGAAGGAAAAAAACCAAAAAACAAAAACTTCAATCACCTATACTTGTTCTGTTTGTGTTCGAGTGCAAACCAACGTGAGAGACACTTATAAGGGCATGATAAAATCTAACCAGGTGGAGTTCACAATGGTCTCATTCTTCCAAAGGGCTTCCTTAAGGACATAAGCCGCACACTGCGATGATTGGACTATTGTGTGCTAGACAGGCATTCGAGACAAAGACCTCAAAGTTCTTTGCCCTTTGAGTGTCCCCTACGAGAGCAGTGGGGAAAACCCACAACAGCCACTGGGAAAAGTGGTGCCGCTTCCCACGCTGAGTCAATGACAATTAACTGACAGACCCACATCATCTCTACATGCCGTGGCCACATCCAAGGCGGGGGTTGCAGGGAACAAGACATCACGTGGCCTGCAAGGAAACGGTGGCAGCAATCGATTCTAAATGAGCCCAGGCAAATTTGGTTTCTCCCAAAGATGAAAATCTTTTTTTTAAATATTCATTTTAAGATGAGAAGAGTTACTGCTGCTGTTTAAATTGGGCCAAGCTCCTCCTCCTTTAAGTTCCACGCCTGAGGGTATCCTCTGAGCAGAATTCTTGACTTTGTGGTTAAGGACAGTACTATATTCTACTTTATGAAACCTTGGTAGAGAAGGAAAAAAAATCGTTGGCAGTTCCAATCCTGGTAGGATATATGAGATGCAGTTGTCTAAAACAGCTTCATTCAGCAATTTTTATGCCAAATCCTAAAAATATGAGTAAGCCCAAAACTGAGGATTTTAAATTCCTAATTCATGTTCAACGTTTCCAAACATACGAGTATAAGATGGCAAGGCAAGCAAAAACATGTACCCAAGCACCAATTGAAATCGGATGGAAAATATTTTTGTGCTAAACATAGGAAAAGGAACCAGCAATAAAATTTTAATAACTACCCCGAGGAGTAAGGGAAAAGGCTAAAATTAGTTTAGAGACTCTCTTGGATATCGACATTTGTCATTCCCTTTTACGCCTCAGGGGTTAGTAAAACAGGATTACGTATTGCCTTCTGTGACTGCCCACAGAAGTAAAAAGTTCTGTAGAGAATAGTATTTCTATGTTTAAAACAATATAAACATATGTTTACATATTATAATAGTTACTATAGTTACAGAAGAGAATTTGACTTATAAATTTTAGCAATGCTAAAGTGTGTGCGCGCGCCTGTGTGTTTCAATCAAAACAGAGGAGAAATAAGAGAAGTTATAAGAATGCAAATCTCCCTTCATCTTTCAAAAAAAAAGTAAACACTGTCTACAGTTAAAGTCAAGGAATATATATATATATATATATATATATATATATATATATTATATATATATGTGTGTGTGTGTGTGTGTGTGTGTGTGTGTGTGTGTATTAGTATATGAAACAAAGTGGTAATAACTTAAGAACCTTGTAAAAGAGGTAGCTACATCTTGGGAATCTGGGGGAGGGCAGGTATAAAGGACAGAGAAAAACTGACTCCTCGCTTGGACCCTCCTACCATCAGGCTTTATTGTCCTAACATTGATGTTAACATGGCCTTAATGGCTTTGTTTTCTTTTCATTAATTTTATTTACTTAGGCTGAGAAAGAGAAAAAAATTTAACAGAAATGAAACGGCCAGTTTGTCCAGCCAGTGTTGAACTTCGACCCATGAACCAGGAGATCAGGGTTCAGTTCTTGGTCAGGGCACATGCTGGGGTTTGGGGCTTGATTTCGCAGTAGGTGGCATGTAGGAGGCAGCCAATCAATGATGTTTTTATCTCTCTCGCTCTCTCTCCCTTCCTCTCTCTGAAATCAATAAAAAATAAAAAAAGGAAGGAAGGAAGGGCGGGAGGGAAGGAGGGAGGGAACTGCAGTTTGGACATAAGTTAAAATAGAGTGCTAAACATGCAATTGGGGTGGCCTGAAACTGTCTGGTTGAAGGTTTTCAATATTCACAGCACAAGTCGTTTTTATGACAGATATGTCCCAGGGGCTGACTCATCACTGTAGAATATTGAAGCAAACTTCTCAATAAGGTGAAAATGGGAGATTAAACAGAAGAATAAAAACTGGGGTTATAGAGAAGAGAGAAAACTGCAGAGAATTATCTAATTAAAACGTTATGCTTTGGGGCATACACCTGATCAGCAATCAGTGATAAAGAAGACTTTCAGATCACCCCTTCCCCAATACCCAATGTTTCCTTTCTTAGAAGCTGGGAGGACGCCGGTACGATTTTTTACAGTAAAATATCTAAAGGAGAAGATTCTCCTTGATAAGTGATTTTTTTAAAAACAGGAGGCCTTGGAATAGATTTTTCAAATCCTGATAAAAAGTTTCCTAAGGAAATTCTACCTGTGGGATATGTGAACTTCTAATAGAGATGATTTCTGAAATAGATTTCACAGCAAAATTTAGAAGTCTTAATAAGCTTGTTTTTGAGACATTTGGCTTTGACTTTTATTAATAAAATGAGAATACAAATGCTCAGAACCTTGACAAGGTAAGACCCAACAGAATGGGGTAGCGCCCTGCTAAGCTGAAAACATCTGTGGAACAACTGACCCCATTCACAGAGCCAGTTTTTTAAAAGGTGATCTATGTTCCTAGTGTTCTGATAGGTACCAGATACTAAGATGAACATGCCATGGAGCCTACAGAGAGTGAGCACAAGGAACTCAGGAATCAATTAAAGGCAAAGACGTGAAAAGAAAAAAAAATTCTGTAAGATAAATGTCATAATAGCAATAATGAGGCACAGGTTTGCTGGGAATGGGGAGAGGCATAATAAGTAGTTAATTAGAAAAAGAGCAATGACATCTTAAAGGACTCAATTATATAATTCTTAGATATAAGAATTTACTGAGCACTTACCCCAGTGAATGAATACTAGCTTATCCTATATAAGGCTAATATGCAAATTGCCCCCTCAGAAGTTCAACTGACCAGGAGTTTGACTGCTCGCTATGATGTGCACTGACCACTAGGGGATGGTGCAGAATGAAGGAAGGCCCCGACCAGCCCTGATTACCAGCTAGGCCTACTGACCCTACCTGTGCACGAATTTCATGCACTGGGCCGCTAGTATTATAATAATTCACACAAAACAAAACAAAAAAATTAGGATCTCATATATATAAGAAAGAGATCTTAAAAACTTGCATAGAAGAAATTGATAAAAACACACAATATTTCAAGGAAAATGGCATTAGACTTCTCAATTGCAAAAATGGAAACAATGATATTAAAGCATAACCATCAAAATTCTTCCCAAGCTAGAATTCTATACCCAGCCAAACTACCACTCAACTATAAGCCCAGAATAATGGCATTTTCATACCTGCAAAGTCTGAGAAACAGAAAACCACTAGATCTTTGTTTTAAGACTTCTAGCATTATTTGGCTAATAGCTTTACTTTATTTTGAAACTATAGTTCGTACACATTTTCAACTGTTACCTTATTTTGGTCTGTAGGCATAAGAATACATTTTCTAGTCTCAGAAATTGTGAATGGGATGTACCCTTGGTTACCACATTCTTTCCCTTGTAAAATATGAGATCATGATATAAAAAAAAAAAAAAACACAAAACAATAACCTTTATTCTTATTAAGTATTTTAGAAACAGTCATAAATATCCTATGAAGGTATATAATATCATGCTTTGCTTAAAGATGAGGAAATTTAGGCTTACAGAGGTGACTTTCCAAAGGTGTCACAGCCAACATAAAGTAGTAGAACTCAAATCTATCTCTAGTGTTATGTTCAGGAGTCTCCTCTTGACATGTATGTAAGAACTCTGTGAACAATATTTATGGCTTAATGCTTTAATGTCTCGCTCTTCCTTTGCACACAGGAAACTGTTTCCTTTCAAATCATCAAAAGCACTCTTTTATCCCTTTTCTCCACCCTAAAGACAACCTAGCTATTCATGTCACCTCAAGTACCTGGGTACTGTAGCTTAGCCCCTTGCTCTTCTCCGGGCAATCCTAAAGAACTGGAATATAGGTTCCAAAATAAACACTGACTTATATACTTAGAGCTCTGGCAAAGGCAAATTCTAATTACTCATGAGAAAGAAACTTTTTGAGCCCAGCCTGTGTAGCTCAGTGGTTGAACATCAACTCATGCACCAAGAGATCAACAGCTGGATTCCCTGGTCAGGGCACATGCTTGGGTTTGATGTTTCTATCTCTTTCTCTCTCTCTTTCTAAAATCAATATAAAAGAAACTTCTTGATTTTTTTTTCTTAACCTAAGAGTAAGAAGGAAAACAGATAATTAGACAAAAGGGACTTCATATGCTACATACAGCAGGAAGGCACCTAATGTATTCTACATGTTCATAATGATCCATCTGGCATATATATACTGTAAAGGGAAAAAGGCTCAAGAATAATTACTCCTCCTAGTCTGCTCCCCAAAATCTATTAATAAAAAATATGCTTTAACATTTAGAACACAATGAAATCATGCACACAGCTTCCCTTTCATCCCCTTTCTAAAGCAAACAGAGATAAGAAAATTCCCAGACACACATGCACTCAGACTCACACACACACACTGTCTGTGACCTTAGACTCTTAGCCCCTCCATTAGACTTATGGACCTGAATAGGCACCCTATGAAGAGATTACAGTCCTAACTGAAAGAAAAAAAAAAAACAACCCACTGTCCTCTAGGTGACTCTGTGATGTGAGTATGGCAAAGAAATAGTATAACGACAGTCTAGCTCAGCCGTGGGCAAACTACGGCCCGTGGGCCGAATCTGGCCCATTCGGCTGTTCTATCCGGCCCTCGGAGCAGAAAGAGCAGAGGGTTCTCTTGTTCTCCCCTCTGCTCCTTCACCAGCAGCCCAAGATGAGAGTGCCAGCATGGTCAGGTTGCTTTTGTTCCGGCCCTCCGGTCCAGTTTAAGAACCCATTGTGGCCCTCGAGTCAAAAAGTTTGCCCACCCCTGGTCTAGCTACTTACTCCACAGTATCGGTCATCATTAAATATCTGAGGCGGCAGAGGGTTGCCCTGAGCGGGCTTCTTTTCTGGGGGCACGTTCTTGTACATCCACTGCCTCTGTTCTTCCGACATTGTGATATCCACCTCCTCAAACTCTATCTTGTTGGCTTCCAGAAATCTAACCACATCTTGCTGCTTCTTCTTTATCTAAAAAGGGAAGAGAAATAAGGAGAAATGCTCATCCGAAACAATATGTATATATTTCCAAATTGAACTAGATTTCACTTCCCATTGTTAGAGGTCACTGGTACCAAAAAAAAAAAAAAAAAAGCAAAGAAAGAAAAAGGTGATTTACATAGGCGCATGCACTGCCCACTCTGTGGATATCCAGCAGAGGTCTAAGCAAGTCCTGACACAGTGATTTCTTCACCTAGACTCCCCAGAACTCTGGGGCACAACGCAGATGGCCTGGAAAAGACTAGGTAGGAGGTGAGATTCACACAGTTCTTAGGGGGCCAACACCACTCCCCCTCCCCACCCACAGGAATTGGCATATACAGTCATGAGCGCTCTCTCTGTTGAAAACTGTATATAGCCCATCTGAGAGGCCGACATTTCATTGATTCCCGGGAGCAGCAACATTTTCATTCCCCCCAGAAGCCTCCTTCAGATATTCCTCAGCTGCAGCCATGGGCGTGAAAGCATCCTTTTATCAGTTCACGAGAGAAGAGTGTTCTCCACTCTGAAGTAAGAGTAAACAGCAAGCACCATTTTATTATGAACTCTGTTTCTTAACCCTTTTCATTCTTCTGATCTTTCATGTTTCCTTCCTCAGTCACTAGGGGTCAGGTGTGTTCTTGAAGAGCTGCAAACACATTTGCAGTCCTCCAAATGTTACCATTTTCTTAAGGATCTATATTAACTATTTTAGGTCAATATATGAGTACCTAAATAACTCACACATTCTCAATACTAGGGATACATCAAAGATAGACGCAGACAGCTTCTTTCCATCCACACCTCCCTGCCCTGCATAAACAGTTACCACACACACACAGCAGAGCATTTGTTGCTGGATTATAATCCTCTGCAGCTTAATTGGTCTTTTCTTTCACAGGGTCATACTAGGAACAATAGCTGGACATTGCCGGGCCAGTGTGGCTCAGTGGTTGAGCATCGGCCCATAAGCCAGGAGATCAGTATTTGATTTCCGGTCAGGGCACATGCCTGGGTTTTGGGCACAAGACACATTAAGAAGCGTGCAGGAAGTAGTCAACTGATGATTCTCTCTCATCACTGATGTTTCGATCTCTCTCTCCCTCTCTCCCTTCCTCTCTCTGATATCAGTAAAAAAAATAAATTAAAAAAAATAGCTGCATCTTGCTCCTTTCACTAAACAATGTAACATGAACATGGTCCCATCATTAAAAGTTTCCAAGAGTATGACCTGGTCAGCATGGCTCAGTCGTTGAGCATCTATCCATGAACCAGGAGGTCACAGTTCGATTTCCAGTCAGAGCACATGTCCGGGTTACAAGCTTAATCCCCAGTGTGAGGTATGCAGGAAGCAGCCAATCAATGATTCTCTCTCATCATTGATGTTTCTATCCCTCCTTCTCCTTTCCTCTCTAAAATCAATTTTAAAAAAAGAGTTTTCAAGAGTATGAATTTTAATGTCTCCCTGACAATTCTATCATGTAGAGGTACAGTTATCTGTTGCTGGATATTTAGTATACTTGTAACTTTCACCACTAGGAATAATATCATAGTGAACATCTTTATTTACAAATCTCGTACTGTTTCTCACAATACCACTTTACTTTAGGACAAAGTCCTGTGAATGAAAGGGCAGACCCAGCATATATTTCTTTGCAACAAGGCTACATCAGTCAAGAAGTACAACCTTCCAGTTATAAAATAAATAGGCACTAGGGATATAAACAGCATGGTAACTATAGCTAAAAATACTGTATTGTATTTGGAATTTGCTAAAAGAGTAGATCTTCAGTTTTCATCATAAGGAAACCAATAGTAACAGATGTGTTGATGGATGTTAACTAGACTCACTGTGGTGAGTTGTACACCTGAAACTAATATAATGGTGTATGTCAATTATACCTCAATAAAAATACAAGGCCACATCTATTTACATTCCCACTAGCAATATTTGAAAGTATCCACGTCTCAGCACCTCTCTCTCCTTATAGGCAATATTTGAAAGTTGTACTGTAGGAGATTAAAGTTCAAACAATGTGAGGAACTGGATGTTAACTTATTATACTCATCGTATCACAATATACACACACCTCAAATCATTACATTGTACACCTTCAACTTATACAACATTATGTCGATTATCTATAATAATCTATAATAATAAAAGCACAATATGCTAATTAGACCGGATGTCCTTGCAGACGAAGTCGGGGCTGCGAGGGAAGCCCAGGTCCTGGGTGCCAGAGGGAAGCCGGTGCCAGCAGCTGGGGGAAGGAAGGCTACTCTTGCACAATTTTCATGCATCGGGCCTCTAGTTATCTCCATAAAACATCAGAAAAAAGAGAAATGATTTTTGTTCTAAAAGAATTTCAAATGCACATGAAACACTGACAATGCTTAAGAAGCAAAAGATAGTTCCTCGCTGACAATGATAATGGCTGACAGTCATGTAAGGAGTAAAATGTATTTTTTAAAGGGGGAGGCAAGGGGAGGCATGGCCAGGCTTGTGTTTCAAGGAGATCACTTTAATGCAACGCAACTTAAAAAGAAAAAAGGAGAAACTGTTTCACCATCAACACTGTTATGAAAAGATTTCCAAGATATATATTATATGATGTGAAAAATCAAGAGCAGAGTTGTAAGTAGACGAAGCACATTCTTATGAAAAGAGAAAGGGAGAAAAAATAGAAATATATTTGGATTTGCTTTTTTTTTACATTTTTAAAAGCTTTTGAAGGTTATTAAAGAGATTAACAAAAGTGGTTGCTTAGGGGGTCAGGGTAATGGGGACAAAGTGGGACAAAGACTTTTCACTCTCTACCTGTATAAACTTCAAACGTCTTTGAAGAATGTGAATGTGTCATGGGCCAGAAGGTTAAGTAGAAGAAACCTGTTTTGTTTTTTTTGGTTTTTTAAAAATATATTTTATTGATTTTTTTTTATAGAGAGGAAGAGAGAGGGATAGAGAGTTAGAAACATCGATGAGAGAGAATCATCGACCAGCTGCCTCTTGCACACCCACCACTGGGGATGTGCCCACAACCAAGGTATATGTCCCTTGACCAGAATCGAACCTGGGACCTTTCAGTCCACAGGCCGACGCTCTATCCATTGAGCCAAACCGGTTTCAGCCAGAAACCTGTTTTGAGAGAGAACTGCACTGTGCCTCACCGAGGGGAGCAGGGATACAGGCCTCAGAGATGCATTGTTTTACGTAAGTTAGGGCTCCCAAGAGGGCATGAAGCAGGCCTCACTCAGCATTTTGTTAATCACTGGCTTCCATGTTTCCTTAAACTTAAAAGAAAGGCCAGATGGTTAAAGTAAAATTTTAGAAAAGGGCTAAGGCCTGAAAATGAACTAATGCGACAGCAGGTCACTCAAATAAACAAAAAGAAGACATTCATCCCAGAGAAGGAGGTTTTCAAGTGGGTGTTTGTGACATTAACATCAGGAAGGAAGATGAGTCACGCCAAGCACTGTTTTTAAGATCCCCCTGGAACTGGGGGATCGGGGCTGGAGTGGCAGGGGCCGCCCGCCTCAGGAGGCGGACACTTGGGAGCCGCCAGGCCCTGGGTGGTGGAAAGGCTTCCCGTGTGGCAACAGGAAGCCATCGAGGGCACTGCATGTGCTGGGCACAGATCCAGAATTCAAATCACAGCAACGTATAGAGTCATTTCCTTAACACAAAGAGCTCTCTTCTCATATGTGACAGTTCTGAAACTAAGTGTACCTCACAGCCGGTCTCAAAATAAATCTGAGAAGCAAATGGAAGGGAATTGGTGGCTAACAGGCACTGCCTTCCCCCATGACAAGTCAGCCAGGAGTAGAAGAGAGGTACTTATAACTCCGGGTTGGTGTGTTCCTATGAAACACACTGAGGAGCCATGGTACACCGTGCAATTTACCCAGTAGCCATCTCTCTTTCTTTCTTAATACAGGAGTCTGGTTCTGTTTGGAAAAGTAATGTGCCCAGCTACAGAATGTGTTTATCCGCACTCCTCTGTGGCTTGGGGTGATCACAGGACACAGCTCTGGCCAATCAGACAATAAGGCAGATGTTCCTGGGAATGGCTCCACTTATGAATGGGAAGACAAAAGTCCATTCTGCCCTTCTCCTTTCCCTGAGAGGTGACGAGACCATTTTGAAAACGTGAAAACAAACACCGTATGCTAAGGTTGGTCAAAGAGAAGGACAGGAGCCTGTGTCCTTGATGGCATCTTGCAGGTGTCGCACCAAGCCTTCTGCAGCCGACTCAAAACCCCTGCGCTCTGGACAAACCAACCCCTCATCAGTTAAGCCACTCTATATCAGGTTTTCTATAGTTTGAATCTAAATGCAATGCTACCTAAATCCTTAATTGCTACTTACAATGTCTTGGGAAATATTGTAGTGTGATGGACTGAAAATAAAAGCTCTTGCTGCACAGCGGAGCGTAGAAAGAAAAGCTGTAAAATATGAATTCGGCGGAAGTGAACGGAATATCCCTCACTGGATAAACAGATGAATTTTCATTTTCTTTAGGAAAACAACAGCAAAGTTGTTGAACCTACCACAGGGAGATATCTGCAGAAGCACGGGAGGCGCCTTCCATCTTACCATTCAGACATGTGCCCTGACTCATCATTCAAAGCTGTTAAAGGGAACAGACGCTGCCCCAGCCTCAGGCTGGTTCACAGGGAGGCCAGCTATGTATGGCCCATAGGCCCAATCTAGTCTTTATACCTTTTAAATCATCGAAGAGTCAAAACAATATTTCATGGCAAAATGAGATTTCGTGTATTATATGAAACACAAATTTCAGTGTCCATAAATAAAGTTGTGTTGGGCCGAAACCGGTTTGGCTCAGTGGATAGAGCGTCGGTCTGCGGACTGGGGGGTCCCAGGTTCGATTCCGGTCAGGGGCACATCCCCGGTGGTGGGTGTGCAGGAGGCGGCTGGTCAATGTTTCTCTCTCATCGACGTTTCTAGCTCTCTATCCCTCTCCCTTCCTCTCTGTGGAAAATCGATAAAATATATTTTTTTAAAAATAAAGTTGCGTGGGTAGACAGCGACAGCCATTCATTTACATGACGTCTACGGCTGCCTCTGCTGCACAGTGGCAGTTGGACATAGTTGCAACGGAGCAGTATCATTTCCAAAGCCCACAGTGTTTACCATCTAGCTGCCCTTTACAGAAGTTTGCCAACCTTGGGCCAGATTACCCAGATCTTCATTTCCAGCCCAAAGTTCACGTTCTCAGTGAGTAAGTACTTCCCCAATCACCTGATTTTGCATTTTTTTGCCAGCCACCCTACAACTCCCCACTTGCCTGCAATGCTTCATTCTTCACTTTAGCACTTAGCGTCTGACGTACTGTGTGTTTTATGTTCACTATTTGCTTGTCCCCTCCCCCTAACAGAGCATAAATTCCAAAGGGCGAGGGATTTTGTTTGCTGGTCTGTTCACTGCTGGATCCCGAGCCTAGAAGGGGTGAGTGACACATAGCAGACACTCAATAAACATCTGTTAATGAATAGACAGGATTCTCACCAGGAGAAGGATGAATGTAATGGCGGTGCTGACTTCCTGATGTTTTTAAATGAGATACCTTCAGTATCACCTCCTTGGAGAGCCCTCTCCCCTCTCTGGCCTCCTTAGCTGAAGTTTTGTCTAAATCTATTAAAATGTTATTTATCGGTTTACTCATTTTTATGATCACCTCTCTCTCCCCACGATGTCCGTTCTGTAAGCAAGGGACTGACAAGGAGGCCCTCAGTAAATATTAACTGAAGGGATGATTAAAGAATTCTCACTCCGGTGCTGAACATCAAAGATTCCCAGGTGATGTTCAAGAGATCACACTCATGGCTAATTTGAGTTAGGAACAAATGTAACTGAAGTTTAGTCAAACTGAAATGTAGATCAAATGCTAATATTTCTCAATTGATGCTAAAACTCTATGAGTTTAAAATCAGTGTGTTTAGCATGTTACACCTAACTGGAAAATCCAGTAGCCTAAATAATCAGAGGAATCTCTAGGCTCTGAATGCAAAAAAAAAAAAAAAAAAAAGGCTTCACTTCTAACATTGACACTGATATTGAAGAAGATTGTATGTGATTGTATGTTTAAATAAAAATGCGATTGTCAGCTAATTTTAAGAACTGCAAGTGCATACTGTATTATTTTGTTTTGTCCAAATGTATTTTTACCAATATTAAATTGTTGGTATATTTGCACATTGATGGCAATTGGGAATTAAGCAAATATTTTCCTTGAATCTGCTTTCGATTGCTACCACAGAATTCTATCACCTGTAAGCACTTCCCCCAATTATCTCTGGGAGCTCTGAAGCAAGTGCCTTCGGTGTGCTTTGAAGCGGCCTTCTTAGCCATTGCATCAATTAAGTATCTCCCCCAAATTCATTTGTTGAAACCTAATCCCCAAAGTGAGGGTGTTAGAAGAGAAGGTGGGGTGAAAAGGCAGTGCTTAGGTTATGAAGGTGGAGCCACCGTGCACGGGATTAGTGTCCCTATAAAAGAGTCCCAAGAACTCCCGTACCCATGCCACCATAGCAAGAAGTCAGCTGTCTGCAACCGGAAGAGGACCTTCGCCAGAATCCAACCATGCTGGCACCATGATTTTGGACTTCCGGCCTCCGGAATCCCCGTGCAAAGGGGATTTCTGTTTTATAAGCCACCCGGTTTGTTAGAGCTGCCTGACTGGACCAAGACAATAAATCCTCACCCTTCCAACTTCAAACTCCAGCAAGACCCACATCTGCTGAAGACCCCGATGCCTGCACCACGCCCTGGTGACCCACCCGCCCAGGTGCCTGGGTGATGAGCTGCCTGGGCTGCTGTGGCGCAACATTCAGCGGCCCATGGAAACCTGTGAAGATGCTTGAATCTGGCAATCTCCTGGCTCCATGCGTCCTTAGGGTCTAGATCAGCAGGCGGGCTAAATAAATTATACTGCTCTTGACTTAGACTTACCCCCCTACTCTGTGACACTGACTTCTAAGCACATTTTAACTCCTCCATTGTCTTCTTGTAGGATTTGTTCTTTCCAGAAGGCTGCCAGTTAACATGTAATTAAGCAGCCCCCGACAGATTCCTCCAATAGGCTTCCCAATATGTCCACTCATGTCTGAATTCTGGGGTGTACACAGATGCGGCAGCATCCTGGGACCTCGGGAGTCACCAGTAAATAAAGAAGCATCATCAACTTGAATTAAGACAGCGTTTTAAAAATTGACATTTCATGTGTGAGCAGTTGTGGGAAAGCAAGTTTAAAGGCAAAAACAAGGCACAGATGGAGGGCAGTGAGAAAAAATTAAAAACAAAACAGATTTTAGAGTTAAGAGTGTCCTACTTTTAGTGCTGGCCTTGTTGCTTGAGTAGCCTTGGAGAAATCACTCAGCTTCTCTCTCATTTTCAGGTTCCAAATCTGTTAAATGGACCCAATATCTTTTTTCATTGGTTCACTGGGAGGATTAAATAAGAAAAGAACTAAGCACTAAGAGGCTCTTGCTCAACTGTTTCATCCAAACGTATTGGCTTTACTTTCTTGCCCTACATGTAGCCTTCTGAAAAAAAAATATAGTGACTTCTTGGTACTTTCAAAGGTTTTAGATATTCTATGCGACAGCTCTTTATTTCACCTACTTGCACACTTTAAATATACAGTTTTCTTTTTTCTGACTTGAGGTAAGGCTGACTAAGGTCTTTCATGTATTTCATGAAAGTCAAAGACAGGCAGAAGAAAGAGAAAAAAAAGATTTTTTTATAACTTGACAAGAAGGGTTGAACTACACTAAGCGAGTAGAGGGCCCCAAAATAATTTCTTCTTTCAACTAAAAGAAGAAGAAAGGAGTGATAACCTTTCCCTGGTCAAAGATCCCAGACACTTTTCAGCAATTGAGTAGGGTACCTCAAAAATATATAAGTTCATGGCAAATTCTTCAAATCTTCACTGTCAGGCTCATCGGCATTCTATTGTAATAAAGAAGACGCAGAGGGCAAAAAGAAAGTATCGTGGCTATTTACTACCTCTCCTGTGAAGGCTGTGAAGCTCAAGCCCCCATTTTCCCATCCACCCTTGCAGCTAGGGCAGCCATGTGACCCAGGTCGGGCCTTTGAGGTGGGAGCCCAAGTCTGCTGGGTGGAGCTTCTGGACAAGGCTTTGCTCTCCTGTTGCAGCAGATGGATTAAGATGCTGGGGCCCTTGTCTCTCTGCCTTTCCTCCCCCTTCCTACTAGAAACCCAAGTATAAGGTGCAGAGGCAGCCATCTTAAGACAATGAGTGAGCATCAGGAAAAAACCACCCAAGAGAAGCCTAGAAACATAAGCCCTGAGCAATCGGCCTCCAGACTTACCAGCAGAGATCAAGCACATCAGTCATGTTCTCTCTCTCTCACCTGCAGATGAACACATTCTTAACTCAAACACTTTCTGACGTGCCTCCCTGTTGGGGAGTAAGGCAGTGAGTGGTGTAGAATAAGAACCAACAAGCCATCTGCTATCAACATTCTACTGCTGTTTAACTAAACAAGAGATTACACAGAAAGTACTGTACCTCTAGTGTCCATTTCAGTTTATCTTACTTGAAAGCAAATACCAGGTGACCAAGTCAAAGATAGCAACGAGAGATGCTGTCATGAAAGAGACTGAAATGAGTTTTAGGGAATCAGAATGTCACAAAGATGGATTATGAAATATGGAGCAATTTTGAAAGAACCATTATGATATTTTGTAAATGAAGCAATACAGTTTTCTAAATACACTTTTTATTGTTGACAGTATTACAGATATCTCCCAATTTCCCCACCCTTAGCCCTCTCCTCCCAGGCCCTATCCCCCCCATCTATTGCCTGTGTCCATGGGCTATGCCTTTAAGTATGTAAGTTCTTTGGTTTATCTCTTCTCATTCCCCCAACCCCACACCAAGGTATGCCAATCTGTTCCATGTCTCCATGCTTTGGGTCTCATTTTGATGGTCAATTCATTCTGTTCATTAGATTCCACAAGTAAGTGAGATCATGTGATATTTGTCTTTCTCAGACTGGCTTATTTCACTTAACATATTTTGCAGAAACCACAAAAATCTTAGAGGAGAACATAGGCAGTAAAATCTCAGACATCTCATGTAGCAATATGTTTACAGATACATCTCTTAGGGCAAGGGAAACTAAAAAATGGACTGCATCAAAATAAAAAGCTCCTGCACAGCAAAAGAAACCACCATCAAAATGAAAAGGGAACCCACTGTATGGGAGAACATATTTGCCAATGACACATCTGATAAGCAAATGTATCCAAAATAGACAAAGTACTCATACAGCTCAAGAAAAGAAATACAAACTAAAAATGGGCAGAAGACCTGGACAGACCTTCGTCCAAAGAGGACAATGGCAAATGGAAAAGTGCTCAAAGTCACGAATCATTACAGAAATTCAAATTAAAACCATAATGAGATATCATCTCACACCTGTCAGAATGACCATCATCAAAAAAATCAATAGGCAATACAGTTTTAATGATGAAAAAGATTGTCGCTGGTACTTATTAGACACTCAACAAGTTTGTATTAAACACACATTGTTGAGGTTTAATAAACACTTTAAACATATTTTCATTTTAACCAGGCAATGTTTTTGGTCCTGTTTTCTTAATCATCTTACACTAATCCCCCTCCCCCACGTTTATAATGTCATCTTTTTAATTTAAAATTGTTTTTTATTAAAAAAACACATAATCTCATCATGCTGAAGTAATTTTCATATTATCATCCAAGAATTCATCATTTAGCAACATACCTTTACTAGTATAAAATTGCTATAACACATCCATGTTTTATGGTAGAATGTTGTGGTGGTGGTATAAATATTTTATAATCTTCAGAGTTATCTATTGAACGTGCAAATTCTATTGAGTATTTATTCTATTTTGGGTGCGTTCTAGAGACTTTTTTCTTTTATGAAAAGGATAACTACTCTGAGTGTGCTTTGCATGATGACAAATGATATCAGTTGTATGCCTCCCAACAGATACTAAAACACAGAATCTCACAGATACACACACCTTCTTCCTTCTTGATTTGTCCCTTCAAGGCAAAGATGATACTTTATCAAGTAATATTCTTTCTTTTCTTCTTCTTTTTTCTTTTTTTTATAAGAAACAAGTAACTTTCTTGTTCAACTTTTGCAAAATGAATTTTAGAGAATGTTTGGTATTATTATTTTGTTAATGAAAACAATACCTGTCTATAAAAATTGTCACCATGAAAACCTAGTAAGATAATTTTCTACTCTCCTAAAAGTCTTTCACATTAAAATCTTTAGTGAGTTATTTAAATTTTTTTAAAGCTTCATTGTTCAAAGTATTACATATGTCCTCCTTTTCCCCCATTGTCTCCTTCTACCACACCCCCCCCCCAAAAAAAAACCCATCCCTTTCCCGCCTTATCCCCTTCCCCTTCATAACATCTTACAATACACAGGCCTTCATTAGTGAGGGTTTTTTTTTTAATGTAAAAATATAACATCTTTCAGTTGGTTATCAGGAACAATTAATTGACATAAGGAAAGACAGTCTGATTTTAACTATGAAAATGTTTACCACTGTTACATGATTGATAAATGGGATTGAAAATTGAGTACCACTATTCTTCAATTATAATGGTGCTCATTCCCCATATACAACTATGTATTTTAGAAGGTACCTTTTAAACAATTTAAAAACTGTTAAAAGCAGACTTTCAAATATAGTATTGGTCATTAGCTTACACTGATCTGACTAAGAGAAATTTTTGAAAGATAGAAAAAAGAATTTTTTATCATTAAAAAACAAAATTAAGAATATTATTTCAACAGTATCCCATCATTTTAATTGCTATTTTGTGGACACTTTATTATGCACATATTTTATTAGTACAATAATATATGTGTATAATTTATTTACAATATATAGATATTGGAAATATATCCATAAATAATTTTTTTATTGGGGTATGTAATCAAAAAACATTGTAGACCATTGCATGAGATAAGTGTAGAGGCCAGGAGAAATGTGGATGTGCAAACACAAGATTATATATTTTTCCTTTATTTTTAAAGTATATATATATATATATATTTTTTTTTAAATATTTTTATTGATTTTTTTTACAGAGAGGAAGAGAGAGGGATAGAGTTAGAAACATCGATGAGAGAGAATCATCGATCAGCTGCCTCTTGCACACCCCGCACTGGGGATGTGCCCGAAACCAAGGTACATGCCCCTGACCGGAATCGAACCCGGGATCTTTCAGTCCGCAGACCAATGCTCTACCCACTGAGCCAAATCGGTTTCGGCTATTTTTTTCCTTTATGTTTGTCTCAGTAACTTTCAAGCCAGAAGGCAAATCTCTGTTCCAAACATCTGAGAAATCTTGAAGTCTTTTCTTCTCATTTTTCAGTTGTTGTTGTTTTTTCTTGTATCAGGTTTTAAAAGTCAATTTATAAATTCTTACTTTGCAAAAATAAGGGCAAAAAATAACAACTAACCACCCCACCATATTTTTTAAAAAATAATATGTGTAGGGTGTTTTTCATAATAATGTTAGGTTTTGGCTTTGTATGGCTGATATTTTGATATTCTTTACCTGAAAGCATTCTAGTATACCTCTGACTGGGAAATTACTCGGTTCATAAAGAAATCCTTGAAAACTAACCTGGGTTTTGCTGTAGACATATAAATATACTATACAGCTAATATATTTTCTGTTTATTAACATAAATGTGATAGGGTAATAAATCTAGAGGCAGAAAAGATAGGAATATTAACATATACTAATGTTGTGCTTGAATCAGGCATACTGAAAACATCATAACATCTTGCAATATACTTTCTAATCTGTTTTCTCTTCATATGAATACTTTTGCCCTTGACAATATCACACACTTCCAGAACTTCAACTATTAACCTTCATAAAACAGAACCAAAATTTGCATTTGAAAACTGATCCCTTTCACAGGAGCCAATCCCATAGTTCCAGAGCCTCTCTGAAAATTTATGCTTAAATGTGTCTCCATCACCTCAAACTTGACTGGTAAAGCACAACAACAGAAATAACAAAAACCTTGTTTTCAAAAGGTCAACCCATCAATTCACAATTCACCTCCTTCCCCTAACTTTAACGCTTCTATTAACAATACACCACTTTGTTGGTGACTCAGCTTGACAACAGAACTGCCTATAAACCCAAAGCTTAATTGTTACAAAAATAACCTACCTAAATGAAAACTCCCCCCCCCCACACACACACACACAATGCACACTCATGTTATTGTACTTGGTTTGGTAGTACGAACACAGGGATGATGTGAAAGTAGGTGAGGAGGCAGGCCTGGCAAGCTTGACACAGGTGTGTGGGGGGCCTCGGCTCTGCAACTTGCTCATGTTTAGAGCATGTTGAAAATGATGCCAAGGGCAGCGGACTGAGCCTCACCTGGGCCACTTAGTTTTGATTTATGTTCTAGTCCTGACAGTCAGAAAGGGATCATCTAGTGCAAGCTACTTACCCTATCCAAGTTTCAATTTCCTCATAGGTGAAATGCACATCATAATTCAGCTCAGAGTGTGGTGATGAAATTTAAATGATGTAGTACAGAGCTCTTGGCGCCCGGCACACCGAAAGAGCTTCACACACACGCGTTACTGTTATTACTATAGTGACTTTTATTCGAAGGCCATAAACCTCGTCAGCTATTGTTCTTTAGCAGGCATACTGCTAGTCACTCGGAGACCTGGTGCCACGACTCCATGGGAATTTGGTTTCTCCTTCTCCATTCCTTCACTGGTTCACTCTTTTCTTTTTTAATTTTAACTTTTTTATTGATTAAGGTATCACATATTTGTCCTCATGACCCCATTCCCATCCCAAACCCCTCCCCACACATGCCCCCACCCCCCTGTTGCCCATGACCACTGGTTAGACTTATATGCATACATACAAGCCCTTTGTTGATCTCTCCAGCTTTCCTCCTCCCTCCCCTACCTTCCCTCTGAGGTTTGACAGTCTGAGCGATGCTTCCCTGTCTCCGGGTCTGTATTCGTTCATCAGTGTATGTTGTTCCTTATTTCCTCTGGATGAGTGAGATCATGTGATACTAGAAATACACTTATAAGAACGGAAAAGGAGACAAGCAATAATGGTCATGCTGAGAGGCAAATGAATCAGTCTGTAGTGATCACTGGTTCACCCTTATTCATTCCACAAGCACAGTGTGAGGTTCTAGCAAAGGCCAGGCACTGTGCTGGGCAGAGGGGGCACACACCTGCCTCTGCCTTCCTTCAGCTCACCCCCGAGAAAGCTGCGACTTACAGGCACCGATAGTTCAAGCGCTGACAGGGCCCAAACTGAGAAACGTGACTTAAACAGAGAGATAACCCACTCTCTGGGAACATACCCTTTGGTAAGAATGAGTTTCCCTGTAGGTATGAGGATAATGCTGTCACACCAGCAGAACGTGTTCTGTAAGGATTCATTTCCCACCCAGGTTCCTGCTAACCCAGCCATACCCCACCCCGGCCACACTGAAGCAGAAGGAGAGGGATGAGGAAAGAAAGGGTCTCCCTGCATCACCCTGCCGTCCTGTCATCAGCAGAAGGAAGCCCAGCCGCTCCATGTAGACCAGCCAAACCCAGGAACAAACAGGCACTGTTCGCTGTGGAGCGTGCACAAGAGTGACCTTTTGACTTTCCCGGTTCTGCCGCATACAGGGCTGGGAAGGAATGCTGAAGATAAAACCAGAACGTGGAACAAGGAGAACCAGAAATTTCAGCCACATAAGGAGCAATTACAGGGGGGTGAGGGCATGAGGGGGGTGGTGGTGAGAGGGGCAAAGGGGAGATAAGGACGCATGTAATATCTTAATCAACAAAGAAAAAAAACAAAAAACAAGAGTAATTAACAAATGTCCCCAAGGCAATCCCCAAAGGACTTAAGTCTGTCCTGGTGTATCTTCAAACTGATACACAGCATCAATTTAATACCTGTTCATTTTGAGTAGACTCACTTGTCTGGCTTTTAGAATTATAGATTAAGATCAAGAAGCTGACATGTAATTAAAACCAATCACTTCACTTAGTTTCCAAACTGAAACTGGGGCAGTTTCAGAGTTTATGGTCTACTGTTCTTGAGTTCAAAAAATACTTCAGAGCAGATCAAAGAGAGCTTACTACTGCCCTGCTGCTGGCAGAATGAAATGAATGAAAACGTTACCTGTATGTATTTTCTCACTGGGAACCAATACTTGCAGAATAGTTTAGGCTACTCCCTTCACATTCCAGATCACAGGTAACTGAAACAATATTTATTTCTAATTTGTGATAGAATGTTAATAGATAGCTAAGTAAGACAATATTAGAAGTGAATCAAAAAAGATAAAGGAGTTTGTATAATCTGCTACCTCAAATATAATATTAGTTTTCAAAGCTACACTTAAATGTTTAAGTCCATATACAGTTGATCCTCGAACAATGCAGGGGTTATGGGCACCAACCCCCCACTAAGTAAAATAAATCCACTTATAATTTTGACTCCCCCAAAACTTAACTACTAATCACCTACTGTTGACTGGAAGCTTTACAAATAACATAAACAGTCAATTAACATGTTTTCTGTTACATGTATTATATACTGTGTTCTTACAATAAAGTAAGCTACAGAAAAGAAAATATTAGGAAAACCAGAAGGATTTGGGGAACTAATGGGTCAGTATACACATACAGTTGTCAGGCCAGAAGGGAGTGGCACAAAATATTCAAAGTGATGAAAGGCAAGGAAGGACCTACAATCAAGATTACCCAGCAAAGCAATTATTTAGAATTGAATGACAGATAAAGAGCTTTCCAGACAAAAAAAAAAAAAGCTAAAGGAGTTCATCACCACCAAAACCATTATAAGAAACTAGAGGCCCGGTGCATTAAATTTGGGTAGGGTCCTTAGGCCTGGCCGGTGATCTGGGCCAATTGGGATCTTCCAGCTGCTGGCCAGGGCCTTCCTTTGTTCCACGTCACTTCCTAGTGGTCAGCACACGTCATAGCAAGCAGTCAAACTCCTGAGGGGACACTTTGCATATTAGCCTTTTATATATATAGATGCTACAGGGGCTTTTTAAGAAGGAGAAGAAAGAAAAAAAAGATAAAAATATGAATAATAAAATAGTGGTAACTAAATCTTTATCAATAGTTAGTTTAAATATAAATGAATTAAATGCTCCAATCAAAATACATAAGATGGCTGAATGGGTAAGAAAACAAACCCTTACATATGTGGCCTACAAGAGACTTACTTCAAATTGAAAGACAGACTGAAAGAAAAGGGTTGGAAAAAAGTATTTCATGAAAATGGGGTGAAAAATGGGGTAGCAATACTTATATCAGACAAAATAAACTTTAAAATAAAGGCTATAACAAGAAACAAAGAAGGACCCAGCAATTTCCATTCCTGGGAATTTATCCAAAGAAACCCAAAACCCTAATTTGAAAAAGGCATATGCATCCCTATGGTTATTGCAGCATTACCTGCAGTAGCCAAGATAGGAAGCCACCTAAGTGTCCTTCAACAGATGAATGGATAAAGAATAAGTGGTACATATACACAATGGAATATTACTCAGCCATAAAAAAAATACAATCTTGACATGTGCAACAATATGAATTAGCCTAGAGGGTATTATGCTAAGTGATATAAGCCAGACAGAGAAAGTCAAATATCATATGATTTCACTTACAGGTAGAATCTGCAAAACAAAATAAGTGAACAAACAAATCAGAAGCAAACTCTTATATACAGAGAACATTTTGATGGAGAGAGTTGGGGGGGAAGGGTGAAAAAGGAAGGATTTAAGAAGGACAAATTGGTAGTTACGAGTCATGGGGATGTACGGTATAGAATAGGGAATATCTCTCTATATAAAAGCCTACGTAACCATTACAGAGGAACAGCTGGAACAAGTGGTCACTATGATGTGCACTGACCACCAGGGGGGAGACACTCAACTCAGAGCTGCCCCCTGATGGTCAGTGTGTTCCCACAGGAGAGTGCTGCTCAGCCAGAAGCCGGGTTCATGGCTGGCAAGTGTAGCTGCAGTGGCAGGAGCCTTTCCTGACTCTGTAGCAGCACTACCAAGCAGCGGCAGCAGGCACAGTGGGCTGGGATGAGCATAAGCAGCGTGGTACCTGGCCCCGGTTTGGGCTCCACTCTGGCCATCTGCTGCTTGGCACACTGTTATACCTAGGTGCATTAGAGGGAAACTACAAAAAAAAAAAAAAAAAAAAAAAAAAAAAAGGCAGAGAACATCTTAAAAGTAGTCAGAAGAAAACTGACAGGCAGACATCCCCCGAGGGGTCCCAGACTGTAAGAGGGCTCAGGCCGGGCTAAAGGAACCCCCAAACACCCCAGTGCAAGAATTTCATGCACTGGGCTTCTCGTGGTCAATAGTATAATAACTCTGTATGGTGTCAGCTGACAGTCTTATGGAAGTTCCCTTGTAGGCCACTAACTGCTTTACTTTTGTTGCTTTTAAGATTTTCGTTTTGTCTTAACTTTTGGCGTTTTAATTACGGTGAGTCTTATTGTAGGCCTTTTTGTGTTTATCTTGTTTAGAATCCTGTGCTTCCTGGGCTTGTATGTCTGTTTCCTTTACCAGGGTAGAGAAGTTTTCTGATATTACTTCTTCGAATGGGTTTTCAATTCCTTGCTCTCTTTCTTCTCCTTCTGGTACTTCCTTGATATACACGTTGGTGTATCTGATATTGTTCCAGAAGCCCATAAACTATCCTCATTCTTTTGAGATTCTTTTTTTTGTTTCTGCTGTTCTGATTAGGTGTTTTCTACTATCTTATCTTCCAAATCACTGATTCAGTCCTCTACTTCATGTAGTCTACTGCTGATTCCCGCTAATGTAGTCTTCATTTCAGTTACTGTATTTTTCATTTCGGGATGGTTCTTTCTTATGCTTCTTTCTCCGCTTTTATGTTTCCTATCTCTTTGCTGAAGTACTTACCACGCATCCTTATAACCAGTGTCTTGACCTCTATCTGGTAGGCTGCTTGTCTCCTTTTTATTTAAATGGAATCTTTGTTTTCTTTTCGTTCACTTGGGACTTATTTCTTTGTCTCCTTGTGGTGACTGCCTCCCTGTGTTTGTTTCTCTGCATTAAGTAGTTTCTATGTCTCCCAGTCGCGTCGTGGTAGAGTGCCATTATGTAGCAGGTGTCCTGTGGGACCCAGTAGTGCAGGCTTCCTGGTTACGGTCACCTGAGCCAGGTACTCCAGGTGTGTCCTTTGTGTGGTTTGGTGTGCCTTCCTGTCATAGATGAGTCATCATATTTGTTTGACAAATGATAAAACTGAGGTATGGAGGTTAGTTAAGTAACTTACCACAAATAATTCACTATGTAAGTAGCAGGAGTTGGGACTGGAATTCACATCTCCTATCACACAGCAGCCCACCATCCACATTGCTTTACATTTAGGAGATGAGGAACTCTTGTACCATACTATCATTCCAAATGAAAAATACAATGCCTTAAGCTCCAGGGATTATTTCAAGCAACTTGTTTCAAGGGATTAGCAAGGAAGCAGTTAAGATTAAAAAATTAAACATTTCAGGAAACACACAGTGCATTATGACCCGGAGCTCTAAAAGCAGAAGGGTGGAAAATAAAGCCACACCCAGATATGGCCCTAGCCATAGAGTATAGAGTATCAGTCTGTGGATGGAAGGGTGCCGGGTTCCATCCTAGTCAAGGGCAGGCTCCTTCCCCAGCTCAAGCCCTGGTCAGGGCTCATGCAGGAGGCAACCAATCAATGTGTTTCTCTCACATCAATATTTCTTTTTTTCTTTTTTTTTAATAAATATATTTTATTGATTTTTCACAGAGAGGAAGACAGAGAGATAGAGAGCTAGAAACATCGATGAGAGAGAATCATCAATCAGCCACCTCTGGCACACCCCCCCCACTGGGGATGTGCCCGCAACCAAGGTACACGCCCTTGACCGGAATCGAACCCGGGACCCTTCAGTCCGCAGGCCGACGCTCTATCCACTGAGCCAAACCGGTCCCGGCACATCAATATTTCTTTTCCTCTCTCTAAAAATCAATGGCAAAATATCCTTGGGTGAGGATGAAAAGAAAAAGATATGAAATTTAACATCGATTTGTTTGCTATGTTCAAAGGAAAGAGGGGTGACTGAAAAGGAAGCAGCAGGTGGAATTTCAGCAAACTACAGTTTTCCAAAGCTTTCAGATAAGACATGAGCCCACGTCCATGGCTGTCGGCTAAGCAGTTAACCTCCATGTCTTCACACCAGTGCTCTCCAAACAGGAATCCCAATTATGAGTAGACAGGCACGGATTACCAACATCACTGTAAAGACAGTGCCTAGGGCACAGATCTTTCCCACTCACAGAAAATACAAATGAAACAAATAAATGCACTCTCCGTTGTTTCTTAAGGGACAGCTGTAAGCATCACCAAATAACAACAAAAGCTACTTAGTGCCAAAGACATTGACACGTTTACAAATCCCAAATAATTCACACGTAATTTATGCAAGTTCTAAAATATACAAATTAAAGTTTTAACTTGGCAATTTCAGTTCAAAATTATAGTCCACGGGCAAGCAATGAGAAAAGGTGTGTAACCAGGGATACGCAGATAATGGAAAGACTAAAGCCACAGAAATAGTGTGTGTGTCCCCCCAAAAAATGAATACACACTTTAACAACGGATGCTATTACACTTTGAAAATGAAATGTATTTTGCCTGGCTGGTGTGGCTCACCGGATTGAGTGTCGTCCCCTGCACCAAGAGGTCGTCACCAGTTCAATTCCCAGTCAGGGCACATGCCTGGTTTGCAGTCTCGATTCCCCAATAGAAGGCATGCGGGAAGCAGCCTATCAATGTTTCTCTCTCACCAATATTTCTATCTCCCTCCCTCTCCTTTTCTCCCTCTCTTAAAAACAAACAAACAAGTTAATGAAAACATTTTTGAAAAGAAAAAATTTAATAAACACTGCCTTTATAAGTGTGTGAACAATTTGGGGGGATACTCTGTAGACCAAATGACATTAACATACCCTTGTAAAAGTCACTCCCATCTCTAAAACAGCCACTGGATTCCCTCTAGGTGCACCTGCTCTTCTTCGAGGCTTTCGAAGCATTCATTCATTCATTCATTCATTCATCTTAAAAATATTTGAGCACCAAACCTACGATGTGCCAGGCACTCTGAGGTCTCAGGAACCAGTCTGAGTTCATGGTCTATCCGGGCCATTCCTAGCCAGTCTTATCCTTTGACCCCTTCTATACACCCTAAATCCAATCTGGTCACAGCCTCTATGTTTCTCAAAGTATCACTGGTATTGAACCAGGTTGCTCTAATTCTTGTTGTTTTAATGTTCCAACTTGTCACAAACTTACACTTGCAGAAATTGAATGCCCATATAAATGATATACCAAAGATATATAAAATAGAAGCCTAAAGTTTTCATTTATAATAAAACTCACACACATTAAATTGCTCTGTAAACTTGCTATAAAAATGTTTGGGTGGGTGGGAGGATGCCTGGAGAGAGGTCAGTGAGGGAAAAAAGAGACATGTGTAATACTTTAAACAATAACGAATTTTTAAAAATATTTACCCTCAATTACAGAACTTATATCAGTAACAAAGTTTGGTGCACGGATCACACTTTGAATAGCTCTGCTCCAGTTTCCAATGTGGAAACCGACTGGGTCTTTACAGAATGGTTTATTTCCACTAAACCACCCCCATATTGCTCACACTTCCTATCTAAGTTCTATTTATTCTTCAAAGCTCAGACCCAAGCCCACACTGTGCTCAATTATGTCTATACAGTGGTGTTCTCAATTGGGAGTGATTTTGTACCCACCTCCCCACCATCAGGGGACATTTGTCAATGGCTGGAAACATTTCTGGTTGTTGCAACTTGGGGATACTACTAGCCTCTGGTTGGCAGGGGCCAAGGATGCTGCTAGCTATCCCATGATATTCAGGAAAATGGCCCACAAAAATAATGACCTAGCCCCAAAAGTTAATAGTGCCAATGTGGAAGAACCCCAACTTACACCAACCACTTCCCTCCCAGATCATCTCTGTCACCAAACTCACCTGGGCCGCTTTCCCCAATGCAACTGTAAATTTCTCTGGCGACTGAAGACCAAGAGTACATCCCACCCGCATCCCACAAAGGGCCCAGGAGGATAGCTTCAGAGGAGCTGCTCATCACATACATCCCTGTGGGCTGATCTAGCTCCTTTCCCATGCACTCGATGGAATATAAATGCACAGAACCAATTTCTCCATCAACACCTGTATGAAACTACCCTTGGTCGCCATTAAACACACACACACACACACACACACACACACACACACTCACACACTCATACACACACGTATTACTTAGCAATGTGAAGCCGTAATAAAAACATTAGCAAGATGTGGGTGGTTTGATTTTATAGTCCTTACATTCCCTGTCAAGATTACATGTTTACTTCCTTAACGAAAAAAAGTCAGCCAAGTGCAAAATCTGTTTAGAATGCCACCATAAAAATTATATACGGCTGTTCACACACAGGCTTCCTGTTAATTAGAGGGTTCTTTGCAGAAGAGCTGCTCTGGCAAAACTTGCTATCATAGTCAGATCCTCTACTACGGCACGGAGGAAATCCTGCTGAGCATAGTGTTTTCCACAGGCAAGAACACAGGACGTCAGCCAAAGGCCGTGCCTTTGCCCACAGCCAGACATGCTGCGCTGGAACACGGCAGGTTCTGGAATATGTTATTCCCGTTTCCACATCAGTCCATCCTCGAATGGGTGAAAATGATCCGTTAAGATGATCTAGAACAGGCGTGGGCAAACTAAGGCCCGAGGGCCGGATGGCTGTTCTAAACTATTGAAATAAAAAATTAAAAAAAGACTGTACCCTTTTATGTAATGATGTTTACTTTGCATTTATATTATATTAGTTCACACAAACACTCCATCCATGCTTTTGTTCCGGCTCTCTGGTCCAGTTTAAGAACCCATTGTGGCCCTCGAGTCAAAAAGTTTGCCCACCCCTGATCTAGAAACTACTTCTACTTACCTTTGAAAAAATAACTGAGGGGACACACACACACACACACGCGACAGGTCCACAATTACATTTTACAGGGGATTGTATAATTAGTTCATATCTCCATAGCAGGCACGAATGATACCTCTAAGAGAAAGTCTGCATGCTCTTATCTGCATTCTATGGGTCCGCCCCCTCTTGGGTTGGCCATGTCATCAGCTTTCTCTGCCCTCCTTGGGCTACTTTGTGGGCCTTGTCTGCTGAAAGTCACCCATCTAACTTCAGTGGGACACAATTCAGTTTCACTCCGGCACAAACACCACGAGGAGCTTTTATAGCTTCCTCAAATCTCCACAGGAGCTCACCCTTTCCACAGATGAGCCTAATTCCTGATAAGATAAAGTGAGTTAAAGAGTGCCTCCAAATTCTGGTGTCTGCATCTCAAATTTCTCTATATGTTCAGTATATGATTCTGCATTCCATATTGACTCAAAAGAGTAAGCAGAGAAATTAAGAAAGGAGAATTAGGGGAGAAAGAGAGAGAGAGAGAGAGAGAGAGAGAGAGAGAGAGAGAGAGAGAGAATGAACACACACACACACAGAGGGTCAACACAAAGAAAAATCAGCCCTAGCTGGTTTGGCTCAGTAGATAGAACATCAGCCTGCGGATCAAAGGGACCCAGGTTCGATTCCCGTCAAGGGCATGTACCTCGGTTGCAGGCTCCTCCCCAGCCCAAGCCCTGGTGATGGTGCATACTGGAGGCAACCAATCCATGTGTTTCTCTCTCACATCGGTATTTCTCTCTTAAAGGTCAAGGAGCCTTTGTTCACTCAACAGGTTTTTACAAGACCTTTCCATGTGCTAGACGTTGCCCTAAGAACTAGGGTAACACAGGTGACAAAGAAGGCCTTTACCCTGATGCAATGCATAGTCCAATGGAGAGGTGTGGATGTGTGTGTGTGTATAGGGGGGGAGGGGGGAGTGGAGACAGGGCTTGCCAACAAGTAACTTCCATACGAAACTACCAGTAACATGGACAGGGCTGTCAAAAGGCGGTACTCTGTGGGGAAGGCGTACAGAGAGGGCTGCAAAGCTATGCGATGTGTACAAAGAACATGAGTACAGCATCAGAAATATAAAAGGAAGGAATAAAAATAAGCAGCTCATATGGTGAGGAGGAAAAAGAGTCTATAAGGGAAGGTGGAGCGAAGGGAAAACGGCAGGCAAAAGAGGAGTTGCAACATGGAGATAATTAGGAGCAAGTAAGTTACTTTCTCCTGGAAGTGGAGACGGAGGTTTTCTGCATAACTGAAGCTCAACCTTTAGGCACAACCCTATTACTTTATTTTAAACTACTGTTAGTGTAGGGATCTTTCTAAAACGCACCCCTTGTCCCTGCATTGTTCAGCAGAGCACATCAAACCAAAGTATGCCAAACCTGATTTCATCTGTTCTGGATGAAGAATCGCCATCATGATCCGTGTTTGTACTTTGATGTGGTGCACCGACATTCCCGAGTCCACTTCTGTGTGAAAGCCCGCTGTTACTCTTCCAAACTGTGCTTCTGGAAGCCTCTACTCCGGCCTTTTGAAGGCAGCTGTCATGTCTCAGAGCTTCCTCTCGGGGGAGGGGGGGGGGTGGCCTCTTTATTTTCAGTTTTCTGGAGGAGGCTGGGAAGGGCATCCCGCGAACCTGCAGAATGTATACTGCCCTCCTAGTGGCCTGTCTGCTTCCTTCTAGGTCTCCGGCCTCTTTTCACCCGGGGGTTCTAGAATTCTGATATCTGGATAAGAGAAGTAATACTCAAACAAAGTGATCTCTGATGACACAGATTCTTCATGCCACTTATTTAAAAAGCAGTAAAACAAATCGTGTCCCTCGTAGCCTTTACACTTGCCAAAGCACACGTCTGTCTGCGTAACCTACTCCAGCCCCACTGCTGTGGTCATGTACTCTTTTTAAAAAAAAAAAAAATATTGTATTGATTTTTTACAGAGAGGAATAGAGAAGGATAGAGAGTTAGAAACATCGATGAGAGAGAATCATCTATCAGCTGCCTCTTGCACACCTCCTACTGGGGATGTGCCCGCAACCAAGATACATGCCCTTGACCGGAATCGAACCCGGGACCTTTCAGTCTTCAGGCCGACGCTCTATCCATTGAGCCAAACCGGTTTCGGCTGATGATGTACTCTTGACATAGCTTTATATTCTTGATATAGTAGAAGCTACAGAAACAATGTTGGGGGGGGGGTATTTGTTTGTTTGTTTGTTTTCACTTTAGTTCAATAAATACTATATGTGCCACATTTTCTAATAGGAAACTTGGAGGAATAAAAAGATGAGTGGAGTAGTCCCTGACCTCAAAGAACTTAAGAGCTTATAGCTCCAACAATCCGGGTACACAATGACTATAACCAAGGGCGGACTGTATTGAGGCCACGGAGAGAGGTTCACAGGCTGAGCCATGAAGGCTAGGGAAGCAGGGTCCTCCCTCCCAGGCTGGAGGGTGGGGGAGGTAGGGGCAGTGTGGGTGCACTTCATTGGGGAATGTCACTGGCATCAGCTTCTAATAAAAGAGGGGACTTTGACTCGTCCCAATGGAGGGGGAGCAATGTCAAGGCAAAGAGAATGGCAGGAGAAGAGGCACAGAAGGCAGGGAGAAAAAAGCCTGGTGTATTTGAAGAGCAGTCCAAAGGGCAGTGAGAGAAAAGGCTGCAAAGGGGGGTCAGAATCGGATCACAGAGAGCCCAAAATGTTAAGACTGAATATTGGCCTTGAAGCTATCAGCTCTCAGGGATCAAGGAGGTTTTCATGAGCTTTCTGACCTAACACACAAATTTACTCTTTTAAAAGGATAAGCTCCCCTTTAATGGAAAAGGAATTCAAAAGGTGAATTACTCATCATCTTGTTCCTATGAAGTATCTCTCGAACTCAGCTCCCTGAAATATCACTGTGGAACGAACTATGGAGCATCCATGTGTCTTCCTCTCACACTACAAGCAGCAGCCACGGACAGGGAGTCATCTCCTCTAGAACAAAGGGCAGCACGGATACACAAATCGAGTTCACGTCTGCCAAAAAAGGAGGGGGGAGAATGACATCTGCTCCAGTTCACAATCCAATACAAAATATTTTGGCACAAAAGAGGTCTTTTAACTTTCCAGGGGAGCCTGTTACTTAAGGGACATGTTCTAAAATCTTACAATCAGCCACCTTCCCAAATCAAGAGATGCACTTTTCAGTCTAGCTCTAAATATGACTTTCTTTGCCCTTATCCAAACACACCTGCCCTTGAGATACTTTTATCACTGTATTCCACCCGACTCTGTGTTGTCCTCTGCTTTCTGCGTTTGTGTTCATCCCTCTCCCTCTGCCTCCCCCCACCCACCCCCAAAGTCAGATTATGAGTTAGTTGGGGGGAGAGGGGCAGAGGTAGAGTAAAGCTATTTATTCATTCTACATGACTGAACACTGGACAATAGAAGGGCCTCATTAAAAAAAATATGAGAACTGATTAACTCTATTAATTTCCAAAATATGTATCCTTCAAGACTGGATTCTGTGTTACTTCTATTGGCTTATGTATGCAATAAAAGAAAGAAAAAAAACCCCTCAAAGCTAGAAGAGCTCTTAAAAAACAATGACAAAAACTAAACCACTAAATGGCTATAATCTAAAAGACAGACAATAACAAGTATTGGTAAGGATGTAGATAATCTGGAGCCTTCATAATTACTAGTGAAAACATAAATTAAAATTGCTTTGGAAAACAATTTGGCAGTTCCTCACATAGTTAAATATAGAGTCACCATATGAACCACCAATTCTACCCAAGCAAACTGAAAACATATGGTCACACAAAAGCTTGTACACAGCTATTCACAGTAGTATTATTTATAATGGCCCCAAAGTGGAAACAACTCCAATATCCATCAACTTATGAATGAATATGGTATATTCATACAACGGAATACTATTCAGCCATATGAGGAAGTAAAGTGCTGATGCATTCTACGTGCATGAGCTTAGACACATTACGCTAAGTGAAAAAAAGCTGGGCCCAAAGGGCACATATTGTGTGATTCCATTTGGATGAAATGTCCAGAATGCGCAAATCTACAGAGACAGAAAGTAGTTGCCAGGGGCCAGAGACAGGAAGGAATGGAGAGTGATAGCCAATGGGCTTGGGCTTGGGGTTTCTTTTTGGGGTGATGAAAGATTCCGGAATTAGATTGTGGTGATGGCTGCACAACACAGTGGACCTAAAAGCCACTGAAATATACAATTGAAAAGGGTGAATGACATTATGTCAACCGGACAACAACAAACACAACGTGAAGGAAAAACCGAAGCCCAGAGAAGTGACGGTTTTTTTGTCCAAAGACATAAAGCTAATTAAATGGCATCACCAGAACCAGACTCCCAACTCCCAATGCAGCATTTCAGGCACTTTAGGCTCACAGGGGGCTGCTCTAGGAGAATCGGCACAAGCAGTATGAACTTGAACTAGTCATTTAATGGCTCATACCTCATCCCAAGAGGAAGATGAATTCAATGGTCTCTTCGGTCTCTTCCAGTTTTGAAGCCATCTGACTCTCATCATATTGTGCGTACGTTCTCTCTGCTACTACAGATCAGAGCATGGGTTCTCAACCAGGGGTGACTTTGCTCCCCAGGGGACATTTGAGAACATCTGGAGAAGTTTTGGTTTGTTTTGGGAGGCAAGGGTACTGCTGACAAATGTAAACAGAACAAAAAAAAAAAAAAAAAAAGGTAGAGACTGGCATGCTGCTCCACGGTGCACAGGACAACCTCCACAACAAAGAACTGTCAATAGTAACCATGGTGATAAACTGAGGTTTAGGGTGTGATCAACTTCCCTCCAAACTTTTCAAGGAAGTTCTGCCCTAGAGCATAATGACCTCAAACAGGAATTCTGAGATGGCAGAGTGGCTGGGAGGCTAGCACCAAGCACACACAGGAAATAGAGACACTCTGTACACCCCATGATAATAAACTTCCACAGAGAGTGGAATATCCAAATGCCCAAAGCAGTCAGGCAATTAACATTGAAGGAATGAAGCCAACTAACACCTAATTATCATTTAGGACTATTATTTCCTTCCTTCCTTCCAAAAAAAAAACAAAAAACAACGTGTATCTGGCTCCCATTTTTCATGAAATATATATAACCCTCTCAATATAATCTTGGGTTTCTCACTTTTGATAAAACATAAATGCCAAGAAATAGTTTTTATAATAAGAAAAAATTCACAAGCCCTGTAACAAATGGCTCAAACTAGGGAAGATGGTGGGAATGGCGGAGAACTGTGGACACCCCCAGGGTACATGCTTAGATGAAGGGGTCACCGCTAATTAGCTCCAACAGATCCCTTCCCTGATGGAGGGAGGCCCTGGGGTTAAGAAATCTTTGGATGATTAAAAAGAATAGAAAATGTGGGTGGGTGGGTGTGTGTGTGTGCGCGCCAGAGAGACACAGAGAGAAAGAGAGATCTCCTAGTAGTTAGAATCTTGGCTAAAAAAAAATAAAAATTAGCCGAAACCGGTTTGGCTCAGTGGATAGAGCGTCAGCCTGTGGACTGAAAGGTCCCGGGTTCGTCCGGTCAAGGGCATGTACCTTGGTTGCGGGCACATCTCCAGTAGGGGGTGTGTAAGAGGCGGCTGATCGATGATTCTCTCTCATCGATGTTCCTAACTCTCTATCCCTCTCTCTTCCTCTCTGTAAAAAATCAATAAAATATATATTTTTTTAAAAAATTAAAAATAAAAATTAAAACACAGTATTAAGTTAAAAACAAAGGAGTTCCACCCAGGCACCTTCACTAACCCTAATAAACAATGTCAGTTTCATGTCTTCTTATAAATGCATTTAAATAAAACTCAGGTCCCCATTGTCTGATTACAAGAACAACTTTTTTCTTTAAATCGTTTTTCCTTTTTTTGTTGTTGTTGTTGTTGTTAATCCTCACTTGTGGATATTTTTTCCATTGATTTTTAGAGAGAGTGGGAGGGAAGAGAGAGAGAGAGAGAGACATCAATGTGATAGCGACACATGGATTGGTTGCTTCCCGCAGCCCCCAGGGCCAGGGCCTGAACCTGCAATCCTTCAGGGACATGGCCATTCGGAAATAGGATGGCAGGGGTCTGAGCGTCTGGACCTTCTGGAATCTATGACACGGCAGCTTATTTAAAGTTTCTGAACTTCAGCAGTTTCCGATGAGAGAGACAGACAGACAGACAGAGAGAGAGACAGAGAGACAGAGAGAGAGAAAGGGAGGATATGAATACACATGGCTACCAAGCCAAATTACTTTGAGAAATAAAAATAACAAACAAAAAAAGCCCTGAGCACTTCCTGCGCATCACGTGAATGGGAGTTGTTATGAGAGTCGATGCTCTAACCACCAAGACCACCTACCAGGGCTCTTTAATTAAATCTTTTTTTTCTTAATGTTTTTATTGATTCTTAGAAAGGGAGAGGGAGAGAGAAACATCAGCTGGCTGCCTCCTGCACACTCCCCACCAGGGAGCGAGCCCACAACCCAGGCATTTGCCGTGACCAGGAATCGAACCAGCAACCTCTTGGTGCATGAATCCACCCTCAACCAGTGAGCCACACCAGCAGGGCTAATAAAATCTTAATAGCTCATTTAAAATGGAGAATTCACAAAAAGACAAGAGAATTATTGCTGGCTTAAATTTAAACTAAACTCATGGTATTATTAATGGCTGGCGTTTCATTAAACTCTTAACAACTTTACAAATGAAGATGCTGAGAGCCAAAGAAGTTAAAAGACTTACTAAGCTATCCTGCTGGTTAGGATACTGGTTACAATTTATACCCAGGTCTTTGTGTTTCTAAAATCCGCATTCTCTCCACTTACTACTTGCTTGTATCACAAACATTTATTCTGTTTACTAAGTTTATGAGGCTCTCTCGGTACATTACATGTGAAGAAGCTGATCTCTGTGATGTGAACGGACAGTGGCTTTGCATACCCCACTCCTGCCTGCCTGTGGGTATTGATCACATTATTCCTTTGGCACACAGCAGCCGCCTGCACTCCCACTGGCCCTCCCTCCCCACCCTTCAGCCGCCGACAGCCCTGACTCTGGCCTCCCACTCTCTACTCGTTCTTGTACTCAACTCCCACAGGAGGCTGCAGGAAACTGATAACCTTTATCTGCGGGGTGGAAACCGAACTCATCAGCCCATGGAGAACATGTCCCCCAGGAGCACAGGATCCAAGATGAACAGAATGAGGGTGCACACTCCCACCACTGCAGTCCGTCCCAAGACATTAAATATCTCTGCCCTTGACCCCATCCCCGGGTTCCAGCCACGGGGCTAACCTTTCCTTCTCCCATATCACCCTGTTACACCCCCATCCCTTCCCCTACTCCTTCCAGTTCAACACGTCAAGTTAGTTCTACTCGACTTTATCACACGAAGCAAGAGAATCATACTGGAAGCAAATCTGGATCAGGACACCCAACAAAATACTCCACAGTTGCTTCAGAGCACTGCTTAGTCTCATTTCTCTTTAATCTCCGATTCCTTCCTCTGGGACAGTGGTCGGCAAACTCATCAGTCAACAGGACCAAATGTCAACAGTACGATTGATATTTCTTTGGAGAGCCAAATTTTTTAAATTTAAACTTCTTCTAACGCCACTTCTTCAAAATAGACTAGCCCAGGCGGTGGTATTTTGTGGAAGAGCCACACTCAAGGGGCCAGAAAGCCGCATGTGGCTCGCGAGCCGCAGTTTGCCGACCATGGCTCTGGGACATGGCCATTTGGAAATAGGATGGCTTGGGTCTGAGTGTCTGGACCTTCTGGAATCTATGACAAGGCAGTTCATTTAAAGTTGCTGAACTTCAGCAATTTCCTATGAGAGAGAGAGGAGAGGGAGAAAGAGAGAGAGAGAGAGGGAGAGAGAGAGAAAGAGAATATGAATATGAATATGAATAGCTACTGTGCCAAATTACTTTTGAGAAATAAAAATAACCAACAAAAAAGCCCTGAGTACTTCCTGCACATGGTATGAATGGTAGTTGTTATGATGATGGTGATGATGATGATGATGATGAAGAGGAAGAGAAGGTCACATTTGCTTTCCATTTCAACCCATATTCGTCATAGCTTTTACCAGTGTCTGCAGAGCGAAGTCATTGCTTTCGCGTGCCTAGAATTACTTGTTCTACAGCTCAGTGGGAACCCCTGGGACTATTCCAGAGGGTCCTGTCCCTCGCCTTTCTTTAGCTTGAGCTCACGCACCGTTACCCTAGCCAGCTTTCTGGGTCAGCACGACCCAGGCTCTCATGGGTCTGATTGCAGGCGCTTCGGGTGGGCAAGGTGGGGTAATGAAAGAAGAACTGAACACGAAAAGGCACTGAACACAGAAGACAGGGGTTCGAATATGGATTCACTGAGCTGAATGAGCCTAGGCACGTTAGTTACTTCATCACTCTGTACCTCAATATTCTCACCTGTAACCCAGGTATAATAAACTTCAGTTTATAGAGTCATTATGAGTTTAAATAACCTGCAGGAAAAGTCCTATCCCACTGCTGGGCACAGGTAAACACACTGTTCCCCTGAACCTCACCTTACAGTGCCCCAAGGCTCAGCATGGCAGAGAGGCATTCTAGAGTCCACCTACCGCTGTGTCTTCCTCCCTCTCCTGTCTCCTCCACCTTTTCCTGGGAAGATCCCTTTACCTCACTTACCACCATCCACCTGCCCGCCTGCCAGCTCTGAAAGCACCCCACCTCATGTCACAAGCATCAAGATTCAGCGTTCAGTTTCAGTCAAGATAACCACTGTCCTTTCTGCGAAGGTTCACTCGTCTTCTTCATTAAACACAGACATCCTGGCCCTTCTCCACCATCCTTACCCCAAAATTTGGGGTGAGGTGTTTGGAGAGGATATTACCCATCAATTCAACTTGGTATATCTCGTGTTTTTCTCAGACTCCAAATAGCCTACATTCAATTACACAAACCTGAAAGACAGAGTTCAACTACACAGAGTCTGAGACAGGCTGGCATACGCCCCGGTCCTCACTCCTCTGGTGCCGGAGGAGACAGCAACCGTCAATCTCGCCACTGGTTTCCCAGACGAGGCTCCAAAACCCCTCTCCCAGCTCTCGGGGCAGCCACCATCCCTCAGTCAGAGCTGGTATCTGGATTGAAACCGACGTGCCAAGTTTAGGAAGCTTTAAATCAAGCCAGAAGTATAAAATCATGTCCTATGTACAGCAAAGAATGGTGTCCGTTTGCATAGTAGTAAGCAAGGAAGCACTTTGTAGGCAGTGAATGCATATGGTTTAGTGACCCATGCACAACATGCTATATACCTATAAACTCTGCAAAAATTAGAGAACTCTAAGTGGCTTGTGTGGGGAATGACCTCAACTTGTAATGTTTGCTTATTCAAATTTCAGTGGAAAACTTTTTATATTTAAATTTACTAAAAAAACGCTCCAAAAATTATACCAGCATGCACTCTCAGCTTAGTAAGTTCTATGTACGGCACATAATATTTCTATAAATTAAAGATCTTCCATGATCCAAGGTTATAATTTTTTTAGTTTTATTCCTGGTATTACTACTATCGCTGATGATATAATAGAAATAATAGATCACATACATTAAGTACTTTAGCACTCTGCTAAATACATTATGTGGAATACTTCATTCATTCAAAGCTCATGCCAATCCTACACAGAAGGTACCATACCTGTCCCACTTTTAGAAATGAAGAGGCTGAGGTTACTTGCCTAAAGCCATAATCCCTCACCAATGGCAGAGCTAAGATTTGAGCTCAGTCCCTGCCTTACCCATGAGCGAACCCTGCCCTCCAATGACAAAAAGTCCATAGATGGGACAGAAGGCGCTTGGCCTGAGTATAAACTGACTCCAGATTAAATAACAGCAGATATTCAATCCAAACACCTGCTGTGGCTAGGAAGTAGTTTATTATACAAGGACAGTGCAGCCCCGGCCAATATGGCTCAGCAGTTCGAATGTCAGCCCATACAAGGGAGGGTCACAGGTTCAGTTCTGGTCTAGGGCAGTGGTCGGCAAACTGCGGCTCAGGAGCCATATGCGACTCTTTGGCCTCTTGAGTTTTTAGCAAAGGCCAACTTAGGAGTACCCTAATTCAGTTAATAACAATATACCTACCTACATAGTTTAAGTTTAAAAAATTTGGCTCTCAAAAGAAATTTCAAATTTGTCAGCAAACTCATTAGTCAACAGAGCCAAATATCAACAGTACAACGATTGAAATTTCTTTGGAGAGCCAAAATTTTTTAAACTTACACTTCTTCTAATGCTACTTCTTCAAAATAGACTCGCCCAGGCTGTGGTATTTTGTGAAAGAGCCACACTCAAGGGGCCAAAAAGCCGCATGTGGCTAGGGAGCCGTAGTTTGCCGACCATGGGTCTAGGGCATGTACTTAGGTTGCAGGTTAGATTCCTACCCTGGTTAGGGCTCATGAAGGCAACTGATGTGTCACTCACACATCGATGTTTTTCTCTCCCTCCTTTTCTTCCTCCCTTCCACTCTCTCTAAAAAAAGCAATGGAAAAAATATCCTCAGATGAGGATTAAAAACAATTATATATATATATATATATATATATATATATATATATATATATATAGACAGTGCAACCCAAAACTCTTATCAATGGGGGATTCCAGGCTTAGAGAGATGGCCAATTCCCATTCAAATGACTATAATTACCAAAGCAGAGCACCAGTCAACTTCAATCCACACAGGAATGTCATGAGCGAAGAACACTACACTCCCACTCCTTACGCAGCTCACAGAAGGAAAACCAATTACTCAAAAGTAATGAGTTACTGTGTTTGTTGTGACTTTGGGGTTTTTGCTTTGCTTTCTTTTTATTATAAATAGTGGATTGGTGTACATCCATAGCCGCTTACTTTATTTAATTCTACTTGCATTTATGAAATATCTCAACTGACTTGTCAAGCAAGTCACCTAATTGGGTCTCTCTTACACTCGACCCCCCACTCCCAAAGCCACTAGATAGAAGACTTCAAAAAGCCATTTCCAGCCGAGACTGGTTTGGCTCAGTGGATAGAGCGTTGGCCTGCAGACTGAAAGAAAGGTCCTGGGTTCAATTCCGGTCAAGGGCATGTACCTTGGTTGTGGGCACATCCCCAGTAGGGGGTGTGCAAGAGGCAGCTGATCGATGATTTTCTCTCATCGATGTTTCTAACTCTCTATCCTTCTTCTCTCCCTTTCTGTAAAATAAAATAAAATAAAATAAAATAAAATAAAATAAAAAAGCCATTTCCTGACCTGGGCCATTACCAGTATGAAATGGAAAACGCATCCTGAAATACTCAGAACCCTCTGCCCTCAGTCCCAGCCAGCGTTCCATCTCCGGCTTCTGGAGCTCTGAAGCAATGCTGGCAGAGAGCCCACAGAGGTCCCTCAGCAGGGGAGACACTCCCCGGTGTGCAAACACCCTACTTCCCCACTTCCCGGGGTCAGTTCCAGGAAACCCCCTTTGGGGTTCTGCCAGATATTGAGCCAGCCCAAAGGATTCAGGTCCCCTGGGGAACACGTAAGCTGCCAATGCAACCGAGGGGCAGGTGCAGGGCACCAACCACATTGTTCTGGAGTTTGCCCGGGGCTGCACCAGCCTAGAAGTACCTGGTTTGGAGGTCGAGGGGGACCCAGTCTGCCAGCATCTAGTTCAGCTTTCGATCTTATAGCAAAGCTGTCATGCGTCCAAACGGGAAACATTTAATTAAGTGCTTTTCCTAGGTTTGATTTCTTTCCTAGAGTTTGGGGAAGAAACAATCAAACATAAAAGAAATAACAACACTAACTTGAAATTACCACAGTCCAGTTCCGGAGCAATTAGCCAGTAATTAGCAGATAAACGCAGATAAGCCCAAGAAGAAGACAGAAGGGAAATTGCGCTGCCTTAAATTAGACTGGCAAGTTGTATGTGGCTGGTATAGGCTACCAATCTCCCATTCTTCTTCCCTACCCCACTCCCCCCCACCCAACCCCCCCCAAAAAAAAATTAGGCAATAGTACATACTTATCACTACTGAGCTAAAAAAACAAACAAAAAACAAAACAAACAAACAAAAACAACAACAACAACAAAAAACTCAACAGCAAGGTTCAAGGACATGTTTCTAAACGTCTATAAAAAGGACCCCAAAAGATAATTGTACATAATCAGAAGTGAAAAATTTCCCTCAAATATTAATAAGCATTTGCCATTTCACAGAAAAATATTCACTAAATTTCTAATTTGGAGAGCTAAGGTCCTTTTTTTGCATAATTAATAAGTAGTATAACAGAAATTAATCAGAAAAATAATGAATACAGGAATGGTATTTAATTCAGAACAACTTAACTTCTATTAATTCTACATTTATAATCCCACAGATAGAGTGATTCCTGATGAAAAATTGCTGAAATCTGAAAGGGACTTTGAGTTTAGAGTTCAGAGAGTAACTATTTAATAAATGGGCATCTAACAGCTTAACTAATAATTTTTATTCTATTTTTAAAATTTGCATTCCATAAAGTATTTTAAGCTTTTATATATAATGAATAGTATATCATGCTATTTTTTTTATTTTTAAAACTGAATATTCACTAAGACTAGACTTTTTCTAATCCATCACACAATTCTAACTTTGCTGGGGGGAGGGGGGACACCACACAATTTATTTCTGAATTTTTTATAAATTAAACATGAAAAAATCTAAAGAAATCTTTTTTTGGAGTTAGCACATTGCTTTCTACTTCACTGTTGAGGTTCGCCCCCCCTCCCCACTATCCATTTGTACATTTATAGATGCAAGTGGCAGACCTTTTTAAATTAAATTAAAAATATTGTGGCAGCTAACTGGCTATAGTTGTTTTTCTTTTTCTATTTTTGATTAAAAATTCTTGAAAAACATGGGGAAAAAACCCACAAGACTTAAGTAATCTTACATTTCTGAAATGTGGAAACCACCTTATACTTCATATTATAAATATTTGCCAAATTTTCATTTCCTCAAATAGATAGAAATGTTCATTGCAAGTATCCTAAAACAAATGGGGGAAAAAGCCCCTAATTTTATAAAGGAGTTCATGACCTTGATTATATTTATAAGTTTGAAATATAATAGAATGAAAAATATCAAATTGGGCGAATATTAAAATGAACTAGAATGATTGAGGTGGAGTGTTCACTTGGAATATTGAGAAATCTCCCTTCCCAGAAACAGACCTTATACATTGACTACAATGCCATATTCTTATATATCCAACCACTGCCTTTAAGATCCAAAAAATCTGCTCAAAAGTCTTTCCAATTAAAGTGGGGAAATTCCACCAATTAGTCTATTTCAACCCTCATATTACATGCTGTTATGGGTCTGATTGTGTCCCCAAACAATGTTGAGGTCCTAGCCATGAAGAATGAGGCTTTATTGGAAAAGATGAGGTAATTAGAATGGGCTCTATTTATATGACTGTGTCCTTATAGTAAAAAAAGGAGAATTTGGACAGAGACAGGCAGGCACACAAGTACACCATGTGAACATGAAAGCAGATAGCATGGTGATATATCTACATGCTGAGGAAACTCAAAGATTGCCAGCAAACCACCAAAAGATGGGAACAAGAGTCTCTTGTACAGCTCTCAGGAAGAGGCAGACCTTGACTTCTAGCTTCCAGAACTGTGAGATAGGTTGTTTAAGGCCCCCATCTATTTTGTTAATTTACCACAGGAAACTGAAGTAGCCCTAAGAAACTAACACACATGCTTTCCCAGCCTGACCTTCTCTTACAATCGCCTCCTTTGCCTTGAGTCTCAATGAATTTCTGCTTCTGATCATTTCGTGTTTGTGCCCACCTAGTCTTGAACTTGACTCCACGCCTTCCCCTGCCAATGCCCTTCGGGTACCACTGACATTTTGTATGGGGCAGTTCTTATGGGGCACTGTCCGTCATACTGCAGGACATCGAGCATCCCTGGTACTTTCATTCGCCCTGGGCACCAGTGTCCACAGCAGAGAACTTCTGCCCTAGAAGCTTTGGAGCCGCCTGCCCACCCGGGTTTGACTCAGGGTCCCACCTCCTTCTGTATATGATCATATCAGGTCAGTTAATTTTCAGCTTCTTCAACTGTATAATGGGAATACATAACTACCTTGCCGTATGACTCTGAAGATCAATGAGTTAAAGATGCAAATGAGCCCCGGCTTACCCTTACGAACTCCTTCCAGCATCAGAACCACCTAGGAATTCATGCCCAATCTGTTCTACACAGTCACATCCTGACTTTCGCCTGCCTTGGAACTCCTTTCAGTGGCTTCCTCACAAGAATGAAGCTTACTGAATACATTCTGTGGGGGTGCTTTACTGATCACTGATGTTTAAAATAGTGACAAGGCATGCGAAGCAGTTGGGTGTGCCTTCCACCGGTGCAAAGAGCAAGACAACCCTGAGTCTAGTTTCTGTGTGTTCCCACCACTCTCACCTCTCCTGGAAAACACAGATGCAGCCCTGGCAAAGCTCCATGTTTTCTGACATGGCTTTCAATTTCTCTGTAGCTTTTGCTCTCAGTAAAGGTTCCTCTCCAAAATCCAGGGACACACTGTCGTCTAGCTCATTTCACGCTGCCCATGGGAACATCCCCCAAGGCAGTGAATCCCTCTTTCTCCCTGATTAAATGGTTTGGGTCCCAAGTCAGCACCGATTGGTGCCACTAGGGCACAGTTTAACCTTACTGTTCTCCTGACCACCACATACACATCTAGCGCCTAACACAGAGTCTGGTATTTAGCAGGTTTTCAGTGAGTGATGAATGCAAGACTCATGAATGCATTGTTGAACGAACACACGTATGAGTATATTCGGGAGTCAGGAGACCTGGCTTCCATTTACCGTTCAGCTCTACATTAAGTGACATAAATGACCTCAGGGCAAGCCTCTAAATCTCTATGCCCAAATGTCCATCCTTGTGAAATTAGGTGGGTGGACTTCACTAAAAACTTTACATTTTCTTCCAGCTCTAACTGAGCCCATGAACCACAACCCCTCCCCCCCCCCTCTTTTTTTCCTTAGAGAGAAAAGGAGAGGAAAATATGAGGCTGCCTTCTGTATGTCCCCTACTGGGAATGAACCCGAAACTTAGGCGAGTGCCATGACCAGGATAGGGAATTAAACCCACACATAATCTTTTGGTACGGGGCACAAGACGCTCCCTCAATGGAGCCACACTGACCAGGGCGAGCCCATGGACTTTACCGAGGGTTACAAGACTGTATTTCTTTTTTGAGAAATTTTAGTCAATGCAAGGGGGGGAAGGGGTGTTTTTCTGAAATCACACACCAGGGTCTCTCCCTGTCAGAGAGAACCTCATTCCCTGGTGACAAAAGGCTCCGGAAAGCATGTAAGCTGCAGATACTGAAGACATCTCCGAGACACTGAGTCTACAGAGTTTGTGTGTTATTATGGGCTTCTTTAAAAAACTTAGTCTATTGTCTCCTCAAAAGGGGCCCAAGGGGACCTCTGCTGACAGCCGTCTCTCACCCAAAGCTCCTCCCTTTCCAGTCTGAACAAGGTGGGCTTATGCACTGTCTCCCAGGCTCCAAATCTAACTCAATCCCTCTCCCTGCCATCTGCCTGAGGCTCCCACATGCATATTTCATGATTTCTGGCACATTTCCTCCTTATCTGACATCCTGCAATGCATCCCTCTGCTGCCTATATTATTTCTATCTCCGGTAAGAATGTTCCTGAAAGAGGCATGTGTCCTTGGGCTGTACTTTATTATGGACAGTTTTACCTTTCCTATCTTATCTCTCCACCTGGTCCCCACAAGAATTCCTTGAGGCCAGAGACCACACCCTCTATTCTCCTCTAGGTCCCCACAAGACCAAAGCAGCAAACACTTAGAAAATAATTATTGAATGAATGAAATGAATTAACGAATGAATGAAATAATGAACTGATTTCAATGCTTTTAAATTAGAAATCCATATTAATGTATTTCCTGCATAAAGTTACTAAGACCTTCCCTTTTAAGTATACAACCAGGACAAGCCTAGGAATGAAATAAAATGTCCTTCACTACAATATGAATGACAGCAACCCTATCGGCTACACAACCCTATCTGTTTTTTTCAAATATCCATATCATAATAATGTGTCATCATGTTTATTTCCTAGTAAAAGCAGATCTTACCTGGAGCTGGGGAAGGTAAAAGGGCTATATCACTCTTTTGCATTAATGATTCCAACAACCACTGTTCAGCGTTGAAAGCCAGAGAGTTCAGGAAATCAGAATAAAATGAGCATTTACTCTAAATAGAAAGTTTGAGTCTACTGCTGATTGGGGCAGAGCATCTTTTTAGAAATTCCTGGGACTTACTCAGTTAAGTCTAATTCTAGTCACATTCTTCCCTCGTGGTTTAATAAACTTCGGCTAAATTCAAACTGACTCGGGAATCAAATTATCTGTTCTTCCATGCACTTGCTGCTGCTCACCAATGGGCATCAAATAAATCAGCGCCAATGATCAACACACCACTGCTGGAGGGAAAACACTGCAGTGACGCCTTCAAAGCTTAATATAGCTCAATGCTATAAGCCCATTCACCTCCCCAGCCCAACTAACTGATTTCAATACTTTTAAATTAGAAATTCTTATTAATATATTTCCTGAAGTTGACTTAAACAACTTCATTATCTCTTGGACATCTTCATTCTTGTACATGAAGTTATCATTGCCAAAAGCACCAATATTATATGTTCCAGGAAAACTGTGTATTGATATAGGAGATAGTACAATTGGAAAGACTTGATGACTGAGGATTAACTGAGACTTGAAAAGATGGGGTCCACCAAGTGGGTACTTCATGTTTATGGGCGGTACATATGTGATAACAGAGCATGTCTTCCAGCTCAAACCAAACCATGTCAAGACATACTACCAGGTGGGTGGTGAGAGGACCTGAGACATCACAGTAAAACACCAAAGGAAAAAGAAATTCACTTTGAGGCTAACATGTGCATTGCTAAAGTAAAAGAAGCTGTTGCCAGGGTTTATCCACATTTACCCAACTGTGAAGTCAAAGCATCATAAAGCTAGAGTATAATTCTGAGCTATCCATCACGCAATTCTTCACTCTACAGAAGGCCAACTCAGGCAGAGATGGAACACCTTATCCAAGCGTATACTACAGTCACAGACGGCATTAAAACGTAGGTCTCTTGCTCTGGCCAGTTTAGCTGAGTTGGTTGGACCACTGTCCCATCCACCAAAAGGTAGCAGGTTCGATTCCAGATCAGAGCACATACCTAGGTTGTGATTGTATGGGAGGCAACCCACCCATGCTTCTCTCTCCCCCGCCCCCCTCTGTTCCAGTTTTATGCAACCAAAGCTCAGAACATGCAGGTCAGTCAGGTAACTAGCTTAGTCTGAGTTCTACAAACTAAAACTCCTAAGCCCCCAACTTGTTTTCCTTGGTCAGACCCACCCTTCCATCCCCTCTCTCTAACATCAATAAACATGTCTTCAAGTGAGAATTTAAAAACAAAAATAAAACATTTGGGTCTCTCAAGTCTAGTGTCGGTGAGCAAAGCACAGAATATTAAATTTAAAAATTAAAAAGGCACATAGCAGGCAGGAAATAAATATTTGTTAATGGAATTGATATGGGGTTCCAGAACTACCGTATCTTGGCATACTATCTACTGACAGGATAAACAAGTAATTGCCTCAGGTTTTGCCTTTGACTTGTTCGATATAGCCTAGACCTTTTAATACTAAAAGCATCCCTGATGCTTTAAAAAAAAATGGTAATGGGACAATTACTGAAGCAGGCAAGTTGGTGGTGAAACCAAGGGCTTTGTTGCGTTCTTACAAAGGAGTGCATCTGGGGGGAAAAAAAATCTATCCACAAACCAGTCTGGGTTTGCAAACACATGAAGTGTATCTTCAGTGGAGAAGTCTATAAAAAGCAGGTATGACTAAGCAGCCACAAACAATTAGAAACCCCCCAAACTATCAGGAGTCTGGGGACCACAGCATGCCTGCAGATACAGATAAGTTGGCATTTCCCATCTATTGTTCCTACAGCAAAAGGGAGTTCTTTTTATATACTGTGTTGATTTCCTCTTAATAAAAAGCCTCAGCTGCTTTATAAGGATTTGCCAACAACATTCTATTCCGTCCTCCATCCCACCTGTTTCTGAAACACATTTTGGGACAATTGAGCTGAGTTGCTGGGAAGTCAACTGGCCAGATCAAAGTTGAAGCAATCAATACTACACTTTTTCATGTATTTGTAGATGTATTACATATCTCACCAGAAAGCCTCTTACACCTGTAGTTTACTCTTAGCTAAGAAAACCAAGTCTTAATCGTGTAAAACATATCGCCACATGTCTCACTCAAGGGGAGGCGGGGGGAGGAGGCTATCAAGTATACTACTGAATTTTCCTTGAAATCTGACATCTGGCTCTTTAACTTTTCTTCCTAAAATTTTTTTTTCCCCTTAAACTATTCAAGAATATCGACCAAGCAAAATAGCTTACAGTAACTAAAGAGACCACACCCCCAAGGTGAAACTGACAACAGCATGGGGGGGGGGGGTAGGAGAAGAGAGGACAGAGACTCCAAACGCACATTTACATAAAGCTGCAAAAATATTCTTCACAGTACAAAAACTCCTGGTGCAACAGGAAAAACCTGGTTTACCATGCTCCTTGCGCAGGTCTAAAACTAAAGAAATGTACAGTACTTGGTAGGGAAGGGCGGGTCGCGAGCAATTCACCTCTTCTTCAACTAGTTTCATTCATGAGCCAGGTTAGCCAACTCCACAGCCGGGAAAGCTCCCGCACAAAACTTAACCAGGCTGCAAGTCCAACGTCGGGAGTCAATGGCACCCCTAGGACCCCGGGGGGCCCCCCCGCACCCCGCCTAGGCTCCCGCCCTCTCCATTGTCCGAGGGTGTGAGTGGATCACCTGGCGGGGGGCGGCCGGCGCGGCCGGACCTGCCGCGCGCCCAGACCCGCGAGGGCGAGCGCCGCGTTCCTCCCGCAGGACGCGCCCCCGGCTGCCCGGACCCCGGCTACTCGGACCCGGGCTACCCGGCCCCCGGCCCGCCCCGGGTGCCCGCCGCGCTCACCGCCACGAAGCCGGAGGAGGAGGCGATGAATACGCGGATGACCATCCTCTCGCCGCGCCGGGACGCACCGTGCGGGGCCCCCCTTGGACTCTGGGCTGGTGCGGACGCGGGGGCAAAACTCTGCGGAGAAGCGCGGCGGCTCCGCCACCGGTCAGAAGGCTCCCTCCGGGTAGGACCGCAGGGATCTCGATCCCTCCCTCCTCCTGGTCTGCAGATAAAAAAGCTCAGCGCCTCCCCGCCTCCTGCCCTGGCTTGGAGCGGGAGGAGGGAGGAGGGAGGGAAGGAGGGAGGAGGCCGGCGCGGGGCGTGATGGGAGTTGTAGTTTCCGTCCTTCCCCGGGTGCCGGGTGGACGGAGTTCCTCCAGGTTGCCTCCGGGTTGCGCGTCCGTCCCTTAAGCGTGCCCGTGGCTGGAGGGGAGGGAACCCGTGGCTGCAGGAGAGACCATGACAAGGGGTGGCGAGGATGCCAGGGAGACGAGGAAACATGAAACTAGGCAAAAGGGCTTGGTTCAAAGTCCAAGATTAGGTTCTGTGTTGGGGGTTACTGGTTTGCAGCAAACCCACCCAGGTTCATGTGCGTGGGGCGAGCCGCAGGGACCTAGGCGCCGGGGGGTGGTGTGTGTGTGTGTGTGTGTGTGTGTGTGTGTGTGTGTGTGTGTGTAGGGGATTGGGGAGGGGGGGACACGCCCTGGGCGCGCCTCTGTTTTCCCAGTGACTCTGGAGACTGCGGAAAGATGATTCCTTCAGATAAATGGGAGGTTTTCTTTTTATGCCGACACTGAAAATTAGAAACCCAGAGGAGGGCACAACCGATATTTTATTTTTCCAAGCAAAACTGTAATTGTAGTAGGAAAAAAAATAAATACCAGGCGAAATTAGAATCCTTCTATCAACATTGGGAATCTGGACCCCACCCGCCCCACCCCCTACCCTACACAATGGCTTTGCCTCTGCTCACCTAATATTTACAGTTGAGCCAAATCTGCGCCTTTTCCAGACCTGCACATTCCAGCGCGGGCTCCCTGGAGGATGCCCTTAAATAAAAAAGCCTTTATGTCGTTGCTAATGGTTTAGGAATAATAGTTCGTTAGCAAGTGCTTTTCTGGTTAACAAAAGCGCAAGCCTCTCTCAGTTTAGTGGACATGAGCCAGTTTCCCCTGTTGTACTGTACTTACTTTCTTCCTTTCACCAGGGGAGGCTGGCGGAGTTCTGGGAAGGATGTTAATTAATAATTCTAGAAACAAAGAAAATGAGGTCTCTTGGAAAATTTTCTTACACAAACACTAATCGGTTTGGGCCATTTGTTTTTTTAGAGCGATTTTGAATATTTTAAGTTTATAACCTATCCTATTACTTATATCATTTCTGTACGATTCCTTTTTAATTTAGTATAATAACGAGATACAATCTTAATGGGAACGTATTTCTTCTTAGTATTCAACAGTTTTAAATAAATTTTGCTACAATTAGTAGCTCCGTTCAAATATACTTTAATTTGGTTACCATAAGTGTGGAAATAAATGTTTATAAAAATTTAAAACATTCAACATAGGTAATGTAACTTAAAGGTAGATACTAATTTCCTGTGGAAATGCAACTTTATAACAGTCAGCATTTTCTTCAGTTTGAAGCTATATAGTTCTGAAGATATGGTTGAACTCAATAATAGGAACTCAGAGTCTATTCTTTGAAAGGTACAAGAATGGATGAAAAGATGAAAAAGTCATTTTCTCAGTCAGCAGAGCACCTATTGTCTGCAAAAGAAAAAGATACAGAAATAGCGACAGAACAAGAAATGCCATACCAATGGAGTGTTGTATGGATATAAAAGAAAGAGAGGGAAACTTTGAAGAGACTTTAAGGGTGAGCAGAATTGCCTGGCTGGTGTGGCTCAGTGAGCATCAACCTATGAACCAGGAGGTCATGGTTTGATTCCTGGTCAAGTTGTGGACTCCATCCCCAGTGGGGAGCAGGCAGCAGGCAGCCAATCAGTGATTCTTTCTTTCATCACTGATGTTTCTCTCTCTCCCTCTTCCATCATCTCTGAAATATATATATATATATATATATATATATATATATATATAATATCTTACCTATTTTATATATAAATTAAAGATGAGTAGAATTTCTGCTGGCAGATAGGGGAGAATGCAGGGTGGGAATTTTCAGAGTATGTGAGAATTTCAAAGAGTCAATTTTGCTTCAGAAAGGGAAGTGAGGGGACTTATAGAGAATAGGGCTGCAAAAAAAGGTTTGAATGAATACAGCAAGGGACTCTTCTGGGTTGTCTGCCTAGTTCCTTGCCCTTTTCTGGAATCTGTTTCTCCATTCTGATCCAAGAGGTTTTATAATGATGATGGTTCCCCAAAACCCTGTCCATACAGCAAGACCCAGACCCTTAGCCACAATAGAGTGGTCTAGGAGTGAGCACCTGGCCCAAGCAAGGCCAGGCAACATTCCTACCCTAAGGATTTGGAATTAAGACAGACACAGAGAGAGGATTTGACCTTGAATGTGTAGCATGGAAGATCAGAGCTTTCAGAAGCCATGATCCAATCTAGAACCAGAAAAGCTACAGAAGGTAGTCAGTAGGAAGAGACAGCAAAGCAGACATGTGGTACATGGCAGAGATGAGTTTCAGAGTGTCCTGACAATTCTTTATAGTCCAGGGGTCCTAAAACCTGTGTGTCAGATCCAGCTGGTTGTCTGTTTTGTAAATAAAGTTTTATTGGAACACATTCTTTTTCATATTGTCTACGGCAGAATGATAGACACTACATGGCCTGAAAAGCCTAAAATATTTACTGTCTAGCCCTTTACCAAAAAAGTTTGCCACTCTCTGTTTATGGTTCAACCTATTTCTTTATCCCTGCTATGGAGGCCTGTGTAATATCCCTGTATCTATATCATGAATTCCTCATCTTACTGTTACTTAAGCCACTTCATCTTTTGCTTTCTGCAACCAAAATTGCCCTTACTGAGAAGTCTGTTCTTAATTTGTAAGCATTTTGACAAAGAGAAAAATATGATCCGAGCTATCCTTTAAGAATTGCTCTGGTAGTAATTGGCTATGTTTTCTCCACCCTGGGTTGACTAGAACTTGTGTGCAGGACAGAGTGTTAGCAGTCCAGGAGACCTCAAAGGCCAGTGTGGAGTTGAGACTCAGAGTTAGTAAAGCGGAAGAGTGACCAAGAGTAGAAAGCAATCTGGAATACAAGCTCGAGGTCCAAGATTAACACCAGGGTATCATAGTACCGAGAGGATTAGATGCCCATCTGACAAGTAGAGGCTGCAGATAAAGCAGGCAGCTGACACTTAGAGACAGAATGCAGAAAGACTGAGTAGGTCATTAGGTTTTAGGGAAGTTGCTCCTGCATTGCCTAAGACTTGATCTCCTTTACAAGTCATGGTGGACCATCCAGCTAGAGAGGCTTTTCCCCTTAGCTTTATTGAGATATAATGGATATACAGCATTGTATCAATTTGAGGTGTGCAGTGTGATGATTTGATATACGTATAGTGAAATAATCATCATAATAAGGTTAGCTAATGAGCAAAGTGTTTTAAAGCAGGCGTTCTCAACCTTTAGCAGTTTGGTGAAATCTGTGGTCCCTTTCTCAAAAAAAAAAAAAAAAAGTAGTTTCTAAATATGGACAATAACTCTGACAGCGTAACTCAGTTTGTTAGAGCATCATCTGGGTCCGCCAAGGTTGTGGGTTCTATCCCTGGTCAGGGCACATACAAGAAGCAACCAAGGAATGCATAAATAAGTGGAACAACAAATAGATATTTCACTCTATCTCTCTCCAAAAAAATCAATCCATCAATAAAAATAAATATAGAAAATAAAAGAGACAAGATTACAAAGGAAACTACTTGTATTACAAAATAGTTATCAAACTATTGAACAATTTTTGATATGGTAATATACATATCCATTTATTAAGTATAAATATTTAAGTAATCACGATTTAGTAGTGGATCAAATAACCACCATAAAAATCTTAAAATAACTGATTTTTATTGGTAACAAAGTCACAGATATTTGCTGCTATTACAGTGGTTTGTTGCCTACATTCATAATGGAAGGATTGGTAAAGTTCAGTTAGAGTTTAGTGAAAATATAAAGATGTTATTTTTGTCTTATTTCAGTTCAGTGGACCGAACTCCCTAAATTCTGTCCACAAGTTCCTTGTGGGATGGGGAGTTTGTTTGTGTTAAAGAACCCCAGGTTAAGAAATAGTGGTGTCTGACTATATCCAAATCTTTAACAGCCAATAAATTTGCCGAAGAAGAAAGTACAGAAAGAGACAAGAAGGAACCATAAAGATTTGTTCTGGCTATTTATGTGTTCCCTTGGAAAACTGCATTTCTTTAAATGTTTTTTATTTATTTTTTTTACAGAAAGGAAGAGAAAGGGATAGAGAGTTAGAAACATCGATGAGAAAAATCATCGCTGCCTCTTGCACACCCCCGTCTGGGGATGTGCCCACAACCACGGTACATGCCCTTGACTGGAATCGAACCTGGGACCTTTCAGTCCGCAGGCCGACGCTCTATCCACTGAGCCAAACTGGTTCCGGCAAACTACTGCATTTAAGAATTGGGAGAACAAGGAACTTAAATGAGTGGAGGAGCTATTGGAAAAGTACAGAATCAAAATTCAGGAAGTATAGAATAGCAAAAACGTTACTCAGCCTGAAAGTTAATATGATAATGAAAGATGATAATGAAAATATAGTGGCTTTGAACTTGTTACTTGGGCAGTCTGAGTTCACATTTCAGCTTTTCCACTGAATACCTTGGGCAAATTTTGTCACCTATCTAAGCCTCAGTTTTCATTCTATAAAATGAGTAAAAATAATGACTATCGCTCAAGATTGTTATGAGGATTAATATCTATCAACCCACAGCCCTTGTGAGGACTCCCAGGTCACCTGGTTGCAGATGTTTGCACGCATCCGTGTACGTCCTCCAGTGTGACCTGCTACAGCATGAAAGTAGTTTATGACATAGATGACCAAGCTTAAAAACACGTATTTACCCTCTTTCAGGAATTTATAGTTGGAAAATTGAAAGACTGAAGGAATTAGCCATGGGAATAGAGAGAGAGATATTGTGAAGGGCTTGGGGGTGGGGATGAGAAGCATTGAGCAACTATGAGACAATGAGGGAACTGAAATGAAGAATAAGAAGAGCAAATTGGTCTGTGACAAGGGGAGAACGGAGCCACGAGGGGTGAAAAGCAGGGACACTCACCAGGAGGCTGGTGGCTGTCTTATTTCCAACCTCAGTTTCCAGGAATCCAGGTCTGCCATGATTCCTGCCCTTGGGTTGCTGTGTAATAACCCCAGTGTTTAACCTGCTGGGTTTAAGCAGGTCTCTGTAAGCAGGCCACTATCCACTCCTGACCAGAGTATCTACGTAAAGCATGGGTAGTAAATCATATCCCTATAGGGGCTGGGCAAGAGACATGAATGAGAGAGGTGAGGTATTCAACTGTGGGGATAGCAAAGGGGACAGCACATCACAAAAATTTGGATATTTGTCTGAAACATTTTTATTTTTCAATGTAGACTTAATTTTTTTAAAACAGCCAATTAGGCCAAAATCATCTGCAAGTCCGGACAGTCCTAAGGTTCTCCAGGTTCTCTCTGCACTGTAAACAGAGCACTGAGCCCAGAGTTTGGTGCCCAGTAAATCCACAAGAAGTACTAGGTGCTATTATAATGACTAGAGGACCAGTACATGAAGTTCTTGCACTGGCTTGGGGGGTGGGAGGGTGGTCCCTCAGCCTGGCCTGCGCTCTCTTGAAGTCTGGGACCTCTTGGAGAATATCCGCTTCCCACCCCATCCTCCTCCCCGCCCATCCCAGCATCAGGCCTAAGCCAGCAGTTGGACATCCTTAGCACTGCCGCGAAGGAAGGTGGGAGAGGCTCCTGCCACCGCCACTGCCACTGCACTCATAAGCTGTGAGCCTGGCTTCTGGCTGAACGGCACTCCCCCATGGGAGCGCACTGACCACCAGGGGGCAGCTCCTGCATTAAGTGTCTGCCCCTTTGGTGGTCAGGGCGTATCATAGTGACTGGTTGTTCTGGTCGTTCTGCCATAATGGTCGCTTAGGCTTTTATTATATGACTAGGGGACCAGTGCACGAATTTTGTGCACCTTGAACGGAACTGTGGGCCACAAGGCTATGGTGGGCACAGGGGCAGGTCTCAGTCCATTCTCTGTGCCCCTACCCAACCCCTCCTGCCATGGGCCCCGGTCCACTGTCTGCCAGTGATTGGGTGCGAGAGGTGGGTGGAGGTGGGAGAAGCAGGAGGAGGTGGAGAAGCCCTCAGGGGCGATTGGGGCTGGCAGCCACCACTCACACTTGCTGACAGCGCTGAGCAATCAGGACCAGTGCAGGGTGCTAACAGTGGGTGCGAGCGGCGGCTCCAGCACCAGCTGCGGGCGCGAGCAGGGCCGTCGTCGGCAGTGGGTGTGAGAGGCAGCTGCTGGCCCCAATCACCCCTCAGGAGCAGGGGTAGGTGGAGAAGCCCTGAAGGACAAGCAGGGCCAGTGCTGGCAGAGGTGCGAGCGCTGGGCGGGAACATGGCTTGCGGGAACAAAGAATTTTCAGTAATGACCAGAGGCTCGCTCCGATGCCCTAGAGCTCTGTCCGCCTTGGTCTGGTGCCCCCGCTCACCTGCTCCACCATCCCACCATGGCCAACACTTGCCATGTTCCTCACATGCCCTCTGGTGGTCAGTGCACATCATAGCAACCGGTTGTCCGGTTGTTCCCCTTTTGGGTCTATTTGCATATTAGCCTTTTATTATATAGGATTGCTTATTATCATTGCTGACCTTTGCAAGAGCACTCCCAGCAGAGAGAGGGGTGGAGGCAGAAGCCAGATTGGAGGGGCTGGAGGACTAGTAGCTAGTGAGGCTGTAGATGCAATGATAGAGCCTTTTCCAATGAGATCTTGAGGGGCGATGTGAGGGGACAAGCAAGGACAGAAGTTTGAAGGGGGGTCAGAGAACATGAACATTGTTCGTTAAGGTTTAGCTACAGATTAAATAAAGAGCTCTTTCAAGCACTCTGGAGTATCAACTGTCCAGATTTTATTTATGGGATGGAATTGAATCTGATCGGTAATTCGGTTCTGTCAGAGCTGCCCTGTTCTTAACAGCACTTAATCCAATACTCTCTGGTTCCCCAGGGATTTAAGGAACTTAAGCCGCCACACCAGGCCTGTCACCACCCCCGCCTTGCTCCAGGCAGTAGATCCTCCAAAAGCTGACTCGGCACATTTGGCTGCGAGCGGGTGACAGGTTTGTGGGAGGGGAGGTTAGAAGCCAGAGGGCAGGGCTAGGTCAGAGTCGTGAAGGAAGGAGGATTCCTCGCTGGACTTGTATTAACGTCACAGCTGTATGACCTTCCTTAGGCAGTTTACGTCACCTGCCGGTAATTCACCTTCCTCATTGTCGGGAGGATGCATATAAAACGCCTTCTCTCACAGGGCCTGGGACGTAGTCAGGACCCAGTAAGCATGAGCTATTATTAATCATGCAAAGTAAAGCTGGGGTGGCCTTCATTTGCATAAACACACAGTAAATCCTATAAACATTTCTGTTTCATGTCTGTGACTTTAGCCTTCTAAATAACAAGGATCGGGTTATGTAAACCTCTTTGTACAATGTCACGGGCAGTTAAAATACTTAACAAAAACTCTTTGATGCTATGAAGTTTGGAGGCCATTTTTAAGATAAAAGGAGCAGCAGTGAAACGAAGCAGCAATAAAGTCAAATGATGTAGCTTGAATTTCCTAAGAGAATTCATCCGCTGCCTTTATGTTGCTGCTTCAGCCCCCTTCTGTTTATTCTTAATCAAATAAAATATTAATTAACTGGAACCATACTAAGTAATCCCTGCACTGGGTGGAACTTTTAACATTCATGTTAAAGACCTGGAGGCAAATTGTAAAGCAAGGAATTAGGCATGAGACCAACATTCACACTTAAGTCTTGAATCAGTTCGAATTCACCCCGACCAGTAGGGTTCCCCATCCTCTCAGAAAGGAGAAAACACTGTTATTTCCCCAATATCTCATTCCCACTAGATAAAAGGTATGAAAAGAGAGAATGGTACAAGCCACCATCTTAGAACTCGTAACAAGGAGGCTTTGAGATTTGCTGGTAACCACCAGATAAACTGAAATCCTTATGTGCCGTTCATTTTTTGCAGTTATATTCATTCGCAGTGTGCCAGATGCTATGCGAGATGCTGGGGATCCAGCAGTAAATCAAACATAGTCCCAGTGCCAGGATGGGTAGCGTGGCCTGAGGTCCCCCAGCCCAGACCAGGGCAGGGTGCATGCCTTGAGGTCCCCTGTCAAGCCCCACTGGGCAGGGGGTGTGGTCTGAGGTCCCAGGCCTGGTGCTGGGGTTGGGGGGTGTGGCCTGAAGTTCCCTGTCAAGCCCCACCTGGTGGGGGGCATGGCCTGAGGGCCCCTAGCCCAGCACCAGGACAGGAAGTGCACCTTTAGGTCCCCTGTGAGGGAGGCATGGCCTCAGGTCCCCTGGCCTGGTACTGGGGTGGAGGGTGCAGCCTGAGGTCCCCTGTCAAGCCCTGCCGGGTGGGGGTACAGCCTGAGGTCCCCTGCCAAGCCCCATGGGGGTGGGGGGAGGGCGTAGCCTCAGGTCCCTGCTTGTTAAGGCTCCTTATGGGAACTTGGCTTCAGCTGTAGGTGCAGCCATCTTTGTGATGGAGTGATGGTCAATTAGCATATTCCCTCTTTATTAGATAGGCTATCTACATCTAAATATCTAGATATCTAGATATAGATATCTAGATATAGATATAGATATAGATATAGATATAGATATAGATATCCCCCAACTAGACGACATCATAGGTCAGGAGATGACAGAATAAGGGTTCCAAGTTGATATTGCTTAAATAGCTCTAGGCAACATAAGTTAGAGGAACTAATAATACTCTACAATATTTTGGTTATTAGGTCACTACTTTATAAATAGATTACCATATTATAATAAACTTTTACATTAGGTTATGGTTGAATTCTGAAACATTTTGATTTCTTATGAATACATTGCTATGAGTCTTCTCATTATAATTTCTCATTATGCTAGGTATAAAGGCCATTTAAAGTAATTACAACAAAGGAAACATAAGAAAATGTTTATATGTAACTACAATTAGAGAAAATGGAAGTCAGTTTAAACAAACATAAAATGTTATTGTTGTGGCCATTATTTTTGTTATATATTTTTTTCCTATAATTTTGAAGGGCCTACTGAATGGAAACTACAAACATTTGCGCTTAAGTACTTTTTAATACCTGGAACCATAACTTTTTAAAATAACGATTTTGTAAAGGTTTTTACCTTTAAGTTTCTCAACTCTTCACTAAAAGTGAAATTACTAGAAAAGGATGAGAAAAACTGTAAAGCACTTTAGGATTCGATTCCTGGTTCTTCTCCTCAGCGCTCTCTCTCTCTCTCTCTCTCTCTCTCTCTCTCTCTTTCTCTCTCTCTCTCTCTCTGCTGGTTCATTCAGAGCAGCTTCAGTGGCGGGTCTCGCTCTGCAGCACCTGGGTCTCCGCTGCAATGAGGACCTTCGGGTTTGAACAGAATCCTCTGAGAAGGGACGCATTTTTGCACTGAGTGAAATTCCCCTTGGAACGGATGCCAGGGAGCAAGACTTCTTTATAAATGCAACTTACTGTACTCAGAAGCCATGAACTGGCAATATATCACCAAGTTTATGACAAAATAAAGTACTTAAGAGTGGAATTATAACCCACCCAGTACTAATTGCTCCCTGGTTGTAAACGGGCCATATTTTAAAAATTCATTAACTTCTTCTTGCCCCAGGAACAGTATAGTGAGATGCCTTATTTTTACCTTCAGCGCAGTTTACGTTTGCCCAGCACGTGTAGTTTTGAAAAGCCCAATCCATTTGGTTCATTTTATTTGTTGAACACCTGCTCTCCATCAGTAGCTTAGCAGACTTCCTCTCTTCAGCAATTTGCATTTATTTAAAACATTAATAATTATGAAGAAATAATATCTCAAGACCGGAAAATTATTCAAATGTCCTTGTAATTCCTAAGAAGCCTGTGACTTTGATAGCTGTTCAGTAGAAGGGTCTGATGCTACTTTAATTCCTCACGAAAAGCATTTATCGAATGTGTTAGGCAGTAGGCACTCTATTCGATGTGGGGAATATGAAGATTAATTAAACTAAGAGTGTGTGGTAGAGGTGGGCTGAGACTGCTTCAGACACACACTAAAGTCCGGGGTGGAAGTACAAAGCTCCGTGAGTGAGTGGTTGTGTGAGGACAATGCAGACAGGCATGGACTATGGGTCCCTTGAAAGGAGTCTCTGTAGTATGATCTAAAGTCTGATCTCCTTGCAATATGGTATCATTACTTTTTCTGTTTTAGGTATAAAGTAGGATTTTAGGTATAAAATCTCATCAGTGTCTGTTTTCCTGTAATGTTCTACATTTTGTCTTTGTTCCTTAGTTAAGCATAACAACTGCTTGTACTGGCATCAAGGTTGAGGATGCTGGTGCTGGGGAGACAGTTCTGCAGCTCTGAATAGCAGCCTGTCAGCTTGAAACCAAGACAGCCTGCCCATCATCCACTCCTGTTCCCGTACCAGTTCCCATACCAGCAGCTACAAGTTTGGCCACCCCTGACACGTTCCTAGCAGCAATGGTGGCATTGGATTATTTCACCAGAAGCGTGCAGGGAGGTGAGTGCAGGCGGTTACAGCAGTCCTGGAAGCCCAGGGCTCTCTCCACTCTCCATCTGGCTGTCTTTAGGTGACGGCGTTCTTCCTGGGGCCGGTTGCTTCGCGGTTGCAGTGAGGCCACCACAGCGCCAGGGCGGCTTCTTCACACTCCCGTCCGAGTAGGAAGAGAGAGGAGGGCAGGCAGAAAACGTGCTTTCCTATGACCATAGAGGAAAACCTTCTCCAGAAGCCCCCTCGCAGACTGCTCCTTAAACCTCCATCCTTGGTCAGAACTGGGGCACATGCCAAGCAAAGGAGGCCGCAAAGTGTATATTAGGAAGGAGAATGCAAGAGCCAAGATGGGTTTAGGTCTGCTACCATGCATCCTGTGGGAATAGAGTGGAGTGTGGGCATATTGGCAACGCTAACTACCGGGGTTCTGTTAGCAAGGAAGCCGGTGGGGTGTTAAGTGACAGCAGCGATGCTAGTTGTTTGCTTAGTGTGACCTTGGGTATGTTTCTTAGCACCTGTGCCTCAGTTTCCACATCAGTAAAATTGAGATAATAATGAAACCTAATTCCTAGGCTTGGGTGAGGATTACATCACATAATTATGCCAAATGCTTAAACTAGTGGTACAGGTATTTTTTTTTAAATACTTCTTATTGATATTTTACAGAGAGGAAGGGAGAGAGCTAGAGAAGCTAGAAACGTCGATGAGAGAGAAACATCGACCAGCTGCCTCTTGCACACCCTTTACCGGGGATATGCCCGCAGCCAAGGTACATGCCCTTGACCGGAATCAAACCTGGGACCTCTCAGTCCGCATACCAACGCTCCACCACTGAGCCAAACCGGTTTCGGCTGGTACAGGTATTTTTATTGATTTCAGAGAGGAAGGGAAAGAGAGAGAGAGAATCATCAGTGATGAGAGAGAATCATTGGTTGGCTGCCTCCTGCATGCCCCACACTAAGGATTGAGCCCACAACCCAGGCATGTGCCCTGACTGGGAATTGAATTGTGACTTCCCGGTTCATAGGTCGACGCTTGACCACTGAGCCACGTCGGCTGGGCTGTCTGTGGTGCCTTTTAGATGACCCTTTTGATTCTTTCTCTGCAACATCCCCATTTCTCTCCCTTACCCTCATTCTCTTCTCTCCCTCTTCCCCACTTTTCCCCTTCCATCTCCTTTTCTCATACGTGTTTCTTTTCTGTCTGGTGACCCCCACCCCTTCCTTTCAGGCCAGGAAATTCTCACTGTTTCACCTGCTCCTGACTTCCAAATGTAAAAAGGATGCTGACGCTCACACAGCACTCTCCCGGTTCCTGGACTCAGTTATCCTCAAGGACTAATGGGTGATATATTCAGCGCTGGCTTAATGTATTCTGCATGTGCTAAAGCATACGTAATTCACAAGCCAGCTGACAGGCACGCACCTACCATGTGTGCATTAGGTCACAAGCACACCTCGTTGCATCAGTTTATTTATTTTTTGCCATACCACTCTCACAAAGGTCAGAAGAAAATCATGTAAGGGAAAGGCAAAAACATTTTCATTTAGCCAAATTGGTTTATTCACCTTTTTGAAAAAGAGCAGCAATAGGACAAATAACTTAAGAAACGGGCTTTGAACAAATAGTCTTGCTAGAGACTTTTTACCAGCAGGAAAGAACATTTGTTTATCATCTCAAGAAAGGCAGCACCTGGCTCATGTGAAATTGATGAATGGTATGTAGCAGAAAAAAGAAAACCAGACAAGGTGTGTGTTATGAGCTTTGAAAAGGAGCTGGGCGGGGGGGGGGGGGGGGGGGGCGGATGGGGGACAGAGGGGGGTGGTCAGCATAAAGAGAACTCATGTGCACTGTATTTAAAGCTGTTCTGAGAAATCTGAAACATTTATTTTTGAGAATGGAAGCTCAGCTTCAGTGTGCCATAAAAATCTTTCTTCGACAAAATGGAATGACTTCTGAATGTTAGTAAAATCCCGTGTTCCCTTTTTTAAAAAAAAAAAAAAGCCTTTAAATTAGCACAAGAAGGAAATCACTCCCATTTGTGCCTACCGGACAAGGGAAAGGGAATAGAGGCAGAAGTTGGAACCAAACCACGTGAAAGCCACACCCTGCCCTCAGTTATCTCTCCCAGCTCTCCGCCTAAACAGGAAGAAGCCCCGGGTACCTGGGGCTGGGTCTCTGGGAAAACAGCAGCAGTTCGGTTCCTGTTTACCTTCATCTCCATCACAGGCAAGTGGGCGGATGTGATGAGCCCTGTGGAAATCAACTGTGCCTCGCATTCCTGCCTCTGCCCTGTGGGACAGCCCTTCGCAGAGGTCGAAACCTCAGATGCCTGACAGGACCAGAAGGCTGTAAACAAAGGCAAAAAGGGCCACCAGTAAGAGTTTTCAAACAAAACTGCTTGTTTGGAACTAAATGACAACGATATAGCACTGCTAAATAAAATATGCAGTGACATAAAAGAATGAGAATGATACATACTTACTTTTATGATTCTCAGGGATACCCTATATAATAAAAGCCTAATATGCAAATCAACCAAACAGTGGAATGACCAGTCGCTATGATGCGTACTGACCACCAGGGGGCAGATGTTCAACACAGGAGCTGTCCCCTGGTGGTCAGTGTGCTTCCACAAGGGGAACACCTCTCAGCCAGAAGCCGGGCTCAGGGCTGGCGAATGCAGCAGCAGCAATAAGAAGTGAGAAGTCCTGGACTGTGAGTGGGATGTCCAACTGCCAGCTTAGGCCTGCCCCCTATCCCCCATCCAATCAGCCCAGATCACTGGCCAGGCCAAGGGCCCCACCCATGCACAAATTCGTGCACAAATTCATGCACCGAGCCTCTAGTTCAAAAAGCCTCTAGTTTAATCGCAAAGAAAAATAAAAGCAAATCAAATTTGAAATCAAACTGACAAATTACTCCAATTATATATCATATGGATGACATACATAGAAAAGAATTCTTTCAAATGACTTAGGAATACAGTACTCTTACTGCTCATCTTTAATCAAATATATTCTAAGAACAAAAAAAGAGATCATCCCCCAACATCTAAAATTCACCAAGGAATCATATGATATTTCAATTTTAAATCTATCATAAATATATATATATATGACTATGGCAAATAAGTAAATATGTTATTGATACTAGGAACTGAGATTTCTTTTGTCAGAAAAAAGAAGTACAAATATAAAATAAAAAAGTTAAGGAAAACCATGTAATATTAAATTTGAATTGGAAGTATTATATCAATTTGTGATTTAAATAAATACAATTCTTAGCTTTAGCCACTAAAGAGCTTAGATGCAACTCCAATGGCAATAAGCTCACTGAGTTCAGAGATCTTGGTTTTTAGACACTGTTCTCCAATAAAAGGTCCCAGGGCTCTTTGGAGGAATGGATGGTTCCAGGTCAGGGGCTGGGAGTTACAAAGTAAGCCTAGGACATTTTCATGTGTCCCAAATAGGAAAGAACGCGGAGAATGTTGGGAAATCTCAAAAGGCACAGGAGCCAACCAGCGTGAAGGAGCTCCTGCTGGCCAAATTTGGGGCAATTTGGGCACCAAAAATGACTTCAACTGATTATAAAAGTCAAACAAATAAATAATAAATAAAAAACTGAGTAAATAAATAAAAGTTGAATCAATAAAAGTCCATATGACTCTTCCAAGCAGGAGAGACAAAAAAACTGATTTACCACCACTGAAAGTGACTGTAACGACTTCTTTTAAAAAATATATATTTTTTATTGATTTTTTACAGAGAGGAAGAGAGAGGGATAGAGAGTTAGAAACATCGATGAGAGAGAATCATCGATCAGCTGCCTCTTGCACACCCCCTACTGGGATGTGCCCGCAACCAAGGTACATGCCCTTGACCGGAATCGAACCTGGGACCTTTCATTTCGCAGGCCGACGCTCTATCCACTGAGCCAAACCGGTTTCAGCTGTAACGACTTCTTACTTGGAAAGTCAGCAAACAGAAAGAGGCTCTTACCCTGCCTTTAAAAGGAACTATAATTCATTCCCAGTAGGTAAGGAAAAGCTCTTGTTTCCTGAGGTCTGCCTGCAAAGAAACAATTTAGAAATTCCTCATTTTGCAACTGTTGGATTGTATATGCAGTCAAATACATGTCAGCAGGTGCTCGCATCGTTCAGCACAAGGTTGCTGTGGGACATAGTGTGTGCACCTGCCGGGCAGATTTTCAAGGGAACCCCAGCTTTCCCCCGGAAGGGCCTGTGGCCGTGACCTTGGCCAGCGGATTGACTTTAACGTCCCTGTTGTTGAACAACGTGGCATTCTGTGTCTCCTGATGGAAGTTATATGAAATACAAATCACTTATGAAATGTCCCTCTCAAATTCCCCATCCTGGCCCCTAGAATTAACTTGCAGTTTATGGGAAAAATTGCAGGGTGTGGAAGGGATGTGTTTGAGTAATATCACAAGGAAACTACCAGAGAAATGCAGAATACAGGTTTTTCTACCAAACTTTGGCCTCAGTCTTCTAAAAGTCAATGTCATGAAACAAACAAATATACTAAAGTTTGAAGAACTATTCTTGTTTAATTTGCTTAACTAAGTACAATGAGTGAAGCTTGATTGGCTCTGGATTGAAAAAAAATAAAAAAACTCTAAAAGCTTTTGGAGATAAGGAACTTTTAATTTGGACTGGCAATTAAATTTGGTTATAAATATTGTTAATTTTCTCTGGTGTGATAATGGTATGTTCTTAATCAAGATGTCCTAATTCTTAAGAGATTCAGGATGAATATTTAGGAGTGAAATCTCAGAATGTCCACTAATTAATTTAAAAAATTCAGATAGATGGTAGAAAGGTAGATAGATAGATAGATAGATAGATAGATAGATAGATATAAAGGACTCAAATATGACAAAATTTTAATAATTTTTGAATCAAAGTTGGGTATTTTTCATAATCCAAAGTTAGCAGGAAATTTATAAATGAATTAAATAAACAACATCTGGAACCTACTAACTGGATACTCCAGGCATTTTTCTTTTGCCCTAAATCACGGAGCAGAACTTTGCAAAGTGACATGTGAGAGGCGGGAGGGACCGTGGAGGTCCCGAGTCCAACCCGTCAGTGTAACCACAGGGGGACGAGGTCAGGTCCCTGGGCACAGTTGCTGGTGCAGGTTCAGGCCCGGCCTCCGGAGGCTTTGTTCTCCCAGTCAGAGAATGAGCTCCGCAGTCAGGCGGACCTGGACGCAAAGCAAAGCCCCTTGTGCCATCTCAGGAAAGCCACTTCAGAGTGCTGAGACACGTCTTCTCCCTATACCTTCCTCTCGGGATGATAAGCCATCTCTCACGTCGTCATTGGAGGACCCAGTGAGAAAAACGTGACTGATGAGCCTAGGGCAGAGCTGCCTCGCAGCCAAGGACCCCAGTAAAGGTCGGTTCTTGTCATTCTGGCCTCCCGCTCCTCACGGCCCCCTAGCCTGCTCCTTCCTCCAGCTTTGCAGACCCGTCTCACTCGGCTTTCATGAGAAAGGCCTGATGCAGGACCATCACACCATGGAAGGTAGCCGTGCTGTGCCGTTGTGTTAGGGACAGTCGTGAGCAGCTGTTCAGGGCCTCCTGCCTCCGCCGCTCCACAAAGGAAGCTGGCTTCAGGGCACATTCTTACAAAATAAAACTCTTAAGAACTCAGGGGTGGTGTAAAACGAATTTTTAGAAAAAGAAATAGAAGGTGTTAGTAAAATACAAACTTGGAAATCAGTTGACGATACACAGGTATAGTTTGTTGTGTGCTGCAAGCGGTAGACGGGAGGAGCCTGCGGCGCTTGAAGAAAAAGTAAATAGCTCCGACGTGTGGAGTATTTAGTATGTGTCGGTTGCTGCCCTGGGCCCTTTACACGTGTGATCATACTCATCGTCATAGCAACTCTGAGGGAGCCGTGATGCCCCTGGCACAGGTGAGCATGCCAGGCGATCTGCCCAGTAAGCTGCCGAGGCACATTTGTCTCCGGGTCCCCGCACTCTCATTGACCAGTGCGGTGCTGCAGGCTGTGGAGTTATCCTGCTCACAAGTGGTCTCGCCGAGGTCACTGGTGGAGGCTGTCCTTCTGACCAGGTCAGCCCGGGAGTACAGTCGATGGGTAAACTCTTGGAAGTCGTCCAGCCCACTTGCTGAGTGGCTGAAACCCCAGCTCCATTGGAGCCCCTCACACTTCTCACTCCAGGAGCTGTGCTCCCCACAATGGGGTTTCTGAACTTAAAGCAACCTCGGGCCTCGGGGCCTCAGGGCCAACTGACCCGAGAGTGTCTTCATGCTGGTGCCGCCGCCCCTGGCCACTGCAGAGGCTAATAGTGAGTCCTCTGGACTGGCCAATCGGTCCCTTGTGCCAGCAGCCCGTGGGCCGAGCCATGAGAGGGGACCTGGGCACGGCCTACTTGGAGCAGACCTGCTTCCCCGGGAATAGGCCTCCAGGCCTCCTTGAGCCACGACTATGATTCTGTTTCTGCTCCCAGAGTCGCACCAAGTCAGAAAGTGGCTTTCTTCTCCTTCCTGTCTGTCTACCTGTGAATCCTCTCAGCTTCTCCGGGTCCCTGGCTGCTGTCTGTCCTCCTTGCAGTCCCAGTTCTTCCGAAAACCACCCTTCGCCTCTGCTGTGGCCGCTGACCTCCACATGGCCAGGAAATGCATACTTCCTTCCATCCCCAGACTGGTTCCGGGTTTGTCTCAGTTTGAGTCAGAGGCTTTTGTACACAATGTGCCAAATAATGTACTCATAAGCTCCCCTGAATCCTTCCGGGAACTAGTTCAGTAAATAAATGAGTAGCTACTCTGTGTAAACCTCTGCTCTTGCTTCAGATAGCGCTCCTTAACATCCAGCAGAAAGTCAGACCAAGGTGGAAGCGATTACAGCACGAGGCCCAATGCAAATACCGTGAGAACAGCACCAAACACAAACGTTATCTGCGTTTCAGGCAAGGCCTTGTTCTAGGTGGGAAAGGTGGAATGGAGGTCATCAGAGTCGGGAAGCATAGACCTATAAAGTTTCTCATTGGAGGGATCATCCAAGTGGGTTTGTAAGGGATCAAGGTTGGTGTCAGGAAGTCCAGGGATGAGATCCTCACTTCAAGGGGAGAATAGGTGCAAGGATCGGAAGGTGTTGTTACAAAGAAGGACAGAAGGTGTGCGACAAGGAGAGATCGCCTCTCCCCTGCTCTCCACCCCCACTGCATCTTCAGTGCTCTGGCCACCAAAAGCTGGAAACATACTCTTGGTTGGTTAGCTGCCTACTGGAAATCCTTCCCTATCTCCGGTTGATTGTGGAGTTTGTGTATGTGAGAGAGAGAGAGCATGTGTGTGTGTTAGGACACAGAGAGCTTCATGTTTGGGCCTCACTGACCTCCCTACCTTTCACGCCCTCTTCGCCAACTGCCTCCACTGCATCTATTTCTGTCCTCCTTGCCTTGGAATTGGCTGTTCTTTGTAGCTATTGGCTGTGTGACTTAAGACAAGTCACTTCATCGTTCTGGGCTCTGTTATCTCTCTAGCAGTATTTTTTTTTCAAACTTCAAGTCATGACCCATTAATGAGTCAAGACCAATTTAACAGGTCAAAACAAACATTAGAATATGAAATAGAATAAATAACAAGCAGTCATATGAAACAGAATATATATTAGGTATCATGTATGTGTGTGTGTGTGTGTGTGTGTGTGTGTGTGTGTGTCACACTGGGTCATATGTAAATGTAATTCATACTGTAGATCATAGTCTAGAGAAGATTGAAAGTGCTTCTCTCTAGGTTCCTTTCAGCTCTAAAATTCAAGATGTGTAGACTTTTTCCAACTTTCCAAAGCTACCAATTCCTGCTGATACGACTCTCTAGAGTTCAAATGTACATATGCCAGAAATATTGTTTCTTCTATTATCTAGTCATCAACGTAATCTTTACTTCAAGCTTCTACGTGAATAGACCTGCACTTCCATTTTGTTGTCAGTTTGGGGGCCTTTCCTCCCCCTTCCAGGGTTGCATCAGAATCTGGGAGGGAGGCTCACAGAGGGCTAAAAATGATGAAAACTCCAAATAATGGTCTTGGATGTAATGTCTGTGCCCTTGTTAGCTCAGACTGCTATAAAAAAATACCAGAGACGGGGTGGCTTACACAACAGACGTTTATTTCTCACGGTGCTGGAGGTTGGGAAGTCCAAGATCAAGGTGTGAGCGATTTGCTTCCTGATGAGAGCTCCCCTCCTAGCTCCGGAAGGCCACCTGCGTGCTGTGCTCACGGCCTCTCCTCAGTGCATGCTGGGAGAGCACCCTGGTGCCTCTTCCTCTTGTTATGGGGCACTAATCCCACGATGGCATAACCCAAACCTAATTACGTCCTAAGGGCCCAGCATCCCAATACCACAGTGGGGTAGGATTTCAGTGTATGAATATCGGCAGAACACCCATATTCAGCCCGTAACTCGGTGCCAGCACCAAGTGGCCCCAGGCCCAGAGTCGTATGATTGTGCTTTTGCCACGTGTCGGGCACACATGCAGTCTACCTGAAGCCCTGTGCCCTCTTCAGAACAGAGGCCCCCATTTTTGCACAGCTCCCAGAAGGGCCCCACAGTGCTCTTCCTTCCCCTGGGCAAAGGCCTGGGAAAACCCCCTTTTTAATCTAGGCCCAGGCCTGCTCTCCCTCCGATGTCTCCAGGCCTCTCTCTGCTTCTCCCGCAAGCCCTGTCCTCTTCCATGGGTTTGGATTTTGGAAAACAAAACCCAGAAGGGCCTACAGACCCTTGCCCTGAGCCTTTTTTGAGGCAATGGGAAACTGGAAATGGGAGAAGTGAGAGGGGAAAAGGGTGGAGGAGGGTGATAGAAGAACAGAAAATGTTCGTGGAGAAAAACACATAATGGCTCATCCTATCAGTCAGCCACAACATCATGCTGCTCAGGGCAGCAAGTGTGGCTTCTCCCTCTCACTGCCCGCTGCCGGGCTCTGGTCACAGCTGCCTGTTTCGTGTCACCCGATGCCCCACACCCACCTTCCTCAGGGACTGCACAACAGTGTCACTAAAAGGGTCAGTCACAATGATTTGCTTTTCAGGAATAACTGAGGTAGAGTTATCTGACAGGTGGTGGTTTCAAAGTTCATGCAAACAAAAGCCTTATTTCTAAAGTTTACCCAGTGCTTATCTCTAAAGTACAAATCCTGTCAGCTGCTGAGAGGGACTATAACTCCTTCTCTGTATCACCACCCCCGCCCCCCGAAAAAAAAATCCCCAGAAACTATCCTATATAATAAAAGGCTAATATGCAAATTGTCTGCTCGGGAGTTCCACTGACCGGGAGTTCAACCGCTCGATATTATGTGTGCTGACCACCAGGGGGTGGCACAGAAGGAAGGAAGGCCCCGATAGGCCCTGATCGCCAGCGAGGCCTAGGAACTCTACTTGTGCATGAATTTCATGCACCGGGCCTCTAGTGGATTATAATACACTATGAACTAAGATATAATATTTAAAGATGAGCCTGTTGCCAAAACCGGTTTGGCTCAATGGATAGAGTGCTGGCCTGCGGACTGAAAGGTCCCAGGTTCGATTCCGGTCAAGGGCATGTACCTTGGTTGCAGGCACATCCCCAGTAGGGGGTGTGCAAAAGGCAGCTGATTGATGATTCTCTCTCATCGATGTTTCTAACTCTCTATCCCTCTCTCTTCCTCTCTGCTGCAGCTCTTTCTTCCCCTGGGTCACAGCTCACCTATTTCAGGCATGACAGGGGCAAAGGCCGACTTCAGACACTCACAGCCGGGTTTTGATATGGGTTTTGTTGCCAGGTTGAGAGTGAGGTGAGATGCCCTTCAAAACTGCCCTCCTCTGAGGTGCAGGTTCTTTTGATTTCTGACTCTGAAGAGAACATATGGCTGATCTTTTATTAGCTTCAGTCTAAATCTAAACCGACTGCTGCTTGCCTTAGGGTTAGCAGTCCTGCCGGTGTCTCCAAGCTGCAGCCTCTGCCTCTCGGGGAAGGAAGGTGCCAGTCCATCTGGCCTTCCTGGGGGTGGGAGGGGAGTCTGAGGTCCCCCAGCAAAGCTGGAGACAGTGGGTCAGCAGCCATGTCCCCGAGGGCTGCACCCTGACGGCCAGGAAGGGCACAGATCCATGTGAGTGGGACTGGCTAGCGCTTGCTGAATTCCTACATTTCCCATGTGAAGAGTAGGATTTCCGTGGCAAATATTTAACATTGAGAAAGGTGAGCTCCTCTGAAAGCGGGTAGGTTTTGGAGCCGCCTCTTCCTGCTTTCAGCTGATGGGAGCTCAGGAAATAGGAGTTGATTTTATTTTACGGCAGAACTTAGAGAGGAAGTTTGCTGTTGAAACATCCTAAGCTTCATTTCAAAGTGGAATCAAAATGATTTCTTAATTGCTCACTGGTTTTGGATTACCTGGATGTTCCAAGCTTATATTTTAGCAACACTGGGACAAGGAGCAGGTTGCAGAACTCTCTTTATGGATGGGACTGGGTTAAATTTTCTCACCCACTTAGCAGATCCTTGATAATAATGGGGAAGTTCTTGGATAAAGTGGGTGAGCAGAATAAAGCCCTCAGGGGGAATGCTGGCAGAAATTATTGCAGACTGCAGTTGGGATAATGGAATTTAATGGACTTCACATGCCTGTTCTTTCCTGTGGATGGTGACGTTATTAAACACACACACACACACACACACACACACACACACACACAACAGAGCCTAGCTTTGCCTAACAGCATGGACTTGTGAATATAGCTAGCATTTTTTGAACTATCGCTGTGCCACATTCTTTCTATGCAATTAATTCAGCGAGAGAAGTACAATGCTCTATGCTTACACACGAGGAGACTGCAAGTTCTGAGTAGTTTAGTGACCCGTCCAAGGTTACACAGCTAGTCAGTGGCTATTATTAGAATCTAGATTTGCCCAACACTGGAGTCCTTGACTGAATATTTTCAAACTAGTGAACTGAGATACAGTAGAGTTAATTTTAAGGCCAACTGACTTAGCAAAAATCATTAGTTAAAAAAGGGGAGGAAACGCAAGAGCTTCCTCTTAATAATGACATTTAATAATGAAAACGGCGAGAGCTCTCATTTGTTGGGCTCCTTCCGGGTTTCAGGGATGTTTCAGGGTACCCCGTGTCCCTTGTTGCATGTAAGCCAGAAAACAGCCCTGGGATTGCTGTCCACCTTCGTGCATGAAACTTAAGAGAGGTTGCCTAGCACTCTTTCGTGGAGCATCAGCCTCAGATAGGAGGATTAGGGTGTGGATCCAAACTATGGGCAAGTAAGATATAAAAAATCATAGACTCTTAGAGCAGAAAGGGGTAATCAAGGTGACCTAGTTTAATCAATCTATGTCACGTGTGGGGAAACGGGCTCAGGACCTTGCCCTGAAACACACGGTCAGGTCTCCTACCTCCCAGACTCAGGACATTCTTCTGTCAGATCTTGTGTAGCAGGACAGGTCATGGGGCCGAAGGTCATGAAGTTCACCCCTACTTCTGTAGGGGATAACCCTGCAGCCCAAAGAGTAAAGAGAACAGGTCATGGCAGGATTGTGAAGGGAACTGTGTTCATTCATTCATTCACTTCCCATTCACACACTGTACCTCTAGTGGGGTCTTACCTGTATGCCAGGCACCATTCTCTTTTTGAACTGTGAAATAATGACAGATGTCCACGCAACTCCTAAACTCTGTCAGACCTTGTGTGGAAGGCAGGGCATGTCTGACATTGTGTAAGAAGGCTGTGTGGTCAGGACATGCACTCTAAGTCATGGGACTGACCACAATTAGTGAGAAAGCCCTTCCGCCTGCCCCTGGAGCCGGAGGGGAGAGATCAGACTGGAGTACGAGGTATAGAACTTGATCCTAAATGTGAGTGTCAAAAATACCATTCTGCCTTACTTTTAGAGCGACTTGTCCTGCAGGACATGAAGTTCCACGCCTTTTGACTAGAACCTTGTTGGGTGATTTATTTTGACGCAGTTAATAAGAATAATGAGAAGCATCTGTTTCTATAACAGGGGTATTCATCAAGTTCATGACTTGTGGGCTGCTAGGGGCACTGATGGAGATAAGAGCATTCCCACGGTGCGTCAGACAGGCACAAGGTATGGCTTCAAGGGCAGGAGAGCTCTGTCTCCCCAAGCCGAAAGCATGAACTCCCAAAGCACTTGACGTATAAGATGGTTTTGGCTCAAAATATTTGCACATTATTGAAGGAATGTATGTCAAAAGGAAAAAAAAATGTTACTGAGAAAAGTGAGCTCAACAAGTTAAATCGCCACCCAAGGTTTCATATAACTAATTAGCAGCAATCTCGGGCTTGAAGCGTCCATCCAATTTTATTTCATTCTCCCAATTTGCTTCTTTGGAATCTTTCCACAGTATATATTTAAAAAGGACAGTAATATCGTGCCTTCCTCATTTCCAGAATAAGAATGTCAGCAACATGTCTTGCAATCCTGGAAGGAGCAAACGTGAAGTCAATGTATGGGAAGGCAGGCATTATCTCAGGAGCAGATCTCTAAAACCAATGCAGGGTGAGTAATGGCATTTCTGAAACTCTCTAATTTGACACTGAAAAAAATGCTTCCCCTGTGCAGAAATGCAATAATAATTCTGTTTTCTGGGCTACCTGAGAAATGAGACTTGAATGGTCTGCCTTCTTTGCCTAGATAAATGGATGAGAAGGTTCTAGCCAGTCTCTTCTGACTCAGTGTCCACCGGCATATTTGCTGCATTAGTGGTAAACAAGACCATGGTTGCCATAAAGGCACCAAGGTTGACACATGACTGATTCAGCGTTTTGGAACCCTGACAGCGAATGGGAACATAGCTATGTGACTGCTTGGATCAGGATGGCTCGTGGATGAATGAACTATTATTAATAATTGCTACAGAAAAAAGGGTTGTGCCAACTCAGAAGGCTCCGTTGCTTTAACTGTGCTGTGGGCCTGGGGTGAATGAGGCTGGAAGAAAGGTGAGGAATGAAAGGCAGAGACTCCTCTAATTGGGAGGGTCAGGTGCCTGTCAGCAGCGGGAGAGGGCGGGGCAGTGCGGGTCAGGACCCTGGGCCTGGAGAGGCGGGGCACAACATTCTTGAATCAGAGCCAGTATCCGGTACATACGGCCATTCCTCCTCTTCTGGTCAAACCCGTCTGGATGTGTCTAAGCAACGTTTTTGGTAGGCAGGCCCAGACTTTTAAAAACAGTACATGCTTCCTGCCCTTTATATACATTTTCCCTCATTAAACTTTCATTTGGCAGCCAATCCCCCCTAATTGTCTTGACTCAGCACATCAACCTCAAATACATATCCCAATGTCCGAGGCCACGAATGGAAAAGGAGAGTATCCCACGAGGGGGCATTCTGCTGCTTACCAGGGAGGAGGTCCTCTGGAGCCAACAGACAAGGAGTGTTTAGTGTGAGTGCTCAGCTCGAATCTCCACCCCATCCTGCTCCAGCCCTGAGAGGGAGGCCATGAGGCAGTGCACCCCAGTCCTGCCAGCAGTTGGGCGGGGTGTGGAAGGTTAGTCTCCCCACTTCCTCTCTGCATGGCAGCATTCTCTGGGCGGGCAGTGTACCCAAACCCTGCCAGGCATGAGACCATCACCGAGGCAACTTAAAATAAGTGCATATTTTCCGACTGTATCCCATATCTAATGAGTTAGAATTGGTTGTGAGGGGGGATAGGGTTGGAGGCAGGTCAGCTATAGTTCCAGCTAGCACTCAGGGATCTACCACCAGGATTAGAAGTCTGATTTTTAGGTTGAATTCAGGGGGGGGGGGGGGGGGGGGGAGAAATGATTTTTTAGATAATAAGACAGAATGCTAACTGCTGAGACACCCACTAGGAATCTTTATCAAATCATGGGCCACTATGACTTACGCTCCTTATGTCACTGCCCTTAGTTTGAATTGCGATCTTTGGGGAAGGAGCTCTGGGTCCTATGAAGTCAGAACTTCTTGAACACCTACCACGAGCCAGGCCCTTTGGGAAACACAGTGGGTCAAACATGTTTCCTGTCGACAGGAAGCTAACACCGAATCTAGGCCGTGGAAAACAAGACTCCCGTACACGAACAATCACGTGATAACCTAGAGACCGAAGGAGCCAGACGTACTGCAGGGATGATCCTGCCGCATCTCCGTCCAGGCCCTGCTGGTAACTGTCCTCCTAAGAGGCCAGGGACGGCCCCTTTTCACTCTCCAGCTGCTTCTCGTTCTGGGGACTGGGGACGCACCCCGGGGTGCACTGCGTGAGTCCTGGGCACCGCTGTCCAATAGGGTTAGAACGGAGCCCTAGGGAAGCACCCCCAATGTCTGAGGGAAGAAGTGGAGGAAGGCGGGGATAGCCAGGAAGGCCTAGATTTGTGAGGTAAGGACTGAACAGGACTGTGGGTTTCAGGGAGGGAGGGAGGTGGAAATAATGAAGGCCAGAAACAGAAATGAGAAAAGCTGGGAACTGCCTTTTGCCAGGTACCCCGGGAGCTCAGCATGAGAAGTTTGCCCAGCTGTGCTTTCTGACCCCAATATTCCAGCGCTTTGCTTTCCGTTCCCGGATCTGGCCATCAGATGCTAATTTTCTTATTTATGCACGCTCTACTGCAAGGCGAATGCTCCACTGCTGTGATTTTGAAGCTGCAGGGAATCAGCTGCAGGGTAGAAAGCTCCAAACGGCAGACAATTTTAAGACCTGCCGAACCAAACTCCATCAACTGAGATCGCAACGAGCCTGGGAGGAACCAAGGACGGTGTACAAAAGGGTGTGCTGTGAGACACGCTTCCTTCCTTCCTTCCTCCTAAAAGAGTGCTGGAGGGAAGGATGGTTGGGCAGTGACGTCCTTTCCAAGGCCTGAAGAATTCTAAAAACATACTGTAGAGGGGCGTTTGTTTCTCTCTATTCTCACAGAGAAGCAAACGTGTGTTTTCCTCTGAAACAACTAGAAAAAAATATTTATGTCTATCTCAACCTGGAGCCCAGCGTTTAATTTTGAAAATAATGAATGTATAGAAACTGAGTTTTCTTTAAAAAAAAAATGTCATAGGTGGTAACAGCGTTACTTACACAGCGTGTGTTACCAGCAGAACTTCCCATCCAGATTTTAGAGTGTAAATAGATGGCCAAAGTTGTTCCTTTATGTAAACTCAAATGTAAAAAGGAAATTGTCCTGAGCTTATGGGACAAAAAATAAGGTAGTTAGTAAAAAGAAAGAGAATGTGGGTATCTGATTTCTAAAAAGCCAAATACCAAATTTTCTTGACACAGTAAGCTGTGACATTTTAACCTAAAAGCAAGTGGCTTCTCAAGGTCTGCCAGCCAGCCAGCCAGCCAGGCACCGAGGGTCAGATGGTTTTTGGTGATATACCTGTGTGGGTGCCGGGTATCACCGCCCGGCAGTGCTCAGCAGGGCAGGGGAAATGCAACGTAACCATTCTGGTGGCAGCAGGAAGGTCCAGATTCTTCAGCAAGGGCATTGAATGCCCAGCATGAAGGAAATCAGTTTTCAGAGGCCTGAGAAGACAAAGAAGGAAATTACAGATGGACTAGAAGCCTGGCGCACGAAGATTCAGGCTAGCATGGGCTTTCCTTTCCCTGGCTGCGGGCACCGCCTTTCCACTCCGGCCCAGCCCCTTTCCGCTCCAGCCCCGCCTTCCCTGCTGCCCAGAGGCCCTGAGAGATTGGGGGTGGGGCAGAACGCCTGCGTTGTCACCATGGCGACAACACAAGCACCCCCCACCCATCACTCAGCGCCTGTGCATGCAAATTAACCGCCATCTTTGTTGGGTTAATTTGCATATCACTGATTGGCTGGTGGTGGGGTGTAGCAGAGGTATGGTCAATTTACATGTTTGTCTATTATTAGGTAAGATATGACAAAGAAGAGTTAGGAAACACAAAATACATTGCCCCTCCCCCTCCCGCCTGCAGTGGTTCTCAGCCTTTCCAATGCCTCAACCCTTTAATACAGTTCCTCATGTTGTGGTGACCCCCAACCATGAAATTATTTTCGTTGCTACTTCATAACTGTAATTTTGCTGCTGTTAATGAATCGTGATGTAAATATCTGTGTTTTCCGATGGTTGGTCTTAGGCTCTACCGCAGTGGTTCTCAACCTGTGGGTTGCAACCTACAGGTTGAAATTGCTAGCAGGGTCGCCTAAGACCATCGGTTGAGAACCACTGGTTTAAGGATTGTCCTAAGCCTTCGGGCACACCCAGAGATCTAAGCAGGGCACACTTGTTCTGTCTGTCAGCCGGAAGGATGCTTTGCAGTCCCCGCCCGGACCACTGGGGGCGCCCCCTCTGGCAGCCGCTCTACCGGACCATCTCCCACCTCTGGAAAGGCCCTTTCTTCCCACCCTCCTAGCATCATCAGTTTTCCAGCTTGCAGAGTCAGGTTTTGAAGATCAATCTTGTAATACTGTAAAGTTTCATTACATTGTTGCTTATTTTAAATTAGAAACTTCTGGATTCTTTCCTGTGGGGATTAATATGATGAAGTCAGCAATCTTATTTCCAGAAGAAGAACTAACTCAAGTGAAACTTGCCACCAAGATGATATTTCCAAGTGACATGTGCTTCCTAGTGACCAGCTCTGCCATAATGCTTTCCGACACTTGTTTTCCTTCCTGACCTGCTCAGCAGAAAGAAAAAATTTTCTCTGTAAAATGTGTTCACTCAAACTGACTGTAATACCCACACATGTCCAAAGTTTTCTTTGCAGAGCTTGCATTTTGACTCGCGTGTTGAGTAGTGCACCAAAGTCAATGAATGATAACAATGCTGTTCAGCTGCTTGACTGCCCATATTGGCACTTGACATTTGATTGAGAGTTTATTAACATAATTCTCCATGTTTTAAAACGTACTGTGAACGTTACAGCTTTATCCCTACATTGCTGATTCAACGTGGTTTAGGGTAATACTCTGTGAAGAAAGTTACGATTTTAATACAGAGATACATCTGAAAAGAAACAAACATGGAAATTAATAATTATTCAAAGTGTGTATACATTTTTTGGGGACAGCCTATATTTGTCTGAGTAATTCCTCATGCAACTTCAAGGCGGGCAGTGGAAAATTCAGCTATCCTGGAAGAGTGGAGAAAGAACCGGAAGGTACAGTAAGTCCTTCACGTGGTTGATAGGCCCTGTGACAGTAAGCGAAGTGGTCTGTAGCAAAACCAGTTTTTTACCATGGGCTCATTGCTATAAACAGGGGTTAAGTTCCTGTAGTGTCTCATCAACATGACCATGAAAAGGTGTTGAATGAAAGGAGGTTATTATACCACTGTCACCCCAGTAAATTCAATAATAATAAAAAAAGAGAGAGGATGTTATTCTGGGACCTGCTGTATTTATTCATATGCTTCATAGTTTAACAATTTATTTTTCCTCACAATGGGTTGTGGGTTACGTGATTCTCCTGCTGATCGCTCCTGGCATCACTCATGTGGTGGTGCCCTCCTGGCAGATTGGCTGGGGATTGGGCTGTCAGCCAGCAGGCACATTGAGCCACCGTGGGCTTTCTCACAGTGTGGTGGTCTCAAGGCAGCATTCCAAGAGTTTCAATTTCGTCGCCAACTCGAGAAGAAAGGTATCTGTTGGGCAACCCAGGTAAACCCAGGCGAAGACACACTAGGTGAGGTAACTCACCTGAGCTACCCTGTTTCCCCGAAAATAAGACAGGGTCTTATATTAATTTTTGCTCCCAAAGATGCACTAGGTCTTATTTTCAGGGGATGCCTTATGTTTCCATGAAGAAGAATACGGTACACATTTATTGTTAAATGAAGATAAAGGAAATTTATTACCTGTATACGGTACGGTAGTACGGTAGTTGTCAACACAAACCAGATAAACTGTGAATCCTGGGGGCCTTATTTTCGGGGGGGATGCCTTATATTTCACTCAGAAGGAAACATGTAAGTAGGTCTTATTTTCGGAGGATGTCTTATTTTCGGGAAAACCGGTATGTGGCTAAATGTGTGGGGGTGGGAAAGAGGAAGGCAGCTTTCAGTGTCTAGCGTGGGTAGTCGCTGGGATAGGGGAAGCTGAGAGGAGGTGGAGAAGCTGAGTTATCTTTGGACTTGTGGCTTTTTTGAGGTGCTTGCAGGAAATCCATGGGGAAGAGCTTAGAAATGATTGGCCTTCCTGGGACCCTAACACTTATTTTTCCAGGGAAATTGAGAAGCCGTGTAAGGATGAAACTGGCAAAATCCAACACCTGCCCAGTTCTCGTTTGTGGTGACGGGAAGCTGCTTCTCTGTGCCCGGTGTTTCCAGTGTATCATGTTGTGGGCCGTGGGCAGGTGGATGGTTCAGGGCTGTGTTTTCTGCCAGTGGTGATACAACAATTTTTTTTTTTTTTTAATGTTTAGTTTTGTTGTTGTTGTTTTTTTTAATATATTTTATTGATTTTTTTACAGAGAGGAAAGGAGAGAAATAGAGAGTTAGAAACATTGATGAGAGAGAATCATCGATCAGCTGCCTCTTGCAGACCCCCTACAGGGGATGTGTCCACAACCAAGGTACATGCCCCTGACCAGAATCGAACCCGGGACCCCTCAGTCTGCAGGCAGTCGCTCTATCCACTGAGCCAAACCGGTTTCGGCCAACAATTCTTTATCACAGTTCCGGTGACCTTGTGCAAGAAAGCTGTATTTCTGGCGAGAGAAATGGATCTTGAATATTCTCTTCTCTGTGCCTGGGGCATTATGTTCTTTGCACTTACAAGGGAAATTGATTTTTGATCAAGGGAGAGTCTCGTTTCCTTGTGGAGGACAGTTCTTGTGTTTTAGTCTGACCTTTGGTTTATTTGTAAATCAATTGCAATTAAAAACATTTAAATGTATAACTGCTGTGACATTGCCTAACTGTGAGTTAAATGAGAACAGTAGCCCCTGGAGGACTGAAAGTCAGGCCACTGTGGTGCTTCCGAGATCGCTCTGTGCTCTCAGGGGAATCGCGCTTGCATCCCAGAGTGCTCCACGTGGAGGGAGACATCAAGAGCATTGTGTAGTGCTTCGTTTTGATGTGCCATCACCCCTTTTATAGATAGCAAAAATAACTGGTTCCGCTGTTCAGTCCATTTTAATACCAAGCTTAGCTACCAGGTTATATAACCCTTTGGTGTAAGGTGGGCAAGAACGCAGATGGTATAGTAACCATAGCAACAGCACTTGGGCTTGTTTTCTGCCTGTCAGCTTTTTTCAACATCATGTTTCTTTTAAAGCAAAGGCTCTCTCTCTCTCTTTCTCTCTCTCTCTCTCTCTCCCCCACTCCCCTCCACTATTTCCATTTCCCCCCTTTCCCCTTGCACTCTCTCTCCCTCTGACCCTTTCTCTCAGAAGACTGAAAAGAACAAAGAAATTTCATATAACTTTCTCCTCTTTTTTCAATCTCTAAATTATAATATAAATCTTAATACAAATCTGAATTAGAATGTTTCCATTATAAAAGTGCATTTCTTATTTGTGTGAGGAAAATAAATTATAAAGCCCAAAGTTACTAAAATGAGACCATTTTAGTTCAGGCAAAATCATATGAGCCCAAATAGGTAGGCATGGACCCTCAAAGGCTCTTAGAAGCAGATTCTGCTACTTTTTTAAGTTGCATCCAACCTCTTGCTACTCTCCCGTTAAAAGTCTTCCTTGACTCTCAATGCCAAGGGCCTCATACTTAGAGGCATTTTAATTTAAAAATCTGGAGCCTGTATTCCAATTTGCCAAGCAGGATATCTGACAAGCACACTTGGAGTTTCTTGGGCTCAAAAGTCAATCTTGGGTGGGAGTACTTCAGGCCCTGCTCTCCTCTGAAACGTCTCTGTGCAGGAAACACGTTTTATCTCTGGTCTTTTATTTTTTATTTTTAAAAAAATATATTTTATTGATATTTTACAGAGAGAAAGGGAGAGAGATAGAGAGCTATAAATGTCGATGAGAGAAAAACATCAACCAGCTGCCTCTGCACACCCCCTACCGGGGATGTGCCCGCAACCAAGGTACATGCCCTTGACCGGAATCGAACCTGGGACCTTTCAGTCTACCACTGAGCCAAACCGGTTTCAGCTATCTCTGGTCTTTTAAATGTTAACTCTCTCAGAGAGGCCTTCCCACTGGGTTATTCTCTTAGTTCATTGTACACTTCCTCAATTGTGATTTATATTTATTTGCTTGATTACTTGTTTTTTTGCCTGTCTCTCCCAATAGACGCTGAGCTCTTTGAGGGCAGAGATCATTTTTGAACTGCTTAATATGTTATTCCCAGTGTCTTATGCAGGATTTGGCTCACTGTAAATAGTAAATAAGTACTTTTCAAATGAATGAATGAATGTTTCTTCTTGTATAAATTCCTTTTTTAGATTTTGCTGTAAAACAAAACCAACCCTTTTTTTAAATTATTATTATTTGAAGCATTGGTACTATTTCCCTTTTTACTTTGACTGCTAGGAAGCTCAAGTTAGATTAGTGCTCCATCGGTGTAGTTGTATTTGCTACTAAGCTAAACATGTTTGTTTCCTTTCTTTAGCAGGGCTTTTATTTTCTTTTTTACTGTTGTATTATTTTTATTTTAAGTCACCTCAAAATCTTTTAAAAAGCAACTACCATCCTATCTAATAAAAGAGTAATATGAAAATTGACCACTACTCCAAGGCACAAGATGGCTGTCCCTATGTGGTCAAAGATGGTTGCCCCCATGTGGACACAGGATGGCTGCCTCAAGATGGCCTTAAGGGGAGGGCAGTTGGGGATGACCAAGCCTACAGGGGAGGACTGTTGTGGGGGACCAGGACAGTAGGGGAAGGCAGTTAGGGGTGACCAGACCAGGAGAGGAAGGCAGTTGGGAGAGGCCAGGCCAGCAGGGGAGGACAGCTGGGGGGGACCAGGCCTGCAGGGGAGGACTATTGGGGGGGACCAGGATAGCAGGGGAGGGCAGTTAGGGGTGACTGGACCAGGAGAGGAGGGTAGTTGGAGGAGACCAAACCAGCAAAGGAGGATAGTTGCGGGGAGGAAGGCCTACAGGGGAAGGCAGTTGGGGGGGCGGGGTGGGGAGCAGGACTGCAGGGGAGGACAGTTAGGGGCAATCAGGCCAGCTGGGGAGCAGTTAGGCGTTGATCAGGCTGGCAGGGGAGTGGTTAGGGTGTGATCAGGCTGGCAGGCAGAAGTGGTTAGGGGTAATCAGGCACAGGCAGGTAAGCAGTTGGGAGCCAGCAGTCCTGGATTGTGAGAGGGATGTCCAACCACCCATTTAGTATTGGGCTTAAATGGGCAGTTGGACATCCTTTAAGGGGCCCGGATTGGAGAGGGTAGAGGTTGGGCTGAGGGACAACTCCCCTCCCCCCGTGCATGAATTTCATGCACCAGGCCTCTAGTATAATAATAAATAAATACCAGGTCCTTCATAGTAAAATAACTTTTCAGGAACCTCCCAGAGAGAAAGATGTATACTACGAATGGGTAACTCTTAAGTATTGACATGAACATGAACAGGAACCACAGAAACTTAAAATAGTAGAAAATTGAAAAGACTTTTTTTTTTTTCTTTTCTTTTTTTACTCTTCAGCTATGTTACAGGGCACTGAGTGAGAATTTAGTAAACATTACATATGAAACTGATCATGTTGATCAGCAAAATATTTGGATTTGTAAAGGATAAAATCTACTTGAAAGGCAGAAGTATTACTTTACTGCTGTATCTTATCTATCTATATCTATATCTATATCTATATCTATATCTATATCTATATCTATATCTATATCTATATCTATATCTATTTGTATGTATGTGCATTCTTACGAACCCACTTAAAATGTCTTTTGGGGGCCCATATGGGACCTTGCTGCCTTTTTGTAGAGAAGAAAAACCTGTCTGACGATCACGATTTCTGTTTTTTCCACCTTAAATAAACAGTGCTGCCAGACCATCCAAGCCTGCAGCTTCAGAACATGAAGTCCTTCCACTGACTCAGATGTGTTTGCAGCTGCTGGGGGTGGGGAAGAGGCAGCTTTAGAGGGACTCCTGGGCACTTTTCAGTATCTGTGGCCAGAAGGGGGAGCGATGGTGGGGTAGCCCATCAGTGACATCAGTGTCACCTGGAAGGTGGCGTGACAAGGGAGGATTTATTAATAGCAAGGACAACTGAGGAAATGTCACACAGGAAAGAAATGATTAGTGGCAAGAGAAGCTAGGAACCACTTCAGATGAAATAGGCAAGTCCTTTTCCCAGCAGTGAGGAAACAGACAGTACCCGCTTCTGTGCCTGAGGGGACAGGAATGAAAAAAGGCAGGTGAGTTGGTTTTCTCCCAGGCCTCCAGGTGAGTGGGTGGAGAGTGGAGAAGTGGTTAATGTGGATGAGGCGGGTCCTGAGCCAGTTCAAGAACGGAGGGTCCAGGCTTCCTCTGTCCCTATACCTGATACTCTGCGGCAAGGGGATACAACCAGAGGACAAGTGGAGAGTGATTTTCCTCCCTGCATTGCAAGGGACAGAGTGTCCTTCACCTTATGAAGTTCCATCTTACACCTTAAAAAACGGTCACTAGCCAAAGCCGATTTGGCTCAGTGGATAGAGCATCGGCCTGCGGACTGAAAGATCCCAGGTTCAATTCCAGTCAGGGGCAGGTACCTTGGTTGCGGGCACATCCCCCCATCGATAAGCAGCTTATCGATGCTTCTCTTTCATTGATGTTTCTAACTCTCTATCTTTCCCCCTTCCTCTTGTAAAAAATCAATACAATATATTAAAAAAAAAGAAGAAGAAGAAAAAAAAAGAAAAAGTCACCAAGCCCCCCTCTCTCTACTCTGACATTATTTCTATGAATCTGAGCTCATGGCTAATAATGGAGTGCTTTGCTTTGTGGAAGTTTGAGTGAATGAGTTAGGTAACGCAACCATATTCCCTTTGGGTTAGGAACGTATGGGGACAAAACCCACCCTAGTGTGTAGAGGGTATTTGCTTTATGGTATTGGTGTTTGTTTTTGGACATTCCTCTTTCCTAATAGCACCCAGGTTCCATATATAGAATGTTCTCATTGTGGGCAGTTTCCATGGGACAATTGGTAAGGTACCTGCCGAGTGCCAGCCAATTGAATCCATTCCACAGGTGATGGACATTGGGTGGTACCAGTCTTTCGTGGTTATAATAAACATTATTATACCTGCCTTCTGGTATTTATGTACAGAGAGGGGATTTGCTAGGAGTGGAATTGATAGATCACACAGTAACTCTTTTTTACTTTTCATTTTTTTGTTGTTGTTCTTGATCCATTTCCAGCACATTTTCTTCAACAAATATTTACTGAGCGCTGTCATGTTTAATCAGGCATATTAGGTGCTGGTGACAGTAAACAAAACAAAAATCTTTGCCATCATGACACATATATTCTAGTGTGATGAGACCAAAATAAACAAAGCAAGTTCTTTGATATAGTATGTTTCAGGCTGTTTTATGTTGTGGGGAAAATAAAGCAGAGGGGGAGGATCAGAGGGATGGTGAGGGAATTGCAATCAAGCCACCTCCTTATACAGTGGTGTCCTGCACGAACATGTTTGAGGAGGCCCGAGGAGGGGCGAAATCCAGCCCCCTGCTGGGGAGAAAGGTGCATTTTTCTAACTAATCAAGGTAGGGATTCAGGAGACTTCAAGTGGTGACCTTTAACAAGGATCACATGATCTCACTCAGATGTGGAATCTAATGAACAAGATAAACTAATGAACAGCATAGATCTAGAGACATAGAAGCGTGGAACAAACTGAGAAATCTCAAAGGGAAGGGGGATGGGGTTTGGAAGGGATCAACCAAAGAATTTATATGCATATATGCATAACCCATGGACACAGACAATAGTGCGGTGAAGGCGGGGGAGGGGTAGAGAGGGGAGGGAGGTAGAAGGTAGTACATGGGGAGAAAAGGGAGATATCTGTAATATTTTCAACAATAAAGATAAATTTTAAAAATAAAATAAATGGAGCACTTCTAGAAATGTCCTTCTGGCAATATTGAGATCTTGAACTTTTGAGCTCTTTGAATACAAGCCTTTACCTAAGTTTACAAACCTGATTACTATAGCTCTAAATCTTTCTTGATGATGAAAACAATCAGGTATTATAGAATTAAAATCTTGTTCAAGTCCATGACATTCACCTTATCCACGTAGCCTGGCTGGCTGTCACGGAGCAGTAAATGGGTTTCATGAGCTTCCTTTCACAGTCAGGCTAAGCATTCTTCCACACTTGGCAATGTTGACATTTTTTCATTGATTGTGTGAAGATTAAATCCAGCATTTTTCTGGGACTCTAAGTGAAACTGAATTACTATAATTTACAGGGACAGCTTTTCATGGAAAAAGAACATATATAAGTTTTGCCCTTTTCAAGCATAGTATATATGTACTGACTTGCAATGTCTTTTAGTAAGAGCTAATTGCTTGGCCCTTGTAGGCTAATTTCTTGAATATTTTAAGGTGCACGCCAATTAGTCCTCCCTGTATAAAGCACATTTCACCATTTTCTTCCCAAGGCAAATCAGTCTTGACTTGTCTGCCATTCTCTGGGTGCAGACATGTATTAAGCCAACTTCTAATCGACTTAGAGATAACATCATGGAGTATGCCATGTAAAAAGAAGGCAATATTTTCACTGCACTTCTTCTTTCTCTGGATATCATTAATATTTTATTTTGACCTTTTATTTCCCTTGGAATTTGTTGGATTGTGTTGAGTCAACCGATTTTGTCTTCTGTGTCTCTGTACTCTTTCTTAACCTGTTGAAAAAGTGGCAGATGGTTTTCCATAGTGGTCACACCATTTTACATTCCTACCAATAGTGCATTACTATCAGTTTCTTCATATTTTCACCAATTTATTATCTGTCTTTTGATTATTGCCATCCCAGTGGATGTGAAGTTGTATCTCAGTTTAGTTTTGATTTGCATTTCTCTCATAGCTAGTGATAGTGAGCACCTTTTCATGTGTTTATGGGCCATTTGTGTATCTGTATATGTATATGTATATGTATATGTATATGTATATGTATATGTATATCTTCTTTGGAGAAATGTCTGTTCAGATCCTTTGCCTGTTTTTAAAATTGGGTTAAAAATATCTTTTTATTATTGAGTGATATAATTCACATACAAATTTCTTATTAGATATAGAATAACAAAAATTTTCTACCATTTGGGAATTGTCCTTTCTTTTTCTAAAAAAATATATTTTTTATTGATTTCAGAGAGAAAGGGAGAGGGGGGAAGAGCTTGAAACATCAATGATGAGAGAGATTCATTGATTGACTGCGTCCTGCACACCCCTTACTGAAGATCATGCCCACAACCCAAGCATGTGCCCTTGACTGGAATCGAACCTGGGACCCTTTAGTCCGCAGGCCAAGGCTCTATCCACTGAGCCAAACCAACTAGGGCTGCTTTCACCTTCTTGATCAGATCCTTTGAAGCACAAAAGTTTTCTGTTTTGATGTTTAATGTATCATTTTTTCTTATTGTTGCTTGTGCTTGGTTGTCATATCCAAGAAACCATTGATTAGTTCAAGGCCTTAAACATGTATGTCTATGATTTCTTCTAAAAGTTTTATAGTTTTAGCTCTCAAATTCACATTGACCCATTTTGAGTTAAATTTTGTATGTGGCATAAGGTTGGGGTCCAACTTTATTGCTTTGCATGTGGATATCCCATTGTGGCAACACCATTTCTTAAAAAGCCCATTATTTTTTCATTGAGTTGTTTTGGCACCCTTTTTGAAAATGTACTGACCCTAAATGTGAGGGTTTATCTCTGAACTCTCAATTCTATTCCAATGATATATGTCTCTCCTATGCCAGTAACACATTGTCTCAAATACCTCAGCACTGCAGTAAGTTTTGTAATTGGGAAGTGTGTCTTCCAACTCTGTTCTTTTTGAGATGGTTTTGGTATTCCAGGTTCCTTGAATTTCCATATGAATTTTAGGTTCATCTTACCAATTTCTGCAAAAAGCCAGCTATGGTTTTAATATGAATTGCATTGAATCAGTAGGTCAGTTTGGAGAGTATTGCCATCTTTACAATATCAAGTATTTCAATTAATGAACACAGAATGTCTTTCATTTAATTTAGGTCTTCTTTTACTTACTTCAACAAACATAATTTTCAAAGTATAAGTTTTATATTTCTGTTAAATTTATTGTTGGGTATTTGATTTTTTGATACTATTATAAATGGAATTTTTTCTTTATTTATAATTTGGTCATTGCTACTGTATATGATTGATTTTCTTTTTAAAATATATATATTTTATTGATGTTTTTTTACAGAGAGGAAGGAAGAGGGATAGAGAGTTAGAAACATCGATGAGAGAGAATCATTGATCAGCTGCCTCTTGCACACTCCCTCCTGGGGATGTGCCTGCAACCAAGGTACACACCCTTGACAGGAATCAACCAGGGACCTTTCAGTCAGCAGGTAGATGCTCTTTTCACTGAGCCAAACCGGTTTTGGCTGACTGGTTTTCATATATAGATTTCATGTCCTATAACCTGGATGAATTCATTTATTTGTTGTTCTAGTAGTTTTTAGTAGCATTAGTTCTAGTAGTTTTTGTTAGTTTTTAGATTTTCTGTATACAAGAAAGATCACCTGCCAATAGAGATAATTTTATTTCTACCTCCCCCCACAAATCTGGATGCCTTTATTATTTTCCTTGCCTAATTTCTCTGAAACAGCCAGTGCAATGTTGATGAGAAGTGGTAAGAGCAGACATCCTTTTATTGTCCTTGATCTTCAGGGGAAAGAATCAAGTCTTTCACTGTTAAGTATAATGGAAGCTGCGAGTTTTTCATACTCTGGGGAAGGCAGAATGTTTCTTCTACCTTTCCAGGTTCCTGCAGCTGGTCTAATAATGAAATCAGCATGTGATAGATTAACAAGAGAGAATAACCAAATTTAACTACAGACATACATAAGAGAATTTCACATACATGAGGGAGTGAGAGACTCCACCTACGTGAGACGTTCAGAGAGACGAAAGTTAAAATGAGATACGGTATGTATGGCATTCTAGGATAAGGATGAGATAAGATGCCTTGGGGCTTGAGAGGGAAGTAAAGTCATTTGCAGAGTAAGGAAACTTCCAGGAGTTAGAAGTTTGCCCTGTCCTACAAATAGGTGACTATAAAAAGTTATTGCTGGTGACAACTCTTATTATGGGCAGGGCCCCTAATAGAGGAGAGATAAAAATGTCTCCTGAGCCCACAGTGTCTCAATCCCCTTCAGTTCAAACTAATTCACAAACCAAAGGGGCACATCTTAGGGAAACTTGCTCTAAATCTTTTTAGTCCCACCCTTGAAACTTCCTGAGAAGTTTCACATTCCAGAGGTTGGGTTGATAGATTGCTTCATATCTCATTAAACCAGTGTCGGGTCTCGAGAAGAGGTCAGTTAGTTAAATAGTGGTGTCTCATTTCAGAAGGTAGTGATGCGAGTGGGTCTCCAAAGTCAGGCCCATGGAGCAAACAATTAGGTGTCTAAAAAGTATTTAATAGGAGACATCTCTATAGAAACCGAAGTGAGCCAAAGGCTAATGACTGAAGCAGATTACAATTCCAGTTTCTGAGCTCTGAAGTCAGCCAGTCGAGATTTCTAGATATCTGGCTTGAAGCATCTTAGATGGACAGAAGCCAGTCAGCGACAATCTACTGGATATTCCTAGCTTGCATTTTGAATATCTCTGGTATTCAAAATTCTGCAGCAGACCCAAAGATTGTTTAGGTATGAATTATTCTGCTGATTTTTCTCATTTATATTAAGTCCAACTTTAGCTCTCAAGGCTTTGGGTGAAGACCAGTTTTCGTTCTCAGTGTTTCCAACTCAAAATTGGAAATGTGAGTTGGAGAGTTATGACTCTCCAATATTAGATATTGAAGGAAACTAGAATTCAGTATCTAGTCCAGTTTACAGGTAGAAACAAAACTTAAAAAAAAAACACACCTGTGAATAGCACTGGAATCTTACTTTACAAAGGTGCATTTCTGAAACATTTCTCTATAAAACCACCCTCCCTTTAACCAAAGGTGAGCTTTGCGCTGCTTCTAGGACTGCACTTCTGGTTTTGCAAATATTTGTAACTTAAGGACAATTGCTCTCAAAACCCCAAAGAATTGGGTTGTAATTTACCTAATTTGTGTCTTTCCCTCTGGACACATAGTTTTATTTTACTTTAGGGGTTAACGCCTATAAAAAATTCCTGTCAATCTCTGACTCTGAGCTTCCAATGTTGCCAAATTTCTGATCATAGTTACTAATTCCTTCGTTGTGCCTGGTCAGGTTTCAGCTGGGACACACAGTAAATACCTCTGGCAGTACTAGACAATTCTGAGGACTGAAGAGGGTGGGAAAATTATTACCGTCCAGTTATTCTCTTTCATAGTCAAAGGGAAGAAATGACATCCTGCATGCCCCAGGCACACAGAGAGCCAAGACGGTCCGTCAGGACACAGGCAATCCCTGTCTCTGGGAGAAAAAGGATCAGTAGCAATCGGCATGGATTTGGGAAGGAAAAGACAACATGAAATTTTATTTTACTCTCTCACTGGGCTAGGGAGATAATCCATTTACAACACTTCTGAGCATCCTCCTGGGGTTTAAGAACTGCTCTAATTATGGCCGTTAGGTTGTTCCTAAAACAGGGAATGAAAGATATTTGAAAAGGATCACCTGTGAAGAATAACGTCAGTTTTATAGTCTTTTATTTTAGGTACCTCTTATATCTTAACTTTTTATTAGCCTATTACAACAAATCTTTCAATGCAGCTATTTAGTAAATTTTCTTCTTCTTTTTTAAAAAATCTTTATTGTTCAGATTATTACAGGTGTTCCTCTTCTCCCCTCCCCTCCCTTTAGCTCCCCTCCACCTGATTCTCAACCCCACCCCACACCCTTACCCCCACCACTGTCTTCATCCATAGGTGTAAGATTTTTGTCCAATCTCTTCCCGCACCCCTCAGACCCTCTTCCCCCTGAGAATTGTTAGTCCAATCCCTTTCTATGTCCCTGATTCTATTATATGTCAACTCATATGCTATTATTGTTCAGTATTTTAGCTTTATCCTATTTAACTTTCATAAATTAGACATTAGGGTTATTATTCAGCTACATTTATACTCATACTATAGGCCTGGCGCACACGATTCATGCACTGGCGGGGTCCGTTGGCCTGGCCTGCAGAGATGGGGCTAAAACTCGCTTTCTGGCATCCCCCAAGGGGTCTCAGATTGCAAGAGGGCTCACAGGCCAGGCTGAGGGATCCCACCAGGGCACGGCACCAGGCCTCCAGCATCCCCCGAGGGGTCCCAGATTTCCAGAAGGCGCAGGCCAAGCTGAGGGCTTCATGCACAAGGCCTCTAGTATGCATATACGATCTTTGGTTAATCTCTTCCCACTCTCTCCCCTCCCCACTTCTCCCTGAGGTTCATCAGTCTGTTCCATGTTTCCATGTATGAGGCTTCCGATCCCACATTGAGCATCTGCCCCCTGGTGGTCAGTGTGCTTCACAGATCCCGGATGGTCTGCAGATTGGCTGGTCCACCAGTCAGTTAGTCTGTGGTCAGCCAGTCACTTAGGTTTTTACACACACACACACACACACACACACACACACACACACACACACATATCTTTGCTTGTCATTCCTTCTTACCTCTCATGCAACCCATTCAGGATCACTTTCTGTCTGGAGCATATTCTTTAGAATTTCTTATAGTTAAGGGACTATTGGTGCTAACTCTCCTAGTTCAAGATGACTTGATTAATGCCTTATTTCACGCTCATTCTGGAAATAAATTTATAAACCTTTATTGATACACTTTAAAAGAGACCAACTCATAATATGTAATGTGTGTAAATACAAAGACTCAAACATAAAGATACCAATTTTATTTCAAATTCAACACAATTCCAAATTCTTCCAGGTTTTTTGTTTTTGTTTTGTTTTAGTTTATTACACCGTAAGCTAACTCTAAATGAAAGATTCTGCTAAATGGAGCCTCTTCCAGATATAAGGCTTACAGAGATATGATAATTAAGATCATGTGGTTTTAGCAAAAGGATAAAAAAGAGAGGGAGAGAAATGGAAAGAAATATATGTCCAGGAACAGAGCCGAGCACCTATGGGATCTGGATTTTTAATATCAGAGGTATTGTGGATCAGGAGGGAGAGATAAGCCTTTCAATAAATGCAGCTGGGATGATGGATATCTGTATAGGGGGAAGTGAAACTGGATTCCTAACTCATGCTATACCCAAAATCTACATTATGTGGAGTAAAAACAAAACCTTTAAGATATTCTTATGCATTCAGGGTTAGGAACTATTGTGTTATTTAGGGAAAAAATTTAAACATTTAAGGAAAAGACTGTGAATCAATTAGATCGTGTTAACATTTAAAAACATCTGTGCAGTTACACATTATTAAAGTAAACAAATTTGTGATATATCATGTACTTTTTATTTTTAATATATTTTTATTGATTTCAGAGAGCAATGGGGGGGGGAGAGAGAGAGAGAGAGAGAGAGAGAGAGAGAGAGAGAGAGAGAGAGAGAGAGAAGAGAAATAAAGAAACGTCAGTGATTAGAGAAAATCATTTATTGGCTGCCTCCTGCATGCCCCACAATGGGGATTGAGGCCACAACCCAAGCATGAGCCCTGACTGGGAATCGAACCGTGATCTCCTGGTTCATAGGTCGACGCTCAACTACTGAGCCATGCAGGCTGGGCTATTGTGTGCTATTTATTTATTTTTTATTTATTTGTTATTTAAATTTATTTATTTATTGTCTAAATTTTTACATATGTCTCCTTTTTTCCCAATTGACTCCACCCCAGCCATTCCCACCCTGGGCAAGCCCTACCACTCCAGTATCTGTATCCATTGGTTATGCTGATACGCATGCATACAAATCCTTTGGTTGTTCTCAACCTCCCCCTCTCCTAACCTCCCCTGCCATTTGTCTCTGGATCTATTTTTGTTCATCAAATTATGTTGATCATTATATCACACATATGAGTGAGATCATGTGATATTTATCTTTCTCTGATTGGCTAAGTTCACTTAGCATAATGCTCTCCAGTTCCATCCATGCTATTGCAAATGGTAAAAGTTCCTTCTTTTTTATAGTCACATAGTATTACATTGTGTAGATGTACCACAGTTTTTTAGTCTACTCATTTGCTGATGGGCACTTAGGCTGTTCCCAAATCTTAGCTATTGTAAATTGTGCTGCTATGAACATAGGGGTGTATATATCCTTTCTGATTGGTGTTTCTAGTTTCTTGAGATATGGTCCTGGAAGTGGGATTACTGGGTCATAAGGGAGTTCCATTTTTAACTTTTTGAGGAAACTCCTTACTGTTTTCCAGTGGCTGCACCAGTCTGCATTCCCACCAGCAGTGAAGAAGGGTTCTTTTTTCTCCACATCCTTGCCAGCACTTGCAGTTGGTTGATGATAGCCATTCTGACAGATATGAGATGGTATCTCATTGTCATTTTGATTTGCATCTCTCTGATGATTAGTGACTTTGAGCATGTTTTCTTTTGTCCCCCGGCCTTCTGTATGTCCTCTTTCAAAAAGTGTCTACTTAGGTCCTTTGCCCATTTTCTGATTGGATCATTTATCATCCTTTTGTATGAGTACTCTGTAAATTTTGGAGATTAAACCCTTATCAGAGATAACATTGGCAAATATGTTCTCCCATGCAGTGGGCTTTCTTGTTTTGTTAATGGGTTCTTTTGCTGTGCAGAAGCTTTTTATTTTGATATAATCCTATTTGTTTATTTTTCCCTTAGTCTCCATTGCTGTAGGAGCTGTGTCAGTAAAGATATTGCTACGACATATGTTTGCTATTTTGCCGCCTATGGAGTCTTGTAGGATTTTTATTGTTTCCCATCTTACATTTAAGTCTTTTAGCCATTTTGAGTTTGTTTTTGTGTATGGTGTAAATTGGTGATCTAGTTTCATTTTTTAAGCATGTATCTGACCAAATTTCCCAGCTCCATTTATTGAAGAGACTGTCTTGACTTCATTGTATGCTCTTGCCTCCTTTGTCAAATATTAATTGAACATAATGGCTTGGGTCAATTTCTGGGTTCTCTATTCTATTCCATTGGTCTATATGTCTGTTCTTGTGCCGGTACCAGGCAGTTTTGAGAACCGTGGCTTGGTAATATAGCTTTATATCTAGTATTATGATCCCTCCAACTTTGGTCTTCTTTCTCAGGATTGCTGTTGCTATTTGGGGTGTTTTTTTATTCCAGATAAATTTTTGGAGAGTTTGTACTAGATCTTTGAAATATGCTATTGGTATTTTAATGGGCATTGCATTGAATCATAAATTGCTTTGAGTGGTATGGACATTTTAATGATATTGATTCTACCAATTCATGAACATGGTATGTTCTTCCATTTGTTTATGTCTTCCTCTATCTCTCTTTTCATTGTCCTGTAGTTTTCTGAGTACAGGTCTTTTACCTCCTTAGTTAAGTTTATTCCTAGGTATCTTAATTTTTTTGGTGCAATGGGATTGTTATTTTTAATTCTCTTTCTGTGAGTTCATTATTAGTGTATAAAAAGGCCATAGATTTCTGAGTGTTAATTTTGAATCCTGTTACATTGCCAAATTCATTTATTAGGTGTAGCAGTTTTTTGATGGAGTCTTTGGGGTTTTCTATGTACAGTATCATGTCATCTGCAAATAAGGCCAGCTTTACTTCTTTTTTTCCAATTTGGATGTTTTATTTTTTCTTCTTGTCTGATCGCTATAGCTAACACTTTCAGTACTATGTCTAACAGGAGTGGTGAAAGTGGGCATCCCTGTCTAGTTCCCATTGTTAGGTGAAATGAGTTTAGTTTTTCCTATGATGTTGGCTGTGGGTTTTTCATATAATGCTTTTATTATGTTGAAGTATGATCCCTCTATTCCCACTTTGCTAAGAGTTTTTATCAAGAAAGGGTGTTGGGTTTTGTCAAATGCTTTTTCTGCATCAATTGATATGATTATGTGATTTTTGACTCTCAAATTGTTTATGTGCTGTATCACATTTATTGATTTGCGGATATTGTAGTATCTTTGCATCCCTGAAATAAATCCTACTTGGTCATGATATATGATCTTTCTAATGTAATTCTGGATCCAATTTGCTAGAATTTTGTTGAGGATTTTAGCATCTATGTTCATCAAGAATATTGGCCTGTAGTTCTCTTTTTTTTGTGGTGTCTTTATCTGGTTTGGGAATTAGGTTAATTTTGGCTTCATAGAAAGTGCTTGGAAGTGTGCCTTCCTCTTGAATTTTTTGGAATATTCTGAGGAGGATAGGTTTTAGTTCTTCTTTGAATGCTTGGTAGAACTCCCCTGTAAAGCCATCCAGACCAGGGCTTTTGCTTACTGGAATATTTTTAATTACTGCTTCAATTTCTTCAATGGTTATTGGCCTATTCAGGTTTTTAGATTCTTCCTGATTGAGTTTTAGGAGCTTGTATTTTTCTAAATATTGTGTGCTTTTTAAATTGAGGCATTGAGTACCAAGATATACTGCAGATATAATAATCATAATTTGAAAGTACTGATGAATATAAATGATATTTGGCAATATTAGCAACAATCATAATGTTTACCGGTCTCCAAGTCATAGATGATGCTTATACTATTGTGGTTTGTTGTCTATATTTCATTTCTAAAGAAAATGCTAAATTCTGGTTAGACATTTGTGAAAATAATAGTAGTCTGTAGATTAGACCAAGACTAGTATGAAGTGAGTGAAGCAATCATACTCAGTCAGCAAATTTAAGGATTACTAAAAACTCAATTATAAAAATAGTTTAATGTAATACTTTAAAAATTAAGGCAAAAAATCAGAATGAACAAAATATCAAGATTTTTAAATAAAGAGAGGATCAGTATAGAGGTCCTAAATCCTAACCACATTCCCTAAGGATTCTATCCATGAACCCCATCTCCAGCTTAAGAATTCCTACATTTTAGACAGGTTGTCTCACTTTTATTTTAACGACTTATTTGGCATTGTTTGGGAAGAGCTATCAAAATCTCCCAATCTCATTTTTGCATTAATAATCTTTATTTATGACTAGGAGTACAAATAGGTTTTTCTGTGCTACATAAATTCCTCATAGTAAAATCAAGTTTCAAAATCCAATAATTCTTTCTCAGTGCTTTGACATTGTTGACAAAGATTAGGAAAACAAATGGAAAAAATAATTTTGACATATTATAGTTTCTGTGTCTGTAATCTACTAAAGGCAATTCATTTAAAAAATAATTCTGATATTTCTCTTATAATATGAGATTATTTTTTGCTATAAAAATAAATTTCAGTGGTGGTAGCCTTCTAAGGTAGAGGAAATGTTCAGGAGAACATGCTAACTGGTTAGGGACACTTCTCGCCCATAAACTGCCTTGTAGAAACGCAATCGGAGACAGAAAACCAGCTTTAATGTGCTTTCATTCTTTATTACAAAGCCATGCTCTTTTGAGAGTCACTCTTCAACAAGAGACATATTTGTATATTCAGCTGGCTCCTGTGCAGGAAGAACAGCAGTAGCAAAACAAGTTTTTCAACACGGTGTTACAATTCTTTGTGGAATTTTTGGAGGACCTGGGCTTTATTTTCAATTGTTCCTCCATTTGCCGCCACCAGTACTGAAGCTCCACCTAGGGCCCTTTTCTGTAATTACATTCATATTCATTAAAGCTAATCGTTAGGACAGCCATGTGGAAAAAAACAGTTATGCAAATCAGAGTGGCTGTCTTTGTTTTGCTCCAAGTATGTGTCCAGCACATACAGATTAGATCTGGTCACTCACAGGAACGCTGCGACAGTGAACCCATGGGCTGCTGGCCAGGCAGGGATGCGGTCAACATCTTATCTCTGGCCTTGGAACATTGCTCTCCAGGAATGCAGCCAGCTAACCTTCCTAACAAGGTGGTCCCCGCCCAGGAAGGGAGGTGAAGTGGAGAAACAGTGCAGGACCGGGAAGGCCAGCTGGGGAAGGCGGGAGAGGCTTCAGACAGTTGAAGGCAGGAAAAGATCAAAGGGAAGGCCTGAAGTACCTGGTTTAGCAGTTGCTGTACAACTCAAAAAATCTTGGTTGTCTCCTCCATCTTTTATATTTCTGTTGGTTGGATTGTCAGTATTTTATGCCTGGTCCACTTGTTGTTTTTTTTTTGTGTGTGTGTGAGTGAGTGTGTGTGTGTTTTTACTCCCCCTCCAGCAGTGAGAGATGCGGAATGCTTTGCGCTAGCACCCCAGAGTGTTTTGGCTCACACCTGCCATCTGTCTGCTTAGTCACTGTGCAACCATCTTCTCACTGATGATTTCTATTTGATGTAAGAACTGGCAGGCGGCAATGGTTGTGTTGGGAGATGGGTGGATTCCGAGTTTTCTTTATTCTTGTGGTGATGCGGCAGGGCGCATCGATGTTTCAGATCTCCACGTGGCTTTTTCTGGGAACTGCCATATGTTCCTAAAGACACATAGCGTGGGGGAGAGGAGTAAAAAAGAGGGGGAAGGGGATTCCTTTTGAAAGTGTTATTTAAAAATTGTAGACATGTAGACCACTACCACTCAGCACTGAGCAAGGGGAGATCTCCCAAATTGTTTATATGCAGACTCCATATAAATCATCCCAGCTCCTAATTTCAGCAAACTACCCTGACTTTCTGCGTGTTCCCATGGACAGTCTTGCTCTGTAGAGTTTGGGAGTACATTCTCTGTGAAGGAAGACAGAGCTGTAAAGAACTAATTGTTTTTACATGTAGACATTGAGACTGAAGCAGAAATTGTGCTTAAAGGAACCATGCTAGGTATGTAGCCATTTAGACAAATAAACCCACCTTAGAATCAGATTCCAAACCAGAAGGATGTTTATTTAGTGAAACATTTATTTCATATGCTCACAAAAATTTACATTTTAATTACTTTACATATGTAAAGGATATAGTGTATATATATACATGTGTGTGTATATATATATATATATATATATATATGCATGCATAAGTACAGTGTGAATAAGAAAAGTAAACATTACTATCCACCACTCAGCTTAAGAATGAACTGTCATGTTTTGAAGTTGCTTCTGTAACCTCACCTAGCATTACCACCCTCTCCGAGTACTCCAGTCCTTGCTTCCTAGAATTTATGGGTTATCATTTATTTTTTTTTCTTTTAAACTTATATGCGGGGGCCTGATGTGGCGGGATCTCCCTTTTCCGCGTCCCGCATGGAAAGAGAGATGAACGAACCGGTTCTCAGGGGAGGCGGCCAGGGATTGAGAAATATTAGAAATAAAGAGAGAAGACACAGAAATAGATTTTAAGCTGGGAGCTGGAAGGGTCGCCGACCTCCTCTGCTGGAGAGGCAGACTGACGACTCCTGAGCCACACAGCACATCTATTTGTACTCCAATCTAACAAGGGGGTTTCACAGAAAAACAAGGAGCCTGGGAGGGCCCCGGTCCCACCCACTCCTTCCTCCTGGATAAACACAAGCCAGGAACTAAGAACATCTCCGAACTCCCAGGGAGTGCAACTGACATGATTCTGCCAATATCCCAGGCCCAGTCAGCAACAATCTAAAGAATGTCCAGGTATCTTCCCATTTGGCCCTCTACACTTATGTATCCCTAAATAATGTTTGTTGGCTTTTGTATGTTTGGTTCTTATATAATTGGTACTGCAAAGTATGTATTTTCTGTCACTTTCTTTTTCATCAGCATTATGTGTCATTCCTATGGATGTGTAAAACTACAGACCTTCTGTTTTCACTGCTTTATATTAAGGATTCCATTATACTATGAATCTACCACCACTTATTATCTTGTCTCCTGCAATGGTCCTTTGGGTTGGTTCCAGTTGACTATTAGAACCAGTGCGGCGCTGAACACGTTAGTACCTCTGTTCTGTTGCACACATGTGAGACTTCCCCTAGTCGAGGGTATTGATCTAGAACTGGAATTGCTGACTGTTAGATGGATGCATCTTTAACTTTCTTAACTTTCTTAGATAATGTCAAATTATTCCCAAAGGGGATCAGACACATTTACCCTCTCATTAGCAACATATAAGGAAGGGTTCCTGTTGTCAAGCACAGTTGATATGTCAGGCTTTAAAATGTTGTCCAGTATTTTGGATATAAAATGGTATTTCACCCTTTTCTTAATTACAAGTAAAGTTGGACATATTTGTACAAATTTACTAATCATTTTCCTCTTCTGTGAAATGGGTATCCATGCTTTTTGCCCATATTTTTATTAATTTACATGTTTGTTTTTTACTGGGTACACAAACACATACCATATTTGCCGGCGTATAAGACGATTTTTTGGCCCTGAAAAATATGCCTCCAAGTGGGGGGTAGTCTTATACGGCGAGTATATAACAAACTCTGTATTTTTAGTGGAAATGTTAGGGGGTCGTCTTATACGCCGGCAAATACGGTATACATACTAGTACACATATACATATACTAGTACATACACAAAGTGATATGTATTATGTATATTAGACAAATATATGTAATATATATTTATGTTATAAATATATAGTTTGTTCTTAGAACTAAGTAATATATATTACATATATATTATGTTTGTATTATATATATAATATATATATTTCTTAGTTCTAACTAATATATGTCAGAAATTGGAACGCACAAGTTTCCCACCTACCCTGGCTGATGTCATGTCTTTTCACACTTTTAAAATGGTGTCCTTTAATAAACAAGTTCTTATGTTAATAGACTTGTATTTACCTCTTTTACTTTATGAATACTACTCCTTTTGTGCATTAAGTAATTCTTTTTGCAACACAAAGTTGCAAATATAATCTCCTATGTTTTCTTCAGAAAGTATGTATTTAATCCATCAGGAATTTATTTTTTTTATTAGAATAATAAATATCCATATAGAAAACAAGTTATCCAGGCATTATTTATTAAGTGGCCCATTCCTTCCACATTTTAAAAATTGTTGCTCTGACTTCTTTCATACCTGTGAGGGTCTGTACCTGAGGTTTCTGTTTTTGTTTCATTGGTCCATTTTCCTATCTGTACACCTGTAACCTACTAGTCAAACTTGAAATAATCCTGGAAATACGGTGGGAAAGTCTTTCCATCTCCACATGTACTTTTTCTTTTCATCAGTAGTATATTGGCTATTCTTTTTTCCCTTTGGCTATTCTTGTCCTTTTGCTATTTTGTATAAATTTTATGATTAGCTTATCATATTCCACAGAAACAATTTAATGAATGTGGCATGCTGGTTTGCTTTACTTAATTATGATTTTTCTATGACGTAACTTAAGTCTGCACAAATAAGTGTTAACTCATTTTAAAGGGGTGCAGGATGATTAAGGGATGAGTTGACTCAGTAACGTTAATCCTAAACATTTAATTAGTGAGATTTCATTTTTTTTTAATTTTTTTTTTTAATATATTTTATTGATTTTTCACAGAGAGGGAGGGAGAGGGACAGAGAGTTAGAAACATCGATGAGAGAGAGACATCGACCAGCTGCCTCTTGCACACCCCGCACTGGGAATGCGCCCGCAACCAAGGTACATGCCCTTGACCGGAATTGAACCCGGGACCCTTCAGTCCGCAGTCCGACGCTCTATCCACTGAGCCAAACTGGTTCCGGCAGATTTCATTTTTTGTTAACAAAATGAAACATCACAGCCTATAAGAACCCAGCTATGATAAATGAATGGAGATCTTACATACTCTATCCCAGCCAGCTCGTTTTTGAATCAGCTATATCTTGGGGGAAAATCTAAGCTTTCAATAAAATCAAGTGAATAAGTATTTATTCATAAGCAATTATAATGTGCCAAGCCATGTTCTAGATAATATAGAAAATATATAAATGGTGTAAAATATGATTTAGGTCTTCCAAGTATTGATAATCTACTGTGGAAACCACTGATTATCAACAAAATTCCAAACTTTGGAGTTCTGACCATGAAGCAGTATGAAACTAGTTCAGAAACAGGAGAGAACAGTGTGAATTGAAATAATCTGGATACATTTCATAATGAAGTAGGATTTTTTTAAAAGAAAAGAAAGGAAGGAAGAACAAGGTCTGGTACATAATAGACATCCAATAAATATTTGTAAGGTTAGTGACATCAAACAGGGACAGAAGGTATAAATGGGGATCCCCTGGGAAATGCGCGTGATAGGTTCAAGGGCAGAATGAGTCAAGGAAAACCTGAGCCACAGGGAGCTGATGAATCCAGTTTTAAGGCAATAGAGGTCTGAGAAAAGTGTCATGGCAACATGAGAAGAATGTAAGTTACTGGATTTAAATATTTATAAAAGGATCAATGAAATTAGTGATGTATTAGGTCACTGGTTAGGAATTATTAACATAATAATTAGTACCTAATAAGAAAGATAACCTCAAATTTTCTCACCTGGGATTTATGAGATATGACTATACTACTGATTCCTCCACTAATTAGGAACTTGGAAGGACTTTCCAACAGGTGGGAAAGAAAATACTTTCGTTCTGGACACACTGAGTTTGGGACAATAGAAAAATATAAGCAATTGGAAGCATGGGGTAAGAACATAGTTGAGACATCTGCTATGTTTTTAAAAGCTAAAATTATAGTGGAGCCTCTCCGCCTTAGAACTTAAATAGGGCTGTGCTTGGATGGGACACTTCTGAGTGTATCTAGAGGTCTTCTAGTGGCTGCTCCTTAATTCTGGAGGCTTCATGCATGAATTCAATCCAATTCCAACCTCAGACAGTTGACACCAGCAATAAGCCAGGTCTTATTCCTCAGAAATCCCTGTTCCCATGGAATCTAGACTCTGGTCGGCACTGAGATGCTCTGGGGAAGTAACTCATTCTAAGGGAGGAAGTGCTGCTCAGGTTCTGAGACAGGAGGAGAGAGCCCTCAGCTCCTTTGTTCCTCTGGGTCCCATCCTCCTCACTCCAACACTAACCATGACGTACCACTCATCTCACTCATACCGGCCATGGGAGTGTGGAGAAAACATTTGAGTTCTGGGAAATACATTGTACCAGTGGAGACTCGACACGCGCTGGTACATAGGAAGAAGCACCAGCAATGAGGACCTGGGCATCGCTGCAGAAAGCTGAGGCAGGACGACGGAAGTTTGCTGCTGCCGCACGGGAGAGGAGAGGACCCTTTCACGAGCACATGGGAGATGCTCCCTAGAGACTCCCATAGTTGTTGGGAGAGATTTATCGGGGAGAATGAGTTGTGGGTTTCTCAAATCTGCATTATTACAATGAATTTCATTCAATTAGAGACAATGCCATCCTCCAAGTGGGAGATTGTAATGTGTCTAGGGCATTTTTACTTATTACAGCGACTCTGGGGTCCCGTAGACATTTTGGTTGTTGGGACCAAGGGTGAAAAGCCAATGCGATGCTCAGGACAGTCCCACACAAGGAAACATTTTTCTGCTCAAAAATGCTAACCAATATGCCTCTGCTGAGAAACTGTGCATTATAATGACACCAAATAATATGATAAACTATGAGGTGTGCTCTATTTCTCTTTTTTTTCTAGAATATGTAAGATATTTGATAAATGGCAAAACAGCTATAGTTAATGAGCATTACTTTTCAGATCAACTATCATGGCAGAAGTAGTGAAATACATGATTTTCAAACTCAAGGAAAGTACGCTAATGTTGAATTTTTAAAAAAATATCTAAAAATTGGGGAAAAAAATACAGTGCAGTTTTATATCCTTACAATTTCTACTGCCACGCAAAACAGAGCCTAATTGTTATTGTACTCAGGTTTTAAAAAGATGAGAATTTCCTCTTTTCTAAATCCCCAAAGGATGGAGATTAAGAGGAAATACAGAGAATAAAGGACTTAAAAGAAATTTATCATCTGTGTTCTTAGGATTCCAGGGGAAAAAATACCATATCAGTCATCCTAATGATAGAGTTTTATTTCCTTTGTGGAAGGAAAACAAAGAGCAATTATCTTAGCTGAATGCATTTCTCCCTTCCTAGGCAGGTTTAAATATTTTATCCTCCTGTTGTTGAAAATTCATTTCTTCCTTGTTCTTCTGCCAGAGAAAATTCTGTTTCATTAATCCAAAGGGGGATTTTCTGAAGAAAAAGAGAGAGAAAGCTTCCCCAGAAAAAGTGGAAGATAGCAAATCCGAAGCAGCAGGAGATATACTGAGAGAGCAATCGGATCAGATTTCAAAGAGAGTTCACCTTCAGTAGCACAAACTGCTGGAGCACAATAATTTCCTCTCTCTTATAATTATGAAAGTGGGGAAGCATATTCTAGCCCTTCGTACATGATGTATCATTCTGTCGCCCATCTTGAATATTAAAAGGACTCAGGTCTGTAAAGCTCTTGTGTATTTCTTGAGAGCCAGGTACAAGTGATGATATAGTATACTGGTACATTTTGTTTTAAGTAAAGTAACTCATGAATTGGAAAGCTCTCCTTATTAAAAGAACTGGGGAGACTAGGAAGAAGGAATGAGTAGTAATTTTGAATTCAGATAGCCCGAGATCAAATCCTGAATTTACTGCTTACTGTGTGTCTGGGCAGATAGCTTTGGCTGCCTCATCCATAACCCGAGATTAGTATTTTCTAAGAAAATTCCATGTAGAATTAGTAAAAGATGCGAAATATGCAAATTCAGGGAACGTACACATTCATGTTGAATTGAAAAAGCTAAAATTTGAATAAAATATACTACAACTTATATCCTTAAAATTTTCTTCTGCTTGGCATAAAGACCACTGTCTTCTAAATTCTGTCTACAAACTGAACAGGTTCTTTAGTTCATCTCTCTCTTACAGTACTTTCTAATACATAGCTAGCAGAAACCAATTGACCACGGATATCTCTTTAGTCACTTTCCGCAAGTTTATTAGGTATACTTCCTTTTTTTTTTTTTTAAATAATATAGGTATACTTCCTATCTTCCAAAGTTACCACAGGTGGCAGTTTTAAAAATTGTTCCTCTACTTCTGCAACTTTCATCACCATCGTTCCAACCTCCTATTGTAGTTTACTTATTGTTCCAGCCTTCACTACTGGTTTGCTCAAAAAAATGTCCCAGTCTTTGCTAACAGTTTCCTTGCTGTACTATTCTAGACTTAGCTAACAGCCTTGGACCACAGCTTTTCCAGTCTCTACTTGCTGCCTAGTCCCAAATCTTTTGTCACACTTCAGGTATCTGTTATAGCAACACTCTACTTATAGAAATAAATTATTATATCAACGTTTGCTTCTAACAAGCCACTCCAAAACAGAGACTCTTAAGAGCCTAATAATTTCAAATCTGCAGATGAGCAATCTTGGCCGGACCTCTCTGGATGATTCCACCTGGACTCACTCCTGTGGCTACATTCAGCTGGCCTTGCTCACACACATGGTGGTGGCTGGAGCAACAGGGGCAGTTGCATCACATGCCTCCAACAGGCTGGCCTAGGCTTCCTATTGCTGAGTTCCAGAACCAGCAAGAGAAAGTAAGTTTCCATGTGTAATCACTTGTCAAGTCTTCGCGTCCCATTTGCTACTTTCTCACTGGTTAAACAAAACCTCAGCGTGGGAGATGACTGTCCATGGCCATGGCGTGAGGGTAAGGGGAGATTTTGAGAACAATCTGTAGCAGGTGGTGATGCCTGAACGTGGTTGTAAAGGACACACAGGATTTTACAGACAGACCAGTGGGAGGGAAGTTTCATTGCGAAAAGAAGAAACATTGCATTGAGAGTCATAGGAGAATAAACATAATAATCTATTCTGAAAACATGTGTTTTTGCCCTTTCTTTATATTGCCACCATTCAATCTCGCGTATTCAAACTTCAAATTAAAAACTCATATTATAAACTTTTTTTTTTTTTACTTTAACAGTTTTTATTGAAAGTTGAATCGATCCCTAGCCAGTTTGACTCCGTTGTTAGAATGTCAGCTTGAGGACTGAAGGGTCTCTGGTTTGATCCTGGCCAAGGACCTCGGTTGTAGACTAACCCCCAACCCTGGTCAGGGTGCATGTGGGAGGCAACCAATCGATGTGTCTCTCTCAATCTATGTTTCTGCCTGTGTGTCTCTCCCTTCTCCCTTACACTCTCTCTAAAAACCAATGGAAAAATATCTTCAGGGGAGGATTAGCAACAAAAAAAGTTGTATTGAAGATTACGTTATTCCTGTATCTTCTCAATTATTTCTCCCTGGTATTTGCCCTTTTCCTTTCCTGCTGGGGAGGATTTGGCTTTACATTCAAGGATTTTTTCATGGTCTTTGTCCAGCCTCAGTCTAGTGATGACCACCTTGCTGGGGCGAATGCCTCCAGGAATAAGTTGTACCATTAGCTTTCTTCTGCTAGAGCACTCGTTGAATGTAGATGGCACATTTCTTCCTGCAGACCGGACCACTTTGCCAATTGGCTGCCCTCTGCAGTGTCCACATACCATTACAGAGAACCAGAATAAATCAAGCAATGCTCAGAGAGTTTGGAGTCACACTTTATTCACCATGGTGGGCTTAGAGAAAATGAATTCAAATTCTAAGCAAAACTACAAGCAGAACTTCCCTTTTTATTAAAGACCCAGCCCTATGTGTACATAGTGGTTGTCTTGCTGCTGGCCTTAAAAACAACACAGTTCTATCCAATTAAAAAATACACCTGGCATGGCATTGAGAATATGGGCATATCTAGTCTCTGGCCTACAAGGTCAGACAGCTAAGTTTATCTTCCTCATTATGCAAGCAGGCTAGAAAGCAAAGTTTTTTGTTGTTGTTTTATTTTTTGTTTGTTTGTTTGTTTTAGCAGTATTTTACAAAATAGAGGTTAGCCTTTTTAATACAACTGAACTTCATCCTTCTTTCAGATGGACATGGATCAAACCTTGTACTTCTGTGTCAGCTCTTTGGAAAGAGGAGAAACATACTCTTCCTGCAAATGTGGGGAGGTGCACTGAAATGCCTTATGGTTCTTGCTTTTCAGTCAGAAGTCACAAAGGGATCAAACTTCATTTTGGCCACTCGCGCTTCAGCGATGGCTGCAAATGGGAGAATTTTGATTATATTTTAATGTCAAATTTTAATTCAAACCAATTTGCTTAATATCCCTAAAGAGGTTGTCTTAAACATTACGAAGAGAACAGTAAAAATACTGTAATTCATATAGTTGACCCAACTTGCCTTTCAGACTTCAAATTATCATCACTTTCTAAATATGATTAAAAAAATTAAAAATTCACACACCACCAAAATATAATGACATGAATCATTAATATTATTTTCATCCAAGACAATTCAGATTGGGAGTGGTGGGCAATACATGAAAACAGTAAGGACACCAGTGAGATTCCTTGTTGGCTACGATGGATTTTTGCACAGCTGGGTAAAGGAGAGCCAATGAGTAAGGAGCTTGTTGATGATGGTCAGTTTTATGCAGAAAATGGTTTAGCCAGTGATAACAGTTGACCTGTTGTGTTACACACCCAGGTCTGTGCTTAAATGACATCACACAACTCTCCATGTTTTAATGTTCTAAAATTGAAAAGAAACGTGTGTAGATGATGCATTTCACATTTAACTGTAGGGGTAGAGAAAGTTGCTACCAGATGTATTTCATGCCACTGTCAAGATGTTTGTTTTCAGCATTTTACCTCTGCAATCTAGATGATGAGAACTGATGTTCAGAGCGGTTGTAACCCAACTCTGTATCTTGGTTCTCCCAAGACCTATCTGATAGGACAGTTTCAGAAGAAGAATGTCATACATTTGAAAATAGGCGAATTACTAAACTGTTACATATGGGGTCTTTGGTTAATCTCTTCCCAAGCCCCCACCTCCTGCGATTCCTCAGTCTATAAAATCAGAAACAAAGGAGGTGAAGTAATAATTGACACCACAGAAATACAAAGGATTGTAAGAAACTATTACAAGCAACTGTATGCCAACAAATTGGACAACCTGGGTGAAACAGTGTTTTCTTTTTTTTTAAAGTAAATATATGACTCTGTTTAATGAATGGAGTTTGTGCTTTAAGCATCCTTAAATAAAATTCTCTCAAAAAGGATTTTTAAAGTTACATTTATGGTATACATGTATGCAGCCATGGAATGCTGGTTTTGAGGCCAGGATCTAGTGCTATCCTAATGTGTACAACACCCATGGCCCATTTGTTTGGCAGTGGTTGACCCTCCTGTGTATGGATGACCTGTGCCCAAACTGCTGATTCTACAGTCCATCCGTCCCCAGCGCTAAGCTGTCTAGAGGAGTTACCTCGGCGGACTGCACACATCCTCTCCTCTGTTGTTTATTCCCCTGATGTCTCCTCCTTTTTGCATGCATTGCTCCTACAAGGGAAGCTCATTCAACCCTCATAACAAAACAAGGTGCTGACATTTATTTAAGGATATTTCTCTTTTAAGAGAATCTCATTTAACATCTTAACTTGAACTGTAACATTTCCTTCCTGGATGATTCCAAGGAAAACAAGTGCCCATTGAGATATGAATTATCCTAAATCCTAAATGAGTGAGGTTCAAAATAATAAACTGTAATGTACATAATAGTCTGTCCATGCCAGTCTGATTAATTCCAAACTCCCTGCAGTGAGGGGAAAGTTAACCTGGAAGCACTCTGGAAAAAAATTTTTGCATGCCAAATGAGACATATAAATGAGTAATTGCCTCATAAAATATTAAGGTTTGTCTAGAAAAATATACATTCTCTGGACATCTAATGGTTGCTTCCTAGCAAGCTTATCCACTACTAATTACGAAGCACTTTCCTCCAGTGCACATTTAGTCCAAATGTAAATATTCTAAACATAATTACCCTTGGAGGCTGCAGGCTGGGAACATTCCCAGCGGAATGCTCCAGTGCTCTCATTTCTCTATTAATAGTTCCTCACATTTTTTTTTTCATGTTGCAGATGTTCTGAAAACATGTGTGAGATGCTTTTTGTTGCTCGAAAAGAATTCAAATATTTTATATTTTAATACTAATTTGGAAAATTCAATATCTCCTTCATATTCATAAATTTTTATTTTTTGCCATAAACTACTAAAATGATCATAACTTAAAAAGGCAAAAAAAGTTATAGATAAGTGTTAATTAAATAATAAAAATAAAAATTTAACCTAGTTGTAATCCTGTATTTCTTCTTTTCCCAGTCATCTTATTTATCATTAGTTAGTTTTGATATGGTCTATAAAATATTATAAAAACATATAAATTGCAGATACTCCTTATATCTTCAGATTAAAACTAAAAAATGTTCATTTTTTTTGTCAAACTTTGTTGACATGTATATATCATTCTACGTGGACACCTAGTAGTCTATAATTATGCATGTAGTCAGAGAAAAATATAAATTGAAAATTATTAGTTAATATATTTTTTTACAAAATTAGAAAGCATTGTTGTAAAAGTAAATGTTACTTTGGAGTTTTCAAAAGTATTATATCTTTTTCTAATCACAAAAGTTAAATATGTTCATGATAGAAAAATCAGAACATATTTAAAATTAACACAAAAAGATTCCCTTAGTTCTGCCATCCAAAGATGAATATTTTTACACACTTATACTTTCATATTAGTTCATTTCTTTTTAAAAAATTATTATGCTTATTTCTTATCATTATAAATGTTATGAACATTTTTTAATGTTTTTCAAAATTTAACCAAAATCATAATATATTTAACCACATACTATTTATGGTATCTTCAATTTTCTTTCAAAAATAACTTTGTGAAACTATAAGTGTATGTTTGCATTTTATTGTGTTTGTATTTAGAAAATCTTTCAAGGAGAATAATTCTAAAAGTCAAATTATTTAATTAAGGGAAATAGTTGCCTTAAGACTTTTGACATATTGCTAACAAAAAGGTTTAAGCCAGTTCATACTCCCAAGAGTATAATAGTGTCTGTTTTTATTACCTCCTTACAAGCATTCAGTATTTATATTTTTTTAAAATAGGAAATAAGTGGAGAGATAATAGCAAAATCTAATTATATCTAATAATTTTATTTTGGAAATTTTAAAAAGACTTCTAATGATATTAGAGTTTCCCACATTTTTTAACATGTGTTAATTTATCTTTGGCCAATTATCTGTTCATATTCTTTGTTCATATGTTTAGTGAAGATTTTTTTTCACCATTTGTGATTTAGGAAGTCTCCTTCTTGCAGAAATGTGATAATTATTTACTTTAATTTTATGCTTGCTTTTTATATTTTGAATTTGTACACTCAATTCTTAAATTCAGAGATGGTATAAGTAAAGGTTATAAACAAACATCCCTAGACTCATGACTTATCCTAGAATAATGTAATGAATAATCTTTTCTCTTTTGTTAATTTGAGAACTTTTCTTTATCATATACTTTAATTTTTGTAGCACTGCAATATATTAATATTTGTATATGTTATAACTCTCCTCATAACTGTTATTTTTCAACTTACTTTGAGTGTTTATCTAAAAATATTTTCAGATCATTTTGAAAATTTTAAAGAAATGGCTTTTGGATGTCAGTGAGCCTGTAAATCAGTTTGGAATGATTTGACATCTTTAAATTATTCTGTTTTCCTTTCTGGAGACATGGTATATTTTTAATTTTTTTCTTAGGTCACAGAATATGACTATTGCGAAGTATCTTGTCTTTTACATTATCAAACCAGCTATTGATAGATACATAGTAACACTATCAATAATAACTATATATATATAGTGTCCATGATGAACATGATGACTGGTCACCATGAGGTGCATTGAGCACCTCTAGGTCCCCCCACACACCCTGACCCCGAGCAGGGCAGGGCAGGACTGGGAACTGGTGAGTGGGCTGAACGGCTGACCGCTTGGTCCCTGCCCCTGGCCCACAGGCTCCAGTGCATCAGCGATGGTGAACGGGGGAATTAGTGGGTGGCAGGAGGACCAGGTGGCTGCCAGGCCGTTGGGATCACCAGCTCCTCCCTGGCTGCTCAGGGCCTCAGGGCCGCCCATGTCAGGGGGAGTAGGTCGTGGGCGTGCCCTGCAGCTTCCATCAGCGCCTCCAGCCCCAGCAGCAGCAGCAGCAGCAGCATTGGCGGCGGCAACAGGCAGTGAAGGTGCCCACGTGAGCAGACAGGCTGCACGTTCCATCGGCGGCCAGCCCAGAGCACACGCTTGAGGAAGTCGCGGCTCCTGTTTGCCCTCAGGCCTGCACGCAGCAGAAGCGGTGTTGGGCCTGGGGCCTGGCGATCGGGCAGAAGATGGCCCTGTTGCAGGAGGCTAGGCCCTAGGGACCTGACCCGCATGATTTCGTGCATTGAGCTCTGGTATAATAATATTTATCTTTCATTGTCTAGCTAGATACTGCATGTTTACATTTGTCAGTACGTGAAACACAGTTTATTCTTGTATTATTATTTTTTAATTATTGGATAATTTCCTATACAACTGTAAACCTACTTTTGCCCTGCCCTGTATAATAATAATAATGATAATAATAATAATACAATACCTACATTAATTAGCCTTGGAGTTTATGAAGCAATTATCTTATATAATTTTCAAAATAATCTAAGGAAGTGGGGGTGATGGTTTCCATTTTACAGATTAAATTAAAAAAAACACTACTAAAACTTAGAGAATTTGAGTAACATGTTCAATTTGTAACTTGAGTGACAGACCCAAGTCTAACTAATGTCTGACTTCAAAGTCTGTGCTCTTAATTGCACCACTCTGCATTATGAAAGCTATTAAATTTTATATTTTTAACTTACCTTCCTATTGACTGGGTTTTAGGACATTTGAATTACAAATTTCAAATCAACATGCTTTACTCCCTGTTGCAGTCTCCTCAGTAAATCCTCTTTTGAGTTTCAAAGGATACTCCACAAACAAGAACTCTCAAATGACTGTCAGTAGAATTTGTCAAAAGATTAGAAAGGCTCTATTAATATTTATGCGTACATTTTGACCTTACCACAAACTTTGTGATTTAAAAAGTATGTCCCTTTTCCACCACTGGAATTTCTTATATAAAAAACTTCTAGACACTTCAGAAATTCCTACTTAGTCTTTTTTATGCATTAGACAATCATCACAATGACACAGTATTAATTACACCTAATGTGGTCACAACGGGAAAAATAAGTAAAGTCAGGTTGTTTGACTCCCCAAAGGCTTTCGAGAATTGTACTCATGAACTAGTTTCTCAACACAGCTCAACTGACCACAGAATTTTAAAGCGACCATTAAGAAATGGCTTCCGGACAAAGCCATGGTGGTGGGGCCAAGGCAGAGGCAGTTAAGGGCAGTCAGGCCATGAGGAGAACAGTTAGGTGGATCAGGCTGGCAGGGGAGGGCAGTTAGGGGCCATCAGGCCAGCAGGTGGAGGCGGTTAGGGGCAATCAGGCAGGCAGTGGTTAGGAGCCAGTGGACCCGGATTGCAAGAGGGATGTCTGACTGTGGGATTGGGCCAAAACCAGCAGTTGGACATCCCCTGAGGGGTCCTGGATTGGAGAGATTGCAGGCCAGGCTGAGGGACTCCCCTCCCCACCACCATGCAAGAATTTTGTGCACTGGGCCTCTTTGTGATCAGTGTAACATTAGGACTGGCAGTTACAAACTCAGAGGGGTCCCTTCTGAGGTAGTAAAACCAGAACTTTATTCTTTGACTCACATCTTCTGTGAACTCCTGAGCTTTATTTGGCTAAATTATGTAAGTACTTTTCAAAGAAAAATTTCAGCAATGACTGAAAAGCAGCCTCTACCCCCAAAAACTGAGTACTCTTTGGAGGATGGAATCCTCTGTGAGCTGCAAACCACAATTAAAAGGGTCTGAATCACCAAGGCAATGAAGGGTTGATTCCAAACCCTAGAGCATTACATCTCATGCTTAGAATAACTGCAATCTGAAATACTGCTATCATTTTGAGAATCATCTAACTTACCTTGAATGGCAAATAACCAGTATAGCATGCTCAGAAGTTAGTTATGAAATTCGTAAGATGTGACGCCTCTGTTTTGACAGCTGAGAACTTTCCCAAAGCAACTTTGGATTCTCCTAAGTGTAAGTGTCCTTTTCAGATGTTAGTGAGCACACACACAAATCACCTGGGATAAAGATTCTTATTCTGTAGGTCTCAGGTAGGGCCTGAACTCTGAGTAATTCACAGCAATGCTGACACTGCCTATTTGTGGACCCCACTTGGAGAGGCAAGACCTTGGCCAGAAAAAGATCCTAGCTGAGTTTTATTTGTGAAGGCAGCCACAGCTCCCCTGATAACTCAATAGCTTCTCCTGCTCCATCATGTAGTAAAGAATTTGGGGATGAGACTTTGTAATTCCAAAGAACTTATACATACTTTAAGATGTCTTTATAGCCTGCAATGGAAAAGCCCATCAGTCAAAAAAGTCATTCTAAAGTACAGTAGTTCTTCAAATTTTGGAAACATTGCACAAAAATTCTCAAATGCTCTACATCAGGCTTTTTAAAATGGTGGATATTTCTAAAGGGTCCCTTTGCTTGAAGTAGGCTGGCATGCTACTCTTTTGATGTTCAATTAACTCTACATCCATGACTACTGACTTTCGTAGAACATCTTTGCTGGATATTGCTTGAAAAAATATACTCTTCTGGGACATTGGCTGAGAAAGCATCAAAAGAAATGCACAGATTTTTGCTCAGCCATGCACAAGTCATGTGATCAGTCTACTTTCGACTCCAGGATCCACTTTGAAACACTAGGCATGATTTCCCCCATAAGGCAATTGTTTGGTTTCAACTATCTCATTATGAGCCCGGTATCTTCCTAATTGGATTAATTAACTTAGATTTTAATAAAACCAGAGCTATAAGATCATATCAATATTTATTCAGATGCCAGGGACCTGAGCCCCTCCTTCTCCTCTGTCTCCGTCTTCTACTGCAGGCCCCGCCTCCTTTGTTTCTTCGGTTACATTAGTGATTTTCAACCCGTGTGCCATAAGAAGTTTTAAAACATGCAATATCTTACTGTTTAGTCAGGAGCATTGACCTCTTTTCCCTTAGATTGCCAAGTGAAAAAATGACAACAGCCAACACACCATAGCCACCTGATGTAAATGATTCAGAGGGCTAGGCATAAAGCAGAGGATGAAATAGAAACAAACCCCATACTTGTGGTGCTTATATTCTAGAAGGCAGGGGTACTCTATCAGCAGCACACATCTGGCAAACACAAGAAGGATAAAAGGAGCAATGCTGCTGGCTTAGTAAGCGGATCATTAAAACTCCTGCTGGCTTATCAATGCCCCAAACTGTCTCATAATGAATCACTGGGAAGTCAGAATCTCTTAGTCTATAGAGCAGTGGCTATTTATTAATACGAATAATCACATGAAAGGAACAAATAAACATGATAATACAATTTTTTTTAAATTTGAGAACAACACCAGTGTCCTACAATAGAGTAATGGTTAAATAAATTATGACATATCTTTAAAATGGAAACATGAGACTATTATAAATGGTATTTATGAAGATTTTTTTTAAGAAGAGAAAATTGTTAAGATAAAAATCACAGTATCAAATTGTGTACATAGTTTGGCTTTGTGTAATAATTGAGCTGTTTCAGTTCAGTGGAGTATTAATAAAAATAGTATTTTTTTTTGCCAATTGTTATTTTCAACTGTGCTCTGTTGAATTCCAGATTAACATCTTGGACAGATTCCATAACTTTCTGGTTACTTTCAGGTTTTGAAGCATAGCCTAGTTTTAAAACTTTAGTCTCATTTCTGATTCCATTGCCTTTCCTTCCCCCACGAGGCAGAAGCAGGGGAGGCAGTGCAGCCGGCCATGGTGAAGGGTCAGCGGTGGGGAGGCCTCATTGGCCTTCCTCTGGTTTAACAGGTTCATGTCTGATGCCAGTGTCCTAGAGCAGGAGATGGTCTCCAAGCAGGTAGAGTGTCGTTCCCTTGGAATAATGCTCAGATTTGCCAGGCCCCTCTGTTGCTGTGAGGAAAAGAGCAGACTTCCTGCAGGTCGACCAGTAGTTCACCCTCCCAGCATCTTCTTCGGATTGTGCATCTACCACCCAGCATGCTCTTCTGCTTCTCCTCTAACTCCCCACTTCTTCACATGGAATCACAAAACATCAGATGTCCTTGCCATATTTTTTAAGGTCATGGTGAACCAGATTGGGGGCAAGAGACCTCATCTTCTTGTAGGTATATTCCTTCTTTAAGCCTTATTGGCAGTGGTTTTTCTACTCCCACCTACAGAAACTCTTAGAGTTAGACGTGCACATTGGTCTGGATGGATGTCCCAGGAACAATGGAAAACTCTCCCAAGAGTTGCTTTAAACGCTTTCTTCCAATGGCAGCACAAAGCTACAAAGGGGCTGCAACTCAGCAGGCATCAGTCAGGACGTGAGATGCCAGTCCCCTGTACTTCAAGGCATTTTATGAATCTCTATGAATTATTCTCCTGGATTTCCTCCCCTTACTCCCACACACCTAGTCTTTCCTTTGCTAAGGTAAGGGCAAAGAGGGGAGTTTTCTAGGGTGTGGTTGATAGTGGGAAGGTTGGTTGTACACTTTTATTTTTTATTAATATTTTACAGAGAGGAAGGGAGAGAGATAGAGAGCTAGAAACGTCGATGAGAGAGTAACATCGACCAGCTGCCTCCTGCACACCCCCTACCGGACTGGAAGGTTTCAGGTTCGATTCCGGTCAAGAGCATGTACATTGGTTGCGGGCACATTCCTGGTAGGGGAGAGCGTGCAGGAGGCAGCTGATCAATGATGTTCCTCTCTCATTTATATTTCTCTCTATCCCTCTCCCCCTCTCTCTAAAACTCAATATAAATATTAATAAAAAATTAAATGAAAACGTGAAGAAAAGACTTTAAAAATTAGTAAGCATTAGCAGTGTGCTAAAGACTGCTACCAGGCTGAGATTTTCTCTTTCCTGAATTTAGAAAGATCGGGTTCCAGTTATTTACTACTATGTCTATAGACCACTAAAATGATTTCAGGCACCAGTAGTTACGTGGGTGACACCACTTTCATAATTTTTGTCCTGTTTTCCCTTGTGTTATCTGTGTCCTGCCTGCTTTACTTAGCCCAATGCAAGTTACTTAGATAGCTGTAGTGAGGAGGAAATTTAAATATTTAAATTTTATCACTTCTTTTCCTTTTGGAATCATATTTCTGAAATTAGTTTTCTATTGATTTAACTATCAAGAAAAAAAATTTCAGATGCTGAAATCGGAGATTATTTTAATGTACCAAGGCATTAAAGGTTTAAAAAAAAAAAGGAAAGAAAGGAAAAGCATCTTACTTCCTTTTTAATAATTCAAGATTTCACTGAACTGAAAGTAGTAGGGGGGAAAAAAATCACCTGAGTAATAAAGCATGCATCATTTGAATGGATTAAAGCTCAAATCACTGCAAAGCAGCTTATTTTTTATCCATCACCATGGATACCAAAGGACAGCTGAAGTGCAAGCATCTGACATCACAAGCATGCCCAAGCAGGCCTGGGAGGAGAGCGCGCTGCCCCACAAAGGACAAGAAGAAAAGCAGTGAGGGGAGGGGAGGGAGAGGCGGAGGGAACCCGGCATTGTTAAGAGGATGAATCAGAAGTTCGGTTGGGAGGATTAAACAGGAGGAGGCTCGGAGCCAGCTGAGAAGCTTGGAGACGAGTAGTTGTTTACATGGACCTTTTAAAGCTTCTTAGCCTGAAATAGAACCAGAGGGAGACCGGGAGAGAAGGTACATCATCAGGTCACTCGCTACTCACGTGGCATTTACGATGGTTTCTTTTGATGTCCTCCTTATGTCATGTTTAGGTTTTGATTTTAACGAATGTCCTAAAGTTTAGACCTGCTTGGCTCACCTAATTTTAAAAACCAATCCCCAAAGTAGCGAAAGCCTCCAAATAACAGCTTGAAAGAGTCAAAGGAGCCAGTACCCACTGGACAATAGAAAGTGGTAAAAATTGAGAAAAAAATCGCTATTCTTCTTCATGAACAATTTTTACTTCAGTTTATTTTAAATGTTGTGTTACCTTAAAATTCTGTTTCTTATCAAAGGTAGTGCATTTATTCCCAGGCGGCTGTGGGTGTATAAACACCCAGACTCTGCCGGCTTTGGAGATAGCCTGGAAAAGGATTAACAGCCAGCTCTCTAGGGAGAGCCCTGATTTGTAGCATTTGCTGATTTCTGTGGTATAAACATTCTCACCATACCTGATTTCCAGCTGCAAGCCTGATGCCAACTGGCTTGTAGGGGTTTTGAAAGTGTAACAATTGGTACCAGCGAGCTCTTAAGCAGTGACTGGGTTCTATGCCAGCTTTGACACCAACTAGTGCACCACACTTGGATTAAAGGCTCGGATCTGGGATCGAACTGTGGTTGTTAAAATTGCACATTGGTTTGTCTTGATGGTTTGAGAGTGGATTCTTGGGGGCCTTCTCAGGAAGTGGGTATTTGGGAGATTCTCAGCTCTTAGGGTTCTACCATTTTGCATCCACTTCTATTTTTCAGGGCCACCCTAACTCTTTCAAGGATTATTTTAGATTTCTGTGTAAGGCACTGTTTGGAGAGAAGCTTCTAATGAAGGGGGGGAGGGTCAGAAAACCACTTGAATAATTGATCTCAAAGACCCTCTTTTGTTGATAAAAATTCATGATCTACAAAACTAAAAAGCAAAGGAACCAGTACACACCAGATAATAGAAAGTGGTGAACATTGAGAAAAATTGGTGAGTCAAACACCAAAATAATGATGTCTGCGGACAGTAGCGGACTAACAATGGTACTTTCTCTTTCTTGGTTAAAGTTTAAACCAAACACCGGTTGAGAAAGTCAGCTAGGCCTGGACAGAATTGTATCCACAGAATCGAAGGCATGTTTTTCAGATGAGAAGGATCTTAGAGACAGTTTCCTTCAAGGGTTTTCAAATATGCCCAAAAGGTTCATCAGAGCCCCCACGGAATATGTGTGTGTGTGTGTGTGTGTGTGTGTGTGTGTGTATGTACACACATAAACACATGTGTACACTAAACAGGTTGTAATCCTCTTTTCAACCTTTTTTTAATGTGACAGACAATTTAAGGTAAAAAAATGTGGTTGATATTATAATTAGCAATTCCTGTTAGGCCAGTGGTGTGCAAACTCATTAGTCAACAGAGCCAAATATCAACAGTACAACGGTTGAGATTTCTTTTGAGAGCTGAAAACCGACTTCTGCACATGGGCCACGAAGTTTCAATTGCACAGTACATGTGCGCCCGAACGTGGTATTTTGTGGAAGAGCCATACTCAAGGGGCCTAAGAGCCGCATGTGGCTCTCGAGCCACAGTTTGCTGACCACTGCATTAGGCAAATCTGATTTAACCTCAGGATCAGTCTCTTATCCTATTAAAAGATGAAAATATATGCTTTCCAGTTTCTCAGGGTCGTTTTAAAATCAAATGAGGTAATCTTGTGAAAGTACTCTGGCAAGTGCTACACAAATGTAAGGTCACACTTCGAGGCATTTTATTCCTTGTTTGGTCACCTACTTTGTTACTTGCTCCCTGGAAGGTGCTAACACTGTTATAGAGTTTTTCTTTTGCTGTTGTTTTATATGACGTGTGTGGAGGCTGGGAGGCTGGGGGAGGTGTAACATAGTAATGTAGGCTACAAACCTAATAATGAGCCCATTTATTCAGTCCTCTCATTTCTATTCCATGTGTGCGCTGAGTCCATCAACTCATTAGCCTCAGTACTGAGCCCTACATATTGTAAATGCTACTTACCTTCAGTGAGGATCTCAACCTGAGTCATAGACCTCAGAATCCTCCTGGGAAAGAACTCAAGCGCAGCTATCATGGAGAGCTCTCCGAGAAGACCGTGTCTGACTATATTGCAGTGACCATTGTTCAAATCCATCCAAATCAGTTCCAGGCGGGTGCTAGCTAGAAGGGGTCAGTGGGGAAAAGGGGGACATCTGTAATACTCTCAAGAATAAAGGTAACTTCTGAAAATGCTATAGACTGGATGGCTTAACCAACAGAAATTTATTTCTCACAGTTCTGGAGGCTGACAAGTCCAAGATCAAGATGCTGGCAGATCTGGTTAGAAGATCCATCTCAGGTTTGCAGATGGCTTTCGTCTTATTGCATGCTCACATAGCGGAGAGCCAGAGGTAGCTCTCTGGCCTCCTAGAAGGACACTAACCCCATTCCTGAGGGCTTTACTCTCATGACCTAATTACCCTCCAAAGGCCCCATCTCCTAATACCATCACACGAAGGATTGGATTTCAGCAAATGGATTTGGGGGGACACAAACATTTAGTCTGTAACCGCAAGTGTCAATTCCCTGGAACCCATATAACAGTAATGTACATGGGTGGGACAAAAGTAGGTTTGCATTCAGAAGTAAAACACAGTTTAGTCTTGTACTATTATTTACTGATCATTGCTTGTTACTGGTCCCTTTCCTGAAAAGGTCTTAGCTGGCCTTTCTGCTTCTGGTCTCACCCTGCATGATGCCACTGGGATAAGCTTTCTGAAACACAGGTCAAATCATATCAGTTCTCTGTTCAATTCATCAATCACTACTTATGGTTTTGGGGATTAAATGTAAACTTCTTAAAAAGGCATTTTAAACATCTAGCTTTTGCCCCCTCTCTGGCCACTCCCTCTTCTAAAGCACCCCCATCTTTCCCCGTTATGTTTCCCCTAAACCTCTCTAATGCCTGAATATATACAGATTTGTTTCTATCTTATATATCTTTTTAAAAATATATTTTATTGATATTTTACAGAAAGGAAGGGAAAGAGATAGAGAGCTAGAAACGTTGATGAGAGAGAAACATCGACCAGCTGCCTCCTGCACACCCCTTACCGGGGATGTGCCCGCAACCAGTGCACATGCCCCTGACTGGAATCGAACCCGGGACCCCTCAGTCCGAAGACCGACACTCCACCACCGAGCCAAACCAGTTTCGGCTATCTTATATATCTTGCTGTTGTTTATATGGTTGGTTTTGTGTGTGTGTGTATGGGGGGTATCTTTCATGTAATATGAACTCTAATTCAAGTTATTTCCACCGAGCTGGCATGGCTCAGTGTCCACCAATGAACCAGGAAGTCACCATTTGATTCCCAGTCAGGGCACATGCCCAGGTTGCAGGCTCAATCCCCAGTAGGGGGCATTCTGAAGGCAGTTAATCAATGATTCTCATCATTGATATTTCTCTCTCTCCCTTTCATTTGCATCTTGGACATAGTTTTATAACCACCATTCTTACCAAGTACTTACAATCAGATAAACTCATCTTTCTTATTCATTGGACAGTAAGCAGCTGGAAGACAAGAACTTCATTTTTTAATCTCTGTATTCCCTGAGGACACCTAATAAGTACTCAATATGTATTTAATGAATTAACAAAGGTTTCCAACTTATAAATGTTCCATTGCAATTCTGCTATACCATTGTTTTCTTTTCACTGGAGAAATAGATGACTATTTTATTATGTTAGAACTCCAAAGTAGTAAAGACATTTTTTTCTTTACCTTGCATATTTATTGTCAATTAACAATATAGTCACCAATCTTAACAGAATCTCCTGTGAATTATGTTCAGCTGAAAACAGGCAGTTGTCTGCTAAGAAAATTGTATTGACATTCTCGCTTTCAAATCTAACAATGTGAATATTAACAGAATTATGGTTTCATTCAGTGCTTTCCCACTGAGATAACATTTGATCTGTAGATCAATTTGTTTAAAGATGCAATTGTAGAGTAACAAAATCTGAAAACATGTATTAAAAAGTTGCTCAGCCCTCACCAGTTTGGCTCGTGGATAGAGCGTTGGCCTGTGGACTGAAAAGTCCCAGGTTTGATTCTGGTCAAGGGCACATGCCTGGGTCGAGGGCTTGATCCTCAATGTGGGATGTGCAAGAGCAGATCAATGATTCTCTCTCATCGTTGGTGTTTCTCTTTCTCTCTCCCTCTCCCTTCCTCTCTGAAATCAATTAAAAATACACATATTTTTTTAAATACTTGCTCAAACCAACTTTTGGTTTAGTTCTTTTTATGCAAAATGAAAGCAAAAGCCCTGAAAATTCCAATAAACTCCATGAAATAGAGGTACTATTAATGATTCACTAATTATGAAAGAAGAAAAATAGTATACATCACAATAGTTTTGTTTCTTTCTCCACTAACAAAATAATTAACTTGTAAATTTCATCAAATGACCAAAAAAAAAAAAAAAAAAGACTTATCCTTTAAACAGAACGATAAAAGTATCAGCTTTCTGCCGAAACTGGTTTGGCTCAGTGGTAGAGCATCGGTCTGCGGACTGAAAGGTCCCAAGTTCGATTCCAGTCAAGGGCATGTACATTGGTTGCAGGCACATCCCCAATAGGGGGTGTGCAAGAGGCAGCTGGTCGATGTTTCTCTGTCATTGACATTTCTAGCTCTCTATCTCTCTCCCTTCCTCTTTGTAAAATATCAATAAAATATATATATATTTAAAAAGTATCAGCTTTCTGTACTGCAAAGGCAAATAATAACAGTTGGACTAAATTTATTTTTTATAAGAGCAGACCAACTTTCAGTGTCTCCAATTTTATTATTCTTTAAACCCAACTCAAGTTTCCCAAAGCCATTCAGTTTAACACCTCAGATGTTAGATACTGTTTAAAAGTTATTATGCCAGGACTAGCCAGCAGACCCTGAGCGACAAATGACTAGATTACTCTGACACAACATTTGCTGTGAAAGAGAGGCTAAGGGATGACCAGGCTGTTATTCCAAATATGATATGATAAAGTGAAAAGAAATTGAAAATGTGTTACATACAATTAGGTACTGTTTTAGATACCTTTAAATACTTCCTTGCTTTCCAGCAACTCTATTAACCTGTAGGTAAAACACATTTAAGGTATTAAATTTGAAACCAGGAATTGAGTGGAGGCAGGTTTGAATCTTGGCCCTACCACTTACTACTTTGGTATCTTATGGTAGATTCTTTAACCTCCCTGAATGTTTTCTCAGGCATAATGATAACTATCTGTCACGAGTGATGAAGGAATGAGATTATACTGCCTAACACCTGTGAGTGAATCAATTTGCTTCATTCTCAACTGTCCCGGAGTGTTAACAACCCACATTTGACTCTGGAGAGATATGTTTGTTTGTTTTTTCACCTAAACACAACATATTTCTTGACTCTTTATAGCAACTTCTTTTAAAGTAACCCACTGAGGCATTTATTAAACTATTTCAAACGGAGTCAATAACCAGTGAGCTATTTTTAGAAGAGCGTTAGCAGATTTAAACAAACTTCGAAGAAAAGTACTTCAGTGCTGTTTTAGGGATGACTCATTTATTTTTCACTAACAGATGGTTGCTACCTTCTACCGAAAATTACATTTAATTGTGGTATTGTTTAGGTGAGTTAGTCTGAAAGTCGAAGTAAAATATTGACAGGATATATTTTATGAAATTGCGCAAAACTGAGAAAACGAGGTCAAGCAAGAGACGGAATGACCATATTCAAGGTCAGAAGACTGATTAGAACGCATTTATTTGCCTTGATAAATTAGATTCTCTGCAGATGGAGGCAAAACCCAGTTCTGGGGAAATTAACAATGGCAAGAAAGGGGAATTCCGTGCCAAACCACCTTGACAATCGGGAGGTTCAGAAAGGCTTAACGCCCATGGTCAGCAAACTGCGGCTGGAGAGCCACATGCGGCTCTTTGGCCCCTTGAGTGTGGCTCTTCCACAAAATACCACAGCCTGGGCGAGTCTATTTTGAAGAAGTGGCCTTAGAAGAAGTTTAAGTCTAAAAAATTCGGCTCCCGAAGGAAATTTCAATCGTTGTACTGTTCCCATTTGGCTCTGTTGACTAATGAGTTTGCCTAACCCTCACCGAAGAGATGATTTTCTACCCCCTGCCATCAATTGATGAGTTTAAAGGCATTGTCATATTTTAAAGGGAAAATACATCATGCAACAGCTCTGACCAAGATTACTGGCATGTACCGAAGATGTTTCCTTTTACAAATATGTGTGCAAATGTTTCCAATGTCCTTCCACCTCAAACCTGTTCCAAAACCTAAAAAAACACGTTCAAGCCAAATTCCCACCATCTAGAGGCAAGAGTACTACTATTAATGCACACACTCCGCATTCTCCTGAAAATCAGCAATTTCAGGGCTCAGGCCAAGAAGTAACTAGCTAGCTACGTGTTTGTTTATAATGTCTCCCCAGTTTAAAGCCAGTCGGTCCCTCGAACCTCGCTCCCTCCGTTTAAAGGGCCGCAGGCTACTCTCCCTGAGCCTCCGCGGCGCTAAGCGCTTCCCAACTCTGGGTCGCCGCTAAAGCTGGAGCGGTTTAGCCAATGGCCGCCCTCTCCTGGACTCGTCGCCCCGCCTTCCAGTCCCACAGGAGCCAATAGAGTGGGCCTCCACCTGGCCGCCGAGACCAATGGGGAGTCTGGGCGAGCATCATTGGCTGCGGCCCTCCCGCAGCGGCGTCTGGGCCCCGCCCCCGTTGCCATGGAGCCGGAGTCGCCGCGCCCCGCCGCTGTCGCTTCCCCCTCCTCCGGTGTCCAAACCTCCCGCACCCCGCCGACCTCCGAGCCCGCCCCGCAGCCGCCGCAGGGGCCCGGAGCCCGCCCTCCGGCGTCTGGCCGCCGGGGTCCCGGCGGGGAGTGAGTGGGTCCCCAGAGAGAAGGCTAGGAGGTGGGGCGCCGCGTCGGTCCGGGGGGGTGGGAGGGACGGAAGGATTAGGGGTGCGGGAGGATTGGGGGACGCGGGGGGGAGAGGAAAGTCCTGGGGAACTAAGTGAAGAGCCTGGGACTGGGAGGGGCCGGGAGCCGGGGCGGCTGACCCAGGGGTGCGGGGTTGGGGAAGTGGGAGGAGGAGGAGGAGCGGAGAAGGGTTGTTTTGTTGGCTGGGTTCTAGAAGAGACGGGAGGAATTGCAGAAAGCCCAGAGGAGGGGTTGGGCGTTGTTTTTTAAAACCCCAGAGGCCTGAGCAGATTGAAGATGGGAAAAGGAGGCTGGGAGGCTTTTGGTAAACTCTGGGTCCCCATAAATAAGAGGTGAAGATTATAAGATTATGGTTAGAGTGGAAGGGTTCTTAAAGGTGTGTGTGTGTGTGTGTGTGTGTGTGAGAGAGAGAGAGAGAGAGAGAGAAAGAGAGAGAGAGAGAGTGTGATTTACACTTCTCTTAGGGATGGAATGAGAGGAGGAAAGAGGGTTGGCAAAAACAAAAAGTGGGTCTTCTTGGCAGAGACGAGTTGGCACAGTGGGTGCTTAAATAGTTGGTGTTTGACGTTGGCAGGACCCAGGAGTGAGATATGCTGTAGGTGTAACATGCACATGGGATTTTGAAAACTCAGTACATAAAAAAGAACATAAAATATCTCTTTAGTCTCTTTTATATTTGTTATATCTTTTGTGTTAGATACATTGCATTAAAACATAAAATAAACTTTTTTTTTGGTTGCCACGCAAGAAAATACAAACAGGTGAAATTAATGTGTTTTATCTAATCCAAAGCATATAACAAATATAAAAGGTTATTAAAGACATGTTTTATGTACTGAGTTTTCAAAACCCCATGTGTATTTTACACTTAACAGCATATCTCAGCTCTACTAAGTAGTTAGATTTCAAGTGTTCAGTAGCCACTGTATTAGCACGGTTGTAAAACTACCTGCAGTTTAGTTCCATGCCAGGGTGAGTGTCAGGAAGGAAACCAAAGCCTGGTCTCACATGAGCTGGCGGACAGCAAGCCATCCATCATCACAGAAGGGCTCCTGGCCCGCGGACCTCCTTGCAGATGCAGGAGGCTCTGTGCCGGAGCAGGTGGTGTGGTGGCCTCCGTCCCGGCCCCACAGTGCTCCCTCCCGGAGTTTCCGGGATCCTCACCCTCCTGAGCTCACTGCCTCTGTTGTGCAAAGTAACATGGGCCTGGGGCACGTGAGAAGAGAGCATTGGTAGAGACTGAAATCCCTCTGGCGTGGCTCAAGCAGAGGCTTGCCCAGGTGTGGTGAGTAATCCCGGAGACAACCTCCGGAGTAGCCCAGAGATGAGGCCGCATTTCTGCCTCCATGTAATCGGGAGTGGCCTGATTACTTGAAGCCAGCAGCTTTATGCCTTTTCCTTTGCACATGCTGCTGCCTCTTACTGCAGTAAGGTCTTGCTCACCAACTGCCTTCTTTTACCGACCTTGTCTACCATCCCACCTCCCTAAAACATAAGCCTACTACCCAGCTCACACTGTGCTTAATCTCTGCTAGTTCCTAAAGAACTAGTTTAGTCCCTGTTGCCTCTAGAAACCTTTCCAAACTCCCTTCTGTCCTCGAATCTTAGCTTTGAGTTTACTTAGTCCCCTTTATTTCCCTTTATCATTAGTACTTATACTCTTACGTGACCTTTCTCTTCTTGGCAGGGAGTCTATTAATGGTAGAGGATCACTGGTGTCTTATTTTTATATCTCCAGCTCCATCCTTAATTCAGTACCCGACACTTACTAGTTGTTCAGTCAATATTTCATGAGTGAGCGAATATTCTGTAATGTTTTCATTTGATTGACTAAACTTGAGGAATATGTACTATAGTTGAGATGCTTTAATCTGACCCATTGTTTCAAAGAAGTTAAGATGCTTTAATTGGATCCATTGTTTAAGAGAGGTTAGTTTATGCTTTCAATTTTAAATCCAGCATTTACTGTGATCTGACCAAGAGTCTAGGAGACCATATTTTTAAAATCTAAGCATAGTTTGGTTTTAAAGCAAGGGTAGTGTCATGAAAATAAATGCAGACTAAGGAAAAGCTTTAAGAATATTCTGGAACATAGGTAGAGGGATGGAAAAATTTACTTGGTTTTATTAATTTCTAATCGTTTTTTATCCTTTGTGGGAGAGAAGCCATTGCAATTTTAATGCAGCAGTATTGTTTTTATTTTTATCTTCGGTTATTTTTCTTTTGGGGGAGAGCGCTCTCCTTATTTATGTTTTTCGCTCTTATTTTTTATTTTTTTTTAAATATACTTTATTGATATTTTACAGAGAGGAAGGGAGAGAGATAGAGAGCTAGAAACATCGACCAGCTGCCTCTTGCACACACCCCTTACCAGGGAAGTGCCCGCAACCAAGGTACATATCCTTGACCGGAATCAAACCCGGGACCCTTCAGTCCGCAAACCGACGCTCTATCCACTGAGCCAAACCGGTTTCGGCTGCTCTTTATTTTTATTATGCTCATCTCGTCTGTTGTGTGAGCTCCTTTGCTGGCAGCAGAGGTAGCCAGGCAGCAGTGTTTTATACAAAGAAGCTGAACACAGAGAACTGACAGGAACAGTTAATTTGATTTTATACAAGTTTTTTCCCCCCTCAAAACTAAACTTTTACTTTTTGTTGTTGTTGACAGATGTCCTTCATCTCCCCCATCCTCCCTTTGCCTTGCCCCCTCACCTCCTATGCCTTCACCACTTTATAGTCTGTATCCATGAGTTATGCGTATATGCATAGACATTCTTTGGCTGTTATAAATAACACTACTATGAACATTGGGGTGCATATATTTCTTTCTGATTGGCGTTTTAGGATATATACCCAGAAGTGGTATCATTAGATCAAAAAGCAGTTCCATTTTTAATTTTTTGAGGAAACTCCATAACAGTTTTCCACGGAGGCTGCACCTGTCTACATTTCCCACCAAGTAAATAAACAAACAACAAGTGCTGGAGAGGATGTGGAGAAAATGGGAATTTTGGACTCTATAGATTTACATTCTGAGTCATTTGAAACTGTGTATAAAGGAGGCATTCTGGTACTGAAGGAGCTTAATTTTTTTATGACCTATTTTGTATGACCTCTACTATTAGGGACATTCTGTAGGAAGAAAGTTTGTTTTTGGATGAAAAATGCCAAGTGTTAGATTTAATGTTTTCTAGCATTATCATGATAGCATAGAACTCTTAGCCATTTTAGAAAATAAACACATCTTAAGAATTTAAATTGGGTAAGACAGTTTTTTCAGAGTTTTTTATTTTATTTATTTTTTATCTAGTTACCCCTGTACAGATAGGGAAAACAGATGAACAACTGTTAACCAATTCATTCTTGGTCACTAAGAATTAGTTTAAATTAGTTGGAGAACTATACTTGGAATATAAATCTTCAGTGTTCTATTAATCTACATAACTTTTCTTGTAAGGAAAATTAATTTTATTTAACATATTGTGACTAGTTTATATTAGTTAAATAGAAATTATTTTTTTTTTAACTATAAGTGAAATATATTTTGTCTGAAGCCCTATTAGGTCATCTTAGTTATTTAAAATTACCTCAATAAAATTAACTCAATAATAATATTCCAACCTTACTATGAATTAATGGTTCTGAGCAAAATTCTTTGATTTGCTAACTTTTCTCTTGGGAATTTTAGAGATTTAATGAAGCTTCATGGCAATTATTTGAAAGAGGGAAGATGTAACATTTCCTTTAAAACAGAAAGGCAAATTTTATACAATGAAACTAGTAATATTCTATTTGAAATAGCATTACAAAATAACTTTTTATTCCTCAAAAAAATTAGTACGTAAATGGTTTTGTAGTTACCATGGTGAACGACACAGAAAAGATTTCTGTTCTCATGAGTCTTATATTTAGTGGGAGAGACAGCAAATGTTAAGATTATGTCCAGCAGTAACAGGGTCCATGAAGAAACATAGTAATAAGATAGTGACTGGACTCACTCTAACAGAACTGTCATGGGGGCCATCATTGAGAAGGTGGCATTGGTTCAGTGGACAGGATAGAGAGAAGGACCCATCTTTGTGAAGTTCTAAGGAGAGGGCCTTCTAGGTAAGTAAAGGGTGCAGCACGTACAGAGTCTGTGAGTTGGAAATGAGCTTCGCATCTTCGAGGCACAAAAGGAGGCCGCTTGGCTGAAAAAGCAGATGAGGGGAAGAGTTGCATGAGGTAAGGATGAAGAAGCAGGCAACAAGGGCTAGACCTTATAGGAATTTGCAGGTTTGATTAAGGAACATGATGGCCGTAGGAAGCCATTAAAGGGGTATTGAACAGGAGAGCAATGCCACTTGATCATTGTATCAAATAGTGTTTTCTGACCGGGGAAGCAGGGATGAAAGCAGACTATCAATTAGGAGACTGTTGCCCAAATTCAAGTGAGAAAAAGATGGTGGCTTGGACTAAGTTAGTAGCAGTGGAGATGGTAAGAAACAATCAAATTTGGAATACCGTATTTGCCGGCGTATAAGACGATTTTTTGGCCCTGAAAAATACGTATTTGCCGGCGTATAAGACAACTGAGCGTATAAGACGACCCCCTAACATTTCCACTCAAAATACAGAGTTTGTTATATACTCGCCGTATAAGACTACCCCCCACTTGGAGGCATATTTTTCAGGGCCAAAAAATCGTCTTATACGCCGGCAAATAACGTATATTTAGAGATAAAAACCACCTGGTTTTACAAATGATTTGGATGTGGGAATGAGCTTAAGAAGAAATCCAGAATGCTCATTAAATTTGCAACACAAGTAGTTTAGTAAACCTGGGGGGCCTTTAATGAGATCAGAAAAGCAGGAAAGAGTGGTGGAGCATAATTTTGGTTTTGGGCACGTAAGCGTGAAGTGACATAGATGGAGTTGTCAGATAGGAAGGTGGGTATATGAATCTGAAAGTCAAGGTAAAAGAAGTCTAGATGACATTACCTAAGGAGAGAGTATAGATAAAAAAGTACACATATGTCATGCCTTATGCGTTTCAACAGTTAGAGATCAGGAATAGGAGACAGATTTAACAAAGGGGATTGAGAGGAGGCAGCCAGTTACATGGTAAGAAAACCAGGGAAGCAGATGGCTGTGGAAGCGAAGCAAGAAAAGGGAGGAATGATTAGTTGTGTCAAATGCTGTGAGGTCACAGTCGAATAGGGCAGAAAATTGGCTACTGGATTTAGCCAAGATGAAAGTTGCGGTCTATTCTAACAAAAGGTATCTCAGTGGGGATGAAAACCTGACTAGTGGGGATTCAGAAGAAAATGGTTGGAAAAGAAGTAGAAATATTCTAGATTATAGTTTATGCTTAAAATGTAATTGGAAATTGGAGTTGAGAAAGTGGGTTGTAAATGCAATAGGACATGGATTCAAGTGACAGCTTTTTTAGAGCCTCTTTGTTGACAGAAAGGGTCCCGTGGAGAGGACACAATTGCAGGAGCACAGTTTTTGAGATGTTGAGGTGGTGTGGGGAAGGAGACTCGTGAGAGGGTTAGCTCTAAAAAGGAGCAGAAATGCTTCTTCAGTTTGAGCCTGGAGAGGACTACAGTATGGGAGGGTTGCAGATGGAAGGTGGCTTCACAGATGAGGTAGTTGTCATATGATTGTTGATAGTGAAATACTGAATAGGTCACCCAATTAAGATTCAGAAAGCTTGTAGTCCATTTCAAGTTTTACTTAGTGCTGAGATCTTAAGATAAACTGTGATGTTGGATAAGTCACTTTGTCTTGTGGGCCTTAATTTCCTTAATTTATGTAAAGAAAGGGATGATTCCCCAGGGTTCACCTGTGCCAAATTGTTATGTAATCTTATTAAGCTATTGTACTTTGTGTTTATAAATTTATAAGAAACATTAGTAGTTATTTTAGTAGTTGTCTTATCTCATCTTTATTTCTTTTTGTCTAATAGTTCATGTATTTTTTTTTAACTTGTTAACTTTTGTTTGCCTATTTGCTTGTTTGAACTGCTTTCTGACAGCACTGTCAGCCATACAATGATGTTTTTTTATAAGGACTAAAGACCACATTTTTAAAAGTGTCTTTTCACAGGTGCCAAAGTTTCTATTCTCTAGGAAGGCTTTGATTTTTGGGTTGCTATTTTCTAAGGAATACAACTTGTTTGTTGTATGAAGAATTGTAACAGAGTACAGGATAATACAAGTATGGTATATGATTGGCTGTCTCCTGCATGCCTCCTACTGGGGATCGAGCCCACAACCTGCAAGCCCACAACCTGGGCATGTGCCCGTGGCTGGAATTGAACCTGGGACCCTTCAGTCTGCAGGCCAATGCTCTATCCATCAAGCCAAACTAGCTAGGACCATACATAATTTATTGTGACTGTTTTCTTCATTGCTTCTCTTTGATAGAAGAGCCGTGAGCCGTGGTCGGCAAACTATGGCTCGCGAGCCACATACGATTCTTTGGCCCCTTGAGTGTGGCTCTTCCACAAAATACCACGGCCTGGGTGAGTCTGTTTTTGTTTTGTTTTGTTTTGTTCTTGTTGATTTTTAAAAAAATTTATTAAGGTATTATCTGTGTGGGTGAGTCTGTTTTGAAGAAGTAGTGTTAGAAGAAGTTTAAGTTTAAAAAATTTAGCTCTCAAAAGAAATTTCAATTATTATACTGTTGATACTTGGCTCTGTTGACTAATGAGTTTGCCAACCCCTGCCCTAGAGGAACTCATAGTGTATTTTTGCTCATCTTGATTTTCTTTATTGTCTAAAATGGCATCTGTAATTTTTTCTTGAACTAATGAGTACATGAATTGAATAACAGTTTCATGGACTTTGGAAAAGTGATTGCTTTATCGGTTGTAAAAGGGGAGAATATTGTTTAAAATAATTGCTTTAAAATGAAATGTTTGCTATGAGTGGCGTAGATCTGACCATAGGCATTTGTTTTCTCTCTCTTTGGAGGCAGTGTTAAAATAATATGAAGGGGGAGAAAAGAACAAACTTATAGCATTGAAGAAATGATAATCTCAGTAGAGTAGCAGTTACAACACATTCCTGAAAGAGGCAAAGAGTTATGATAGATGAAACAGATTAGAACAGAGGAAACTGTGTCCTAAAATAATCAAGAGGAAACTGAAGCAAACAATGTATCCAATAGAATATCCAACAGAATCTCAGAGAACCTTAGGATTTAAAGGCAGAAGAAAAGGATGATTGAAAATGGGAAGGAAGAATAATTGAAAAACCATATATGAAGTAGTTTTGCTTTCTTTCCTACCCAATGCCAATGTACAGTGACAGTCACTGTAATTACTCCCTGCCCTACACCCTTCCCCCCCTTTCCCATCATAAATGCAGAGTTAATTTCTTCTGGAAATATAAAAACAAGCTGCACACACGCACACACGCACGCACGCGTGAAAAAGAGTTGCCCAGGTGGACATTTGTGTCTGGAGATAATCCCTCTTCATTCTAGCTGAAAGGGAGTCCCCAACTCACATGTACATGGTTTCCATTCATTCTTCCTTTTTCTTCTTAAGTATCAATGGACAACCAAACCTTGCCTCCAAAGGAAAAAACTAAAATAGAATAGCAGTATGAAGCAGTGGTCGGCAAACTCATTAGTCAACAGAGCCAAATATCAACAGTACAACAATTGAAATTTCTTTTGAGAGCCAAAAAATGACTTCTGTGCATGGGCCACCAAGTTTCAGTTGCATTGTACGTGCGCACCTGCACGTGGTATTTTGTGGAAGAGCCACATGTGGCTTGCAAGCCACAGTTTGCCGACCACTGGTATAATGTAAAAAAAACCTGAGACAAACAGAAAAACTGTCACCAGATAAAACAGATAATTCCTGGATCAGAAGAAATCTTAAAACAAACAAAATGCCTATTTGGTTTTTTCAGAGGAATGAAAATACATTGCCTCTGTAAAGTAAGAACAGAATAATTATTTTTTAAAATCAGAACAAGAAAGAGTTTTTGGAAATTAATATGTTTGCATAAATTAAAAAAAAACCAATAATAATTGGGTGGTTTAGAAGATAAATTGAGTAAAACTCATTGAAAATAGTCACACAAAAAAAGAGAGAGTATGTTTGTAATTTAACTAGTAGATGTTTCAAAAATAGTAAAGAGAGTTACTTATCAAAAAGATAACATAACATTTCTGCTACTTAAAAATACAAGTTTCTTGCCAAAACTGGTTTGACTCAGTGGATAGAGCATCTGTCTGCGGACTGAAAGATCCCAGGTTTGATTCCGGTCAAGGGCATGTATGTTGGTTGCGGGCGCATCCCCAGTGGGGGGTGTGTAGGAGGCAGCTGGACGATGCTTCTCTCTCATAGATGTTTCTAGCTCTCTATCCCTCTCCCTTCCTCTCTGTAAAAAATCAATAAAATATATATTTAAAAAAATAAATAAAAATCTTTATTAAAAATAAATAAATAAAAATACAAGTTTCCATATCAAAAGGAAGAGGAAGAACAAGGGACAACACAATCAGTGAATAGGAACCACATCTAGGCACATCATTGTGAAATTCTATATAATAAAAGGCTAATATGCAAATAGACCAAATGGCAGAACAACCAGTCGATATGATGCACGCTGACCAACAGGGGCAGACTTTCAATGCAGGAACTACCTCCAGTGGTCAGTGCGCCAGAAGCCAGGGTCATGATTGGTGAGCTCAGTGGCAGGAGCATCTCCTGCCTCCACGCCAGTGCTAAGGATGTCTGACTGACAGCTTAGGCCTCCTCTCCACAGGCCTAAATCTTCAGTAGGACATCCCCTTAGGGGTTCCAGAATGCAATTGGGTACAAGCCAGGCCAAGGACCCCCCCCCCCTCAATGAGTGCACAAATTTCATGCACCAGGCATCTAGTTTCAATATAATAGGAAGGAAAATCCTAAAAGTTCCTAGGGAGGGGGAAAAAGAAAAGATAACCTGTAAAGGAATGAGAAACAGATGAGCATAACTACAGTGTAAACACCCTTTAGGGCAGGCATTTTTTAAAAAATTTATTAAGGTATTATATGTGTACATAGCTTACCATTGCCCCCCCCCCCATTTATGCCCTCCCTCCCCAGAGTTCTGTGTTCGTTGGTTGTACTTATATTCATGCATACCAGTCCTTCGGTTGTTCTCTTATCTCCCCCCAGGTCTCCTTCCCCTCCCCGCTGTCATTTGACAATCTGCTTGTTTTATGGTGACTAGTTCAGGATCACATGAATAGAATCCGCTCCTCATTTGGCAGTCTGCTTGTTTTATGGTGACTATCTCAGGACCACAAGAATAGAATCTGCTCCTCCTCTGGTTTACACCGCCCCTCCCCCCGGGTCCCACTGCTTCCCCGGGGCACACAGCTCACCCGGGGCACACGGCCCCCTGGACACACGGCTCACCCAGGGCACCCGGCCCCCTTGGGGCACATGGCTCACATTTTGCTTGTTAAAACAAACTTTTTGTAAACATTTCTAACAGCTGCATGATATTATGCTGTATTGATTTTTATAGTATTGTTCTTTTTAAAATTTTATTTATTTTTCATCACCATTTAGCCACTCTATGTACTCTTCCACCTCTACCCACCCCTTTTCCTCTACCCTGTACCATCACTGCACTGTTTTCCACATCCATGAGTTCTTATTTTTTTGTTCTTTTTGCTCAATCTCATTATCCCTTCCACCCCACTCAAAGCTGTCTGCCTGGTCTCTATATAAGTCTGTCTGTTTTCCTTGGTAGTTAAGTTTGTTCATTAAATTCCACAGTGAGTGAAATCATATGATACTTGTCTTTCTCTGACTGGCTTATTTCACTTAGCATAATATTCTCCTGGCCCATCCATGCTGTCAACCAAGGATAAAATTTTCTTCCTTTTTATGGCAGAGTAGTATTCCATCGTGTAAATGTACCACAGTATTTTTATCCACTCATCTACTGATGGACCTACAGGGTTGCTTCCAGATCTTAGCTATTTTAAACACACTGCAGTGAACATATGGGTACATATGTTCTTTGGAATTAGTGTTTCGGGTTTCTTTGGCTTAACTCCCAAAAGTGGAATCGCTGGGTCATAAGGTAGTTCCATTTTAAATTTTTTGAGTTAACTCCATACTGTTCTCCACAGTGGCTACACCAATCTGCATTCCCACCAACAGTGCACAAGAGTTGCCTTACCTCCACATTCTCACCAGTACTTATTGTTTGTTGATTCACTAATGATATCCATTCTGACATGTGTGTACAATATTGTTCTTAATTATAGCACAGTGGTTAGACTTTTAAGTTGCTTTTTTTTTTTCATCCTGGCCCAAATATATGTTTTTATTGATTTGAAAGAAGGATGGGGGGAGAGAGAAACATCAATGTGAGAGAAAAACATCAAACCCCCAACCTTGTGGTGCACAGGAAATGCCCCCACCAACTGGAAAGCCCTGCCATGGGCGCCCCACCTCTTTTTTAGTGTATTTCATTAAACATTCCACATGACTTCCCCCCTGTTTTCAGGGTTATTGGTATCTGGGATTAGAATTATTGGGTCTCAGGTTAAAAGCATAATTAAATTTTTAATTTATCTTGCCAACATTTTCCCAAAAATTGTGTGGATTTTAATAGCAGCATGAAGTGTTGTTTTGAAAAAAATCTTTGACCATTTGATTGGTTTAAAAAGGTATTTGAGGTGGAATATTTTTATGTGCCTATCATTTGTATTGTCTGCTATGGGTCTTAACATGTTTTTGTCCATTTAACTTTTGGGCTGGCTCCTATTTTTCCAATGAGGTGGTATGAGTATTTTCTTATGTGTTAATAATAATGGTAACCATTTTTCTGTCATGTTGCAAATGTTTTTCAAGTGTTTTAATTTGATTAACATTTAACACTTCAGTTTTACATTTTTATGTAGTCAATCTTAGATATTTTTCCTGGTTCTTATTAGCAGGCTTGTTCTTTGCCATTCCCTTCCCCCAAAGGAAACAACTGGTTGTTATTCAACTCTTAAAAATCACTATTTGCATACTTATATTCATATCTTAATATTTAAGGGGTCAAATACAATTAATATTTATCCAGAAGCAATTATATGTCAGGCATTTTACATGTTCTCTATCATGACTATGACAGTTTGTCTTTTCTTCAAATACTGTAAATATGTATGTGTGAAAATATAGATGATTATATTATCGCCTCTTTTGAAAAATGTAAGTAGTCTATTATTTTGCTTTTAGACTTTCATGGTAATTGACTCTAAAAATGAATTTCACAAAATATAATGAGTTTTCTTCCCCCTTTGTTAATTGTAGGGGAGAAAAAGTGTTTTTTCTGGTTGCTAATGTGAATTGTGGACTACAGATACATAGAGAAAACAGACGTGAATATTTTCACCGGGATCTAAAGACTAAAAAGTTCTCTTCAGGCTTGTCATGGATTTTTCTGGACAAAGGAATCTGTGAAGTTATGTGAATAGAGACTTTTTTCAAAATCATGGGGGAAAAAGAAAGAAGTCCAGACACTGACCAAGAAAATAAGGCAGACAAACACCATTACTATTATTGTTCATCTGATTTTGAACCTACACCACAGTCTTCTGGCCAGTCATCGCTGGCCAATCCCTCCTCACATAGGAGTAACAAGAAAAAAAATTCTAAAAGACAAATTTCAGATAGCGAAGTGAATCACCAAGGTAAGCATTTTGTGAGAGAGTCCACTAGTCCTAGAAGACTCATTTTAAGGTCTTAAGGAAAGCTTGCATGAATGAAACTCTTCTATTAATACGTTTATTAATATATGCATGGTCTGATTTATAGTTTGAATAGACTATATATTTGTAAATTTATATAAATGTTGCTTCTGGCACTGTAATAGCCTTTGTTATGTTCAAAGTCATAATATATACAAAAGAAAGAACCATAATTAAGGCTCTTCATTTTGTTTTCTTCCTAAATAAATGCTTATTTTGGAGTATTGGAGGTACTGTAAAGGCAAAAAACAAACAAAAGAAAACAAAATGTACCTTTCTTTGTCTTCAATTTTAAGAAGTAGTGAAAAGCATTGATATAAATTAGTTGAGAGGCATTTTAGATCAAGTAAAATTACTTCCACTGGGTAATATAGTGCTTACTGCAAAAGTTCAGACTTGAGGTCACCATTCAGTTTTCTATTAAACTGTGTTAAAATGGAAACAAGATTAACAATATTTTATAAATAAGTTTTCTTATTAAAGTGTTACTAGTCTGGTACTGGTATTAATACACATTTGACTAGATAATATTATAGAACCTCTTCATTTTAATAAATCCCTGGTCAAGAAAACCCCAATGTGTACTGAGTAACAAAATGCATAAGGACTACAATTATGCCATTAAAATGAGCTGAGTGAGGTGGTTATAGTCCGTGGTAATAAATGCAGCACAGCTGTAACAGCAGTAGCTTAGAATGGTGAGAGTTCAGATCGCAAGGCAACTAGTAGTGAAATTGGGAACTGAAAAGAAAAACAGTAGCCAGGTCATGAAACACCTTGAATCCTATGCAATATATCGATTGTTTCTGTGGGAGAATAGCCATCGAAAAGATTTAATCGGGTATAATTAAAAGTGCTTATATAAATTTTTACTTTGAAAAATATTTGCCTTTTTCAAAATTTTTTCTTAAGGTGTTACATATGTGTCCTAATTTCCCCATTACCCCTTCTATTCCCCCCGACTCATGTCCTCATCCCCCTGTGGTCTGTCCATTGGTTAGGCTTTGGTTGATCTCTTTTAAAAGTCAATAAGACTACATGTTTCTTTCAAAAACAACCCTTTCATAGACCCCAGATTTAGCTTCTCAAGGGTGTTCATACTTTTAACAATTAGGTGTTTACCCTTTCTACCTTCTTTCCCTTTCTCCCTCCTTCCCTTTTTTCTCTTTTCCCTTCTGCAGGAAATTGGTCTTTTCGTCCAGCTGTCTCAGTGTGTACCTCCTGTTTTGATTTTGTAGTTGAGATCATTATCTGATATTAAACTTTTGCTCTACATAATTAAGAACAAACAGACCTTATGGTTGAACCTTAGGAAATGCGTATTTATTCCCAAGAAGTAATTTATCTACCTAGGGAATTATTGGTAGGAATATTTGGACTTTTCATTCCTTTCCCAGAGCATTTTGGAGGCCACCCAATTAAAGATTTGGAACTTCTTAAACCTTATCTTATTTGAGAAAATAATTGAGGAAAAGGTGTGAAAAACAGTTCTAACATCACCTATAAAAATTCAATTGTCTTCACTCTGACTTGCACAGTTTTCTGCTTTGCATGTCTTCTGAATTAAAATCTGTGGTAGTTTCATTACATTAGATCAAACAACAGAACTAAACTTATATCTTCCCTTAAACACTAAGTTAATTTTCTTTGGATAAGTTGCAATCATCAGTGTAGACTAAGAAAAACAACCAATATAATTAAAATAGTTTCTTGGCCCTGGCAGGTATGGCTCAATGTAGAACATTGGACCCATGCACCAAAGGGTCATAGGTCTGATTCCCAATCAAAGGCTCGTACTTAAATTAAAGGTTTGATTGCTGGTCAGATTAACAACAATAAAAAACAACAACAAAAAAAACTACAGCATTTTGAACACTTAAATTTGTGGGTTTGCATTTTTTTTTTTAATTTACTCTTATTGACTTTAGAGAAGAAGGGAGAGAGATAGAAACATCAACGATGAGAAAGAATCATTGATTGGCTGCCTCCTGCATGGCCCCTACTGAGGATCAATCCCGCAACCTGAGCATGTGCCCTTTACAGGAATAGAACCCAGGACCCTTTAGTTTGCAGGCCAACTCTCATCAACTGAGCCAAACCAGGGATGTTTGCATGTTTGATAGCAATTATTTCCTTTATCCCTTTTCAGCATATTTTATTATTTTTAAAAAATAAAACTGTGCTTTATCAGAAGTTGGATGTAGAATGATAAAATCCTATATAATAAATGGCTAATATGCAAATCAACCTAACGGTGGACCAACTGGTTGCTGTGATGCCCACTGTCCACCAGGGGGCAGATGCTTAATGCAGGAGCTGCTCCCTGGTGGTCCTTCTGTTCCTACAGGAGGAGCACCAGGCTCATGGCAAGTGAGCACAGCGGCTGTGGTGGGAGCCTCTCCCACTTCTGCAACAGCACTGAGGATGTCCGACTGCCAGCTTAGGCCCAGTCCCCTTGGGGAGCAGGACTAAGCCATCAATTGGACATCCCCTGAGGACTCCCGGACTGCAAGAGGGTGCAAGCTGGGTTTAGGGGACACCCCCCCCCCCCCCGCCGCGTGTACGAATTTCATGCACCAGGCCTGTAGTGTAATAATAGTTTAGGACATGCATGTTTGTATGTTACACATTTATTCTACTTATTGCTTTTATCAGTAAAATAAATACATTGGGGTTTTGGTAGATACATAGTTTACCTTTACTACATGTTTTTTCATGGTCAGATTTTATTTTTAACTCCTGGAGGAAGAAGAAAAGCATTATTTTCTCACCCTTTTTTTTTTGGTGGTGACTTATGGGCAGATGAAGAATGATATGGAAATCAGTCATATTCTCAGTCCTGTTAACACTACTACTATTGATCTTGATAGTTTTAGAAATGAAAATAAAAATGGTAGATGAAAGCTGGTATTTTTTACTTCAGGTTAAGTATACTTATGTTAACCAATCTGTATACAAATGGAATATGCTATAAGTAAATGGTCCCATTTTTAGTATTTCAAAAGTTGGTTGTGGAATCCCTTTTCGTCTGTCTGAATACTTGAAGTAAAATGCTAGTAGAAAGTTTTTATCCTGATTTTTGCATAGGCTTCAAGTTTGAAATAAAACAAGTTTCTATTTATAGGAAATCTTATTTGCTGAGCTATATAACTTTATACATAAAAACTAGAGATTTGGAATTATTAAAGTTCATCTTTATGTATAATCATTTTTATATATAAAGTTTCTGTCCTTCCAAGAGCTGAGTACATATTCCCTAATAGCGTATAGATAGCAACACTCTGTTCAAACTTGATATGTTAGAAAAGAAAGAACCTTGAAATGATGGATTCTCCAATTTAAAATTGGAGCATTGCTGTTCAATGGAAATATAATGCAAGTCACAAATGCAAGCCACACATATAATTATATATTGCCAAGTAACCCACATTTTAAAAAAGGTGAACTTAATTTTAATATATTTTATTTAACCCAGCATATTCAAAGTATTTTTAAATACAATTAATATAAAACATTGTGTGTGAAATATTCTACCTTCATTTCAAAGGCAAAAGTGGTTTAATTTCAGGCTACATTTCACAGCTATGGCATATTTCAGTTTGTATCACCCATACTTCACATTTCTCAGTAGCCGCATGTGGCTAGTGACTACAATATTGTATAGTTTCGAAATTACAAGTAGCTTTTCCTTTATTTCTTTTTATTACCACTTCCTTTGATGTTTTTAAGCATTAGTAGAGCTGGAATCCCAAATTAGTATGTATGCCAACACCTTCTTCATTATCTTTTTAATGAAACTTTATAATGTTAAATTGTAAATGCTATTTGTTAATCTTTGCTTATTTACATAATGGGATCAGGGTATTCCAGGCTGGTGAGATGTGTAGGGAAAGGTTGGATTTTTAGGGGGATTTTGTTGTTTTTTTACTCTGGAATGCATTTCCTTCTTGAAAAAATGCAGTCAGTCACCTTGGAGATTAAAGTTAATTATTCTTAACTATGACAGATATCCAGAAGCCTCTTTAAAAGCGAAGGTGTTCTGTATAAGGAGGCCTAAGTTTAATGAACTTTTATTAAAAACAATAACATTCCAGATTTCTGTGAAATGTTGAGATTTAATATGTATACTCAGGGATTTCACATACTTATATTTTTAGGATGTAGTATTTAGTTTTTATCTTGTTCTCAAATTATGTCAGATGTTTTTTATATGAGCATCACACACACACACACACACACACACACACACACACACACACAAAAGCCCCTGAGAAAGCATTTAGAATCACATCAGTACTGCTGGAGTATTTTTCATTTTCAATCACTAATAAATGGGATTAAGTTTTTATTACTGGCAGAGAATATTTGTGGAGAACTTTGTTTTACAAGCATACTTCATTTAATCTTCCAAACAGCATAATTATGTAAGGTGGTATTATCTTCATTCCGTGGGTGGGGAAAATAGAGCTGGGAAGGTTTTTTGAACTGACTGGCAAGGAGTTATTAGGTGGTAAATCTTAGTTACAAACCCAAATCTTCTCACTGTTTAATATGTTGTCATCCTCTTCACCAAATAAAAAGGAAAAGAGTTCTAATTAACTTAAAGAAAACTTATATTTTCCTATTTCGAATACCTTGGCACAAGTGACTTGAATATCACAGCTTTGTCCAATGTTTATTAGGCACGTTGCTAATGCTCACGAAGCCCACGTTTGAATTTCTGACTTGTCGTCTTCTTATAAAGTTAAAAATGGTAAATCCTAATACAACCATCCTTTAAATTAATGTCAAACAATTCCTTACAAGCTATCGTCATATCATTTTGATGAATCAGACTATTCTTTACCTTTCTTTGAAAGATCCTAAACCTTTCTTAATAAAGACATTATATTAAGAGCTCTAAATAAAATCTGATATTTAACTAAATATTGTAAAATCAGATTTTAAGGTACAAAATAATATTATGGATCCACTTGTTAGACTGAAAAATAATATATTTGGTACAGCTTTTTCATTTTACAATATTACTGTTTCTTTTTTAGCCTCTGAGAAAGAAAGTCCTAAGGATCCACCAAAGAGAAAGGAAGGCCGAGTGGGATTTCGCTCCCAGAGCCTCAATAGGGAGCCAATTCGGAAAGACATCGATCTCGTTACAAAACGGGTCCTTTCCGCCAGACTGCTAAAAATCAGTGAGTTGCAAAACGAAGTGACTGAACTCCAGTTCAAGTTAGCTGAGCAGCTAAAAGAAAATAAAGCTTTGAAAAGGCTTCAATACAAACAGGAGAGAGCCCTGAATAAGTTTGAAGATACAGAAAATGAAATATCACAACTCATTTCTCGTCATAACAATGAGATTACAGCACTCAAAGAACGCTTACGAAAATCGCAGGACAAAGAACGGGCAACAGAGAAAAAGGTGAAAGATGCAGAAGGTGAACTATTTAAGACAAAATTTTCCTTAAAGAAACTGAAAATGATCTCTGAAGCTAGACACCTGCCTGAGCGAGATGATTTGGCAAAGAAGCTAGTTGCAGCAGAGTTAAAACTAGATGACACTGAGAGAAAAATTAAGGTAAAATTTCTACAGCTTCTAATTACACTTTTTTTGTAGTATTTTTCATTGGGTATTTAATGTGCTCTATTTTAAGATTGCTTATTGCAGTTTATCATTTGAAGACCTTTTTAGTATTTCTTAAGAGATTAGGATAAATTTAACATATATTTAAGAGAAAGATGCAAAAGACTAAGGGCCACATGTTAATAGATGAATGTTTAATTCTGTGGGTCATAGTTATTTGGGGGAAATACACCATTTGATTATCTGATTGTTTCTCTAAATTGAAAGTACTGTATAATAGCTGTAGTGTATGAAACCGACACTTTGGAGCCATTGTCTAAGAAATGCCACATGAGCAATACTTTCTGTTTTAACTCCTTTCAACATTTCTGAAAAATATCTTTTGGGCAGGTGTGCCCCTACTCCCCAAAATGAAAACTGACATGAGAGGTAGGTGGAAGAATGTTGAGTTACTAGTCTGAGAATACAGCAGATCTTTATAAGTATTTTTTTCTTGAAATGAGAGAGGAAAATGGTACTATCCCATCACTGTTCAAAGGGAACTTATATTAGACTAGAGGCCCGATGCACAAAATCCGTGCAAGAGTAGGCCTTCCTCCTCCCCACCTTCACTCCCACCTCCAACCCTGGCTGCTGGCACCAGCTTCCCTCTGGCTGCTGGCAGGCACCCGGAACCTGGGCACCCCTCACAGCCCTGGCTTTGCCCAGAAGGACGTCCGGACTAATTAGTATATTACTTTTTATTATTATAGATACTATCTGCTAGAAATACATGTTAAACAGAAGCCCTGAGTTAGGACTTCGAATTGCTAAGAATTGACACACAGTTTGGAAAACAAAGGCAATGGAAAAGTATAGGAATAATGTCAGCTGGGAGAGCTGTCTGAGGAAGGGAAAGTCAGAACTGTAATTTAATACTTGACTGAAGGTATTTTTTAAAATCATAAATGGTATTAGATTTTGTCAATTGCCTTTTCTGCATCTGTTAATGTCATATACTTTTTAGGCTTCAGTTTGTTTATGTAGTGCAACACATTGATTGATTTGAAGATATTGAATCAGTCTTGCATCCTGGGAATAAATCTCACTTGATCTAGGTGTATGATTATTTTTTAATGTATTGCTGAATTTGGTTTGCTAATATTTTGTTGAGGATATTTGCATCCATGTTCATCAGGAATATTGACCTATAATTTTCTTTTTTTTTGTGGTTTTGCTGAGTTTGGAAGCCTTCCCTCATCATCAGTTTTTAGATAGTTTGAGGATAAGTACTCATTTCCCTTTGAATCTTTGTTAAAAATTCTCCTGTGAAGCCATCTGGTCCAGGGCTTTCTTTGTTGGGAGTTTGTTTATTATGGATTTGATTTTGATAGTAGTTATTCATCTATTCAGATTACCTGTTTCTTCCTGATTCAGCCTTGGAACATTGTACGTTTTGAGGAATTTGTTCATTTCATCTACGTCAAGCAGTTTGACATACTTGATCTAGGTTGTAAAATTTGTTGGCAGATAATTGTTTCTTATTATTTCCTTGTAGTCTTTTGTATTTCTGTAATATTAGTTGTCCCTTCTCCTATTTTATTTTTTATTTATTTGGCCCCTCACTTTTTCTTGATTAATCTGGGTAAAGTTTGTGAAATTTGTTTGTCTTGGAAGAAATCAATACTATGTTTTCTTGATTTTTTTTTTTTACTCTATTTTGAAATTTCCAACCTGATTTTTTTATTTCCTTCTACTCATTTTGGGCAAAGCTTGTTCTTTATCTAATTCCTTTAGGTGTAGGGTTAGATTGTTTGAGATTTTTATTTCTTGAGGTAGATGTGTATTGCTGTATTATTTCCTTCTTAAAACTATTTTGGCTATGTCCTTTACATATTGGGTCAATATGTTTTCATTTTCATTTGTCTCAAGGTATTTTTAGTTCTTCCTTGATCTCATTGCTAATCCATTCATTGGTTAGTAGCATGTTATTCAGTCCCATGTGTTTTGTGTGCTTTTCAGTTTTCTCCTTAGACTTGATTTTTAGTTTCATACAATTATGATCAGAGAAGATGTTTAATATGATTTAAATCTTCTTAAATATTGACACTTGTTTTATGGCCCAACATATGGTCTATTCTTGAAAATGCACCCGAAAAGAATGAATATTCTGCTGCTTTGGGGTGAAATATTTAAAAGTATCAATTAAGTCCGTATGGCCACATGTGTCATTTAAAATGACTTTTTGTTGTTGTTGATTTTCTGTCTAGAATAGATAATCTACTCATTGAAATCAGTGGGGTGTTCAAGTCCCCTACTGTGAACTATTAATGTTGAACTCTCCCTTTATGTCCATCAATATTTGCTTTATATACACGGTATCCCCCAAATTGTGTAGACACTCAACAGTTGATAGCAAAATTGGATTTAACCCATTGAAATTAATAATTATTCTAAGTATGTATACATTTTTTGGAACACCCTGTATTTAGGGGCTCCTACGTTGGATGTGTAGATGTTTACAAGGGTTATATCCTTTTGTTGTAATGGTCCCTTTATCATTATGAAATACCCCTGTTTATCTGTTTGAACAGTCCTTGTTTTAAAATCTATTTTGTCTAATATAATTGCTACCCCAGCTTTTTTTCACTTTCATTTGCATGAAATAACTATTTCAATCTCTGTATTTTCAGTCTTGTGTGTCTTGCAATCTGAAATGGGTCTCTACCAGACAATATAAATATGGGTCTTTTTTTTTTTTTTTGATCCATTTAACCACCCTTTTGGTTGGAACATTTAAATTTAAAGTAATTTGTGATAGGTATGTACTTTTGCCATTTTGTTCATTGTTTTCTGATTGTTTTTGTAGTTCTCCTTCCTTTCTTAATCTCTTGTATGTTGATAACTTTCTGTACTGTTGTATTTGGATTCCTTCTCTTTATTTCTTGTAGATTTTGGTTTGCGGCTATCATGTGCTTCATATATACCAATCTATGTTTATGTCAGTCTATTATCAGTTGAAATCACTACATGTTTTACTCACCTCCTCTACATTTATGTGTTTATTTATTTATTTACTTTTTACTTCTTTTGTGTGTGTCCTTTAATTTGTTCTAATTACACATGATCTTCCCACTGGGCCTCTTAACCATTGTATTAGCTTTGTAGTTGATTATTCTACTGGTTACTAAGTGTCCTTTTCAGTGAGAATTGTTTTCTTTCCTATGTTTTTTTTTTTAATATTTTGTAAGTACTTAAAGAAATTCCTTTAACATTTCTCTTAATACTGGTTTAGTAGTGATGAACTCCGTTATCCTTTTCTTGTCTGGAAAACTCTTCATCTCCTTTCTGTTCTAAGTCATAGCCTTGCTAGTACAGTAATCTTAGTTATGCCAGTACCTTCTGATATGCAGTTTGTGTTGAAAAATCTGCTGATAGTCTTATGGGAATTTCCTTATATGTAAATAATTGTTTTTCTCTTGCTACTTTTAATATTCTTGCTTTGGCATTTTACTTACGTTTCATGTGGGCCTCTTTGAACCTGTTGGACTCGTATGTCTATTTTCTTAGCCAGGTTAGGGAAATTTGGGTAATTATTTCTTCAAATTAAGTTTTCAATCCCTTGCTCTCTCTTCTCTTTCTGGTACCCCTGTAATGCAAATGTTGGTATACTTTATGTCCCAGAGTTTCCTTAAACTATCCTCATCACCTCCCCCCATTATTATTTTTGCTATTCTGATTGGGTGCTTTCTGCTACCTTGTTACAGATAGCTGATTCAGTCCTCTGCTTCATCTAATCTGCTGCTATTCTCCTTCCCCAATATATTCTCATTTCTGTTATTGTATTCTTCATTTTTGGTTCTTTTATGGTTTTTATCTCTTTGCTAAGGTTCTAACTTCATCTGTTCTTTCCCTGAGTTACTTGAGCATCCTTGTTACCAGTGTTTTAAAACTGTATTGCTTTTCTCCTTTTTGTTTAGTTCTTTTTGTGGAGTTGTGTCTTATTCTTTCATTTGGGACGTATTTGTCTTCTCATTTTGGCTCCCTCCCATTGTTTCTGCTACATTTCCCAGATCTTTATTTTTTTTCCTTCTTTGTGCTACTTTGGGATTAATTTTTTTTTTTTGTCCAATCCATTAAGGTGTAAAGTTAGATTGCTTATTTAAGATCTTTCTAAATTCTTAATGTATGAATTTATTGCTATAAAGTTTCCTTTTAGAATTGCTTTTATTGCATGCCATTAGATTTGGCTTGTATTTCCATTTGTATTTGTTTAAAGATAATTTTATTTTTTTGGAGAAAATTGTTACTTTCCTTTTTTTGACTCAATGGTTGTCTAAAAGCGTATTGTTTAGTTTTCACTTATTTGTATATCCTCTCATTTTTCTCTTATTTTCTTGCCATTTCTGTCAGAAAAGATAGTTGGTATGATTTCAGTCTTAAATATGCTTGGATTTGTTTTGTCCAATTATATGATCTTTCCTGTGCACTTGAGAATGTATATTCTGTTGCTGTTAAATGGCATGACCTATTATATCTCTTAAGTCCAGTTGTTTCTAAAGTGTGGTTCAATGCCAACATTTACTTATTGATTTTCTGCCTGGCCAATCTATTCATTGCTGACAGTAGGGTATTAAAGTCCCCTCGTATTACTATATTGTCTTTTTCTCTGTTAAAATTCATTATTATTTGCTTAATATATATCTGTGCTTAGGCATTTGGAACATACAATATTTATGAGTGATTGATATATCTTCTTGATGTAATGACCCCGTTGTCATTATATAATGATCTTCTTTACCTTATGTTACCCTTTTGGCTTGACGTCTGTTTTGTCTGATATAAGGATGGCCGCCGTCTTTTGATTTCCATTGGCTTGGAACATCAGATGCCATCCTTTCACTTGCGTCTGTGTTTTTAGAGTTAAAATAAGACTGCTGTTGGCAGCATGTAGTAGGGTCTTGTTTTTTACTTATCCACCCACTCTGTAAGTTTTGATCGATGATAAATTCAATACATTTATATTTAAATTGATTATTGATATGTAAGGGTTTACTATCACCATTTTACCTTTGCTTTCTGGTTATTTTGTCTTTTCATTATTTCTTTTTCCCCATCTGGTTCTGTCTACCTCTGTAAGTTCGGTGGTTCTCCGTGATGATTTGCTCAGTCTATCCTCCCCCCCCCCCTTTTTTGTATGTTTCATATCTCTGGTTTAGGTATTTGCTTTGTGGTTACAATGAGGTTTATATAAAATATCCCAAAGATAAAATAGTCCTTTTTCTGCTGATAGCAACTTGTTTTTATTCACTTATAAATGTTTCATTTTTTTAATTCAAACCTCTTGTATTTTTTATGTCACAAATTATCTTTTTATGCAGTGATTTTGTTACCAAGTTGTAATAGCTGTAGTTAAACTTTATGCTATAGTTGTTTAGTATACTATTCTAAAAAAGTTATAGTTTTCTAATTCTATCACCTTAATCAGAGTTTTGTGTACTTTTGTTGTTGTTTTTTTGTATGTGTTTTTTTTCCCTCATTTCAACCTGAAGAGCTCCTTTGTTTGCCAAAGCCTTATTTCTCCTTCATATCCAAAAGGTAACTTTGCTAGATGGAGTATCTTGGCTGGCAATTTTAGTCTTTTAATTTTTTGAATAAGTCTTTTCATTTTCTTGGCCTATAGCATTTCTGCTAGCAATTGACTGATAGCCTAATGTGCATTTTCGTAAGTTACTGGGTCTCCCCTCACCACCATCACCCCTCCTCCCCTTGGTTGCCTTTAAAATACTTTATCATTGCCGAAGCCAGTTTGGCTCAGTGGTAGAGCGTCGGTCTGTGGACCGAAAGGTCCCGGGTTCGATTCCGGTCAAGGGCATGTACATTGGTTGTGGGCACATCCCCGGTAGGGGGTGTGCAAGAGGCAGCTGGTCGATGTTTCTCTCTCATCGACGTTTCTAGCTCTCTATCTCTCTCCCTTCCTCTCTGTAAAATATCAATAAAAATATATTTTTAAAAATAAAATACTTTGTCATTAACTTTTGACAGTTTTAATATAATATGACTTAGAGAAGGTCTTTTTGTGTTGAGATAATATGTGTCATATTAGCTTCATGGACTCGAACGTGCAGTTCCTTTCTCAGGTTTGAGAATTTCTCAGCTATTATGTCTTTAAATAAGTCTCTGCTCCTTTTTCCTCTTCTTTTGGTTTACCCATTACTTTTGTTGTGGCTCTTGTAATGCAATCTAACAGTTCTTATAGCGTTTCTTCATTTTAGTTCTACCATCTGATTTGCTCTATTTCTAGTGCTTTGTAATGCATTCTTTATAACTTTTATTGCATTCTCTATCTCTAGAATTTATTTGGTTCTTTTAGAATTTCAGTATCTTTGGTAAAGTATTTCTTCTATCAATTTTATCCCAAAGTCATTGTATTGCCTTTGTGAGTTTTCTTGTTGGATTTCTTCAATTCAGTCATTTTGAACTCTTCATCAGTGATATCACAGTTCTGATTCTGATTCTGTCTACCTCTGTATGTTTGGTGGTTTCCCATGATGATTTGCTCAGTCTCCCCTTCCCCCTCCCCTTTTTATGTTTCATATCTCTGGTTTAGGAATTTGCTTTGTGGTTACAATGAGGTTTACATAAAACATCCCAAAAATAAAATAGTTGGGAATATTGTCATTTTATTTTTGTGATATTGTTACCATAATTTTCCATTCTGATGAAGAGTCCCTCTGCTGCTGCATTTGACGTAGAATCAAAGTAAACAAAGGTGTTCACTAACAGTTCAATAGGTTCATAATTAGGAACCTTTCTTTTATTAAAAATTTTTTAAAGCTATTGGGGAGGTATGTGTGGCTTTAGGTGTGCCCATATAGAGGGATCTTCAGAGGTCTGTGGGTGGATCTTTTGCCAGTATCCTGGGGCCTACAGAAGGAAACATTCCTTCAACTCTCTCTGTCTGCCTCCTCCCTTTCCTTCTCATACACCTAGTGACTCTGGTCTCTTCTGAGAGAGCGCGATGGGTCCTCCAGCTGCAGCGTGCACAGCAGGGCAGACCTTTCCAATCACTACCTTCACCTCCTCGGCTGCGCCTCTTCGGCCTCCTCTGAGACCCAGTCCGCCCCCTTTTGGGTGGACATGTGGGTGGATCTCTTGAGTTTCCTGGTGTGCTGTGCAGAAGGCACTTCTGTTCCATTATGGATTTCTGATTAGTTGGAAGTCAAAGGGGAGAGCAAAAATGATGCTGACATTACCTAAAAGAACATATTTAACAAATTCTTTCACAAACTTCATGAAACATGTTGAAGACTATGGAACTGCCCGTTGTTTTTACTTAAAAGTATTTTACAAAGTAATCTCTGCACCTTGAATAATGCTGTGTAATTACAGTAGTCTTTGTATCTATTTGCCCAATGATTCTCAAAAGCCTGTGTTTCTTATCACATCCTTTAACTTTCTTTTGCTCCCAACTTAAATCCCTCTTCATGTACGCTTCAGACAAATGCTTAAGAAATGACTTATAAATCATTGTGACAAACAAAGAAAGGAACAATAAGTATTAAATGGTTGGTCAGTCTATTTTATATCTTATTTTGTTTATGAACACTAATCCTTGCTTAGTTTTCATGTCTTGTCCAGTACTGCTAAAAAAAATTACTTTGATGCTAAGTGCATTGTTTTATTGCTGAATTATTTTTAAACACTTTTTTATGTGTGCGCATACCATAGGAACTATCAAAAAACCTTGAACTGAGTAGTAACAGTTTCCAGCGACAGTTGCTTGCTGAAAAGAAAAGGGCATATGATGCTCATGACGAAAATAAAATTCTTCAAAAGGAGCTACAACAACTGTATAATAAGTTAAAGGTAGGCATTTTATTTTAAATCATAATATTTATTAGACGAAAACAATATTTTATACAGTGTTACAGTATAACTTACAAAATTCCAATATCACCTTCACTTACAAAGAAAAGGTTTGTTGCCCACTAAGCGTGGCTCAGTGGTTGAGCGTTGACCCACGGACCAGGAGGTTTTGGTCCGATCCCTGGTTGGGACACGTGCCCTGGATGCAGGAGGCAGCCAGTCCTCCTCATTGATGTTTCTGTCTCTCCATCTCTGAAATCAATAAAAATATACGTCAAAAATGAAACATCGAATACAGTAATGATAGAATGTATTTAAGTTATAAAATCCTGGAAGAAAATTATGCAAACTAGAGTTTTTCTGTCACGTGTTTGAATAATTCAGTGGTGGTCTTTCTCAGATAACCCTATGCTTAGTTGGGGGTATCTGAGTTAAGTTAAATTAACTTTAACTTTTTAAAGTTATTTTAAATAATGCCCTTCATTTTCGTAGTTTTTAAAGAAACATTCGAATTACTTTGTTAAAACAGGTATTCTTTTCATTCTCTCCTGAGTTCATTGATGGGTTGAAATGTTGGGCAAAATTTAGTGTTCAGACATTACCTTGCATAGAATTTTTACTCTTTTAATCAAATTACCAGAGAAGGCTATAGTTCCCAAATTAACAAAAATACTTTATTTTTTTACAAAAAGATCTATTTTTTAACAATAATTTATAACTCACATTTGAGAGACACTATAACTAAATCTTTGTCTCTATTGCTGAACCTGGCAGACAGTTTAGGTAGGACAATACTAGCTCTATCAGGTAGGATTGGGTAGGAAATTAATCTTGCCTTATTTTCTCTCATTTATTTTAAACTGTTATTACATTTTGGATTTTGTAGGGAGAATCATTGCTCCACCCTAACCTAGAGACATCCCTTCCTATAGTTAGGTAGTTCTAAAGGGAAGCTGAAATAGATATTCCAATTGGTAAGTAAAGTGCCAATTGAAAACGTGAGGATTTTTGTTTTAAACTGAGACTCTGTGTCCTTAATTGTATTGGATTTGTTTTCAGGAAAAGGAGAAAGAACTGGATATAAAAAACATATATTCTAATCGTCTACCAAAGTCTTCTCTAAAGAAAGAAAAAGAACATATACCAAGAAAAAATGGTATAGTAACTATTATTGTTGAAAAACATGTGGTAGCTATTTCTAATAAAATAAATTCTGAAAGGCAAAGGGGAAAGAACTTCATTGAAATAAAATTTAATAAGTTTCCTTTAAACTACTGACTGGTTTAATATTAGTTTTCAGAAATTCTTTCAACTTTCTCAAGTTTTTTGAGTTCACAAGTTATGTTTTACATAACTTACAAAAAATTTTCTTTATAAGCATACTCCAAACTAGATATTATAGTATAAACCTTTATTTATGTATTACCTAATTTTAACAGCTGTATGTTTTACTAATTCGATATTATAATAAACCTTTATATCACCTAACTTTAACAGTTATACATTTTACTCATTGTAATACTTTCCCCCAGAGTATTTTAAAGCAATCATTTCATTCCTAAATATTTTATTATTGTTATGCAAATATATTTATATTTAAAAAAATAAAGGTATAATTTCCCTCTTCTGTAAATTACAACGTAATTTTGTAAATGCTTAATAGGATTTGCCTGTCAGAATTGTTCTCAAATTATGTAATTGCCAATAAATCCTAGAAACAAAAATACTAATGTGAGTAATCTTGGAGCTAAGCAAAATATGCATTATCTCATTAAATGGTAAATATACATACAAGCTGAATTCCATATATCTTAGCACTGTTTAATACAATTAGAAAACATTTTTTAAAATAATTTTCCTGTTGTTTCAAGCTGCATGCCAGAGTGATTTTACATACCAGTGTACAAAGGAAGTGCAGACCAGTGAAGACTCCACGCTGGACGAATTTTCTGGTATACCACAGACAGCTCTGTGTCATGAAAACAAATGGGAACCCGAACTTCTTCCTTTGGTGAGTTCAGCAGTATGATTGGGTACCCAGTTTAGGATATGAAGTTATTCCTACAACACAAAATCAAACATTTTAAAATTTCACCAGTGGCACTAATGCTACATCTGTAAATATGCAACTAGCCTTTCAAAGAGACAGATAACATCTGTATATTTTATTAGATTGTTGTGGATTGACTCTCAGTTCACGTTGCACCTTTCAGATGCTTCAGGAAGGTTGGTGGTACAATGTGGGTTGGACGAAGAAGGGAAGAAACATTTACTAAGTGTCTTACTTTGTGTGTACCGAAGTAGTCCCTCAAAATCCTTGTTTTTATGTTTAAATGCAAGTTATAGTAGCTTTCAAATGACTTGTTAGAATTTGAGTTCTGTGCAATAGAATGTTGCAAGTTAGATGAAAGCTGAGCAAACTAATTGCCATCAATCTGACTTTTTACCATTCAAATTAGAGTGACATTCCGTGGGTCTGTGTCAGACCTTCATTTCACAGGACTTTTGTTCTGAATACCAGAAGGTACTTTTCTCTAAGAGGTTTTTCACTTTCGTGTTTAGTTTGAAATCCAAAGGAAATGTGTAGCAGAGAGCCATCATATTCTACAGAATCCTGTATCTTGGGGCCTTTTGTAAGTTTTCCCGTGACCCTGAGATCTCTTCTTGAAAGGATGGACTTTGTTCCTATGTATACTCTAGTTTTTTGTTTTGTTTTACAATTTAGACAAGTTAGCTCTATCATTGAAACTAGAGATCATGCTAATTTTTCTTTTCAAAAGGGTAAAATATGGAATAACAAAATAATTATTTTTTTAATATTTCTATTAAGAGAGGAAAGGAGATATAGAAACATCAATGATGAGAATCATTGATTGGCTGCCTCCTGCACGCCCCCTCCTGGGGATCTAGCCTGCAACCTAGGCATGTGCTCTTGACTGGAATCGAATCCGGGACCCTTTTGTCCACAGGCCAGCACTCTATCCCCTGAGCCAAATCAGCTAGGGCATAATTCTTCAAGAGAATAAAAACATTTGGTGGTTAGAAGATTCCATTGCAGGAACAGCAACTTCATATAGTGAAAAGGGGATAAGCTTTGGAATTAACACTGCTTTTTAATTAAATTCTGGTTCTGATATTTGTGCTATATGGCTTCTTGGAGTTGCAATTTCCTAATTTATACAGTAGGGGTGTGTTACCTTTTAGGGTTGTGGTAATAACTAATAATGAAGTTTATGAAGCTCTTAAGACTGATCCTGCCACTTTTAAAGGGCCTCAGCAAATGGAAGTGAAGGTACAGGCCAAGTTGCTTTTAGAAAGAGACCCAGAGTACAATGGCTCAGACAAAATATACGTTTCTTTTTCTTGTAATAGACTGAAGGTCAATGGGTGGTCCAGAATAGGTAGACAGCTTTATTCCATCCTGTCTTTTTGCTCTTCCATTTTAAAGAGTGTAGTCCTCTTCTCTATGCTTGAAAATGGCTCACCGCCCCTATGAGAAGGAGGAGTAAGGAAGAAAAGGGCAAGCAGCTTTTGCTTTTATACATGTGATCAGAAGTTGTATATAGAGTACTTACACACATACCTTCTTGGTCCTGTCTAGCTATAAGGGAGGCTGCTCGGTGTAGTCTCCAGGTAAGCAGCACTGTTCAACATCTGCTAAAACTCAACTATTTTGTAACTAAAAGGGAGGAGGGGATGATGGATGCTAGGAGACAGTACTCAGCTAATACAAGATTACTAATACTAATAGATATTTAAAAAATATATATTTTATTGATTTTTCACAGAGAAGAAGAGAGAGTTAGATTTTTCATAGAGAGTTAGAAACATCGACGAGAGAGAGTCATCGATCAGCTGCCTCTTGCACACCCCCTACTGGGGGATGTGCCCGCAACCAAGGTACATGCTCTTGACCGGAATCGAACCCGGGACCCTTCAGTCCACAGGCCGACGCTCTATCCACTGAGCCAAACCGGTTTCGGCACTAATAGATATTTTACTATAAGAAAAATTACACACCTGAAAGGGACCATCAGAAACTAGGAATTTAAATTGATATATTTATTTGATTTATATATTACAAAATGTATTAACTGAAGGGTATGGGCCTAAAGGTATAGGTAAGACTTAAATCCTAACATAAACTTGATTTAGTAATTGTCTCTGTCTGTGTTACAATTCAGCACCATCTCTGATGGTCTTTATAGTTAATATCTTTTCTGGTTAACTAAATTAATCAGATTTTGTTGTGAAATGTACAAAACAAGGCTGTATCTGAAACTTGTTTCTTCGGAATTTTAGGTAGGGTATTGACTTTACTTATATCACACTAGAGGCTCAGTGCATGGGCGGGTTCCTAGGCCTGGCCAGCAATCAGGGCCGATTGAGGCCTTCCTTCATTCTGTGCCGCCTCCTGGTGGTGAGTGCACGTCATAGTGAGCAGTTGAAGTCCAGTCAAACTCCCAAGGGGACATTTGCATATTAGCCTTTTATTATATAGGATTGGTTTTGATATAACTTAAAAAACGCTACTTTAAGAAATAAACCTGTGAGCTTGTGAAGCATCTTTCAAAAGATGCTACTTCTGACTTACTGAAAAACTTGCTTTAATTTCTCAGTTGGTATCATGCTTAATGGGAGATAAATCTACAATATTTAGCTTCTCCTTTTTTTCCCCCCCAAACAATGTATAATAGGACCTGAAATCTCAAGAGAGAGATGAGCATGAAGAAGCAGGGATTCTAAACCCAGTTGAGGAAAGAGAAGAAAATTTTGTTAAAGATCAAAGAAACCATGTTGTAAAACAAGAGGTTGAGAAGCTGGAGGATGGTGAGTGTGTTTAAGCAAGTGATGAGTCAGCATCCCTTGGGAAAGGGTTGACATCCCCTAATGTCTTCAAGCTGAAGAGTGAATTGGACATACAGACCAAGAAAAGACTGATAACAGTGGTAGGGAATAATGACAAAGTTACCTTCAAAACTTCAGGTGAAGGGAAAAATTTATTTGTATATTAATTAAAGTTTGATTAAGATATTACTGAAGTACAACCCACTTTATTGTCTTGACCTTGAAACTCTTTAGTGTGTAGACTAGCCCAAGCATTAAAATTAATGAACTGTGAGGTCCTGAATATATTATTATAATTTCTCGTTGATTTTAATAAGTTAATGTTCTACCAGTAGTGTGGCACTTTAGTGAACCAACTTGCATGGTTTCGGATACTATAAATGAAGTTCAGGAATAAGATTTATTTCTGTCTGGATTAAAGGTCTTAAAGTTATAGATGAGGCTAATCCTTTGATTGTATTTTATTATATAGTAGCTGCTTACAGAGAAATCCTTTTTCCCCCCCCTCTCAAAGTTAATGGAACATAAAATTGTGACTACTGGAAATTGTTACTTAAATTAATATGTGGATTTAAAACAATGTAACAGTTGAATAGAAGCTATATTTACATTACTATTGGCTAATCCAGAAAGGAAGATGCTTTCAAATGTTAAACTGTAGAATAGACAATTAGGGGTTCTGTTCAATCCTTTCTTTGTACCAGGAAAAGGAATAATGTAGTAACAGACTATCACTTTTCTTTACCTTTTTTACTTACATTTTTCCCATTCACTAAAATTACCAAATGCACAGTGTTCTTACATTATGTTAATATTTTTTATTTCTTTACCTGGAAATCATTTCAAAATTATAGCAAAGTAGCAATAGCTAAAGAACTGTTTTAAGTTGTAGACCTAACATAAAAGTATATTTTCTCCAAAATAAGGACACTCTCTTAGTATCATTTAATTCCAGTATAGTTTTCAACCTCAGTGAATTTTACTTTGATACAACCCATTTCTCTAATCTGCTGTCTGCATTAGTTTTATCAGCTGACACAGTATTGTCCTTCATAGCATTTAAAAAAATATTTTGTGAGATTGATATTACTGATGAATACAGACCCATTTAAAAAAAATAGAATGTTCATTTGTGGTTTATCTGAAGCTTTCTCTTAGATTCAGGTTAATGCATCTTCTGTCTGAATATTACATACGTGAGGTGTCTGTATCAGGATATGACATCCATAGGTTCCATTCATTTTTAAGTTTAAGATAAGTCTTTCCCATTCATCCCCACTATAACGATAATGCCCAAATTAAACAAAAGACTGTTGTTTTGTCAGAGATGAGAGTTGAGGTTTTATGTTTAAAAATATTGTCTGTTATAAATTTCAGTTTTAAAATTTTATTTCATACAGAATGGGAAAGAGAAGAACTTGCTAAAAAGGAAAAGGCATCTATGCTGGAGAGAGAAGAAAAACCAGCATTCGAAATATACCAAATTCAAAATATTGATGAAGAAGAAGAAGAAGACAAACTGAAGAGAGAACTGCTACTTGCTAAACTGAAGGAAATCAGCAGAGAAGAGTCTCTGAATCTAAAATGCCATGCTCTACCATTGTTACCCGATTTAGAATCTAAATCACACTCGCCAAAGAGAAGCCCCAAACCATCCATGCTCTCTGACTCCTCAGAGGGATTATGTACTGGGCATCCCTTACAAGATATCAGTGTTTTAACTTCAAAAGGAGATGGTCAGACTCCGAGAAGTATCAGAAGCCCACTCTCTCCAAACGAGCTTGCATTTGGCAGCTATGTGCCTTCATTTGCTAACACAAGGAGGTCCAGTCCATTTAGCCAAAAAAGCAGCCTTTTGGATTTCCAAAGAAACACAATAGAGAAACTTAGCAGTAAAGACAATGCAGATTTCACCACAAGAAAAGAGAAAAAAGCCAACCTGATGGAACAGCTGTTCGGTACCAGTGACAGCAGCGCCCGGTCCTCTAAAAGCAGTGACCGGAATTCCCTGCCTGCCAGGGGAGACGCGGACCCTTCAAATGCCCTCCCTGGGGGCAAAAGCAGCAGGGGGAGAGAACCCGAGGAAGACGACCTTTTCCTCAGCGAACGAAGAGGTTTTCATCCAAACAGGCACAGATTAAAAAAGGCAAACCATAAGCCAGTTGATTCTGTAGAAGATGAAATTGAAGAAGTAGCACTGAGATGAGTGACTAGGGTATATACACGTTTCCCCCCAATTTTAAATATGATATTTTAATAGTATATGTTATAAACATGTAGACTTTTTAATTTGAAAAGTCCTTATTAAGGAGTGATTTTAATAGGTAAATAACTAAAATTTAGCTAGTTTGCCAAGTATGAAGGAGGCTCTTTTAATGAAACAACAAAAATGGGTATATCTTTGTTTTTACTTTATTTACATATAGCTTCTACCTCTTAAATCAGCTCTTTGGGAAGTTTAACTCCATTGGAGTTTATTTTCTATTTTTAATCCCTATTTATTTATTTGTACTTAGCTCAGTGAGGATATGACCAAGAACAGCCTCCCTGCTGATTATTGAATGTAAATTAAGGATGAGAGACTCTGTTGGGAGTGTTAACTCCCAGGTGGTGGAGGAGAACAGATGCTACTGGAGAGGGTGCAGGTCCCTCTCGTACATGGCAAGTCTGAGCTACTTTTCAGTGGAAGCTGTCACAACATTGGGATTTCCCATTCCTCTGGAAGGAAACAGAGTTAAGCACTATTCATTTCCCAATCGTAAGTCCCATAAATCACCTACCTATAACTGTGCTAACATTAGGTTCAATTCAGACGACGTTGGTTTGCATGGACAACTAATTCTCCTCCCAGTGTAAAAAGTAATTCCTCTTCTTGTTCTCCTACATTATTTGAATCTGAGATTTCATTTCAATATAGAAAGATTTTCAACTCAATTGTGTTTCCAAAGTAACATAACTTGGAAACTTTAAAATATATATTATTAAGATTTGAACTTACGGTCAAATCAAATAGACAATAATAGTATAACACTATTGCAGTTAAAGTGTTTTAGAAATGGGATTTCTGACTTGCAGTGTAGGGTGGATGTTTTACTGTTGAAATGCATTTGCTCTTAGTAGCTCACTTTATCTACAAAGGATTTTATGACCTTGGATTATGCTGGGTATGGCTGGTCTTTAAGAAGTAATACATACATTACCAACCAAGGAGAGTTTTCTGTTAACACTTAAAATGGAAAGTGATAGAAATAGTGTGTTGAAGGAAGAGTAAAAAAATGTAGATTTGGCACTTATTCTAAAGTGAGGTGTTTTTTGTGTGTTTTTTTTCACCCAGTATGATTTCTAATGCCAAGCATACATACTGATAAGAGTGCAAGTGTTAACTGTTTTATAAATGCTTATTATTGAATATAATTTCATTATTGAATATGATTTCATAACTATTTGACACAACTTACCTGGTTAGGTCTCTGATTAAAAGATATACCAGCTGTCTTTTAAATTGTATTCCTGTCATTTAGTGGGAATTGAATCTCCCAAAAGTGCTAAATTGTATTTTTAAAATGTTTTAATAAATACATTTTTATATCTGATATACACATTTAGTGTAGTCTAATATATGTGAACCACAATGCTATAATGCAGTTCTTGATAAAATATTATGTAATATTAATTTTGTTCATAACTGCTATTTTTCTGCCAAAAGTATTCTAATATTTAGGTTACTTTTTGTCTTACAAGCTTTTTGAAAAGCATTTTGGTAAAGTTTTATATTCAGGTCATTTTAATTACTCTCTTTTCTCTACCTGGTGTTTTCGAGGCTCTTTAACCAGATGCAACAAGACAGAATTATTAAATTTAAACCTAAAATTAAGTCATAGACTTAGAAGCATTATGGTCTGAAGCAATAAAATTGGAGATTAAAATGTACAGGTTTTTCTTTATGAACAAACCATAGAGAGTAAATCATTTCTAATGTCAAGTGAAATTTGTTATTTGTACTCAGAACTTTTACTAATAAAAGTTAAAAACTGTGACTCGTTGTCTGTGTGATACTTTTAAGTCCCCTAGGAAATATATAATGGAAACAGGGTTAATTTTTATTTCATTATTCACCCTTCTTTTTAGCTGAATTTACCCTAAATCAGATTAGTATGCTAGTCTTATCAGGTTATAGTTTTAATTAGCCTTTTTACCCTTAATAGCTATCATAATGTTATACATTGCTCATAATATAAAAAGGGTGGGGGTAAAGAATGAAATTGAGTCAAACTTATATGCCTGACTTGCTGTAAGTTTTATTCTCCTCTCCATCTCATATTCAGACATACTAAAACCTTATCCCTTGTTGGTTATTAGTTGTGTATCTGCCTGATGAAAAGGGGATGGGAAATTTGTATTACAGGAACAAAATGGACTTCTTAGGATTAAAGAAGGTACCATAAATTGTCATGGAAGGATCTACCTTTAAAGCTTTTTCCTTTCTATGCAATAAATGCTCCATTCACAAGAAAGCCCCCTCTTATATAATTTGAAAGTGCTCTTTTAGTGAAAAGCATGTATTCATTCATTATGAGTGCTTCCTGGGTGTGTTGCGTTGTATTAGATGCTAGGAGAGTAAGACAGACCTGTCCACTGCCCTCACAGAGTGGACGCAGAACATGCTGAGCCATCCCTGCCCACCCCCATCCTCTCTCTGAGCGTCAGCTGTTCAAGATTTCTTAAAAACACTTCTTCAGGTGGCTTTGAGAAATAAATTAGGTTAATGTTGGGCTGGGCGTCCGGTCTATCATAAACATTCAGTAAATATCAGCTATTATAGCTAATTACTAGTTTCTTTCAGGACATCATTTTAAAAATAAAGCATAGACTGGCTTCTGGACAAGGTAATGAAGTGGTAAGTGCTGCCCTGCTTCCTCCCAGAACACACACAGTCAGCAGGTGCAAGGCTGGTGCCAAAGCTGGGCCTTCCATTAACCTGGCTAATACCGCCCCGCCTACCTCATGTTCCCGGACCAATTCCAGCAGCAATCCCCCACCCACGTTACCGGCCCTGGCTCCCATGGTAGACCTCCCTAAAACCAAAGGTTCATAAACCCCAAACAAGCAGCAGCTGACTACGGCATGCTCTGTTCCTCTTGCTAAATAGCCCCAAGACTGGCACAAGGGGAAACAAGCCTTAACCGGCACTATAACTCCCATTAGGTGGCCTCAAGCCTGGCATTCTCTGTAGTTAGTGTTGCCCAGGTATATAGCTTCAACTAAGTAGCCACCAACCCAGCACAAGAGGCAGCTGGCCTTAACTCACATTCTGGTGCCTACCAAAGGTCCAACGCATGGCACCAGTGTCAGCTGGCTTCACTTTCCAAACAGCCTCTCCCAAGCGCCTCCAAACCCAACCCAAGAAGCAACCAACCACAGGTAACTAGCTCCTACTAGTCTCAAGCCAGGAAGAGGCAGCTGATGTTGGCCAGCACCAGAGCCCCTCTCAGGAACTTCCAGAACCAGCCCATCCAGTGGATGGCCTTAGATCACAGCAGAGCACGACCTACCTTTGCTCCACAAAGGATGTGTTTGAAGGGCAGACTCCACTGGCACCACAGCCCCACTAAACTGAGTCCTGCTCTGTGGAGGAAGCCTACACACAACAGCTTGTCTGCTGTAGTCACATCCAGTCAGCCTGAGGGTCAATGAGGTGCCAACAACAAGACAAGCTCAACTAGAGCACGAGACACAACCCACCTGAGGGAGACTGGAGACCACCTGGTTCAAGTAACGAGGAGACTATCACTGAGCTCACAGGATACCTTCTACTTAACACATTGTGGAGGGATCAGGAGAATTCTCGCTTCATAGTACAGTGTTTTACAAAGTATCATACTTTTAAAAAGATACTAGCTTGTAAGAACATGTAATCAACTTCAAAATGCAATGGGTATTTAATTTTAAAGCTCCCAAGTGCATTTCATAAGGCCAGCATAACCCTGATACCAAAACAAAGAGTTACAGAAAAAAAATTATATATCAATATTCCTGGTGAACATATATGCAAATATTCTCAATAAAATAGTAGCAAACCAACTTCACCAATATATTTAAAGGCTCAGACACTGATCAAGTGGGATTTATTCCAAGGATTTCAGGTTGGTTCAATACCTGCAAATCAATTAACATGATATTCCACATAAAGAAAATGAAGGTTTAAAAATCATATGATATCAATAGATGCAGAAAAAATATATTTTTTAAAAAACACCTCTCAGCAAAGTGGAATAGAGGGAACATATCTCAAAATAATGAAGGCCATATATAACAAACCCCATTCTAAGATCATATTTAGTGAAAAGCTGAAAGCTTTTTCTTTAACAACAGGAATAAGACATAGATGTCCAATTTTATCACTTTTATTCAACATAGGTTTGGAAGTCTTAGCCACACAATCCAAAAAGAGAAGAAATGAAAGGTGTCCAAATTGAAAAGTGTCATTATTTGCAGATAACATGATATTCTATTTAGAGAACCCTAAAGATTTCACCAAATAACTACTAGAACTGAAATTCAGTAAAGTAGTAAGATACAAAATAAATAGCCAGAAAACAGTTGCATTTTTACACACCAATAATTAATTATCAGAAAGGGAAACTAAGAAAATGATCCGATTTACAATTACATAAAAAAGAATATAATACCTAGGAATAAATTTAACCAACGACTTAGAAGACCTAAACTGGGGAAAGTATAAGATATTGAAGAAACTGAAGAAGATACAAAGAGATGGAGGGCTCATGGATAGGAAGAATTCACATAATTAAGATATCATTATTGCCCAAAGTAATCCACAGAGTCAAACAATCCCTACCTAAAATATCTGCTATTTTTCACAAAACTAGAACAAATAATCCTAAAACTTATGTGCGACTACAGAAGACCCAAAAGATCCAAAGAAATCCTGAAACAGAACACAGTTGGAGGTGTCTTGCTACTTTATATAAAACTATATACTACAGGACTATAGTAATCAAAACAGCATGATACTGGCATTAAAACAGATATATAGAGCAATGGAGTGGAATAGAGAGCCCAGAAATAAAACCAGGCCTATATGGTCAATTAGTCTATGACAGAGAATATACAATGGGGCAAAGATAATCTCTTCAATAAATTGGTGTTGGGAAAAATGAACAGATACATACAAAAAAATGAAACTAGGTTACTTATATCATATACAAAAATAAATTTAAAATTGTTTAAAGACAAATGTAATACCCCAAACCTTATAATCCTAAAAGAAAATATAGGTAAACTCTTCAACATTGTTCTTATCACTTTTTTTGGGGGGAGGGGGGTGGAGGGGATGTCTCATTAGACATGGGGGAAAAAACCAAAACAAAAATAAACAAATGAGACAACATCAAACTAAAAAGTTTTTGTACAGGAAAGGAAACAATCAACAAAATGAAAAGACAACCTACAAAATGGAAGAAGATATTCGCCAATGATACATTCAATAAGTGGTTAATATCCAAAATATATAAGGAACTCATACAACTTAACACCAAAAAAACAACAATCCCGTTAAAAAAAAGTGGGCAGAGGACCTGGAGATATTTCTTCAATGAGACATACAGATGACCAAAAGACATGAAAAAACTCTCAATATCATTAATCAGGGAAATACAAATTAAAACCATAATGAGATATTCCTCACATCTGTCAGAATAGCTATCATCAATGAATCAACAAAAAAGTTCTGTCAATGAAGTGGAGAAAAGGGAATACTTGGACACTGTGGGTGGGATTGTAAATTGGTGCAGCCACTATAGAAAACAGTTTGGAGGTTCCTACAAAATTTTAAAATAGAACTCTCATATGACCCAGCATTTCTTTGGGTATTTATCCAAAGACATCCAAAACACTAATTTGAAAAGATATATGCACCCCTAAGTCCATTGCAGCATTATTTATAATAGTCAAGATATGGACACAACTTAAGTGTCCATTGAAAAATGAATAGATAGCCGAAACCGGTTTGGCTCAGTAGTAGAGCATCGGTCTGCAGACTGAAGGGTCCCAGGTTCGATTCCCGTCAAGGGCATGTACATTGGTTGCGGGCACATCCCCAGTGGGGGTGTGCAGGAGGCAGCTGATTGATGTTTCTCTCTTATCGATGTTTCTAACTATTCCTTTCCCTTTCTCTCTGTAAAAAATCAATAAAATACATTAAAAAAAAGAAGAAAAATAAAAATGAATGGATAAAGAAGATGTGGTGCATATATACAATGGGATACTACCCAGTCATAGTAAAGAATAAAAGTTTGCCATTTGCAACAACATGCATAAATCTTGAGGGTATTATGACAAGTGAATTAAGTCAGACAGAGAAAGACAAATATATTATTTCACTTTTATGTATGATCTAAAACAAGAAAACAAAATAAATGAACCAACAAAACAGAAACACACTCATAGATATAGAAAACAAACTGATGGGAGGGATTGGGTGGCTGAGTGAAAAAGGTGAAGGGATTAAGATATACAAATTTCAGTTTATAAAAAGTTATGAAAGTGTAAAGCATAGCATGGGAATATAGTCAATGATATATATATAACCCTAATATGCAAATAGACTTAATGGCGGAACAACTGAACAACCAGCTGCTATGACGTGCACTGACCAACGGGGGATGCACACGGGACATGGCGGGTGTTGACTGTGGCAGGTGGTAGAGCAGTGAGCAGGGCCACCAGACCACGGTGGAGTGCTGATGGCTATCTTTAGGATGAGCCTCTGATGGTTACTAAAAATTCTTTGGCCCCACGTGCTGCAGTCCTGCCAGGCACCCACACCTGCTGCTGGTGCCGGCCCCACTCACATCCACTTGCATCGGCACCAGCCCAATAGCCTGGGAGGGGCTGGGCAGGGGCACAGAGGATGGGCCGAGACCCACCCCTGTGCCCACCACAGCCTTGCAGCTCATAGTTCCTCTCAAGGTACACAAATTTGTGAACTGGGCCTCTAGTCCTATATAATAAAAGCCTAGGTGGCATCATCACAAGATGGCCACTGTGACATCACCACAAGATGGCCAGCAGGGGAGAGCAGTTGTGGGCAACTAGGCCTGCAGGGTAGGCAGTTGGGGGCAATCAGGCCAGCAGAGGAGCAGTTAGGCATCCATCAGGCTGGCAGGGAGGGGGGGGGTGTTTAGGGGTGATCAGGCTGGCAGGCAGAAGTGGTTAGGGACAATCAGGCAGGCTAGTGGTTAGGATAAGGTGACCAGACATCATGCTTTTGGCAGGGCAGTCCCGATTTTTAACAATTTGTCCAGAGGGACTTTTAAAAAATATATATTTTATTGATATTTTACAGAGAGGAAGGGAGAGAGATAGAAAGCTAGAAACATCGATGAGAGAGAAACATCGATCAGCTGCCTTTTGCACACCCCCTACCGGGGATGTGCCCGCAACCAATGTACATGCTCTTGACCGGAATTGAACCCGGGACCTTTCAGTCCGCAGACCGATGCTCTACCACTGAACCAAACCGGTTTCGGCAGGAGGGACTTTTTAAAAAATGCCATGGGATGCGGGACAAATTGTTAAAAATGGGGACTGTCCCGCCAAAAGCGGGATGTCTGGTCACCTTAGGTTAGGAGCCAGCAGTCCTGGATTGTGAGAAGGATGTCCGACTTCCAGTTTAGGACCAATCCCAAACTGGACATTCCCTTAGGGGTCCCTGATTGGAAAGGTGCAGGCTGAGCTGAGGGACACCCCCTCCCATGCACAAGTTTCATGCACTGGGCCTCTAGTATTATAATAATTATGTATGGTACCAGAAGGTACTAGACTTATTGGGGCAATCACTTTGTAAGTTATATAAAGTCTAACCACTAAAGTATATCTGAAACTAATATGATATTTAATGCCAACTGCAATTTTAAAAAATAAACAAAATAAATAAAAAATTAGTAATTTAAAAATGAGGAAATAGATAATAGGTGTGTACATATAACACACTATACTTTGCACAAGATACAAGCAAAAAACTCTTCTATATCTCCAAGTTAACTACCCTAAAACATCTGTACTATATGGTGCCTCTCAGGTCTGCACTTAGAACTTCCCTTACTTTATTCAGCATTAACTGTGCAGTAAAATTGGTGAACTTGTGTCCTGATCCACAGAAGAGTAGAAAACCTAAACTTTGAAAAGATTTTCTGAAGGCTCGTTCAGTGACATAAGGGGGGGTGAGAGTTAACAGCCTCCCAGCAAAAAGTGATGAAATCCAGAAAACACAAGATTACATAATGGAAGAGTTTGTATACCAACTCCCCCACAATTTGGATAAGTCACAAAACCTCTCTACTCCCTTCCCCATCTATAAGATGGAGCTAATGACAGTACCTACCTTACAGTGGTTGTATACATGAAATGAGTTAATACATGAAAAACACTTAGAACCATAAGGACTCAAATGATCATTTTTTATCTTTTGGAAAGGTAATCAAGAAAAAGTGGAAAGAAGTGGTATTTGCTGAATGCCAGAAATGGCAGTTGGTGTTTTTATATACCTACTTTAGCACATTTAATTCTCATATTTTTTTCTAAAATAGATATTACTCTCATTTTACAGTTGAGGGTAATAGATTGTAATATATAAGTGGTAGGTTACACATTCAGTAGTCTCAATTGAAGAAGTCCAAAGAAATAAAATATTTTAGGAAGAGTTTTGCATGGTTACTTGTTAAATGGTAAGTGACAGAAAACCAAATAAAACTAGCTTAAGCAAAATAAGGAAATTATTTTTGACTTGAATATGGGAAACTCAAGCACTGTGATTTGATCTGGAGGTTCAAATATTAGTACTTATGCTTTCCCCCTCTTAGCCTTGCTGGGTTTCACTTCCAGATAAATTTTACATTTAGTAAAAATATTGTAATTGGCAGCCTCAAACCCACCTCATCCCTTTAGCTGGCACCTGGCTCAAAAAGAAAAAGTCTTTCCAACATCTCTGGCAAAAGTCTGGTTGGCTCGCTTATGTTCTGTGCTCACCGCTGGGGCTGGTGGCATTGTGCAGGGCGAGGGTGGACTCCCTCCTCCCACCCCCTCCGTGGAGTTATCAGGTGATCTGTGCCATTTTCCCCCAACGAAGACATGTTGGACGTACAAAACAACAAATTTACCATATGTTCCCAATTAACATATTTTAAATTAATGGCTCCGTGGAAAAAATTTGAAAGGCTCTTGATGGAATAAGCATTCGTTACTTACTCAACATACCTTATTCCCAAAGCAAGTCCTTTCTGTGATAAGATATAATTATACCATGGGGTTGCAGTATGAGGTTCATTTTGTGGCTGAAGGGTGAGATGAAGGTAGAAAACCTTTGAACTGAACTTTAGAGTTCATAGAAAAGGCTTAAGAGGTCCAGATACACATTTCCCCATACTAAATGCACACATAGCCTATTTCAATGTAGAGCAAAAGACAAAGTAGAAATGGGGAGTCAGTTAGGGTAGAAAGAACATTGCTTCGGGGTTGGGAGTTGTGTTGGAGTTTGCCATTTACTAATTACGACGTTGGTCAGATAATTTAACTTCTCTTAAGTTTCCTTAAGTGTGAAATGATGCCAATCATATTTTACAACATCATCAGATGGATGGAATGAGGTGATTTTTGAGAGAAGAGAGGCAAAAATAATGAGGCATGTAAGCAGAGAGAGCATTCCTATTAAGCATTTTCTTTCATTTCTGTACTGATACCCCAGACTTTTTTCTTCCTTTCTTCCTTTCTTCCTTTCTTCCTTTCTTCCTTTCTTCCTTTCTTCCTTTCTTCCTTTCTTCCTTTCTTCCTTTCTTCCTTTCTTCCTTTCTTCCTTCCTTCCTTCCTTCCTTCCTTCCTTTCTTCCTTCCTTCCTTCCTTCCTTCCTTCCTTCCTTCCTTCCTTCCTTCCTTCCTTCCTTCTTTTCTTTCTTTCTTTCTTTCTTTCTTTCTTTCTTTCTTTCTTTCTTTCTTTCTTTCTTTCTTTCTTTCTTTTCAACAGAAGCTGGTCAGTATGGAAATTTTAAGAACTAAACATGTTACTTCATCCTATAAGCTGCCATCTTTGAAATGGCCTCTGTCTTTGCAGGCCCTGCAGAGGCTACAGTCTTCCACAGAAGGCTTCTGTGGACGAGCAGCCGGTGGGAGCAGCAGCCTGCACACATAGCTGTGCTTCCCAGGCCGTTTCCATGGAGGAGTAACGGCCAGAAACCGGGAGCTCATGCTGTGGTCGGAAGGCAGGCCCTTAGAATTCAGGGGGAAGCCTCCTGCCGGTGGAGCCAGCCAGCGCCCTGAGCAGCGGGCCAGCGGCGGCTGCCTTTCTTCTTCTCTCGCTAACCGACCCGGATATCCAATTTCCAGATCCCCGAGCCAGCTGATGTGGATCCTGGTCAGGTACACCTCTAACACAATGTGTAACAGGGCATCACAGACTCCAGGTCTTCTACCGCCGATGGAAACATCTGACTGAGCCTACACAGAGGATCATGGAGACTGAAGGGAAAAAAAATCGGGGTACCATGTAGAAACAAATGTTTATTCAAGTCCCTTTTCTTCCATAAGAACTTCCCCCAATTTCATATGTAGCCTCCTTATTTGCTTCTAGTATCAATGATATCTGTGCTACTGTGTTTCCCCGAAAATAAGACATCCTCTGAAAATAAGTCCTACTTCATGGAAACAAAATACATCCCCTGAAAATTAGACCTAGCACGTCTTTGGGGGCAAAAAATTAATATAAGACACTGTCTTATTTTCCGGGAAACAGGGTATTTACACTCCTGAAAGTACTCAGAGAGGCGCTCCTTCCAGCGATCAGCACAAATCTGTCAGTTCTCATGCTCCCCCAGTCACCTAAAACACTCCTCAGGAGAGAAATAGAATCAACAGAACCAAAGGACACAGTCAGGAAAACCTGGTAACGTCACCACCTCAAGCATCACCCCCGGGCCGATCCAGGAAGCCCACAACGCTGACGTCCAGTTTTAGAAGAACTGCACGCTCCTGGGTCCTGGGCAGAACATGATCTCCCTGGACAGTAACCATCCTTTTCCTCATGAGGACTAGATTCTGCCTCATTGGAACAGACAAACGTGCTTGTAATTTCAGGTAGCAGTTCCCAAAGTGTCCCCGTCAGGGTCCCAGCTGCGTCCCGGGAGAACTGGTTACAAAGGCCAGTTCCCGGGCTTCGCTCCAGACCTCCCGGATCTGATCTGCCCGGTGGGGCCGATTAGGCGAAGCCCTCCAGACTGGAACGCAGCTCGAGTTTGAGAACCACAGGTCTGAGAGGGCACGATCAGGTGGTGTGAGAGGGGCATCCTGTTCTAGACAGAAGTGGGGACCTGTGGGGTTCTGCAGGTTCACATCTAGCCCCCAGGAGCCTGTGCTCACAGTGTGTGTGTGTGTGTGTGTGTGTGTTTGGGAGGTGGGGGGGAATTGGGAGGTCGTGCATGGACTCCCTCACACTGCAAACTGCCCAGGCTAGGAACTACAGTTACACTGGGTAATGAGTACATTATCCAAAGAACTCCACCCAGTTTGGGGGGAGTGGGAGGTCGTGCATGGACTCCCTCACACTGCAAACTGCACACTGTCTTTTCTCATGGCCACACCAGTTTATAGTTGGTAACCATCCGTTTTCTGTTAATTTGTCAGGAGATTTGAACTTGCCAGGAACAACCAGCACCAAAAAAATTAGATAGATCACATGGCATTCCTCCATCATAGCCTGTAATCCTCAACCTTTAAAACCTTGCCCTGCCAAAACCGGTTTGGCTCAGTGGATAGAGCGTCGGCCTGCGGACTAAAAGGTCTCAGGTTCGATTCCGGTCAAGGGCATGTACCTTGGTTGCGGGCACATCCCCAGTAGGGGGTGTGCAAGAGGCAGCTGATGGATGATTCTCTCTGATCGATGTTTCTAACTCTCTATCCCTCTCTCTTCCTCTCAGTAAAAAATCAATAAAACATATTTTAAAACCCTGCCCTGCAACATTTCTTGGAGAAAAACTAATCAATGCAGTTTAAATTTGGTGTTATTTTTGTTAGCATGCATTTTCTTATAGCAGTAAGCTTCTTCAGTTGAAAACTTAAGTTTTCCCTTTGCAAATTCAGAGTTTTACCCTTCCCTTTTTGTTTTTGTTGTCACAAATCACACCTATTTGTGTTGTGAGTTCATTTTTACATTGCAGTAGCTATTGTCTTCTTTTCCCTCTTTTTAAATTATTTTAATGTTATTTTTCCATCACCACCTCTATGCCTTCTATGCCCTCTTCCACCTCTTCTTCTGCTTCACTCCACCTTCCCCCCCAGTCACCAATGATTTTACATTATGTGCATGGCCAACACATGGAAACAACCAAAGTGTCCTTTGATAGATGGTTGGATAAAGAAGATATGGTACATATATACAATGGAATATTAGTCATAAGAAAAAAATGAAATATTGCCATTTGCAACAACATGGATGGATCTTGAGAATATCATGCTAAGCTAAATAAATGAGATGGAAAGAACCATAAGATTTCATTCATGTGTAATGTATAAAACTGAAAGTAACAAATGAACAACTAAGGCAAACAAAAAACAAAATCTCAAACACAAACAACAATGTAGTGGTTACCAGAGGGGAAGGGGTGGGGGAGGTAGCAAAGGGTAAAGGGGGTCAAATGTATGGTGAGGGAAGGAGACTTGACTTTGGGTGGTAAACACACAATGCAACATACAGACACTATGTTACACAGTTGTACAATAGAAACCTATAATTTGGTTAACCAGTGTCACCGCAATAAATTTAATAAAAGTATTTTTAAACAGTTAAGCTTTTCCAAAGTTTGAGATACTGTGTCAGAGTGTGTGTATGTGTCTGTGTCTGTGTCCGTGTACTAAATGGTCCAGGCAAATCGTTTCTGTGCTTGAGGTTTAAGAAATATTAAAAAGTATCTAAAAGAAATTAGCCTATATGCAGGGAATATGTTAGATAAAAGAAAAAAATTAGAACTAAGTATTCAGATTTCTCATGTGTCAATTCCTTTGTGTCTGTGAACACAAGACAAGAATTCCTATATACATCCAGAAGAAGTGTTTACCAACAGAGTGGGCCACATTTTAATGAGGCTGGATGTTGTGTACAATGCAAAGTCTCCATCTGTCTTTCTCTGGCTTCCTTGATTTATGAGTACGTTATCCAAAGAACTCCACCTCATCTAGACCTATTCTGTGTAATCTGTTAAATATAAACAGATAAAGATGGGGCCAAGAGTTGAGCTGTGTAAAATGGTGGTGGTGGTGATGAGGGTAGAAGTGGTGGCTGGAGATGGTGGTGGTGATGTAATTAGCTATATTTCCAAATGTGTACTCAAGAGAATCATATTTCTCCTGGACTTAAATCCTGCCCAATACATTGCCACTGGAAAAAGGACATTTGGATGGGCCATTGAAAGCGTAGTGGGGTTGCAAGTTTTGAATTTATCTACAAAGTGTGATTATCCCAGTGTAATGTTGGCCCTGGGACTACAATCTCTTAGAGTAATTGACGTATTGATTCTGACACCCCCACAGCAATCACAACTTTACCAATTTCACTGCTGTTCTGCTTGTTGCTAAATATGTTCCAGAGGAAAAGTTCCCATTTTGTTATGAAAGTCTTTCCTTAAACCCCTTCACCAGCAGGGGTTCTCATGCTCAGCTGTGGCTTAATTTCTGTCTCTGTTTTTAAGTATCTTTCTGATTAAATGCAAAGTTTGATGGAGACCAGCAGCATAATTAAATTGGTGTATATTGTCATTTGGTGTTTCCTTTGCAGCTGAAAGGTTGCTAGGATACTCTCTTAAAGATACAATTCTCTTGATTAACTGCAAAACTCAGATTGCCCAAGTAACAGCTTTACTAATTCATAAAAATACAGGTCAGGATTGCATTCAAATTTGTAGCAAGATGAGTGCTATATATCTCTGGATGCTTTTAGCTTTACAGAAATGTGTTTAGATACACTCATGAAGATGTGTTCTGAATAGCAATTGAATGGATGGGAATTAGCAGCTTTTATTTTAGGGAGAGCATTCCTTTGTGTTGTACAATGTATACGGATTTGGAGCTGAAATAATTCTTAATTTTAAACTACCACTATGAAATACTTCTTCCATTGTATCTGCAGCACTGGAAAAATCCTATTGCTATTATTATGATTATTTATTGGTGTATATATACATACATATATAATTTCAAATCCTACCTAATAAAATAGTAATATGCAAATTAACCATCACCCCATCACACTCACAAGCCATGCTCACCAGCCACGCCCACCAGCCAATCAGAGCAAGTATGCAAATAAACCCAACCAAGATGGCTACAGCCATAGAGAGAAGGAGGGAGGCTTGGGTTTCCCAGGCAACAGAGGAAGCCAAGCTTTCCACCTGTCCTTGTCAGCCTCAGCCTCCACTCAAGGCTACAAAGTTTCAATCATAGAAGGTAAACAAATCCAAACAGAAATGGCTGCCATCATGGAGTAAGCAGAAAGCTTGGCTCCGCCCCAGGCTACAAAGTTTCAATTGTAGAAGGTAAATAAATTCCAGATACCAGGGCCTCCGCTTGGGTCGCCAGGGGCATGGCTGGCATGCAAACCTCGCTCAGGCCACCCCACACCCCAAGGGAACCCCCACCCTGATCCGGGACACACTTCAGGGCAAACCAGTCGGCCCCCATTCATGCATCAGGCCTCTATCATATCTAATAAAAGAGCAATATGCAGATTGACCATCACTCCAATACACAATAGCTGTCCCCATGTGGTCAAAGATGGCTGCCCCAATGTGGACACAAGATGGCCACCACAAGATGGTCAGCAGGGGAGGGCAATTGGGAGGCACAAGATGGATACCACAAGATGGCCTGCAAAGAAATTCAGTTGAGAGAGACCAGGCCTGGAAGGAATGGCAGTTGGAGGCAATCAACCCCACAGGGGAGGGCAGTTAGGGGTGACCAGGCCAGCAGAGGAGGGAAGTTGGGGGCAAACAGGCTGGCAGGGGAGCAGTTAAACATCAATCAGGCTGGCATGGGAGTGGTTAGGGGGTAATCAGGCTGGCAGGCAGAAGCAGTTAGGGGCAACCAGGAAGGAAGGCAGGCAGGTGAGCAGTTGGGTGCCAGCAGTCCTGGACTGTGAGAGGGATGTCTGACTACCAGTTTAGGGGGCCCAGATTGGAAAGGGTGCAGGCTGGGCTGCGGGCCCTCCCCCGCCCTCTTGCCCAGCCCCATGCATGAATTTTGTGCACTGGGCCTCAAGTTTTTATATAAAGTATGATCACTGTTCAGGTTGATTTAATAAAATAAAATCAAGAAACAAAGAAAAACTTTATAATAGTTTGATGTGATATGGATAGTTGTTTCAGAGGTTAGGACTATAAAATGGCTTTAACTGATTAGCATTTCTTCTAACAATTGTTTTATGGCCAGCAAGTCTAGAAATAGCTGCCTGAATCTACTCACTACCCATCATGCAATTGCCCATTTACTTATTCATTTAACAAGAGTTTATGGAGTTTTTATTATATATAATGCAATTTAGAAATCAAAAGAGGATTTTTAGATGATATAAGATTTTCATTTGAAACAGTCATTTTTATACTAATGTGGAAGATGGATTAAACTGTTCAGGAATTAGGCTCTGGTCAGGTAATTCAATTGGTTTGTGTCATCCTGATATGCTAAGGTTGTGGTTTCCATTCCTGGTCAGGCACATACAAGAAGCAACCAATGAATGCATAGGCAGCAAATTATCAGACATATGTCATTGAAATATCTTTCCCAATACAGCTCCTAGAACAATGGAAACTAAGGAGAAAATAAACAAATGGGACTACATCAAAATAAAAAGCTTCTGCACAGCAAAAGAAACCATCAACAAAACAACAAGAAAGCCCATTGCATGGGAGAACATATTTGCCAATGTTATCTCCGATAAGGGTTTACTCTCCAACATTTACAGGGAACTCATACAACTTAACAAAAGGAAGATAAACAATCCAATTTAAAAAAAAAATAGGCAAAGGACCTAAATAGAGACTTTTCAAAAGAGGCCATAAAGAAGGCCAAGAGATATATAAAAACATGCTCAAAGTCACTAATCATCTAAGAGATGCAAATCAAAACAAGAAGATACCATCTCACACCTTTCAGAATGGCTATCATCAACAAATCAACAAACAACAAGTGCTGGCAAGGATATGTAGAAAAAGGAACCCTCGTGCACTGCTGGTGGAAATGCAGACTGGTGCAGCCACTGGAAAACAGTATGGAGTTTCTTCCAAAAACTAAAAATGGAACTCCCATTTGGCCCAGTAATCCCACTTCTAGGAATATATCCCAAGAAACTAGAAACACCAATCAGAAAGGGATATATGCACTTCTATGTTTATAGCAGCACAATTTACAATAGCTAAGATTTGGGAACAGCCGAAGTGCCCATCAGATGAGTGGATTAAAAAACTGTGGTACATCTACACAATGAAATACCAAGCTGCTGTAAAAAAAAAAAAAAAAAAAGGAACTCTTACCATTTGCAATAGCATGGATGTAACTGGAGAGCATTATGCTAAGCAAAATTAGCCAGTCAGAGAAATAAATATCACATGATCTCACTCATTTGTGGAATATAATGAACAACATAAACTGATGAACAAAAAAAATAGATCCAAAGACTTAGAAGCTTTGAACAGACTGTCCAACCCTAAAGGGAAGGCAGGAGAGGTGGGGATAAGAGACCAACCAAAGGACTTGTATGCATGCAAATAAGCATAACCAAAGGACACAGTAGGTGGATGAGGGCATGTGCTAGGGGGTGGGTGGAAACAGTATGGGAGAGGTCAATGTGGGGAAAAATTAGACACATGTAATACTTTAAACAATCAAGACTTAAGAAACAAAACAAAAACCCCCACCAAGATCTGACAAGAAAAATAAAAAGGAATAGTTACTGTTTTCCTCAAATTGAAGTCTCCTAGCATTTCCCAAATGAAGTTGACTGTCATTTTGAATGAGTCTGGAAAATACAAGCTAAGCACAATGAAGCACGCTTCTCTACTGCAAGCTTCTCAGAGTTTGTACTGCACAGTTACAGATTATGAATCTGAGAGGAACATGTACCATTTTCTAAATTTGATACTAACACCATTCTCTTGGAATTTAATTAACACTAAATAGAGAAGCACCATTATTCTAACTCAGATTTCCTCCCATTAGTAACTTCTGTGTTTGCCTAGATTTTATGTCCTTATTATTGAAATGAAAATGTCAATGGGACATGTGTACCGTAGGTAGTCTGCGTATCAGAGTTCAGTGCACATGATGGAAATTACTCTAGATATTTGTCACAGAAAGGATTTAACACCGGCAACAATGTGCTAAGTAGAAGAAACAGAAAAGCAGGCTAAAGATTGGGCTCTGTGCCTGACTCCCAGAACACTGCCTGCCGGGTCCCCGGAGCTCCACTTCCTCTGCCACAACCAGGAGGCCACCTGACTTCGAGCACATGTTAGCACAGCTGCAATTCAGGGGATGAAAAGCCAGAAGTGGAAGGCACTTGTTATCACAACGGCTGGACACGGAGCCCAGAGTCTGGTTCCCGCTGCCTCTGTAGCAGCTGAGAGGATATCTGAAGGTCTTCGTGGTCTTGGTGACCAGCAGAAACTGAAGGAACATAGCCTCCACCTCATCACATCCAGAACCCTAGGTGTGAGCAAACCTGGGGAATGTCATTTTCAGCTTCCCAGTCTTCAGAGCTCAAGAAAACTATGGCTCCCTGACTGGTAGAACCTTGGGCGACTGGGATGAGCTAGTCTAAGGGAAGGCAGGTGCTCCAGTGGTTGACTGTGTGATGGTAGGGCTGAGATTAGTCCCCAGGATTTATTTTCTTTCTCTCACTAGGCACTTCTGCGCACCATGAATATTCTGGACCAAAGCTATATAGGTCAACAATCCCATTGATCCCTGTCCACTCTATTTTTCCCTTGTCCTTTCTCACAGCACTGCAAAGCTGTTCCCGAAACAGTTCCTGCTGCTCTGGTCATCAAAACAGCGCTCAGATCCAGTAAACAGAAATCAAATTTTCGGGAGTAAATGCCTGATTGTTCATAAGAAACATGCTGAAGGACTCTATTATTATTGAACAGTTACAATGTTCTGGCAGAGAGTTTCATATACAGTATATGGGTCAAGTTCCTTTCTGTAACTGATGTGGTACCCACGCTCCGTCTTTCAGTACTCAGACCTGACAGCAGAATCCTGTGATCTTAGCCAGTGTTCCTAAATAGTCAACACTCAGGAGAGGGGGGGTGGTGAGTGGAGGGAGGGAGGGTTCTGATCACCCTATCTGAGACACATTAAAGATGCACATTTACTCGCCGTTTCTCATCATCCCTAAAAGTCATAAGAAATTTCTGGTTTTCCTTTCAGCCTAAAATTCTTACCAAGAGCTGAGCATTTCAAGATATTGACTCCGGACAGCTCTTAGAGAGAAGAGTCCACAAGGGAAGTGCTTCTGGCCTCCCCTCGTTGCTGCTGGTTGTTTTATCAGATTGCCCCATTGACACGTGGCACAGGACCGGAAGGAGGGTGGATAAATAACATGAGCAGGGAGCAGTTGGCTGCCGGGTAGGAGCCAGGGGTTGTTAGCTAGCAGAGTGCCCTCAGGCCCAATCATTCAATTTGCCCCTGAGTTTCTCCAGCAGCAAAGTAGGGATAATAGCCCTTGCCCTGCCTGCCTTATGGAGTTATGTGCCTGCCAAATGGTATGTGTCCAAGTACTGACAGCCATGTAGAGCAATATAGTGATTAACAGGACGAGGGGGGTTGGGCTGTGACAGTGATAAGACTCAGTGATGCTGGGGACAATAGGAACTCAACAGCCCCCTGCCCCCATCAGGGATACAGGCCCCAAAGTTCAGTGCCTAAAACAGAAACCACTGTTTCTGCTTAGCAGCCACGCACTCAGGGCAGATGTCTTCCTGCCCTCTCTTGTACCAAGGTCATTTCAGTGTCGCCCGAGCTAGAAGTGTCCTTGCTCGTCTACCCAGAAGCCCCCATGCGCAGCCATCTCTATCAAGAGCCAGTTTTCCGGAAGCGGGACCTTGGTTCCAGAAGAGAATTCTGAAAACGTTGGGAGAAGACTCTGCATTGAAACAGGGCAGTCAGACCAAGGAGGCTAGGATTCCTGCCCAGCCAGCCACTGTGCTACGCTGAGCTCCTTAGAAGTATGCCTTTGGCACCCACTTTCAAATAACCTCTTAGCTAAAAGGAATAAATCACAGGAGGAAGGATTCTGTGTTACCTCCTGCCCTGGAGATTTAAAGGAATCTATACTTTCCGGGATCTGTCTTTTCCGAGAGCTGTCGGAAGGGAAACCTAAATGAACATTTAAAACCCCTTTTAACTCTAGCCCGTGAAGTTCAAAATGCATCCGAGGAGGCCTGTGAGCCCATACAGTGATACAACTGAATCAACTGCTTCCAGCGGCTCCCACACGCCCGCTGCTCTGACGGTGCACTTTCAGTTTTGGTTGCAGTTTGAGAACCTGCTAAGAATGACTCCATTTGCCATAATCCTCAGATTTCTTCAGGCGAATGTGTCACCTCTAATTAAGATGGTGCAGTACCATCGCTGTGCTCTACTAACCACAGCTGTCTCTGTTGAAATGTGCCATTGAACCTGGGTTGTCCCAAAAGCTGGAGAATAGCTTTGCTGACTGTGGCTGATGAATTACTTACTACTTCTTCAAGTGTTTTAACATTGTAATCAATAAGTTGGGGAAAATATATTGGAAAAGTCATTTGCCCACATAATACTTCTCATACTTCATGAGGTTTTTTTTTTCTTTTTTTTTTTCTTTCTTGCTCTGCTATTGTAATAGCTGCCTTGCTGACCTTGTGAGGCTCAGGTGAAGTATAATATTTCAATATGCAGAGGAAGTTTTTGCACATGCTACGGGCATGTATGCTAAGTACCAACCTAACCTGTGATCTTTATTGTTTGATAAAGCTGGCCTGAACTCTGAAGGAAAAGTCTTAAAAACGTACACAATACCCTCTATATGTAGTTTGGCAACAGAAGAAGTGATATCTTTTATTTTTAAAATACACATTTTATTAATTTCAGAGAGGAAGAGAGAGGGAGAGAGATCAAAATATCAATGTTAAGAGAGACATTGATTGGCTGCCTCCTGCAAGACCCTCATTGGGGATTGAGCCCGAAACCCGGGCATATGGCCCAACCAGGAATTGAACTGTGACCTCCTGGTTCATAGGTCAATGCTCAACCACTGAGCCATGACAGCTGGGCAGAAATGATATATTTTAAACTCCATTTTCAACCATATTTTTGCAATAATAATTCTGTGGTATTATATCTGGGATTAATAGTCAACTGTGCTTATTGACTTTTTATGTATCTAAGATATTAGTCTTCGAGATTTATTCCACCTCTAATCAATAACAACAACAAAAAGTTCTTCCCAATATTCATTTTAATGGTATCAGGTCATTTGTGAATAATTCTCCCTTCCTCTCTGAAATTATAAAAATATATATTTTTAAAAAATGGATAAAGGAAAAACGTGTAAGATAAACCACAAAGTTAGATGGACAAATAAAAAACCATGAATGCCTCACATCACTGTTTTCTTTTCAGTTTCAGCCAGACTACACTTCCTGTCCTCTTCCAACTCAGCTGACTTGGCAGTCTTCCCAGTACATAGCCTGCCAGCGTTGGTCCTGAGCAAAAAGCTGACGAGGCCTTCTCAGCCTCAATTCAACACATTTCCCCTGCAGTGTGGCACCCTTTCCCAAGACAGCTACCTGGATCCCTTTCTGAATGTCCCATCTCTCAGAGTTCAGGGCATCCAGCTCAGAAATCATCACCCTTTCCCTTTCCAGGAACTTTCCACAAAGATGGTGACGACAGTTCACGGCAAGCAGAGGCAACTGGTGTGAAAGAATGGTCGTTTTGCTCTCTTCCAGTCCAGAACTGGTGTGGGAAGCTGCCTGTGATGCTATGGCTAGAGCTGGTCTCCTTGTTATTGTAATTTTAAATTCAATTTGTGAGTTACAATTAAGTAACATTTTTGTCAGAATAAATGCTGCATTAAACCCGGATATTGGGTGTACCTCACATGGATTTCCTTTAGAGGGCACTATTGATTCTCTGAAACCATGGAGACCTTTCTTTATGTTTCCCTGGGAAGGTTGGCCAATGTGGAAAGCAATATTGGGCTTCAGATCTATTCAGATAGAGTATTAGTACTGTACTCATGATCAAATCTATACTTTCAAGGGACTGTCCGTGGTATAAAATAACGTGGAAGCTGAACCAGAATGCTGACTGTTGTGACAAGTCATCAATGCAACACATGGTTCTAGATGGGAAACTTCAACTGGTTTATTTACTTTTATAAATTCTCTAAGTGAGAATTTCCTCTTGTAAGATGATGCAAAATTTAAACTAAACAATTCAGTCTCTTGTTTAGAAAGACAAATCAGAACCTCTTTGAAAACTAATGTCTCATTTTAGAAATAATTATTAACATACCTTTGGAAGAAACCATGGTATTTTCATCCAGGTCTGGAGATACTCTACTAAAAATTCTTTTAAAATTTCTTGTGTTTCATAGACTCTGCCAATTCACAGAATTTTTTTATAAAGGCCACAAAGGGAGCAGTTGCTTTTTCATTCTCTAAGTTAAGAGAAATAGAAACCTGTAAGCTGGCTCAGTGCAATCTTTATTGAATTTCAAAATAATGGGAAACCTAAACTGTTCTGAACCTCAGAAACATAATTTTTCAGAAATAAATGTATTCATGTCACCATTTACCAAGATTTGCTTAGCTTTCATAAGACACCGTTCCAACGCACATTTTTTGTGTAATTTCATACTAAAATACCAATCTTCTAGCACAGTTGTAGGTAATAGTCTCACAAGTATTCTATAAATTGATAATTACCAATTTAAAGATTCATCTCAAAGATAAGAGAAAAAATGGATTTTCATTGTTTAATGAATTATGTATAAAGTCACCAGACCAGCCTTTAAGACTCTTCACAGAATGGTCATAGTCTATCTTCCTGGCCTCACCTTTCTCTACCAGCAACCTAAGCTCCCATAAATGGCACTGCCCACTGTCACCTGGACATCCGTGCTTCCCCATATTCCTCCCTTTCTCATCCAGTGTCTCCATTGGAAATGCGTTTTTTTTTATGTTTTTTCCCCCCAGCTGCCTCCTCAAACCTAATGAGAGTCCAACCTACCCTTCAGGTGGTATTTGATACCACCAACTCCACCGAGTCTCCTTCAGAAGTGCCTTACCCATTCTGTGAACTTCCATGCTTAGTTATTACTTTCATGTGGAATTTATTAATTTTGTTTTATATTTGAGTGGTCTGGATGCTTATTTCATAGCTCTAAATTGCAGAATTTTTAGAGTTTGTTTCAGAGTCTGTATCAAGTCTGAGGGTGGTAATGATTCACTACAATTTTCTTTTTTTCTTTTTCTTTTTTTCCAAATGAATATTGTTGAACTGGAACACTATTGCCATTTGTCTAATGAGGGGCACTGAAGGCAGAACTTGGACCGTGTGGGAGTAGAGGGATGAGGATAAATGCCAGAGACATTTAAAGGGAAGGGGAAGGCCTTACCAACTGATTGGAAGTGGGATGCAAGCACTCTGTCAATCTTATGCTCTCTACCCTGTTTTACTTTAAACCATTGCACTTTTATGATTTAATACAACATGTATTCTCTCTCTAGAAGCTCTCTATGGGCAAGAACTTAGTTTAGATCATTCCTATAGCACAGCACACAGAAGAGATATTTTAGGTGTTCAATATTATTTGAGGGGTGAAATGAATGTACTAATAAAGATGCAAAGCTGACAGAAAAGGACGATAGTCTCATCAACAGATTAGGAAACAGAGGAGAAGAAATAAATTTGAAAAGAGGATGATGATTTCAGTTTAGTTAGAGATGCACACATGGACATCTAAGGTGAACACTGAGAAAGCAACTGAAAATTGGCATTGAAATTTGAGCGGGGAAAATGGCAGCCTCAGATATGTAGGTTTGGGCCTGATGACATAGCTGTACCTGGAGAAGCCATGAGATTAGATGGCGTTGTGAAGAGGGAATGTAGAGATAGATGTCCGCTTTGTCTCTATCACTGATAAGCACCTCTGCTGAGGGGCAGGGCTAAGAGCCCAATTATGAGTGCGAACTGGTCACATACATAAGGAGAAGCTATGGATAGTCTATGTCCTTTTCTTGACTAACCTCTCTGCACTATTTGACATTATTGCATTTCTCTTCCCATGTGATTTCATGATTTTTTACTGGTCCTTCCTTCCTATCCTATACTATATGCTGTAGATTTTTATTTTTAAATATATTTTAATTTATTCTGCTTTTTTACACCTACCACCATTGCTGTAGTTCAGAAGCATCATCATCTTTATGTGAATTCTTTAGCACTCTTAATCCTTCAGCTTTTGGGCACCTGCCTGCCTCCCTATCCCATCTGGCAGCATTCCACCAAAATGATCTTCCTAAAATATAAACCTGATCATGCTATTACAATGACTCAGCATTATTCAATGGTTACCTGTGACCCATGTCACACCATCCAAACCCTCTCCTGCCTCTCCCCAGATCCTCTACCATCCTTCACCCACGCTAAGCCACCTGATCACACCTTGCTGTTCTCTGTGTCTTTGACATTTCCCAGTGGATAAACTCCTTACTTTTTCTTAAAAACAGTCCAAGAATTGCCTCTTTTTTGAAGTTTCTCTGACTCCCAATAGATTTAGATGCTTCCCCCTCTCACAGTTCTCCACTATGTTCCTCGCCTGCTGTTTCCCTGTCTTCCCGTTGCCTTTATATCCTCCTTGGGGCAAAGGCTCAATTGCCAATGTTTGCATTCTCAGCATCCATCCCAGTGTGTAGCACATGGCAGGTGGGTGATAAGTATTGATCAACTAAGTGTAAAAAAGGAGGAGTGAGTTTCAAGGAGTGGTGAATAAAGAAGCTGGAATTGACCAATGGCATTTGAATTGGTTTACGGAGTGGCTGGGGCAGAAACAAGACGACCACATCTAGGCAATGAAGAGACAAGGGCTTTCGCTCACTGAGGGAGGAAGCTCAGGCACCCTGGTGGAGTAAGTAGCAGGTTAGGGGAAGCTTTGATTGACAAATTTTAACTTGATTTAATTTTGATTTTGGGTTTTGATTTTGGGTGAAAAAGAATGATCAGAAACAAGTGACCTAATAAACAGTGACCTGTTGGTAATTTAAGAAAAGGGATAAGTTAATGGGAAGAGTTTCTAGAAAGAAGAAAAAGATGGAAAAAGTGTGGCAGAGTGGATTTAGTGATGACCTTACTAATGTCTGACACCCCTTCTTGTGGTAACTACCCTACATTTCAAGTACCATGTTCCAAGTCCAACGCCACCAGCAGAATAGCTCCACAGAGAACTAGTTCCGCTGTGTGGTATGTGGATGGCCCCCAACACAGTTCCAGAACAGAAAGCCACATGAATTAGGCCTCCTGGGAATGTGCTGTAGGACAATGCTGCCTGGGTCCCCCAACACTGTATGCATTGGACAAATTCCTCCCTGTTTCCAGAAAGAGAGTATGGAGTTCAAGCCTAAAATAGCATGAATTTATCACCCAACCATGGTCACTGATTTAGGGAAGGCATTTCCCTCCGTTTAGACCAGGGAGGCATGAGAGACATTTTCTTTGGGTTTTGAAAAGGAAGCTTCTTTGCTTTTCTGAGAGAAGTTCTGGAAGCAGGGGGCCCTGGACCCCTAGAGCCGGCTTGTGAGGGGCTCAATGAGGGGCTCTACCCTGAAGCTGGAGTTGATGGAGGCAAGGGAGAGAAAAGAGGCAGAACGCAGCCCTGCTGGGCTGCCGAAGCCTGCCCCTCCCCTCTAGGCTCCCAGTTAAGGAACCTGGAATTCTTCTCTATTGTTTTAACCAGTAACAGACAGAAATGGAGCTGTGATAGCCTCTGAAAAAGAAGAGTCCCTTCTTTCTCTGAGAACAGAGGGTGAAGACCAGGAAACTGTGAAGATTTTTCTGTTAACATCTATTTGTGTGTTTTCTACGTGCCAAACGATATATTTAACACTTCACACTCTTTCCTTCACATATTCTCACAATAGTCCCATGAGAATCATCATCCTCACTATATGGAGAGAGAGAGAGAGAGAGAGAGAGAGAGAGAGAGAGAGAGAGAGAGAGAGAGAGAGAGAGAAAAGGAGTCTATAAAGAATAAAGGCTGGGTCACTCGCAGTGAGCAGCAGAATTCACAGCTGAGTGGCATGGGACTCCAGGCTGATGCTTCCACATCTGCTCCTGCCTCTCAGAGCAGGTCACCGCAGTTTCCCCAGGAAAGCAGAAGGCATGCAGAGGCAGAGAGCATGGAGTGGGGGTGAGCAGTGCCTGCAGAGTGTGGAAAAAGTGGCGAGTCAGTATGAGATAAACGAAAGAATTGATGAACGAAAAAGAGGCTCTGAAAATATAAAATCTGTGTGTCACAGATTACCTTGAATGGCATAGCAAGAAAAAAAATCATAAACTGCTCCTTGATGATGCATCAACTTATCTTTGTATCAAAAATACAAATGGAGAAAGACACGAATGTCAGCATGCCGAGTTAAACTCCTTCACCTTGTAAGGCTGAAACCTGAGCTCCAGGGAAGACACTACATAACAATAATGACGACTGGTGTCTGTCCTCTGTGAAAAGCAGATTTGGGACACCAGAGACTTCTAGTCCTTTCCCTTAAAAATAGACTTCAGAGATGAGTAAAGGAAAAGAAGGCTTATTTGTCAATATGGAAAGGGGGAAAAATGAAAAATCTGGACAGAATCAAGACTCAAAGTGCATTTGATAGAGTTGGATATGGAGTAAAATGAGATATGGGTTAGCAAGGATTAATAGAAAGCTGTATGATCGATGATTCTCATCATGATGTTTCTGTCTCCCTCTCTTTTTCTCTCTGAATTCAATAAAAACATATTTTAAAAAAGAAAAGGAAAGAAAAGGCTGTAAACAGAATCACAGATTGCTCTAGTTGATCCTGTTTTGGATTCAAAGAAAATGGTCAGTTCAAGTTGGGGAAGCTGGCCTTTGATAATTACTCAGAAAAAGTTTTAGTGGAAATTCTCAGAAAAAGTTTTAGTTGAGTTTGAGGTGATGTGAACCACGGCCTTTGCTGGCTAGAGATCACAGGAGCAGACCTGCCACCGGGTGCTGGCTGGCTAAGCTCACGGGAACATGGAGTCTACCTTGGAGGACCCATTTTAAAGGTAACTGCCAGCAACTCAAGGACCTCCAGGTAAATGTGGCAGGCCATGGGAGGAGTCAGGAAACCACTGAGAAAGATACACTGGAGATGCTACACAGAGGAAGCAAAGATTGAGGAAGAAGAGGGAGTAGTCTTTAAATAGCTGATGAGCAGTTGGATTTATTCTAAACTTCTCCTAAGGACAGAGATAGCACCAGCTAGTGGGCTGTTCAGGGAGGCAGACAGGAGTTCCATTTATGAAAGAACTCCCAGCCCTAACTGGTTTGGCTCAGTGGATAGAGCACCAGGCCATTGACTAAAGGGCCCTGAGTTCGGTTCTGGTCAAGGGTATGTACCTTGGTTGCGGGCACATCCCCAGTAGGGAGTATGCAGGAGGCAGCTGATTGATGATTCTATCTCATCAATGTTTCTAACTCTATCTCTCTCCCTTCTTCTCTATTAAAAAAAATCAATAAATCAAAAAAAGAAAAGAAAGAACTCCCAAATATTTGGATCCATCTATAAATGGAATGAGTTATCTGGTGAATTAATGAGTAAGTGAATTAAATCCTCTCAGAGTCCTTACTCTAAGATTTAATGATTTATGATCTTCCAAATCATGACTACTTCATGCAGAGAGAACCACTACTAACATGGTGTAAATAGCCTTTTAGTGTTTTCTATGAATATTGACATAAATTATTTATTCATATTCTACATAACTTTTCTTCATAAAGGACTATTCTGTGTATACTACACTGTAATCTGATTCTATTCACTTAACATAGGCTAGATATTTTTCTGTCTTATTAAATAATGTTCTAAGACCTGAGTTTTATAGGTCACATGGTGTCAATGCCCCATAATTACACAATCAGGCCTCTATTTTGTACATTTACATTGTCTCCAATTTTAATCATTATAAATAATCATAAACCTATATACTTTCTTCTCAGCAAAGATGGACTCATCTTTGAGAAGAGGTTTCATGGCCGCATCAAACACCCTAAAAATCAAACCCGGTAAGAGAGCTCTCTCTTAGCATTTTAAAAGCATCTAATTTTCTTTACTTATAATTTTCCTTTGTGCCTCAAAACATTTTGAAGCAGGAATTCTGGCTTTTAAATAGTCTATGCTGCAGGGACCACACGAACTATTTCATGTGTTGTTTTTGTTCCATTTATATAAGTGTCCCCTTTATGTTAAAATTGCCACAGGGTACAAGTATAAAATATAAAGCATTTAATTAAAATATACTAGTATGGTAGTATAATCAGCATTAATGACAGTATGAAAACATAATAGTGATTTTTTAAAATATAGGAGACAATCCTAGGTTATTTTTTAAAATATAGGATATGCAGTGTTTTAAATTACATTTCAAGACAAGTTAGAGTACCAATATGACCACAATAGACCCAAAATGCATTACTTTAAAATAATGCTGATTACTTTCCCTATTTGTTATCCCACAAGTCTGAGACAAGTGCACCAGAAGGAAAACACTTAATTCAAAAGGGGTTTTGGCCTCATAATAAAAAAAAGCAGATAGGTGTGGGGAGGGGGAGTATGAGCACATTTGAAAGGGTTTCCCTTTGCAAATAATGACTGTTTTTTGTCAATGCAGGCCCTTTCTTTTTTGAGCCATATGATTTAGACAAGCACTTGTGGAAAGCATTTTATTTGCAAATAAAGTCCTTTAGTATTTATAATGCTAAAGCTGGTCCCTGCCTCAACCTTTCGCAGCAAGGATTCAGAATCTGGAGAAGGGGCTGTAGGCAAATGGATCTACTTAGACAAGAAATATAAATTTAGAAATTATTAGGGGAACCAGGTGGAGACCTACTCTCTAGTGGAGTGGCTCCTCAAATCTCCGGCACCATGGCTTTTTATTTACTAGAATATACACTTTCCCTTTCGCAAACCAAACAGACATATCAAAGGTAAGGTTTGGTAAGCAGTAAAAGATTATCAGGTTAGGAGGTTGCCTTCAGCCACCTTGCTAAAGCCCCAAGGTCCATCAGCCTTCTGACAGACCTCTCACATTTATTATGCTAACTACTTGTCTTTGCCTCCAGCAGGGCCCAATCTGTTTTTTCCAAAAAATTAAAAGAAATTTTTGAGACAGGCAACCCTTACAGAAATCTCTAAAGATAATTGAGAAAGACTAAAGATGAGATGTGACTCAAGGTGGCAAAATCTTTTTTAAAAAAATATGTTTTTATTGATTTCAGAGAGGAAGAAAGAAGGATAGAAACATCAATGATGAGAGAGAATCACCTATCAGCTGCCTTCTACACACCCCCCCCTCCGCCCACTGGGGACCAAGACTGCAACTGGGGCATATGCCCTTGACTGGAATCAAACCCGGGGCCCTCCAGTTCACAGGTTTGAACTCCAGTTCCATCCACTGAGACACATCAGCCAGGGCAAGGTGGCAAAATCTTTAGGAACAAAACATCTCATTATCCGAGAAGGCGTCTCTGGCTAAGCATTCAAGGAAACAGGTTGGCAAAGAAAAAAAAAAATCAAGTAAAACAGTAAGCCACATGGGGAAGCTTTAGAAGGAACTGTCCTAAAGCTTGGAGGCAGCCTCACTTACATACATAGTCCGGTCCTGAAGTATGTTTTAGAAACCTCATCGTTTGAGCATATGGGGGCCCAGAATCAGTCTTCAACATGCTCCATCCCAGGAAAGAGGGGAAGCCCTTGAAGTCAGACTTGCAGTCCTTGGCCTCTAGGTGAGTTCCATTTGCTGTAATCTTAAAAGCGAGAAGTCATCTTTGCAAATAGCATTCTCCAGGGACCTGGCACCGTGAGATTGGCCCAGTGCACTCTGGGAGTCTGTGCAGCGGAGGATGAGGACATGCCACTGACCCCCTTCCCATTTCTTTGGGCCCGGTCACTCTGACTGTAGCCTCACGTACAGCGACTGAGAAGAGGGTGTACAGGACATAGATTTTTTTCTACCTTAAAGTATTTCAGGGAAGGAAGAAAGAAGGGACAGAAATGAGAGGGAGAAGGAAAAGGAGGGGGAAACTGTGTGACGTTGGTATATAGTAGAGCATAGCCTTACCCAAAGGGAGGTCTGGCTTTGGCCCTTGGTCCCTAAGAGGTGGCCAGTAAACTGGGGGGATGCCAAGCTGGATAAGCATCTAACAGTGGGATGTAGGGTTGGGGTTTTGGGTCATGTCACATCAGCTAAACCCTCAGAGGGGCTGGAGACTGAGGTCAGCAATCAGGTCTGGGTAACTGAGCCCTCATAAGAACTCTGGGCGGTAAGGCTTCGGGGAGCTTTCCTGATGGCAGCACTTTGTGGGCGTTGCCTCCCATTGTTACCGGAAAAGGTAACGCTGTTTACATGCCACTGGGAGGGAACAATTGGAAGCTTTGAGTTTAGAACTCTCTTGGACACTGCCCCATGCCTCTCTTGCCTTAGCTCATTTTAATCTGTATTGTTTCCAGGTAATAAACCATGACCACGAGTATAACAGCTGTCAGCCAGTTCTGTGAGTACTTCTAGCGAGTTACTGAAAATGAGAGTAGTCTTGGGGACCCCAAAACTTGCACTTGGTAGCAGAAGTGTTCCTCATAATGACCAACCTGTGAGCTATATCACCTCCTCCACGTCTCCCCTTTGGCCCCACTTCACCACTCGATAACCCATGACTGTATAAGACCCCCCCCCCCAATTACACCCCTTCACCTTCCACTCTCCCCTCCCAAGGAGAAATAATCTGTTCCAGCCTGGCTGTTCCCACGTGGTCTCACTTCTAATAGACGGTCTTTACCCAGGCTACTCTCCTGCCTTGAGTGTCCCCTTCCCTTCAGCTTACCCAAATCCTACCTGTAAAACCTTTAAAAAGAGAGAGGGAGGGAAACAATATCTTGGGAAGTTTATTTGAAATAAATTCAAGATCAATTATAAACTGGTAGAATTCAGGCAGAGATAATAGTCTATAGCAGAAGGTAACGGGATAGAATCCAAGCCACAAAAATTTTTTAAAAATCTATTTTTCAGAATAAGCATAATTTCCTGATATTTTTTCCTATTGGAGATTCTCATTATTCAAGTGACAGTGTTGTGATGAGTCCTCTGTGCTCACCACCAGCATTCTCCTCGCACCCAGACAACTGAAGAGCACTAGTAGACTGCTGGGACATCACCTCTCCTAAGTTAATGGTATTTCTGGATTATTGGTCTCTTTATTACAAAAATACAAATCAATTGCAACATCATTTGTTCCACTTCCAATTTTTCTGCATGTATTTTTTTGCTTCCCTATGCCTTTTCTTTATATAGATTTAAGGAATAAAATAAAAATATAGGGTTGCATAGTTATAACTTGATAATGCCAAAACATAGAAACATGCAAACTGCCTAGAACCATCTCAGCTTTTTAATTGCTGATGAGATAATCATGATATTTTATCTGCTATCTGCATAATATCCACAATCCTCGGACTCAGGTGGGGTTGGTGACATCACATTGGTCATTTGCCACCCAAAGGACAGACCATCACTCCAAGATGAATGCTACTGCAAATCACCTTATAATGATTTTACATTATAATTTCTATAGAAACACATAACTTATATAATAATTATAATGGTGGAGTTACTAGATGAATAGTTACTTGAAGGTGCTTTTGAGACAATTTCATGTCAGGTTTACTCCTGGTGTTTCAATTCCTTAAACCTCGTGGCATACTTGTACTTGTGTGTTCACTCACAAAAGGATCTTTATGACATTTTAAAAGTCCTTTTTCACCTCTACAGTGAAATGAAAATTCTTAAAATGTCATGTTCTGACTTTAGTCGTATATTGAGAACATTTCCTTGCTGCCCTTTCATCTCAATATAGAAAAGAGACACCTAAAAAAGCAAGTGACTTTTCCTTGAATCTAAGGGGTTGAGGGGAGTTGTGATTGGCTTCACGTTGCATTTAGGAAAACCCACGTCCTTCAGCACTGGGGAAGAAGCTTGCACACAACATGCAGCTTTTATACCTCCTTTCTCTACACAGCTGCTGCCAAGTTCACCTGTCCTTAGGCAACTGTCAGGTTTATCAGATAACAAATGGACAGCTGTCAGGTTCACCCCACTTCGAACACAGTTCACCTGCTCTCTCCGAAAGGACTCTCTTTATCCTGTTTCTTTTCTCTTCATCCACATGAACTGCCCTATTCATTCCCCGGCGCTTACCCAGCCTCTTCTGCACCGTTGACACAATGTGTCTCCCATCCAGAATGGCGGTACCTTTTCCTCACCTCATCTCCTAAATCTGGCATTTCTTCAAAGCAAGCCCCAATAACTTCCACCATTAGAAAGGCCCTTCTGCTAAAACTCATTTTATCTTCTCGTCTCTCTGACCTCCACATGAAATTATATCCATATACTTATAAAATGTTCAGTTGAAAGGGTCTTTGCAGGCCTTTCAATTCAACCGCCCTCCAAACCAGCAGTCTGACATCCCCGAGGAGTCCTGAATTTTGAGAGTGCAGGCTGGGCTGAGAGACCCTGCCCCCCTCCCCTCCCGCCCTGATGCACAAATTTCATGCACCAGCCCTCTATAAAACACCTGTTATTTAAAAAAAAACAAAAAACAAAAATACCACAATCTCATGGACATAGAAAGATGCTCCAGGAGGCATGCTCTATGAGGCATCCAGGAGCAGACCAGTGATATAATGTAGGTATATCTTCAGCCCAGGATACATCTACTCCTCCTCACACATGACGACAGGTTCCACACATTTAATAGATACTCACAGCACTCCCCAATTTTTCGTGTCACTTTTGTCACTCTGATGCTCCCCAATGCCTCACACTGCTCCCCAGTGGTATTTTCTTTTACCAGACAACTCTGAGATTGATGTTGCGAACTTTCCGGGCTTTTGAGGAAGAGCATAGCTTCAGGTTTGTATATGAGAAGCCGAGGTGGGAGAGCGATCATCAAGCAGAGACTGTCCTGGAGGCAGGCAGTTAAAAGAACTAGAGCTGAAACTGGGAAAGAGATCAGAACTGAAAATCTAAAAACCTGGAGTCACTCTCAGGGAAGGGACAGGCTTGGCCTTCTGATTAGATTATATAATTTCTCAGGGCCGGGACTGTTCCACACATTTCTCTGAAACTTCACATCATAAAAGCAGCTCAAATATAAGTACAACCAATGGACACAAAACTCTGGGGAGGGAGGGCATGTATTGGGGGGGGGGGCAATGGTAAGCTATGTACACATATAATGCCTTAATTAAAAAAATAAACTCAGGTGAGGATTAACAACAACAACAAAAAAGCAGCTCAATAAGCATTAAATAAGTATTTGTAGATTACAATTCAATCAAAGTTATAGGGATCCCAGAATATAAGCATAACCAATGGACGCAAGACACTGGGGGTGAGGGCATGTGCCGAGGGGTAGGGGAGGCCGGGGAAAGGCCAATAAGGAAAAAAAGGAGACATATGTACTACTATTTGTAATACTTTAAACAATAAAATAATTTTTTTAAGAAAAGCAATTAATTTAGCAAAAGGGGGTGGGGATGATTAGAGCATGTTACATTTTTTATGAACAATAGAATCACCTTCGTCTCCACCCATCTCTCCATAGGCCTGCATGCCCACACATGCGCACACTGCTCCCATGGCCCTTGTAAACTGGTCCATGCAGAATTCCTCAGGTGCAGGGAAGAAATCCATAAGTGGGAGGCAAATAGGAGGGCTTCAGGCTTCCCATTCCATCTCTAGCAAGGCAGACCTCTTTTAAATCCATTGTTCACATTGAGCCTTCTGGTGAGAATTTCTTTGACCAAAAGATTTGGAAAAAGGATCTGGGACAGGAAGGAGGAGGCGGGGAGGAGGTCAGAAGTGCTGCTCTAGCTCCCAGCAGAAGATCAATATAAAAGAGCCATCTGGGCACAAGAGGTCTCAAGACTGGGACTATCCAAACCATGATTCTCAGGGTTAATAGCTAAGGGACACTCAATCTGCCTCTTGCCTCCACTACGCTTACTGAAAATCCTTCCCCTATCCCCCAACCCCCGCCCCACTTTGTTACTTAATATATATTTTTGTTGAACTGAAAACATGCACCATGGGGCACCACTGCAGAGGAGAAATCATCAGGATAGCCCTGTCAAGCCTAGTTGTTGGCACTTTGAAAAAACTAAATATTGTTTTTCTCTTTCCAGGGTCTGTCCAATGTCAGGGAAGTCTTGATAGTCTTTTGAATGTACCTAATCTATGCCTCCCATTAGCAAAAATTCCAGATGCCTCTTTGCAGGGAAGAATATATACATGGCAGTTGAAATGGGTGCTAAGAAGCGAAAATGAAGTTTGAGCTCAAATGAGAGGAGGCAGGACCTGGGGGCGGGCTGAGGGATGGCCAGGAGTCCCGTTCAGCAAGACTAGAAAGTGGCAGATAAGCTGAAAGGTAGGTGGGCATCCAATGGGGAGTCCCCGAAGGCCCCACTAAACAATGAGGAGCATTGGTGTGTTTTTATTTTTTAAGAGGAATAATCTGAACAGTGCATTGAGGAGGTTAATTTTGATGGAGGTAGGTGGGTGAGTAGGCAGACTTAGCTCATGAGGTATTTCTTTTCTAAATCTCTTTGAGCCTGGTTTGCATCTCTCTCTGCAATAGGAACAATAGCAACACAGGGATGCAGTGAGAACGAACGTGAAGCTATTATCGTCAGTACAGCACCTCAGGCTGTGTGGCTGAAAGGTACATGTACAATCTCTGGCCTTAAGACTGCCTGGGTTCAAATCCAGCTCTGCTTATAAACTCAGTGACCTTGGGTAAGTTATTATAAAATAGGCACGATAAGAAGAGTACCAACCTCACAGGGCTGGGGGGAGGAATAAGGTCAATAAACATGAAGTAGTACTTTGTAAATACAATGCTGTCTTCCAGTGAGAGGTATAATTTGGATATTGCTAGATGGAATGGAAAGGAGCAATTAAATGTGAGCAACATTTTAAATAGAGAATATGATGACAACAGTTTGTACTTGAAAGATAAGGAAGAGTAAAGATAACAGTGAGAAATACCTTCTTATTTATTTATTTATTTATTTATTTATTTATTTATTTACTAGGGGCCTGGTGCACGAAATTTGTGCACTCAGGGGCGGGAGTCCCTCAGCCTGGCCTGTGCCCTCTCACAATCTGGGACTGCTGGCTCCTATCTGCTCGCCTGCCTGCCTGATTGCCCCTAACCACTCGCCTGCCTACTTATCACCCCTAACCGCCTCTGCCTCGGCCCCCACTGCAGTGGCTTCGTCCACAAGGACATCCAGAATGACGTCTGGAAGGTTGTTTGGTTGTCCAGTCTAATTAGCATATTATGCTTTTATTATTATAGGTTAGTGGTAAAGACTTGATATCAATAGGTGTTTTTAGCCTGGCCAGGTATATAGATAATTTCATACACATTTTATAGAAGCTGGATGAAAAAAAAAATGTTGATTTTATATACTTTATTACCATAATCTCACAAGCTAAACAAACTATTTTGGGTGATAGTAATTGGTAAATTGTTTCCCTAAATTAATAAATTCCAGTTATCTGCAAAGATATAATATATCAATTTCTCCCATTAAGTCTCTTTATAAAAACAATCTCCCTTTATTTATTCACCAGAGATGGAAGAGGTAAAATTAAAACTTTGTTGGCTTCTGATAATAAAACAAAAAGGTCAAACTATGGGAAGATATATAAATTCCCCTTGCATCCTGCCTCACCAAAATTGGATATTCACATGCCAAAGAATGAAACTTGACCCTTTTCTTACACCACTCACAAAAAGTAACCAGTTGGATTAAAAATGCAAATGTAAGACCTAAAACTATGAATCTCCTAGAAGAAAACAGAAAAAAGTCCTTGATGTGGGCCTTGGTACAGTAAAACCTTGATAGAATGGACTAATTCAAGTGAGGGGGTGTATGTTAAAGCCAAAAGTCCATTATATAATGAAGTAGGTTTTCCAAATGTGTATATTAAAAAGTTGACTAATTTACCTATTATTACTTATGTAAGACACATTAGTTTAATTAAAATTAAATATGTATGAAAAGCTTAATCTCACAGAGAAGTTTTCTATAGGTATTACTGTAATTTAAAATTTATACTGAATAGGTTTAGTAAATGTGTGCATTCACGTCACCGAGAGTAAACAAATGCACATGCAGTGGGTGTGGCTTAGCGCCCAAGGGAACATCCACCTAAAACTGCTGCAAAGTCACTCTACAGATCAATTATCACTCAGGATTCGGTGTGATCACATGCTGGTCATTTTTGAAGTATTGTTTGCAAGTGGTGATGCTAGAATTTAAATATGTAGACTATCGTTGTAGATATGTAATATTAGTTTATGTTGGTGAAATAACTACAGTGTTTTTTTTTTAAATATCTATATCATTGATTTTTTACAGAGAGGAAAGGAGAGAAATAGAGAGTTAGAAACATTGATCAGCTGCCTCCTGCACACCCCCCACTGGGGATGTGCCCACAACTAAAGTACATGCCCTTGACCGGAATCGAACCCGGGACCCTTCAGTCCGCAGGCCAACATTCTATCCACTGAGCCAAACCGATTTTTTTTACAGTGTTGTTTTTGTTGTTTTTTTTGTTTTGTTTTTTACAACCTATGGCCCTTTGGCTAAAATTTGTTAAAAATAACAGTGAATTAATAACAAAAAATAACCTATTAATTTAATTATAAGCAAATTTTGGCTTAAAGCATTTTAAAATTAACAGGGTGTTAATTTCACATATAAGAAATGGACTAGAAATTTTGTCCCTTAAATCAATCTCTGCAAAATGTAATGATTTTTTGGAGCTTACATTTAAGCAACAAATACAAAAACAGGTGGCACTATCAAACTAAAAAGTTTCTGCACAGTAAAATAAATCATCAACAAACTGAAACGAAAACTTATGGAATGGAAGAAAATATTTGCAAACCATATATCTGAAAATTTATAAAGAACTCATACAACCCAATAGCATAAAAATGAACAATCCAATTTTAAAATAGGAAAAGAAGCTGAACAGACATTTTCCCATAAGGTGGAATGGCCCACAAAAACATGAAAAGATGCTCAAATCACTAGTCATTAGGGATATAACCTCACATCTGTTATACTTTCTTGTAGAGGCATCTTGTTTATGAAGCTGGATTTGTTCAAACCTTGTAAAAATAACTTCATAAAACTAGAAATCAAAATTCTTTCCTCACCTCCCTTTTCCCCCAGGGACAAAGATTAATTTTATGCCAATTTCAAATATTCCAGATTGACTTAAGGGCCTTAAAAGGTATGATAAATGGCTCTAAAGGAAGACACTTGAGAATTTTTACATATGGATTGCTTAGTAATTGCATTTCATGGTTGACATTTATTAATTTTTATAATTATATATTTGCGAATATTAAAATATCAACATCTGAGCCCTGGCTGGGTGGCTCAGTTTGTCGAAACCTTGTCCTGGGCTTAACCTATAAAGGTTTTGGGCTTAATTTCTGGTCAAGGCAATTACTTAGGGTTTGGTCCCCAGTTGGGGTACATGTGGGAGGCAGCCAATCAATGCTTTCTCTCTCACATCGATGTTTTTCTCTCTCTCAAATCAGTGAAAACCTATCCTTAGATAGGAAATTTAAAAAAAAAAAATCAATATCTGAATAGAAGGAACTAACCCTAAATAAATAAAGATTTTCTAAAATTCAGGTTATTACTTAGCAGATTGTATTTTGAGAATATTTTAATTGTATACCCATACCTAACTAAATATTCTACTTTGAAGAGAGTAGTTAACTAAGAGCAAAGAAAAGAGAAAGTATTGAGTCCCTAGTATGTACAGAGTTTATCAAAAGTACAATAATGATAGCTGTTAAGTGAATTATCTACAGCACAGCGATACTAAGTACATTAATAAACAATGACTGATGACTGACAGTGAGCAGGAGATTTGTGTCTCAGTAAAAAACAACAACATAGATTTCTGATATACAGTAATCTTTGAAAAAAGTTGAAGATGCAAGTAAACATGGGTATTTTTATCTCTTCTTCCTTGAAAACAGGCAAAATATGCAGCTGGAAATGCAGGCCAAGACACAGGTTAATAACACAAATCATTAAGCTCATTTCCACTACGGAGACTCATAAACATGCAGCGAGAACACAGTTCTTAGCTGACTGGAACTTTTCCTAGCATTCTTTTCACACTTACATATTCTAATGTTGTGATAAATCACTGAACAACTTTGATGAAAAAAAATTATTTTATAAGTTTATCCCTTGGGTGAAATAAGGCACCTAAGCCTTTGATATTTCTTACTGATGGCCTTATCTTTTCCCTTGGCAATATTTTATATGTTAAACAGTCCCTTTGGCTTGAGAGGTTTTCTACCTTGGGAGAATGCAACATGGTTGGATTCAAGAAGAGAAGAGGTTCTCTCTGGTAAAGTGGGAGGAAGTTGATGGTGGCAAGAGACGGAACACAAGCGCCTATGGGGCAGGACACCGGTAGACAGCTGTGGTTCAGGAAAGAGTTCATATGGAAGGTGAGGATCTGGATCCTATAAATCCACCCCCACTCCAGGCCTCCCAGGGCCAGTCTGCACGAACTCTGACATATGCATAATCCAGTTGAAGAGTGCTGCTTTTCATTGTCTAATATTTGGTAATGGAGCCCTTTGACTATCTTTAACAAGTAATATGCACTGCACTTCCCATAACCTTAGTGCTGATGTACTCATTTCTTCCCAGGAAGCCAAGAGTGTTTCGTGACTATTTATCTTGATTCCTATTTTTGTGACTTTTAAATTGGATAAGAATACAAATTTTGCTCCATCTCTCTGTGCTTTAGAAAACGTTTAAATGCTTTAAGACTTATTGAAGCTAGGTAGTCTATTTCTCAGTAGTTACCAGAACTCACTTGACTTAATTATGTTGAGCTGTTATTTTCAAGAATTATGCTTTAAGATTCCCCTTTTCAGTTATTATTGTGAAGTGATGGCTTTCTCGATCTGAAAAATGTTTTAAGAAATTTTTAAGCTTATGAAAGATCATTTGAAAGGGTTTTCTGTTGTGTGTTTTTTTCTTATGCTGTAACAAAGCTAGATAGCAAAGAATGGTATTTCTAGATTAATATTTGGGGCAAATTCTAAAACCTATTTCTACTAATGACCTCCACACTTCCCCAAGACTACAAAGCAATCTGCTTTTGTTTTTTTTTCTGGGATTAAAAGTAGATGGCACAGTGATGTAACTCCTCATTACACACATTACTGCAGCTCCACATGTAAAATATTTTTTTCTTAAATAATTAGCATTTTTGCTTATCCATGATGAATCCATATAAGGCAGAAAAAATATATTTTCCCAGATGGTCCTTTTTTGCATTAGTATTACCAACCCGGGCATCTAAAACAAACAATAAGGTGTTGAAAGATGTAATCTGGGCTGAGTATCAGAGCTGTGGACTTTCAAAGGCTTTTCAGTTTTAAGAGGACAGCTGGGTGTGCACATGAAGTCTGCCCGGCTAGACGCTCGCTCCTCTTGTGCTTCCCTTTACTGCACAGCCATTCTGTAAATGGCTTCTTTTTGAAATGGAAGGATGATTACAGTCATTCCTGAACTCGGGAAAGGCATAAGCATTTGCTTACCTGTTGTAAAAGAAAGAAAACACAACTTGTTCTATTATGTATGGTAAAATCAGTTGTTTTTGTTTCCCGGTATCCATTTGTCTTTTGCCCGGTAAAATAACCCATATTTTCTCTGGGGAACCCCCACTCTTCCATTTCCATCTACTCGAGACTAACAGCCCCAGGGCTGAGCCTGTGATCCAGGCTGGCCAGAGTATCAAAATCTTTTAGCCACGTGATCTGCTCTGGAAGGGCCCATGCTCTCCTGGTGCGCTGGTCCAATGGAAGTGAATCTGGGGGATTTCATAGAATCATTGAGAAAAGAAAAAAAATTACCTTGACTGGGAACTCCTGGAGATACTACATGGAGATAACATCCAAAAGGAAAGAGGAGCGGAGACATGGCGGAGGCCGGGGGGCTGGGGTGGGGGTGGGGTGGGGGGGTGGGATGGGAGAGGTTGAGGCAGTGGAGGGAGAGGGAGAGAGACTGAAACAGAGACAGAGAGTGGACCTAGTCTTGGGTATTTTCATTGCATAAGCCAAAACAAAAAGTCATTCCTTGCTTACATCAGTATGAGGGGTTTTCCTGTCACTTACACCTAAATGAGTTCTAAAACAAAACATCCAGATGTGACGGCCTTTCTATATGCCCGGCACTCTGCCTGTCCTTGGAGACATGCAAGGATCACTGAGACAGGGCGTCTCTGTAAAAGGATGCTGCTCTAAATACTTGAACACAGTTCCACCCTTCCATTCCATAGCTATGGAACCTCTATTTTTTTCCCCTACACAATATGTCCTTTTTTAAAAAAATGTTTGTAGATAAGAGAAAAAGAGAGGAAGAGAATCTGATTATGTATTGTTACTTTAAGGTAAAACTATTTCTGAACTCCTAAAGCAGTCGCTACCACTTTAACCAAATGTTCTTTTTTGACAAGAAGAAGGGCTATTTTTATTTAAATGACAGATTTAGGCAGCAATCCTCGGAGAGAAACCTCCAGAGCCAAAGGCTGTTAACAGCACTACACAGCCAAAGTTGTGGTTACATGTTCATTCTGAAGGAGTATCAGATGATCAGAAAAGAATAAGATTATACTGCTGGGCATTGATTAGACATAGATTTTTGCATACATACATGTATATTTATAAATACACTTGAAGGGGTAAACATTTTAGGTTATTATTGGCTTGTACATGAAGAGATTTATCTGTTTAAGATTTTTCTTGACTATTTTTTAAAAGCTATATATATATTTTTTAAATATATTTTTATTGATTGTTTTTACAGAGAGGAAGAGAGAGAGAGAGAGTTAGAAACATCAATGAGAGAGAAACATCCATCAGCCACCTCCTGCACACCCCCCACTGGGGTTGTGCCCGCAGCCAAGGTACATTCCCTTGGCCAGAATTGAACCTGAGACCCTTCAGTCTGCAGGCCGATGCTCTATACACTGAGCCAAACCAGTTTCAGCTTGACTATTTCAATAAGATCCTTTCCTCTCCCAAACGTATACATACATGCATACACCCCATACCAGTGGAAAGAAACAGTTATTCTCATGGAATATTTTAATATAAAATGTACGTTTTAAAGCCCCTCAAAAACATGGTAGGCCAAGGTTAAACACTTCATGAGGAGAGATGATCTGTTCTTTTCTGGGTGAAAGGGAGCAGTAGAGATTGCAATAATGACTAGAACTTAATGGGCCCTCTAAGTTCATGTACACAGAAGTATTTGTAATACAGTGAGCTCAGAACATAGTATTACTCAGAGAATTATAATGAATGGATCTTCTCATTGCTTCAAGGCAGGGATCATCAAAACCTTCGCCCATCTGTGACTACCTTCCCTCATGCGCGCCACCTTTTCACCACCAACACCGTGCTTGCCCCCACTCCCTCACTCCCTGACAGAAAGTCAAGCAGACAGAGCAGTCCACTGCATTCAATATGTCTGCTCTTGTTCTGTGCAGAGCCCTTTGGGGAGCAATGAGGGGTACCCCTTCCTGCACACACTCAGCCCCGGGTATCCCATAACAGATCCGGCCTGGATTTCAAGTCCTTTAGGAACCAGCTATTTCTAACACACCCTCAGTCATTTCCACCCAGGACACACCCACAGGGCCGGGGGTACTGGTCCAAAAGGGGTGCTTGTGGAGGCCGTGCACTGCACCCAGAATTAGTATTCCGCTCAGCCAATAAGGCCTTGCGTGGCATTGACCCAGGGTCCCAGTGCACTCTGCTCCCTCCTGGCAAACGGGATTACCCTCACTGGCCAGCTGGCCTCCACCAGGGCTTTGGAGCCCATCAGGCCATTTGACAGCTCTGAACCTGAAAGAGGAGGAGCCCGAGTCGGACACGGATAGGCCTGGGGAGGGCTGTGAGACCCCCTCTCCCCACGGGGCCAGTGCCTGGAGCCGGGCCCCCAAAACACCCCCTTATCGCCTCCTCTCTGCACCTGGATGGAATTTCCTTTTACACTTACATCCACACGGGGCTATTTTGGAATTTTATTCCTTCCCCAAAAGGAAGCCAGCTCTAAAGGTGAGCTGACATTTTCATCACCAGAGACAGAAAACTGCCAATGAATTTTAAGTGTGTCGTTTCCCCTTTAAAAGAAAATGTTACAACAATGCTTTGCCCAGGCCCATTGTAAGAACTCAATAACCATTCACGTTTTTGTATTGTCATCATCGTATATGGCCTCACTCATTCCACAGAGGGCTACAGGGCCTATTATGAGATAATGCGACAATGAGGCTCTCAGTGTTGTGTGGGCTTTGCTGTCACATCTGTGCATTTTCTAGCTTGGGGCCTGTGACTCCCACTAAAGCCCTCCTGACGGCAGGCGACAGTGAACTCCCGCCCCATCGTTCTGAGCTGACAATAGCTTTGAAAGCAGAATGTCTTTTTTCAAGTGTCCCATTTCATTTAAAAAAAAATCATGTGACTTTTTGCATTTTACCCCATAGTACATTTATTTCCGTTAATATAGAAAGTAGCAATTGAAATCATTCATCACTGAGTAAAACGGACCGTGTTTTGACCAAGTGTCTTCTGGTTTATCACGACATGCACATTTACACCATTTTGAGGAACATGGCCTATGATGCATGGATTTTAAATGTGAACTAGGAAATCTCCTTGTGGGAGTAGTAGCCTGGGCATTCTATGCAGTCCGATCTCTCTCTGACACAAAGGAAAGGAATAAATTTGGGAACCCTGGGTATGGAGAAGTCACTGAAACTATCAGGGAACTCCATTCATCGCCTCCCACCTGGCAGGTAAGAAAGCCCATGTCACAGCTCTAGCCTCATAGCTCAGGAGCACTGAGGACACCCAGAGAACCAGCATGTGCCTGTCGGGCCATGACTGATAGAAACTGCCAGCAATTGATCCAAGAAATACAGTCATGAAAAGTAAAATACCAATAATTGTGAGAGAGATCGCTGTTAAATTGAAATACATAAAATACACACAAAAATGGCCAAATATTGAATATGTTAAGTATGAAAATGGCAATCTCTGTGATTCAACCTAATATTTCCCCAAAGCTTATTGACCTTCAATGTGCATAACACTGGTTTTTAAGTAAAATGTTACCACTGTAATCATAATCAGAATAGCACTTTCAGACTTTATAAAAGGACACACAATGAAAACTGTGGAAGTAGAAAGTAAAACTTAGTGGATAATGCTGAAAACAGACTGAGCATTGCATGTGATCATGGTTCCTAGTCAAGATCCTTTAGCACAGTGGTCAGCAAACTCATTAGCCAAATATCAACAGTACAACGATTGAAATTTCTTTTGAGAGACAAATTTTTTAAACTTAAACTTCTTCTAACACCACTTCTTCAAAATGGACTCGCCCAGGCTGTGCTATTTTGTGGAAGAGCCACACTCAAGGGGCCAAAGAGCCGCACGTGGCTCCCGAACCACAGTTTGCCAACCACGGCGCTAGCACAATTCTGAGAAACGATCCCGTGGATTCTTGTTGATCCAATAGGTATTCATAAATAAAGCATCAGGACCGGAAGAATAAGCCTGGAGCATTTAACGAAAACACTTGGAAAGATGAAGTTACTGGTGCCCTTTGTGGCCATAAGCAAAGTGCATTTACTCAACCATTTTATCGGTGTGAGGTGGAGAGACAGCAGAGGTTGTTTAACTCCTCTGTTTTCACCAGCTGCCAGACTACGAATTTCTCTTAGCATTATCCTTAGTAGGCAGCTTAGCACCCATAACAGATTTTCAGATTCTTGTATTTAAACCAAGATACATTCTTTTCTACAAATCATTTAAATATCAGTCTTTATCTCAAACCTTCAGCTATGGATAGGAGTGGAGCCACACAGGAACAGAGAGAGTAACCAAACTGAGTAGTAGCTCAGTGACACAGGAAGAGCACAGTGTAGAGCACAAAGATGCACCAGGGCAGTGATTAGCAAACTCATTAGTCAACAGCCAAATATCAACAGCACAATGGTTGAAATTTCTTTTGAGAGCCAAATTTTTTAAACTTAAACTTCTTCTAACGCCACTTCTTCAAAATAGACTCGCCCAGGTCCTGGTATTTTGTGGAAGAGCCACACTCAAGGGGCCAAAAAGCCGCATGTGGCTCGCGAACTGCAGTTTGCCGACCACGGCACTAGGGCAGCATTTTTGTCATAAGCTAGCCCCGTCTGCTTCTTTAGACTTTGCATTTTCGGGTCTGTGTTGGGTGGAGAGAAGAAATGGAGGCTCAGAAGTATGTATTTTGTGATCAAGGAGGAAAGCAGAGAATGTTCCTAAGCACATGTGAGAGGTTCTACATTCAGTCTGGTACACCTTAGGTAGCCTTGAATTTCAGATTTGCTGCTTTCATTCTTTCTTGAAGCTTATGACTTGAAACTTCAACCAAGAAGGGAGAGAAAAACAAAACCACGCAAAAAACAAAAATAAAAAATCCCCAAATAACAACAAAAACAAGATCAGAAAAATATATGGACCACTAATAAAGATTTTTCTGATGGAAAAATAACTCTCAAGTTAGCATATAGCTTGGCTTCCCATTACATCAGGAATTTGATGCAAATAAAATATTTTTCTAGTCTCGAGTTTTAAACAAACACAGATATTGAGAGAACAGTAAAAAAAAAAAAAACCTAGATTCAACAATTTTCAAAAACTTTCTATTCCTGTCTTATTGATCCCTGTTATTATTGCTGAAGTATTTCAAAGCAAATCACAGCCCATGTCATTTTACTCCTACATATATTTCAGTATGCATCTTTTAAAAATTAAGGATAGTTTCTTTCACAATTACAATGCCACTTGGGTAAAATTTTAAATGACAATCTATCACTTAGAAATTAATACTTGTATTTACTCTTCACTTATACTCTGCTACATTGCAATATATATATATATATATATATATATATATATATATATATATATATATATATATATATTGAGAAAAGGAGATAGAAACTAAAAGGAAAACAAGGGTAAGACAACTGAAGGAAACCAAAGGATGTGGAAGTTCATATCCTAGTCCTAAACCCAACCTCTGTTTCATAGGGAACAAAGCAGAGGAAATTCTGGCAGTCATCCAACTCAGTGTGCATAAAGGAAAAACATCACCATCTCTTAGGAGAATATACTTTCCCTGTCTCTAAGGTCTCTGAGGAATTTCTCCTGGATATCTTCATGAAGGAGGCAGTGTGAGATTTATTGCACAACATACTTTACAAAATCCCCATAATAAACACAAGAATCTCTGTGCAGCCCCTTCTTCAAGTGCCCTCCGTGCAAGCTAAGGCATAATGCTGATGTCCAGGCCAGAGCAGTGTGTCATGCCCGCCTGGTGGCTGCAATACCCTAATACAGCATAAACTTCACTCATTTCAAATAAGCTTTTTGTCTACCTCAGACTCCCCACTTTCCAATCCCCCATGAAATATACAACCCTGATTTTAAAACCTGAATCCAGCTTCCAGCTGTTACTACTCTGTTTCCCCGAAAATAAGACAGTGTCTTATATTAATTTTTGCACCCAAAGATGCGCTAGGTCTTATTTTCAGAGGATGTCTTATTTTTCCATGAAGAAGAATACGGTACATATTTATTGTTAAATTAAAATAAAGGAAATTTATTACCTGTATACGGTAAGGTAGTACGGTAGTTGTCAACACAAACCAGACAAACTGTGAATCCTACAGTATCAAGAATGTACTCATTTATTCAATGACAATTATGTCATCATCTTCTGGAACATCATCATAACAATCCAATTCCTGAATTTCCTGGAGAATTTCTTGTGACTCCATTTCTTTCAGAATGAGTGGACCAAATCTCTCACATTTAGCAATAGCACTGTCTTTAAATGAGTACTTCTTGTCAAGGTAGCCTGCTCGCAGTGCATTTGCAATGCAACTGTCAGTGATTTTTCTCCCATGAATTCTTCACCCAAGTCACAACTTCTTGCAGTTTAGGTTTCACAAAGTTTACACGCTGATTTCTCTGCATTCACACAGCAGTGACGTCAGGTCTCCGTGTAAAGTCACTGGTTGCTAGATGCCAGTCGGGGCGGCCCTGGCGACCAGTTTACTGTAAATTAATTTTCATTCTGAGACCGAGCCTGGGGGCCTTATTTTAGGGGGGATGCCTTATATTTCACTCAGAAGGAAACCTGTAAGTAGGTCTTATTTTTTGGGGAAACACGGTACTACTTTAAGTGCAGTTATTCATAGCAAGTCAATGTGACACCAAGTGTGTCTTCCCATTCATTCATCATTTGTGAATCTGGCTCAGCCACTGGACTCCCCCCCCCCACCTTGTTCAGGAGAATTGCAAATGCCAAAAGCAATCAATCTATAAGCAAATCAATGTGAACAGCTGTCAATGGGAAGAGCTTACCCCGCAGCTATCCTTAAAAAAAAAAAAAAAAAAAAAAAAAAAAAAAAAAAAGAACTGAGCTTGTTTTTCCATCTGATGACCAAACACCCATGTACTAAAGGTGCTGCCTCCCCTCGGCCATTTAAAATTCTTTTCTTAGGCAAGGCTAGATTTGCAGTTTTCACGCTGCAGGAACAGCCTGAGGCTGGGGCGCTGTCCTGCCCTGTCGGTGGCAGGAAGCAGGGAGCTCCTGCTGGCTGCGCTCCCGCACCTGTGCCCTGCTGCATTGATCCCCCGTAAGCCACAGTGCTGCGGCTCCTCTACCATCTACTGCCTGCCATCAATATCCAATATCGCTGCGGAGGGAAGCATTTCTCAAATGCAATTTCTTTGTGTCCTTAGTTGTGTGTGACAAAGCTCATCGTGCTTTTAAAGATTTCCTCCCGACTTCTGCTAACAGCCTTAGCTTGCTTTCTGCAGTTCTGTTCATCACGCAGCTAAATAAACCTGTCTGATGTTGCCGCCTCTCAGGAATTCCACCAGAAAACAAGCTGCGATTGTATGGTTCGGTGAGCTGACATCCAGGAACAAACGAGGAAAAACAATCTCAATAGATGGGAAGGAAATTTGAATGCACAAATATTTTCTTATCAAACTTAAAAAAAAAGAAAGAAAACAAAATATTTTGGGAAATTTGAACATACCCACAATGGTAAAACATATCCTGCTCCTACACGGCTTATTTCTTGAGTGTAACATTCCTATTTTTAAAACTGTAGCAACAGATCCAAAAAACAAATGTCTCAGAAAACTCCATTTGGTGGTAGCATCACTGTATGCATTTCAGCTTTTCCTTTCCTACTGAAAATTGTTGTAAACAGCATGAAAAATGTCAGGGCAGGAAACAGAATGTACCTTATGGATGGTCTTAGAAAAACAGGGGGATAAAAATGTTTATGAAATACTTTGCTCAAACAACTAATATTACTAATATTTAAGTAAACATATTCCCCTGTAAGCATGACAATAAATAAGATGCCTACAGAGTAATAAATAAAATAACAGTAACGGGAAATAAGGTTAGGAAAGTCAGTAATATCTCTAGATGATTTGGGGAAGCTGGAAGAGAGAATATCTTACAACGGGATGAAATTTGTTAATATTTCCCAGGAACTGAAATTTTGTTTATTTTCCAGAATTATAAGGTGTTTTGCTGTGGTTGGCCAGAAATATCCAGAATTTACCTCTATTTCCTGTGTCACTCCGCTGAAATTTTAGTTCTTATTCTCTTACACTGTTCCCCACATACCCATCCAACCTTACTTTTAGATTTCCATTTGTGATTAATAGTACTTTATGTTTCCTAAATGCGGCCCTTTATTCGGAATCTTTCCCATCAAAAAGTCTTGAATCCTACTTTCCTGTGTTTTCTTAGACATTTGCTTTTCTAAATTCCAAAGCCCACGTACCTCACAAGTGCCTCACTGTTACTCCATTCTAAGTGAAGGTCCCTGATTGGTATTGTGGTCAGTGCCCAGGACGTTGCAATATCATACCATCTAGGAATTCACAGTAGAATTTTTATAAAAAAATTTAAGGCTAACATGGAAATACTCACCCGGAAGAGGTGACATTCAAGTTCCCTGTTACAGAAAAGGAAGGGCTTAGGTATAGAGAGCAGAGAGGCTGTTTCATACAGAAAGGACACTAGGTAAACCACAGGGCTGCAGGGGGAAAAGTTGGACACTAGGGGGACGCCTGGCATGCTGATGATGGTTAGGAAAGCCACATGGCTGACAGGGTCCAGTGCAAGCTCTGGGAGGCGTTGTCTTGGACATGCCCTGGTTAGTTGTGCCGGGGGAAAGCAGGGCCATTCACCCACGGAATGCACCCAAAACCGCACCAGAAGAGACCAGGCCCCGGGAGATCAGGGCACAGGAGCTCAGTATGATTAAAGTGTTTGGTAATGAAACGTTCCTCACCAGTGTAGATGCTCCATTGCACTGCCTACCCAACTCTTCCAACGCAGAGGGCGCTTCTGGAACTCATCAGCATCTCCATCCACCATCGCTGAGTCTTCCTCACCTTAATTAAGGGCTTCTTATTCTTAATTGCCCAAATCTCTCCGGGGAAGTCTCAGCACACAAATCACAGATTGATTTGTTTGTGGCAGAACAAAATTACTGTTTTCCCTTTAGTTTTAAATTCTCTTCTAAACACCTATAAGAATCTATGATTGGGGTTGTTATTACAGGAGGGGATAGTCTTAATGACCTAATTCATCTGACGCTGAGGTGCAGGGAGGTACCCCTAGGTAAACGGGTACCAACTTTCACAATCTGGCTCCAACTTTGAAATAGAGAGAGGAATAAGGGTTAAGAAAAGCCTTACATTCACTATATGATACTCTAATTTGGAGTAATAAAAGAGGTTAATATTCCCCAGAACCCTTCATGTTTTGTTTTGTTTTCAGTCTTATCAAGATATACACCGAATGGCCAGATTATTATGATCTCTGAACACATAATAATCTGGCCACTCAGTATATATATATATATATATATATATATATATATATATACACACATTAGAGGCCTGGTGCATGAATTTGTGCATGGGTAGGGTCCAGCCTGCCTGGCCAGGGCTAGGGGACATGGGCAGTTGGCTGGCCTGCCTGCTGGTTGAACTCCTGGTCAAGGGGACAATTTGCATATTAGCCTTTTATTATATAGGATATACACTGAGTGGCCAGATTATTAGGCATTCAGAGATCATAATAATCTGGCCACTCAGTGTAATTGATATATAACATTGTGCAAAAGTGTATAATATGATTATATATATATATATATATATATATATATATATATATATTGTAAGATGTAGTTAACACAATAAGATTAGTTAACACAATTTACTCACATAATTACCATTTTCTTGTTAGAGTGAGACTAGAGGCCAGGGGCATGAATTTGTGCATGAGTGGGGTCTGACCTGCCCATCCTGATCAGGGCTGATTGGGCCTGGCCAGCAGGGGGGAGGGACTTGGGAGGCTGACTGGCCAGCCCCACCCTAATGGGCAAGTCAGGGGGAAGGGCTGAGGGCAGTTGGCAGGCTGGCTCTGCCCCCTGTTTGAAGTCTTAGTCGAACTCCCAGTAGCGGGGACAATTTGCCTATTAGCCTTGTATTATATAGGATTATTATCTACTCTCACAGCAGTTTTCAAATATACAACATAATACTGTTAAGTATAGTCACCATGCCATATATCAGATTGCTGGAACTCATTTACCTTGTAACTGAAAGTTTTTGCCCTTTAACCAACACCTCTCTATTCCTCCCTGCACCTCAGACCCTGGCAACCACCATTCTACTCTCTGTTTCTATGAGTTGGCTGTTTTTAATGTTTTTAGATTCTATATATGTGATATCAGACAGTATTTGTATTTTTCTGTATAACTTATTTTACTTAGCAAAATACCTTCAAGGTCATCCATGTTGCTGTAAATGGCAGGCATTCCTTCTTTTATGAATAATACTTAATTTTATTTATATATAATCTCAAATTTTCTTTATCCAGGCATCTGTTGGTGGACACCTAGATGGCCTCCATGTCTTAGTGAATAATTATTGTGAATAATGCTGCAATGAACATAAGATACAAGTATCTCTTCAAGGTACTGACTTTATTCCCTCCAAGTATAGACCCAAAAGTGGAATTGCTGGATCATATGTTAACTCTGTTTATAATTTTTTTGAGGAATATTTTCCATATTCCCTGTACTAATTTACAGATCCACCAACAGTGCACCACAGTTCACTTTTCCTCATGCTCCCCAGGATTTATTCTCTCTCGTCTTTTTTGTAACAGCCATTCTAACAGGTGCAAGATTATCTCTCATTATGGCTTTAATTTGCATTTGATTAGTGATATGGAGTACCTTCTCATATACTTGCTACCCATTCGTGTACCTTCTTTGGAAAAATGTCTATTCAAATCCTCAGTCCATTTTTAAATTTCATTGTTCTTGCTATTATGAGTTCCTTATATATTTTTTATATTAATGCCTTATCAGGTATGTGGTTTAAAATGATTTTCTCCGATTCCATCAGTTTTCCCTTTCATTTTGTTGATATTTTGCTGTGCAGCTGTAGTTTGGTGTAGTCTCACTTGTTGATTTTGCTTGTTGCCTGTGCTTTTGATGTCATATCAAAAAATCATTATCACCAAGATTGGTATCAAGGAGCTTTCCCCTATGGTTTCTTCTGGGAATTTTATGGTTTCAGTTCTTATATTTAAGTCTTCAATCCATTTTGAGTTAATTTTTGTGATGAGGGTAAAATTGGAGTCCTATTCCATTTTACCAATACCACTTAGTGAAGAGACTTTCCTTTTCCATTGAGTATTCTTGACTCTTTTGTCAAATATTAGTTGATCACATAAGCATGAATTTATTTCTAGGCTCTCAATTCTGTTCCATTGGTCTAGATGATGTTTTTATGCCAGTATCATATTATAGATTTGTAAGATAGTTTGAAATCAGAAAGTGTGATGCCTCTAGCTTTGTTCTTTCTCAAGATTGCTGTGGTCATTGGTGTCTTTTGTTGTTCCATATGAATTTCAGGAATTTTTTTCTATTTCTGTGAGGTTTTTGACTACTGATTTAATTTCCTTGTTATTGATCTGTTCATATTTTCTATTTCTTCATGATTAAGACATGATAGGCAGTATATTCCTAGGAATTTATCCATTTCTTCCAGGTTGTCCAATTCATTGGCATATAATTTTTCATAGTAAAAATTATATTATCTTTTGTTTTCCTGTGGTACCAATTATAATATCTGTTTCATTTATATTTATTTGAATTATCTTTCTTTTTTGGTATGTTTAAAGATTTATCCATTTTTGTTTATCTTTTAAAAAATCAACTAATTTCTGATCTTTTCTGTTGTTTTTCTATTCCATTTTATTCATTTCTTCTCTGATTTTTGCTAAATCCTTCCTTATGCTAACTTTGAACTTAAGTTTGTTCTTATTTTTCTAGTTTGTTGAGGTATAAATTTAGGTTGTATATTTAATATTCTATTTTTTTCTAAATATAGGTATTTATCATCATAAACTTCCCTCAGCACTGCTTTTGCTGCATCTTATAAATTTTGATATGTTTTATTTTCATTTATATTTGTTTTAATATATGTTTTGATTTATTTTTATTTCATCTTTGATAAACTGTTTGTTCAGGCACATGTTTTTTAATTTCCATATTTTTGTTTTGTTTTGTTTTCTCCATTACTGATTTTCAGACAAGTGTGTTTGGAAAAGATACTTGATATAATTTCAATCTTTTAAAATCTCCTAACACTTCTTTTGTGACTTAACATACATCTTTCCTGGAGAATGCTTGAGATGAATGTATATTCTGCTACTGTTTGATGAAATGCTCTGTATATGTCTTTTAGGTTCATTTTTTCTATAGTGTTGTTCAAGTATTTTGTTTCCTTATTGATTTTCTGTCTGGATGATTTATCCATTGTTGAAATGGATACTACTATTGTATTGCTTTCTATTACTCCTTTCACATCTCTTAGTGTTTGCTCGATACATTTTTGTGCCCCAATGTTAGGTGCATATAGATTTATGAATTGACCCCTTTATCATAATATAATGATCTTCTCTGTCTCTTGTTACAAGTTTTGACTGAAAGTCTATTTTGGTTGATATAAGTATAGTTACCCCTGCTCTCTTTTGTTTTCTAGCTCCATGAAATATAATTTTTCATTCCTTCACTTTGAGCCTGTGTATGTCCTTGAAGTTGAAATGAATCTGTTGTAGGAAGCATAAAGTTTATTCTTCTTTTTGAAAAATTCATTCATCCACTCTATTTGGTTGGAGAATTTTATCCATTTACATTTAAAGTAATTATTGTCCAGTAAGGACTATTACTATCTCATTAATTATTTTCTGGCTGTTCTGTAGTTCCAATGTTCCTTTCTTCCACTCTTGCTCTTCTTCTTTATGAAATGATGACTTTTCATGGTATACTTTGATTTCTTTCTCTTGTATTTTATATAGATTTTTATTTTGTTGTTACCCTCTGGTTTACTTCAAAATTATAGATATAACAGTTTCTTTTAAACTGATAATTTAACTTTGACCACATACTTTTTACATATCAATGAAGATATTATTAAAGATTAAAAAAACAAACAAAAAGTACCAGTTATAGATATAACACTGATAGCTGTGGGAGCCCTGGCTGTTGGCATCACAGTCTTCTTTGTATGTACACCTGCAATGGAGGCCAGAGACAGGTGCAGGCTGATGGTGTGCAAATACAGAGCTGGAGTGGTTACCCCAAGTACACACACAGTGACAGGTGTTGGCTCTGGGGGTCTAGGCTGGTGCCCTGCACTCAAACAGCTACAGAAACCTGGGCTATGGTTGTGGTTTTCAGACTCTGGTGGATGCAGGAGAAAGATGGGAACCGAGTGAGACTCAGGTAGTTGGTGTTAGCAAACACAAATACCTGTGGGGTAAGCGCTGGTAAATTCTTTAAGGACCCACAGCAGCTTTTTTTGGTAGTGGGTTTCTTCAGTGGCAAAAACTTCAGAGGTCATCTGCAAAGCAGGTCACTGGGAAACTCAGTTGCTCATACCTTGTGGCATTTTTTTCTAGTTCCCAGGTATCTCTGTATCTCAGCTTTGCCTGTCTCTGATTCAGGTGACTCCAAATGGAACCTTCACTCAGTGCCCTGAAGGCTGGGGAAACTAGTTCCCCAACCTGTTCTTTCTTTCCTGGCAAGGGGAACTCTTCCCAGCTGGGGAATTCACTCTTAGTCCTAAACTATGCCAGCATGGGAGATTGTTTGGTGCAGGCAAAATAAAGCTGTTCTTTCTTCCCTTTTGTGCTGTTATTCTTGGGGTTTTTTGTTTTCCTTTGTTGCTAAAGTTTCTTAAGTGGATGCCAGAACTGGTTTTGCTTAGGATTGTTGATCCTTTTGTGGGAACAGAGGCTGTGGTCTCCTACTCCTCTGTCTTGGTGATACTATTCTAGAATTGGGTTGTTTCCTCCTCTCAGAAAGGACAGAGGCCTCCCACATGGAATGTAACACCTGGAAGCTGTCATGTGCTTTCCTGTGGCTGCGGAGTACGGCAAGTGTCCTGGGAAATCGGTTGTCCCAAGGGATTCTTTCCTTATGGAAGAAAAAGTATCTTCCATAAGCCCAGTACCACCACTCCAGCCTCTTCACCAACATAAATATCTCCATGTGAGCATAGCGGGGGGTCTGTAGGACTGCTTGTCTTCCAGAGAAACCCTTATCAGTTTTTCTGCCATTTTTTCCAGCTAGTCAGTATCAAGGACTTTACATTCTGGGTTAAAATGATCATCAAGACCCCAAACCATTATTTTAAAGTCTGGTCACCATTCCAGAAATGTAGGAATTAAAAAGATTCCTTTGAAGAGGGGTTTTTAAGTATTGCAAGATGCCATTTTGGGTATCAGCTACACATCCTGGGACATATTCCTAGTAGAAATTGTGAGAAATTATATACTAACTCTTCTTAGAATTGGCCTATCGGGGATCTCTCATTCATATCCTATCATTGGGGGTACCAGGTACCCAGTCATGACAACCGATAGGAGCTCTCTGCATCCTAGCTTCAGTCAGAACACCCCATTTTTTTAGTGCTAGATGTGTTTGAGCTCTGCACACCTGTGATATGACTCAGTCCTCCTAACGATCCTTTGTTCATCTTTTTCTGCTCTCTTTTAATGGTCACTGATGACAACACAATGAACACACTGATGACAACACAATGAACACAGCGCTCCTAGCAATGAACGTGTCCCAGGGAACTCAGCTCCCCGGCTTCTGCCTTGGCTTCGCATCTATAAATGCCTGTGACTCAGACAGCCTCCCACCAACACTGGTTATCAGCTGCGTGTTCCCGTTGTGTGGTCAAGGCATTGGATGTGCCCGGATCCCAAGGGCCTTTCTCTGTCCGAGATATTCCAACCTAATCAGTATGAAAAACACTCACCATAGTAAATGCCACTTTAATTATAAGCCTGCTCCAACTGGATTAGAATCAAAATAAGCATGCTCAAGACAAAAATTAGATCTGAAAAGCAAAATTAGTCACTGAACTTCTGAGACAGGAATCCATTTTTATTTCACAGTTAAGTGATGTTCTTTTCGAATTCTTATTTTAATATTCTCATTGCCATCATCAACCTACACCACCACCCAGTCCCACACCTTATTCCTCAAGTAATTGTTTCCTTTTTGCTCACCTTTTATTTACCTTTTTGGTATCACTTCAGGTTTACTCCCTCTCTTCTCTCTTATTTAAAATCCTTACCCAAAGATATGTTTTTATTGACTTTTTTTCCTGAGAGAGAGAGAGAGAGAGAGAGAGAGAGAGAGAGAGGAAGGGAGAGAAAGAGAAAGAAAATATTGATGTGAGAGAAAACATTGATCAGTTGTCTCTCGCATGCACCCTGACTGGGGATCTAGTCTGTAACCTAAGCGTGTGCCCTGGTTGGGAATCAAACCTGCAACCTTTTGACTTATGGGATAATATTCTAACCAACTGAGCCACCCATCCAAGACAACTGCCTCCTTCCTCTTCAGGGCACTCAAAGTTTTGGATACAGAGGCTTATAAGCATTGCATAGAAGCCCTAATAGTAGAGGCTAGTAAGGAGTAATAAACAGTGGCTTTAGAGCTATGTGTTTTCAAATAATGGCTCCAACACTTAGTAGTAGTATCATTTGCACACAATATTTACCTCTCTAAGCTTCAATTTCCTTAGTCATAATATAGGAAGAAATCATACTTACTTCACAAGGTGATTGTAAAGCTAAATGAAATAATGTAGCTGATGCCTTGACAAGTGCAGTAATATTACTGGACAAATGCTACCTATTGATACAAGTAAGAGGATGTCACCAGATCTATGGGTAAAACTGGAATCAGGAAGACTCGAGTTTGAATCCCAGATCTGGCTCCTGAGAGTTGCAAGACCCTGGGCAAGTTGTCTAACTTTTCTCTGCTCTTTTGGCTCTTCAGCAAAATGGGGATAAAAACACCTGTCCTTTGGGTGTTTATTAATGCAAGCTCCTTCTAAAAGGTAAGTGTCAGGCTATACTTGTACATACAGAATAAAGTGACCACACACATACACCTTTCTCCGAAATGCCCTGGTCATGAGAAATAAACATGGCCATCATGTTGCAGAGTTTTCCAGGGGCAATTAGTCTTGTTCTATCCCCATGGCCACAAACAACACCTTCTCCCCCCAAAAATTCAGTATCAGATTTTTTTTACTTTAGATGAAATTCTCTGTGATTAAATAGGCAGAGTTATGAACAAGCTTTCTCTGCTTTGTATGCATTCCACAGATTCTGAGGAGAGCACCCGGTGTGGCTGACCCTAGATGGAGGCTTAAAGCAGGCTCCAGAATCACAGCAACTTAGTGAAGAACCAGATCCCTTAGATGTTCCACATAGGGGAGTCTTCTTTCTAGTCGGAGGTAAAAATATTACCTAGGAACGAGCTACATCGTAACTGGATACACAGAGGAGAGCCAGTGAGCTATTTATTTTACCATTAGCAAAGGGCCTTGTGGTCAATTTTATTATTGTCCCCAATTACTTGCAGCTGTTCTCTGTGAAGGCCTATACTTTCCTACCCCATCAAATCAGGTTTCATGTGACTTGATTTGGCCAATGAAATGTAAGCAGCATGCTCACTGGAGCTTTGAGTCACTGGCCACTTTTTTATTTATTTATTTATTTATTAAGGCAATATATGTGTACATAGCTTACCATTGCCCCCCCCCACCTCCCATTCATGCCCTCCCTCCCCAGAGTTCTGTGTTCGTTGGTTGTACTTATATTCATGCATACCAGTCCTTCAGTTGTTCTCTTATCTCCCCCCAGGTCTCTTTCCCCTCCCTGCTGTCATTTGACAATCTGCTTGTTTTATGGTGACTATCTCAGAATCACATGAATAGAATCCGCTCCTCATTTGGCGGTCTGCTTGTTTTATGGTGACTATCTCAGGACCACACGAATAGAGTCCACTCCTCCTCTGGTTCATACCGCCCCTTCCCCCCAGGTCCCACTGCTTCCCCTGGGACACAAGGCTCACTCCGGGCACACGGCCCCCTGGGCACTGGTCACTTTTTGCTCCTAGGAATTCCTTCAAAGAACCCTCCCTAATGATTCTCTTATGGGGCCCAGAAGTACATGATGATCACTGGACTGGACTGGCCAATTCTTGGCAATGCTGCAAAGAAAATCAGGGCGTGACCAGCATTTCACTGTGGAATGTAGGAACACATGGCCCTCGAGTTTGGTTTTCAGTCAACACAAACACACACCCTTCATATATTGACTTTTTCTGGAATGTTGAGCTAATTCTCCTGTCCTTTTTTAACTGCTGTGAGATAATTTAGCTTTGTAATGCAGTTGGAAAATGTGGTGCAAATGATACTGTAGTAAATGAAAGAACTTCATCAACTTCTAATTAGAAACTGAATCACTATGTGGATAGCATAATAAAATAGCCTGCTCTCAGTAATCTACAACTGAAATTGGTTCAGGGAAGACTTTATTGAAAGGATAAGATTTAAAGGCTCTAATTAAATTTACTTAAAAAAAAATAACTCCCTAACTTCTGGACCAGCACTGTCCAATAACATGTTTCATAATGACATAATAATTCTATCATTGTATTCTCTGATATGGTATCCACTAGCTACATGTGGCTATTGAACATTTGAAATGTGCTAGTGCAACCGAGGAGCTAAATTTTAAATTTGATTTCATCTATACTTAAATTTAAATAACTACATATTGCTAGTAGCTAGTGAACTAGAAAGTACACCTTTGATCCTACGTTGGAAGAATATCTTTTCTTAGTAGGTGAAGTACATTTTCATGCTGCTATGTTTGGCACTAAGAAAGTTATAAGTATTCATATGCATCTGTGTGTGTGTGTGTGTGTGTGTGTAGTTATCTCTCTATCCCTGCAAATAGCAGACAACCTCACCCTTTTATGTTTATACTAGAGGCCTGGTGCACAAAATTCGTGCACTCAGTGAGCGGAGGAGAAGGTAAGGTCCCCCGGCCCAGCCTGCACCCTCTCTCACAGTCCAACTGCCACAGAGGCAGGAAAGGCTCCCACCACCACCACTGCACTCGCCAGCCATGAGCCCAGCTTCTAGCTGAATGGTACTCCCCTTCTGGGAGCGCACTGACCACCAGGGGGTAGTTCCTGTGTTGAAAATCTGCCCCCTGTGGTCAGTGCTGGGCTCATGGCAGGCTAGTGCAGCAGCAGTGGTGGGAGTCTTTCCTGCCTCTGTGGCAGTCAGACATCCCTTGAGGGCTCCCAGACTGTGAGAGGGGTAGGCCAGGCCAAGGGATCCACCCCGTCAGTGATCAGGGCTGGGGAGAGGTGTGGGAGGTTGGCCAGCTGGGGGAGGGACCATAGGAGGGCTCCAGGGCACATCCAGCCCATCTCGTTCAGTCCTAATTGGCCAGACCCCAGCAGCAAGCTAACTTTCTGGTCGGAGCGGGTACCCCTGGTGGTCAGAGCATGTCATAGTGAGTGGTTGAGCAGCCTTAACATATCATTTAGCACATTATGCTTTGATTGGTTGAACGGCTGACCAGCCGACCAGACACTTTGCATGTTAGGCTTTTATTATATAGGATTAGGCAGCCATATCATTGTATATCCAAGAAATCATTGCCTATTCTCTTGACAGATCCCACCTGACTTTATGAAGCCAATTTTACAATAAAGCATTTCTCTAAGATCATCACAACATGCAAACAAATAGTACCACATCCTAAGTCAAAGATGTTCTTAATTCATCCATTGATCTGGAAAGGACCACTCCCAAATTATCCTGATAGCTTATAATAGTATACTTTCAAATCTCGGTACCTCAGCTCTCCATCTTTATCCTGAATATTAGACTCCCAAGTTCTTCAAACAACCAGATTTTAGTTGCCCCAGTCATTGCACCGAAACTTAACTTATATTTTCATCGAACTATATAACTAAAGAGTTTATATCCCCCATTTTCAAAAGATTCGTCTTCCTGCAAAGACTTAATATTCTGAGATGGACTATGATTGTTAAGACCATGGTATTTGGAAAATAATAATACCTAATTGTGAAGATATAATTATGTGGGAAGGCTGGAGTTTCACTAAGGACACTTGGACACTGGTTCTTTTTACGTTCCGTGGCTGTGGCCTTCCTGGTGGCCTTTCTCAGGGAGTAGAGGCTGGGGAAATCCTTACCCAGAAAGGCCACGTTGGTCACAGCCTCAGAGAGGTTCTTAGTCATTGGGCAACTGACTAAGACATTTCATCTGTTCTTGACAAGAGTGCGGTGTGTTCCCTTCCCCTTAGTTATAGAGCATCAGAAAGACCTGCCTCTACTTCCTACTGACAGTGTGAGAATTCATTCATTGAGAGTACCTAGCGTAGCAACTATATCATGCTCCTGATAAATGATTATTGATGTTTTGTTTTTATCAAGTTCTAAAGTTAAAATATCATCTTACTCAAGGGACAAAAAAGCTTATAAGAAGAATATATCCTTTGGAATAAAGTAGAAGATTGTTCAATAGAAAGAGATGAATATACACCAAGTATATCAATACCAAAAGTACTCCCAAATGCAAGGCTTTGTAGTTTTCTATTAAAAACAAAATATAATGGAGTAACTAGTAAAAGTCAGGCTCTCTTCTACAGAGGAGCTAGGCATCATCAACCTGATCTTTATTCATCTAAAAAAAAAGTTAGAGAGAATATAAAGAAGGAAAGCTGAGGTACTTGAAATTTCCATAGTCTGTGATTGTTCACATGCCAGATCCTGGAATTTCTTCCAATTTCATCTCCAGTTTCCCTCAGCCCACGTCGGGTGTATTTTTAGAACTCTAAGGCCCCTGCCCCTATGAGCAATGTGAGCAGTGGGTCATGGGAAGTTCTCAGAGAGGTTTTAGGGGTCCTCTCTGCCAGTCATCAAGTCTTCCCACAACAGAGAAGTAATGCCGCCACAAGGACTGGTCTCAAATATATAGGGTCACACATTTGAGTCAGGTTTTCTTAACTTGAGAACTAAGTTGGACAGCTTTAAAAATGTATTTTAACTCTTTCCAACACTAACCTGAAAAAGATAATGCCATTTTCCAAACTGGCTGGCCAGCATCTGGATCTGACTTAAGCAATGAAGTGTTCAAATTTATAGCAAGAGAACAACATATGATAGCAGGTATTTTACAGTGTAAGCTATCAATCTTACAAAGAGTATATCTAATGTAAGACAACAAATCAAGATTATTTCTCAAAATATAGAAAACAGAGCAGGAATCTGAAACACTGAATTTATCAGGAATATGTTATATATATTTGTTGTGTTTATTCTCCAGAGAAAAACGTGAAACTGTGCAGCTAAAGCATCAACTTGATTGCTTAGTGATGGTTAACATTTAAGACTTTGCTCTGGGGGAAATAAAGTGGAAATTTAAATAGTGTTGTAATTTGCCATTAGTGCAGTTTTCACTGTTTATTTCCAAATGAGGACACAAGTGAAAGATAATGCCGAACCTGCTCAAACCATATCACGTTCAGTCAAATCCTCTTCCCTTTTTATTGATTCTGTAGGTACACGCTGCTTTAACACCATCTACGGCTTTGTTTTTGAGCTCTTAAAGAAACTTTAAAGTTTTCCTATTTAGCAAATAGTCCTATAATCCTTGGTTACAAATGTCTTCCTGGGCATAGAGACACAGGCCTATTTTCTCTTCACCAAGCCGAACAGCAATCTATTCCACGTTACAGAGTCCTCTCTTCTAAGAAAATACGGACTCTCTTCAAAGCTGAAAATATACAGCCCTGACCCTTGTCTGATTCTAAGCCCCCTGAAAGGGTCTACTATCCTGTGAGATGAGACTAATTACATTTTAAGGGCATATTCCAGTGCTAGAAATAAGACCAGAGCTCACGCATAATAACAATAGTAATCATCAGACCAGTTATTTTAAATTAATGCTTTCAATCAAGCACCCTAAATAAACAGCATAATGAAGGGGGAAAAAAAGAAAGAAAAAAAGAATTTAAATGTAAATGAACATTCCACCCCATTAAAAAGAAAAACACACAGGTGGGTGGGAGTGACACTGACAATGATCCTTTTACTTTACCCATGTAAACATCAGACTAGCTTTCTCCCCCTGGGCTTGCTTTTCTTCCTTTGGCCTGACAGCTCTGATTCTTCAGCCTCCTCATGAAAAAGAGAAGCATTCCCTTGAAGATGAACTAAATTCATCAGCAAATGAAATTACATTCATTTGATAAGATGCTAAACGGGAAAAGGCAGGTTTATTTTAAGCCGTCAGCGGGCTGTTTTAGTTAATCATGCACAGTGCAGAAGACAGGAGTTTGGTTGCTAAGAAAATGGTTGGCATGCTTCCACGAGATCCATGTGATGTGAAATGCATCTGCTCCTTTTAACAGTGAGACAGAAAAAATAAAATAAAATAAACAGTTCAGGGTATATTTGGTGAGTCACTGTGGAACACGGGGCCAAAATATAACTCAAGTGTTGTCAGTTTATTTTATGCAACCTTATTGTTGTGGTGTTAGCCTTTTCTTATAATTAAAAAATATTCATTTTCATAGAAAACTGATATTTGTATAGATAAATTGGAACGGATAAAGTAAAAAATTTAAAATCTGCTATAGCACACACACACCAACATGAATACCAGTATCTACATACAGTCTTTGATGCATGCAAACAGGGGCACAATATTTGCTGAATGAATTAATACAAATTTTGTTTATAAATATGGGATTGCACTGTATTTGCCTTTTTAAAAAAAAAAGTTTTTCTTGATTTTAGAGAGAGAGAGGAAGGAAGAGGAAGAGAGAGAGACATAGTAGGTGAAAGGGGCCTCTTGCACGCCCCCTACTGGGGATCGAGCCCACAAACCAGGCATGTGCTCTGACCAGGAATCAACCCAGGACCTCTTGGTTCATGGGACCGCAAGGAACCACACTGGCGGGGCTGTATTTACTTTTATAACCTGTGCTTTACTCATTAAAATATTTAACATAAACACTTTTCTGTGTTATTAAAGATTCTTCTTAAGTAGTATTTTAACACATTCATTATTGTAGGACACTTACATTGTTCTCTTGCAAGACTTTTATAAGATCCAGGAACTGGCTCTCCCCAAGGAGGCTGATACTATGGTGCTGATGAAATCTGAACATGTTCAAGGTTTCCTGCTTGGATGTTATGCTTACTTCTCTGCTTAATCAGTCAGTCACTGCAGTCTCAGCAGTCCTAGGCATGTGTAATTTCCACCACCGGCTACAGACCTTCACTACCTACATAGATACTACCCGTGTTTCCCCCAAAATAAGACATCCTCCGAAAAGAAGACCCACTTCATGGAAACATAATACATCCCCTGAAAATAAGACCTAGCACTGTCTTATTTTCGGGAAAACAGGGTAGCTGCTGTCAGCATCCAGGCACACTAATGTGAGAGGCAATAGCCAAAGACTGCAACCTGCTCGGCGGCCCCCGCGTGCTGTAGGGTCCTCAGAGTAAAGTAACCGTGGCCTCCTGTGTTCTCAGCATCTTCAAGGCAGGCTGCTATGGACAGAGAGGACCGGCCAAAGGACAGCCTTAAATCACAATGTGGAATAATACATTGGCTTAAAAGGCTATTGATTATATGACCCAGAATGCTGAGAGGTTCAAAACAGAAGTGAGAAGCAGAAAAAACATGATTATCTCCTGAGAACTAACTTGAATCCACTTTCTTCACTACAAACAAAATGGAAAACGGGACAATTTAAGGCGCTAACAATGATGGAGATATTTTACCATTGATTTTTAGAGTGTAGAAAGGAGGGAGAGAAACAGAGAGAAACATCAACGTGAGAGAGACACATTGATTTGGTTGATTCCACAACTGGTACATGCCCTTGATCAGAACTGAACCCGGGACCCTTCAGTCCACGGGTCAACGCTCTACCCACTGAGCAAAACTAGCAAAGGTATGATTCTTAACGATGCAGCGCAATCATCAGCGGACTGAACAAGAACTAGCCTGCCAAGAAGGAAGAGGCTGAGCCTCAGCAGGCATGATGGAGAATACAATATCCTGCAAATGCATCATTAAAGCTGCGCCACGGAGCAGACCACGAGCTCCCCCAGGGACACAGCTCTTCTGGCATAAGTTGCCTCATCTGAAACCACCACCAAAGAAGGGGATCGTGCTGACAGGAAACATGTCCCCCAGATCTGCCGCGAAGTTTAAAGCCAGTTTTTTAAAAAAATTGTATGTAAACTGAGAATTAAGCTGTAGAAATAAATAGATCTAAACATGCATACTAACTCAATCAAAACAGGACTTCATTTCTCGCTCACTGAACAGTCTAAGCCAGGTGTTCTGCTTGGCGGAGGGCCCTGCACACAGGGACCCCGGGCGTGACCTGGGCTCATTTTGTCTCATCTCCACCAGGGCTCCTCCTCATCTGCTCCCACCATCCCATTACCTGTGCCCTTGGCCCTTTAATGATTACAAGTAATGCAAAGCTGAATAGTGTATTTGAAAAAAAACCGTGAAGTCCGCAGTTTGTTTCTCTGCATTAGGCATTACATCTGATTGATGTATAGAATAGGAATCAGAAGACAAAGGGAATTAAAGGAAGTGTGGCAGAGGTAAATAACCCAGAGAAGACAGATTTATTTATTTATTTTTAACTCAAATTTAGGAATAGTCAGTTGACAGATCACAAAAATTTTTATAAGTCGCTTCCTTGTCATGGAAGACTCAAGCCTGAGCATTCTGGTGAGGAACTTCAAGATCTCAAATGCCACTATGTCTTTTTTTTTTTAATACAAAAACATCTTATTAGCAGACCTATAGAGCTTGGACTTTAAAATTTTTTTAATTTTAATTGTCGAAAGTATTATAGATGCTTCCCTTTTTCCCTCCATTGACCCCCCCATCCCTTCTTCCTATTTCTCAACATAATTATGGCGCAGTTATGATCTGTACCGATGCTCCTCAAATGATCTATGGTGAAGAACCAGTTATTTTTTTCAATTTGCTTTGGAACATTTGTGTATGGTACTGCTCATGTAGCAAAAGATGTCCTAAAAATGAATTACTAGAAAATTTAAATGAAAATGAAAAGTATACACAAAAATAGAAGCCCAATTTTTTATTATTAGGTTTTATAGATACACAATTACTATGACAAATAGCTATAAAAGTCTCCAAATGCTAACTTTTGTTTTCTGTGCTATTTCATTGCAAACCAGTCATGGTTAATGGACTAGAAAGGGTCCATGCAACATGCTTTGAGAAGCCCTGCTCCACACCAGCGATTTTCAACCAGTGTGCTGCAAGCACTTTTTAAGGATGCAATACCTGATTATTTTGTCAGGGGCACTGACCTGTTTTCCCTTAGATTGTCAAATTTTAAAAAATGGCAACAAACAACACAACTACAATCTGGTGTGAATGAATCAAAATTATACCTTTTTTCTTTGTCAGATTGGCAAAATATATGTATTATTTGGTGTGCTACGGAATTTTAATAATTACTCTATGTGTGCCATGAGGTGAAAAAGGTTGAAAATCACTGCTCTACGCCATTTTCGGCTCCTGAACTAATGCATGGAAGGCTCTTCTCTTCCATCAGAGCAGAGTGAAGAAAGGACCAATACACAACAGTGAACTGCTGTGTCTGAAACTGCAGTAACTCTTAGGACCTCCTCATTCCCGTGGTCTGGTTGGAGATAATTCCCTAAATATGTCCTTTGGCTGACTATTTAGTTCTGAACTGATAGAGTCGTGATACATTTGGAATCTCCCATTTGGTAAGTAATTTTTAAGTCCTAATGGTGCTGGTTGTGTAACACATTCCCCTTTTTCAACTGTAATTTACATATTTGTTTTCCATGCTTAAGAATCTTTTTTTTAATCAGTGCTCATGAATTCAGTGCCACATGGAATGGTATAGAGCATGGAGCTTCATATTGTTTTACTTCACGTAGGGATTCCCCAGGCGCCCTTGGTTCTATGGTTCCCTAAGCCAGGAGCTCGTGGCTTTGTAGGCACGGGCCCCGCCTTTCTCTTTGCATTGGCAGACTCCTCCATCCACACAGGAGCTCTCCTGGAGGTCATTTTAGCGACTTCCTTTTCTCTAGGACTGCTGTCATGGCTGCAGCACCCTGGGACTTGCCTTATGATATGGACCATTCAGTGTGCTCAGATTGGGCCAGGGCACCGGTGCCCACCACTCTGTCGTTGGACTAGAGAGTAATCCATTTCTTGACTGTCTATTCTCTCTTAAAAATGTGAATTTAATCGCCCAGATGAAAAACCATCAGTTTTTATGTAGTTTATTCAGTGGCACGATAACTTCAGCTTACTGCTTAGACATCAAGTAGTAATTTCTTTGAGCAGTACTGCTTCGTGCAACTACATAAAGGGGAGGGCAAAAGTAGGTGTACAGTTGCAATTCAAATAAATACAATAATAAATAATAATGCAATAATAAACTGTAGGTTTGCAGGTGTGAGTACGTGAAACCGTTTATTCTTGTATCATTATTTATTTGGATTACAACTGTAAGCCTACTTTTTGCCCACCCCTGTTTCGCTCCTTAGAATACCTTTAAACATTAGTACAAGTGCAGAAAAAAATTAAACCATTTATTCACCTTCCAAGGTATAGTTCTTTGATTGGATAGGTGTAATAGAAAAAGTCAGGTTAGGTTTAATATAGTAGAATTAGGACATAAGCAACGTTTTAGAGCCACCTTCCCAGTGAAACGCCAGTGCGTACTGTTCATTTCGTCACAATCTGAGTTCACTGACCTTCCTGACAGCTCCAGCTCACAGTCACACAGGAGGTGACCTCTTTTTCTAGTTCACTGCCATCCTTCTACTCCTTAACTTTGTTATAATTTTAAGAAAGAAAATATGTTAATCTAAAGATTAATGTTTACCAGTTACTATTCTGAAAGCATTTGTATGCCAATCAAGAATGTGTGTGTCTATATCTGTGTGTGTGTGTGTGTGTGTGTGTGTGTAAAATTTCCAGAAACCTGGCACTTCCCCAGGCATGAGGAGAGAGGACAAGAGCTACTAATTAGTAAAACTTGGAAAGGCTTAAGGCAAACTACAGACTTCCTGTCCAACCATCAGGCATCCCCCCTCCTCAGGACTCATCCTGCCACTTCCATCCTGGACTCCACCCCCCCCCCCCTCCATCTCCTTTCCCCGCTGGAACCGCATTCCCTTCATTATCCTGGGCCTGTGGCTGCATAACGGTCCAGAGCCTCAGCAGCTTTGTCGTGTTCTTCTGTCTCCTCCTGACCAAGGGGACAATGCCGCTAAAGCATGTCTAACGAATCCACACATCTCCAACGACTGGAATTTTACTAAAGAAAGCCCACTTCTGACACTCATTAAGTTCATTATAAAAATCTCATATTAGAGATAAAAGCTAGCCAGCCAAGGCACCTGTAGCTGCCTCGGAAGTTTGGCATTTTGATTAATCACCACCACTAGCGTATGTATTTCCAATTAGTGCAACTGCCGCCTGCCGTAGGGTCTGGATGAAAACAAGCTGCATCCCATATTTGCACACGTATGTCTGCTGCGGTATCTTCAGCAAATTCCAGGCCATAGCACACCTTCCCTTGAAGAAATCAAGCTACTTTGAAACCGGACATTGAGAAGGGCCTCTCCCTCATTTCCCGTTCACCTTTAGCTCCTGGCTCTCCGCCTCCCGTCCTTACCATTGGCCTAAACCTGCTCCAGCTGAAGAGGCTTAGGACCTAGAAGCAAAATCCAAATGCTAGTTCCCTGGCACAGCTCCTGAAATATTAATATTCGTTTCCATCATTTTAGGAGGAATTAAACATGTCTTAATCCTGTTTTTCCCTTACCATATGTTTCTGAAAAACCTCCATTCAGTCATGAAACAGGAGAGTCTGGTAATTAAGTAGAATAGGCAATATTCATTACTCGGCGCGTGAATTCTCACCTCCCATAAAGTGGTAAAAGTAAAATCATTCCATCATCCCCAGGCTCTCCTGAAAGTGCTCATCCTGGCAACCCCAATATGTAAAAGCACTTGAAAATAATGACAGCTAAATGCCTCTGGAAAAAGTACAGCGAGTGAGGATTCTCTCGTGGACAAATTAGGTCCCACGTTTCTCCACCAAAATTAGTAGCCTGCTAATTGGTAACAAGATTTCTTCTTGTATTAAACATATACTATTTCCCCATGCATATCAGTTTTAACTTCTCTTCAAAGACTTCAGCTTAAATAAAGGAACTAGAAGAGGATGACATGTGCACAGGAGCTTTTCTAGGCATGCAGAGGTTATCTGATACTACATCCTGTCGTGAAACGGTCTAAATCTTAATTCAGTACAAACAGGAAGTGCACATTTTCTCCTCAATGCGCGTTCCCTCCCGAAGGATGGAATGTTGGGCCGGCCTTGGTTCTCATTCAAATCAGGAACGTGCATGTGCATGACATGTGGGGGGTGCCACCAGTAATAACGGAAATTTTAGTCTGAGAAAAGATTCAATGGCAGAGAAATAAGAACAGATTCAGAGTGGGTCTGGGGAGCTGACAAAACATGAGTAGAAACATGTTAAAAAATACTCTTCCTATTTTTTTCTGACACTCAGAATTTTGAGAGCACCTCTGATTATCTCTGAAACAGCCCCGCCATTCCCAGAGAAAGCTGCAAGGGGCAGGAAGGACAGTCGCATAAGGAAAAGTCACCCTTTAGGAGGGAGCGAGGTTCAGCTTCTGAGTCACTTGACATTTCCCGTGCACCTGACAAATCTGGGACGAGATGCTTGGTGTTTCCTCAGACAGTAAAAGACTGATGGGTGCTGCTGTGTACTTTACTTGTATTTAATGCTGTGAGCTCAGGGGCCGGAAGAGAGAGAAAATGAGTAAGTGCACATGTATTTTTCTCTTAAATGATGTGTGTATATTTATATAAAAATGTGTACATTTATTAACATATATGTATATTCATTTAATAATTCCAATGATTTCACCCATCATTTAATAAACACGTAAATGCTCCAGCAGAGGCTAAACGTGGGGTGGGCTTAATAAAGTATAGAGAAGTCCCTCTCCCTGGCTAGTCCCAGTGCCCAAATGCCTCTCACACTGTGAGCTGCTATGTACAAGGTGGCATTTATTTATTTATTTATTTATTTATTTATTTATTTTAAAATATATTTTTATTCATATTTTACAGAGAGGAAGGGTGAGAGAGAGCTAGAAACATCGATGAGAGAGAAACATCGACCAGCTGCCTCTTGCATACCCCCTACCGGGGATGTGCCCGCAACCAATGTACATGCCCTTGACCGGAATTGAACCCGGGACCTTTCAGTTCGAACCCAAACTGGTTTCGGCACAAGATGGCATTTAAAGAGAAGCATTTTTCCCCATACACACCAGCCACATTTCCCTCACGTTCTCTACTAAAGGACCCTAGTCATTCATTCTAGGGCTGGAATGAATGCTGGTTGTGTTCAGTAGGCTGGACCAAGCAGAGTTTCCCCCTAACATTGAGTTTAGAACCTAATCCCAAAACAAAACGTTTCTCCACCGAATTCCCAAATAATTTGTAAGGATTAACATGTTAGTGGAATGATAAATGTGGTATTCTCTATTTACTGTAATAGCCTTCCCTGGTTTGGGGGAAGCATACCACTCTGACTCCAACTCACAGCTCCGGGGAGGACCTATTAGGTCAGAGTTTCCTCTGTCCTTGACCACAAGGGAGGTTTCATGACTCAGAACGACCTGTTCGCCTGGTCACCATGACTGGTCCAGCGGATCACACATAGGACTCAGTTGAGGCCCCTCAGTGTTCTCCCCTTGAATTTTTCTGCTGGAATTAATAGGAAAGAGCCTTTCTTATCTTTGTAAGTTCTGTAAAAATGTTACCTTCAAGTGCCAGCCCACCATGTCCCTGGCTAATAAAGATGTCTGAAAATATAAAATTAATGCAGTTGACCCTTGAACAACACAGGGGTTAGGGATGTAAGCCCCCCAAATAGTCAAAAATCCACATAGAACTTTTGACTCTCCAAAAACGTAACTACTGAATGCCTACTGTTAACTGATAGCATAAACTGTCCATTAACACATATTTTGTATGTTGTATTATTACATACTGACAACCCAACTGTATTTTTGCCATAAAGTAAGCTAGAGAAAATAAAATGTTGCCAAGAAAACTGTAAGGAAGAGGAAATACATTTACTGAAAAGAAATCCGCATGTCCCAGGGGGCTGTGTGCCCCGAGTGAGCCGTGTGCCCCAGGGGAGACATGTGCCTCAGGAGAGCCATGTGACCCGGGGAAGCAGTGGGACCCGGGGGGAGAGGCGCTGTGAACCAGAGGAGGAGCGGATTCTATTCGTGTGGTCCTGAGATAGTCACCATAAAACAAGCAGATTGTCAAATGACAGTGGGGAGGGGAAGGCGACCTGGGGGGAGATAAGAGAACAACTGAAGGACTGGTATGCATGAATATAAGTACAACCAATGAACACAGAACTCTGGGGAGGGAGGGATGAATGGGAGGTGGGAGGAGGGCAATAGTAAGCTATGTACACATATAATACCTTAATAAATTTTAAAAAAAAGAAATCCTCATGTAAGTGGATCTGCCCAGTTCAGGCCCCTGTCCAAGAGTCATGTGCCCAGAGAGGAACTGAGATGTGAGTTGGAGTCCTACCAGGATCCCAGGCCCTGCATCCAAGCTCCCCGAGGCCAGATCCTACCCAAGGCCTGTGTTGTTTTTCATTCTTTATGTAGAATCCTAATTATCGCCTCTTTGGTCCTCGGTAAGTTAGTGTCTTCCAGTGATGAGGCAGTGTTGTCCGTTTCACAAGCGAGGACAGGGTAGCTCACAGGTTAAATGACTCTACATTCCCAAAGCTCATAGAGAGAGAACCAGCCAGCTGCTAGAAACAACTATGACACCAGGGTTCATAAGGCTGAGCCTTCATGAGTAGTAAGGTTTTGTGCCACAGGTGTGTTTGTTTTAAATGAGAGCAACTCCTTTTCTATATAGGCACTGGCGGTAAGTTGTCTTGGATGACCATTTTGGGGGGAAATCAGTAAAAGTGATGTCCCCACCATCATGTCAATGAATAGCAATAAACACTTTTCCTGGAGGAAAATAAAACAGAAACTTTTGGGATCCAGGAGGCCCAACTTTGTAAAATCTGTTCAATTTACAAAAAGGACCCCAATGCTTTTTGGAGAGAAAGAAATTGAGACCCGCTACTTGCTCTCAGAGATTCAAGTTTAGGAATGACCCAGGCCAGTGGTCGGCAAACCGCAGCTCACGAGCCACATGCGGCTCTTTGGCCCCTTGAGTGTGGCTCTTCCACAAAATACCACGGCCTGGGCAAGTCTATTTTGAAGAAGTGGCGTTAGAAGTTGAAGTTTAAAAAATTCGGCCCTCAAAAGAAATTTCAATCGTTGTACTGTTGATATTTGGTTCTGCTGACTAATGTGTCTGCCGACCACTGACCCAGGACTAACCTCTGGTGAGTAGGCTTTTTCGTTGTTTAATAACGAGCAATTTCGACTTCCGCTGGGACTGATGAGATGTATTGCCTCAGCATTCCCTCACGAAGCGGAGGAGAAAGTGCAGCCCCTCTCCCTGCACAGAGGCCACGAGCACCTCAGCCAGGGCCATCAGCACCACCCCACACCTTCCTTAGGACCGGAATGCCACCCACAGAAATCATTCCTCCTGATCTTCCATGGTGAGGTGCCCAAGCACCCCGGTCAGTACCAGGGGCCTAATGAAAACACCAGACAGCAGTTTATTGAGTCCTTCCATGTGTCTGCCTTGGACATTAGTGTACATGACAACTGCGTCTACATAGCATCCCCGTCACTCTATCCTTCTCATTCCTTTGACCGCGCTTTATATTTCTTCATAGCACGCACCACTGCTGAGTTACATTACACATGTGTTTTACTTGTTGTTACCCGACTCCTGGTAATGGAGAAACCAGTTTTTCTCTCCTCTCTGTCTCCTTTACTTTTACACAGAACATTCACTTCTGACTATCTCGGTCACCAAATGTGTGTGCGGGTTCCTCCCTTCCCCTCCTCCCCCCCAAAGCAATTCTCTGTGACACCAACTGGTTGTTCTACAGTCTAACTCTGTCCTACCAGAACCTGGCGATGTCATCAGATTAGATCGCCCCCCACCCCAGGTCAGGTAGCAATCCCAAGTAGCAGGTCCCCGGGTTACTCACAACTTCTGTCCCATGTGGCTACAGAGGTTCCCAGGACCTCCCCCCACTTGAAGTCTATTGTTTGCCAGAACAGCTCACAGGACACAGGGCAGCACTTTCTACATTGATGAGTGCATTATAAAAGGGTATGATGTAGGATACAGGTGAGCATGCAGATGGAAGAGCCCCGCAGGGCGAGGTCTGTGGGAGGCGCTGTGGGAAGGTGAGGAGCTTCCCTGCCTGCTCCAGGTATACCCCTCTCCCGGCACCTCCACTTTTTCGCGATCAGGACGCTCTCCAAGCTCCTACCATTTGGGTTTTCGTGGAGGCTTCATCACAGAGGCGGGATTGACTACATCACTGACCACTGATGATTAAAATCTCAGTCCCACCCTAGCTGGTTTGGGTCAGTGGACAGAGATTCAGCCTGTGGTGGACTAAAGGGTTCTGGGTTCAATTCTGGTCAAGAGCACATGCCTGGGTTGCGGGCTCAATCCCCAGTAGGGAGCATGCCGGAGGCAGCCACTCAGTGATTCTCATCATTGATGTTTCTACCTCTCTCTCCCTCTCCCTTCCTCACTGAAATCAATTAAAAAAAAATTTTTTTTTAATCTTCAGCCCCTCTCCCCTCCCCCAAGGCGGGTGAGGGAGGGACTGAAAGTTCCAACCCCCTAATGGGATCATTGGCTTCACAGGAAGCCATCCCCTATTCTTAGGCGCTTTCCAAAGTCACCTCATTAACATGACAAAAGACATTTATGGCTCTCATCACTTAGGAAATTTCAAGGGTTTCAGGAGCTCTGTGCCAGAAACTGGATGAATACCAAACATGTATTTCTTATTATAAATCACACTATCACACTCCCAAACTAAAATGATCTCCAAGAGGAGAGAGCTCTGTGTTGCTAACCCCCATAACACAGACTGCCAGCAGATGGTGTATTTTTTACATTTCATCGAATGAATGATGGTACTATGTGAGTCCATAGGTAATAAGTTTTTAATAGCTTAAGTAATTAACACAAGACAACATTGCTAGCAAGTAGCAGAATAGAGATATGGATTAAGTTGCGTCTGACTTCAAAGCCTTCACTTGGAGCCACTAAGCTATACTGGCTGGTGTTAGGTTTGAAAGGAAACAGAACAACAGGGAGTTTTAAAGAGAGTTTATTCCCCGGTAATGGGCAGGACCCATCACCGAGGTAAAGATCAGAATTAGGGGGAGAGGGGACAGGAAATCGGAACCCAACCGGGCTAAATGGAGGTCGCCTCCAAAGAGCGCACGTGTCCTGCCTGGGGACCCTTTTAAAGGACGGAAAGGGAGGGGGTTGGGCCCAGGGTGGAACAGGAAGGGATGGGCCCCAAGGGCACTCTGGCCCATGCTAATTGGTGGTTCACTGTCTTGGAGATGTCCCTATGGCAGGTGCCAGTCATGTGTTAGCTCCACCCACCAGTTTGGGACGGGGGAGAACCTTAAGGGGTCATGTGTTAAACTCTGCCCACCAGTTTGGGAGGGGGAGATAACCTTTCATTCCAGACTCTTTGATTATATTTAGAAAAAAATTAAAGTCTGGGCTTTGCATTGCTTGGAAATTCTGGGCATTTATTGAGTAAATACCAGGAAACAAAGAAGAGAGAGGACCTTGCCCACTTCACACCTCTGGCCAGGGCTTGGCCTTGGCCCTAGTGTGTGTTAATGCACGGGTCGTTCTCCACCTGGTGACCTCAAGGTCACCTAACTTCGCACAGCCTCAGTTTCTTCATCTGCTCTCTCCTAATGATGGCAGAGGATTTAGAGCGGTTGCTGACTCAGTAAATTCTGCACCAACGGTAGCAGTGACCCCGGTGACAGAGACTGGCTGTAACCCAGGAAACACCCTGGCTCCTCTGGGCTGGCTTGCAGCCAGTGTTGTTGGTCAATTGTTTACCGAATAACGCAGTTCACCCACCTTCTATCCTCTTTCAAAGCCCTTCTCATTCCCTGCCGGTGCCTCTACATGTGTGGAGGTCCCAGAGGCAATGCTGGAAAAGGCTTCGCTTGCATTGAACACAGGATCTGATCACAACGGCCCAGTGGAAGGACACACACCCTGCGATGGATTACTAGGCCTGTGCATGTCTGTTTTGTAAAGGAGCACCAGCCCTCTGTCCTGCAACACAGCAGGGTTTAAAACGCATTCTTCAAATTCTCCGGCAGTCCATTTGAGGCTTATGATATTTGGAGTTCACTGCCCAGGGCTCTCACTATGAGCTGAGAGATGCTCATAGACCTTCTGACAATTCGTTGGGGAGGCTCTTCCTTCTGTCGTTAGATACTTTTAATAGGACAGGTGACCATTGGGGTGGCCATTTTCTCTAGTTATGTGTCTGTGCTAGTTTTTCATCATAGAGACCTCCTTTTAATATCAAGAAATATTACCTAACACCAGCTTTCCCCAAAAGCAATTGTCCATAATTGGCGGACAATTATGAAAAACAGTTACAGTGACTTGACTCCAGACTTCTAAATGAATTGGAGTTGTATAAATCACTTTGACATCTATAGACATTTGGAAGACGGTAGTGCATGTACGTGTATGGCATCGTGGCTTTTCAGTAAATAGCCATCTGGGAAGCCGAGAACCCCTCGCATTAATTTCCTGGCGCCTCAGAGACCAGCATCCTACAGGCTGGGAACCAATGTCGAAAGCTATTTAATTGAGAATTTGGAGAAGAAAATACCACATAGTTAATTTGAACTTCATCTCTCTGAGTGGTCTATAATTCTACTAATGACTTGCTGAATTTAAAAATTAAAATAATAATAGGTTAACCATAAGTAGAATTTTGTTTTGAAACAGGAAAAACACAAATTTCTAGTTGCTTTAGAGTCTAATTTTTAACTACGTAGAGTAATCTAAGCCTTGGCAGGATAATAAACATAATTTGAAACCACGAAGGTATACCCTCTAAGAACAAAGTGTATAATGCTTCAATTATGTTCACACTGATCAGGGGGAAAGCTAAGGGGATTTGTTTATTAAAATTATTGAACAGGAAAGTGCTTTCAACCACACTATAAAAGGCAATTTGCAATTGCTGTTCTACTTTTCCCCTACTTTCCATTCCTATTTTAATGTGTAGGCAGTCTGTAGCAACACCAGCATTTGCATCTCATGAGTTTCTTATGTTTTTACAAAAAAAAAAAAAAAGAAAAAAAGAAAAAATGCCATCATGTAACAAATTGCTCTACGTTTAAGAGAATTAGTCTTCTTTTTGCTCTCCTTTCTTCCACTAATCTTCAAGGGAGTTTCAGATTTACATAAAATGAGAAGCAAATTATTTACCTTCTATCCCTAAATGATCAAGCAGATGACACTGGTGCTATTTTAAAGATTCTGAGGATGAAATGCACATTTATGCTACACTGTAGTGAAGCCTTACAAAAATGAAGCCTTTTTTAGGCAAATCAGTATTTTTTTAAATGGATTGAAACAAAAGGTATGTACTTTAATCATGTTGGACTAATTCAGCTCTGGACTATTTAACAGTGAATTAATTAATACATAAAATAAAACTGTTTAAAATAAAACCATTCTTTTGGAACTTAAATACCCAAGAATTATTAACTATAGAAGCACTCAAAAATGGTGGATTTTTTTTTCATGGACTTAGGGATGAATATGCTACTGTGGTGTTTTTTCCTCTGTATTTTGTTTTTTGAATTCTAGACTTTTTTAAAGAATTTTTTTTTAAAAAAGTTAAGGTCTAAAGAAAAAACTTCACAAATGAATGTGTAAATAAAATAGCATGTGAGAGCACTTTGTAAATGAAAAAGTAATGCTGAACCCATACCCTTTAATATGTTAACCAAAAACCTGTTCCACAAACCTTTTGCAATATTTTCATCGAAAACCTATTACTCCTTGGACAAACACTTGTGGAGTAACAGGGTTCTGCTGTGTGCTTAGGATTCAAGTCTGCACGAGGCAGTGGGAAGCCATATGTTTCTGGCTCCTGGAGTCTGGGTTTGAATCCTAGCTTTGTCCCTTGTTTACCACGTGACCTTGGGCAAATTATGTAACCTTCCATGCTTTGATTTTTTTCTTCTTCAGTGAAATGGGGATGTTAATGGTACTTACTGGTAACTCACAGAGACCTTGTGAGGATTAAAATATGTAGGTATTATAAAACTCTTAATACACAAAGAATGGAGGTAGATAACCTTGATTGCAGGCTAGAATCATACCAATGAGTTCTTCAGCTGATACAGCTCTGACAAAGTGAGGACAGTGGCATGGGCTCTGGTTGCCAACAGTGCCATAATGAGGCCATTCACGTCTAGCTTCTCCCACCTCCCTCAAGAAAAGCCTAATAAAGTCTGGAATCTTAAAGGTGGATTTGAACCAGTCATGATTTCCCATATGGCTATGGATATACATAAATATCCTCATACAAAAGAATCATGATCCTTAGACTGGGCCACAATTTACAAGGAAGAGACAAAGAACCTGGTTTGTTCTTTACCTTGCCAGGAAAGACAGCTTGTTCAAAGCGGACATGAGAACCATTCCATTGGCTGTTCCATCCAAGGAGAAACTTACCAAGGATTCAGTGACAATTTGTATGGATGATGTCTCTCACCTAGCTCAGAATGTCACTATGGCAAAGACCACCAATGCGGACTCAAAGCCCATATTTTAGAACCAAGAAATGTTCTTGGTCCACTCTGACAGAGAAGAAATTGCACCCAGCATGCCATGTGCTCTGGATGGTGCCATCAATGTCTCAGGGAGAGGCATGGAGTGTGAGGAATGCAAACTCATCTGTGTGTACCTCCTGAGAGCCAGGGTTTCAGAAGCAGAGTGCCCCACAGAATCCAAGGCAAAGCCATGGCAGCTCAGGAGGAAGTGGCTGCATCACAGGCTCTGAATGAAGCTTGGTGGTCAGCACCCAAGTCCCGCCCAGCACCTTTAGATCTGGGACCTCCAGGCACCAAGCAGAGGTGCTGAGAACTCGATGATTGTCTTCTCTGTTCACAGATATGCATTGAGACCCCAAATTAGTTTTCTGTACCTGCAGTTACAAATGGCCACAACCTTTGTGGCTCAGAACAACACCAACTTTTCCTCTTATAATACTAGAAGTTAGAAGTCCAAAAAAAAAAAATGAGGGGTAGCTAAAATCAAGGCATTGGCATAGTTGCATTCCTTCTAGGTGCTCTAGGGAGAATGAATTTCCCTGCCTTCTCCAGCTTCTAGAAGCTGCCCACACTCCTTGGTTCATGGCCCTCTTCAACCTTCTAAGCCAGTAATCACATCACTCTGATCTCTGCTTCCACTGTCACATCTCTTTCTCCACTCTTGTCTCCCTCTCTTCCTCATAAGAAACCCAGATAATCCCGAATAATCTCCCCACCCATCAAAAATCTTTACCTTTATCACAGTCCCTTTTTCCACCTACAGTAACATACTCACAGGTTCCGGACATTGGGATCTGGACATCTCTAGGGACCCATTATTCTGCCAACCACAGACATCATGAGGCAAAACACTGACCTGTACAGGTCAAAGAAGAGACTGACCTTCAACACGGAGGGGAGAATAGGGCATCATGACTTGAACCCCGCCCCCCATCTCCTTTGCCATATGTTGATTTTAGTGTGTCTAAAATGCACAGCAGTTGAAAGAATTGTTAGCATGGAAATACCCAGAGACATATAGCTTGGTGATTTATGAAAGACAATCTCTTAGCTTATAATTTTTAATTATTGAAAATAAGGTTAAATCCCTCTCTTTTGGGGCTTACATAGAGAGAGTTGCACTGCAGTCTCGAAGCTGGGACCAAGTCCAATGTGTAGGTTATAACCACCACTGCAGACCTGCTCTTATCCTCTGCTCACTCTCACAGAACCTCTGCTTGGAGGGAGAGTTCCCAATAGTTGTTTGTTCTCTGAACCCTCACTATATTTTAAAACAATCCTTATCTGAGGCTTGTTTAGACATTTCCTTGCCTACTGCACTAGGTTAAGCTAGACAGATGATAAAGGTTCCCAACCATTCCAAGACTTTTAAACCTGCTGTTTTGGCAATCCTAAACACAATGGTGCTGGCTTAACCATTTGGAGCCTTGCTTATGAGTGGATGACTCTACTATGGATTGTCTTTTGAACCAGGTAAACATTATATTGCAAGAATCTACTTTCAAATATCAGGTTTGAATTTTTTTTCTCTTTAAATGAACGTCTCTCGACTGAACCACAGCAATCAACGCAGAACAGCAATTTGCCCTCACTATCCTGAATGTCCATTTGAACAGCCTCGGGACCAATGTGCTTTTCCTAACGTCTTCAGGGAAGAGGTGTACTTTACTCCCTGTGTGAGGTATGCTACTGCGCACTGGGAAGCCTGGATGAAGATGTGGGGTTCTTACTGAAACCAGTTTGGCTCAGTGGTAGAGCGTCGGTCTGTGGACTGAAAGGTCCCGGGTTCGATTCCGGTCAAGGGCATGTACCTTGGCTGTGGGCACATCCCCGGTGCAGGGTGTGCAAGAGGCAGCTGGTCGATGTTTCTCTCTCATCGACGTTTCTAGCTCTCTATCTCTCTCTCTTCCTCTCTATAAAATATCAATAAAATATATATTTTTTAAAAGATGTGGGGTTCTCAGTGGGCAATAATATTTGCACACTGTAATACATCATCTGTGGGACACAAAAAGGCCAATGAGCCTGGCAGATGATGCGGTCAAACTGGTGAAACAAACAAAGAACAATAGAGATCTTAAAAAATCCTAGCCTATTTCTTACCTGTTTGCTTTCCTCCCTCATCCCCCAGCCTCTCATCTGCTCCTTTCATGTCATTGATCCTGATGGAAATAGCTGTCCTCCCTGGACCTCAGTGTCTTAGTCTGTGACATTAGGAATCGCAATCCACTCTCAAAGGCTGTGCATCTGTGTACATGATCGTCCTCCTGGGTCTAGGAAGTCAGCTTTTGACAGTTATATCATTTCTACTTTGAGGCTCTGATTTCACCATAAAAAGTCCAACGCCGGGGCCTTCCCTTCCCAGTGCCATTCGTGGCATCTGTCCGTGGCCGGGCAAGCTTTGTCAGTCCCTGCCTCTAGGGAAATCCCCTTCCTTCTCCCTGAGTGTGACCCACACTCTGAGTTCTCTCACCCAGGCTTCTAACTCAGCTTACTGGACACAGCTGAAGTTGTGTGTGTGTGTGTGTGTGTGTTTTTACTAGAACTCAAGCTGTATTTCCTTATTGAAGCTCACATTTTAATCTTCCTTCTTAGAAATAATATAACCCTATCCTGATGGAAAATTAACTTGTCTGACTTAAAATAATGTATGCATTTTCAAAATTAACAAGAAAAACCAAAGAGACAGAAAATATGTGATGCTATGAAACATTTGTTCTTAGAAACCTTAGAACCTGGAGCTTGCACCCATTGGCTCTGCTTTTTCTTAGCAACTTCCTAGACCAGAGAAATTAAGCATAGGCATGTGCACGGCCAGCAAAACGGAGGTGGCGTTTTATGAAGCAGTATTGCAAGGTGCGGCTGAAACCTTGATGTCTGGGTTCTCTGGAGTGTGATGGCTACTCTAGACAAGGTGCCTGAGAGAAGGAAGAAGGCTGAATTTGGGCCTCTGGGTGATGCTCAGTCTGATGTTATTTAGCTGCTGCTAAGGAGGACAGCTCCTGCTTAGGACATGTGGCCTCCTGGGTAACTGAATCTCCAGGGCCTTTGCCAAACCACAGCTGCAGAAAGGGACAGTACTTGGGAAGTGACTCATTCTCTGATTTTAATAGATGCCCGTATCTAATACCAGGAATCTAATAGGACAGAAATGTCAGCCAATGTACTTGACAACCTTTATTTGTCAAAAGATTGGTAGAGTATTTTTTCAGTCATGATTCTTTTAAAGGGCATTGACGATAACCACGCCGGCATGGCTGGGACTCCCAGGGCAAAAGTGGGTTGCAGGCCAGCTGTTATTCACGAAGAAAGACCAGGTTATAAATAGGTGGAGCAGACTGACAGGCCAAATGCTGTCATAAAACTCCAAGGACCACGTTTACACTCCTCATCCTCAACTGAGCCTGCCTTTTGTTCCTAAACGAACTCTAAAAGATATTTAGAATCACACTTTTTTTTTGTTGCTGCAATCATTTATTTTTCCCTTTTCCCCTCTTCGCCCAGCAGAGTTTGGTTCTATGACAAAAATTTTAAATTTGAGGCACTGTGTGTAAATAGTGAATACAAAGGATAACTTTAACATCCAGAAAAATGCACTGACTTCACACTTTTAGACAATAATACACAATTTCAGAGCAAATACAGGCAGTCCAAGATAACCGACATACTATAAAACTGTATCATTGGGACTAGTAAGTAGAGTACTCTTTTTTTTTAAAAGCAGTCATCTCTGTTAATGTGATTTTTATACAACTTAAAAGTCAAAGTTGATAATGGGGTAGAAAACTATAACAAAAGAAAAACAATTCTGTAACATTTGCATTCTGACCACCTGAAGAAAAAAAAAAAAACCTAGCTAAAAAACAATATTTCTCAGAAAATAAAATTAATTCAAAGTTCTCAGGAAAAACTACTTAGTGATGTTTATGTGTGGAGTCCATTATTGAATCTTTAAGTAAAAATGATAGTTTTTCTTTTCTTTGAGGTCCGTAAGACATAATTTAGAAAAGTGAATTGGTAGAGGGGGAAAAAAATAAAAATATTGCTAAGATAATCATGAGTAATCCTATATCAGGTGGTGGGATTTGTTTCCAAATTGTGAGTTGTGGTTGGCATTCACTAACCTCTGAGCTCACCTGCTGTTCATGTCACTCTGGTCCTTATTTGGTTATTGTCTGTGCTGCTAGAGTGAAGGACGCTGTCTGATTATTTAGCACCAACCAGAGCCATTCATCTATTCACCTGAAAATTAATAGCTTCCTTCAATGCAAACCCCTAAGGGACTCTGTGTAGAGACATATATTGCAGGTATGCATTTGGGTAATTTTTTAAAAACTGTTGCTCTTAATTGGGAGTTGGGAACAGAAAAAGGAAGGGAAATAATGTGAGCACTTGAATAATTCTCAAGGATTTAAATAAATCAAAAGAGAAACCAGGAGGTCCCTTAACTTTGACAACAGAATGCTGTTTGCATGAAAAAGAGCCAGTAAGATACTCGTAGCTGTAACACGGCACCAAGAATGCTACTATACATGTATAGTCCATAAAAGTTATCCAAAACCAATCATGTTTTATGCTTCTTTCCTTTAAAGAGATATTTTTCAATTAAATTATCATTAGAGTAAAAAAAAAAATCACATTTCCACTATACAAGGTTCAATAGTGTTTGCCTGGTGTCAAACGTGCTTTTGGCCTTCCAATAACCTGTGAAATGCCAACAATGTTTTTTATCTGGTCTCAGCCATAGATGCTAAGAATCATAGTTTGTGAGGTGGGACCTTGGCCCTTGAAGTGCATATTTAGTACCCTATGGCTCTAATAGTTTCTCAATACAAACTGTGCTCCCTGTCCATATTGGGACTTCCTTCCAAATTCTCCCATCACTCTTTCACCTTTTCACAAGGTGGAGGATTACCTTGGAACTTGTGTTGTGAGCAAATCACACAAGGGCGGACTCATTGGGGGTTCTAACGGAAGTGTCAGAACTCTAATGGAATAGAATGCCCTGCCTCTCAGCTCTGTGCTGGATGGAGCCTTTTCTTCAAGCTAGGATCAGCGTGGTAGGAAAGCTCGCTTCCTATCTAGATCCCTTCGCCTTGAATTAAGATGCAGTTACTATTCTGGCAGTGTACCCCTTCCCACGGATAAGCAGGTGGGTGCGATTGGCAGTAACTGATTCCCTTTTCTGACTCAGAGCCTGGAACACTCCCCACAATGTTAGCAAACCCCAGCAGCTCCAATCTGGGCAATTGCTTGCTGGTGACTGGATTCGCCCTGGGGGCTAGAAGTGCCTGATAAGAAAAGAGATATAGAACTTGGGATTAATTATGTTCCTGTTATATTTGGCATTCAGTAAAAAGAAAACTGGGATCACATTAATGAAGGAACATTTTCACCTGAGTCTTAATCAGAATATCTATATCTATATCTACCCCTTCTCCTTCTCTTTCTCTCCATATATAGATATAGATATTTAGATATATATATATATATAGATATATATATAGGTATATATATAGGTATATATAGGTATATCTATATCGATAATATGTATCAATAATTTATATCGATGATATATCGATGATATATCTAGATCGAGATCAAGATGGAGATCGAGATCTATCAAAGCCCATATGCAAAGTGTCACCTTGGGAGTTCATCCAGGAGAGGGGGAGTTCGATCATTCTCTCTGATGTGCACTGACCACCAGAGGGCAGTGTGAAACAAAGGAAGGCCTCAGTTGGCAGCTGGCAGCCTAGGAAGGGAGGCCTCATCAGGCAGCCAGCAGCCCCTAGGGACCCTACCCATGCTTGAGTTTTGTGCACTGGGCCTTTAGTCAGGATATAATCTCCCATCCCTCTTTCTTTCTCCACACAGCTCTGAGCTAGAAATCAGTGCGTGCTCGCTGTTGGTATGGACAATACCTGCTCCAAGCAAGCCTGCTAGGGCAGGAAAACAAGCAATTATCTGAAAATTTCTGACCCCTAATCTTTTGTGTCCTGCATGGCTCAGGTAACACTGAGCTGTGAAAATGAGGCTTCTCCTAAATTGTCTCAAAATTGCTTCAATTTCCTTCTTTGCTGGTGGAGATTTTGTTACATTTTGCTTTTTCAGCTGAAAGGCGTTTCATACAAGAATGAGGCTAGACATTGTCCTTGTGTCAATAGGGTGGGCGTGGGTTTTCTGAGAGATTAGTGTGATTGTATGAGGTTTTTTTTCACTGATCACTGCTCTCAAACACCCAAGAATGCTGATGCAAGGAGTATGGATTTAATACAGCTTGAGCCTCGGCAGAACTGTTTCAGAGACGAGCACGGAATCTATGGTCATCTAGACCTAGGTTCTTAGCCCAGCCCTTCCACCAGTTTCCTGTGTGTTGAATCTCCCTAGCTCTAGATCCTGGTCTGACAGAGGACTTGACAGGATTGTTGTGACATGATTTAAGCAGCTAACTGTATCTGGGAAACATGAGCAGTGAGTATCTCATTTCCCTTCTTGACCACAGAGGAAGGATGGCCATGCATCCTGGTTTCCTGTTGTGTGGGTATAACTATTAACTGCACCCGAAGTGACCCATTTAGGATGATAAACTACATGGTTATTCAACACCCAGGTAAAGTTGTTGTTGTTTTTTATTATATTCCTCTATCTTTGCAAAGAATAAAATCCACTTTAGCCAGCTTAAGCAAAGAGGGGATTTATGGGGAAAGTGTGTGTGTGGGGGGGGGGGGGGGGGTAGTTCACAAACAGTCAGGCTCATGACGGGCCAGACCTCAGAATGGAGCTGTGTCTCCTCTTCAGTGCTTCTCTCTGCATGCACATCTGGTTTTGTCTTTTCCCTTTAGCAGACTGGCTTTCACTATGTTCTCAAGCATGTGGCCACCTACTTTAGTTCTTTCTTTAGTTCACATTGACTAAAGTCAGATCTTAACACCAACTTCCACATTCCTGAACAGAAGGGCTTCTGGCTTTTCTCTATGCTCTCAAATACATTCCAAATGCACCCCCTTGAGTCGAGTATCTGCCTATAGCTAGGTCAGTTGTGACCTGGGAGGACAGAGGCTTTAGGCATGTAGTGTTTGGGTACCACTGAGACACCCAAATGGAGATGTTGAGAACTGTAACAGCAAGTACTCATATCATATTACATGTCAGACACTATTCAAAATGCTTTGCACGTATGAAATAATTTAGTCTTCACAGTAACCCTGTATGATAGGTACTGTTATTGATATCATTTTATAGAGGAGAAAAAAGGCATGGAGAGATGAAGTAATCTTCCCAGAATCACACAGCTAGTCAGGAAAGTGTTTAAAAAGTAAGTTTGGAGCTATGAATAAGACCCTGACTGAAGCTATAAATTTGAGGGTCATTGACAAGCCATATGGGGTGGGGGAAATTGTTTCAGAAAAATAGCATAGGTTAAAAAGAACTGAACATTGGGATAGAAAAACTATCCACAATCTGTAAATAAGGTCAAGAGGATGACTGCTCATCCTTTCAGGTGTCCTAAGTCATTGCTTGTCAGATCTATTCATGGCTTAATTTTCTAGGAAAATATATCATTAACTTTTAAACTATTAATTAGGGACCTTTTCTGTGACTAGAGGCCCAGTGCACAAATTCGTGCACCAGTGGGGTCTGGCCAGCTTGGCCCCAATCAGGGTGGATCGGGACCTGGCCTGTCGGCAGGAGAAGATGGCAGGAAGTTGGCTGGCCAGCCCGCCCCTATTGGGGTGAGGGGTGATCAGGGGTGGGGTCAGCTGGGGAAGGGGCTGCAGGTCGATCAGGATGGTGGGGGCTTATTGGGGGCATGGCCAGTTTGGAGGGAGGGGCTGGAGGTTGGCTGGCCAGCACCACACCCTATTAGGGTTGTGTGGTGAAATCAGGAGCAGACCAGCCTGGGGGGAGGGGCTGCCCAGGGGAAGGGAGGGGGTTTTTGGCCATAGATCAGCTCTTGATTGGGGTGGGAGAGTCTGATCAGGAGCAGGTGGGCAGGGGTAAGGGGCTGTGAGGTTAGCCAGCCAACCCCACTCCCTGATCTGGATGGTTAGCTGGCCACAATGGGCATCATAGCATCCCGTCGTTATGGTCATTATGGCCATTATAGTCACTGGCTTTATATATATATATATATATATATATATATATATATATATATATATATATATGTTTCATTTTATTGTATATTTGTGCCCATCAGAGATGTAAATAATTTCTATCTAGCAGAAAAGAATGTGCCAAAGATTAAAGCTAATTAAGTACATTAGCTAGTTTTGTGACCAAACAGCAATTTTATTCCAACTTTCTTGTTTTAGAAAACTATGGTACATCTACACAATGGTACGCTGCTATAAAAAAGAAGGAATTCTTACCATTTGCAGCATTATGTTAAGTGAAATAAGCCAGGCAATGAAAGGAAAATACGACATGATCTCACTCATTTATGGAAAATAAAGAACATTATAACCTGATAAACAAAAAGATAGATACAGAGGCAGTAAAGCACTGAACAGACTGTCAAATTCCAGATGGAAGGCTGGGGTGTGTTGGGGAGAGAGGTGGGAAAGAGATCAACCAAAGGACTTATACGCATGCATATAAGCACAACCAATGGATAGAAGACACTGGGTGCGAGGGTGGGACGAGGGCAGGACGAGGGCATGCAACAGGGGGTAGGGGAGGCTGGGGGGAGGTCAATGGGGGGAAAAAAGAGATATGTACTACTATATGTAATACTTTAACCAAAATTTTTTAAAAAGACTACATAATCCCAGTTCTTTAAATCTTTTAAAAATCAGCTTTACAATTTTTCTGGTTCAAACATTAATTAGTGAATTGACTAAAACCCTTGTCATATGTTTATTCTCCATTTTTAAGAGTCATGTTTAACTTCTGAGGATTACCCTGTAAAAGGAAGTGGGTCTTAAACATCTTTAATAGTCATTGCAAGGATCCCTTTGCTAACCACAAATCCATCCACCATTACTGAGCTCATATTTCTCCTTCTTTTCATTTACTTGTTTGTTAAAAATTATTCTGGACAAGTACTTAGAACAAGGCATTGTATAAATGCCAGAGCATGGGGAAAAGAGGATGAAAAATTATTCCTCTAGTTGCTTATGATCTTTGGGGGGGGGAGGAACAGACAGATCAACAGGAAACCATAATATTTTTCATTTTTCAATGCTACATAGGAATAATGCTACAAAGCACATGAGAAGGCTTTGCAGAAGGACTTAAACAATGAAGGGGACTTTGCAGGTGGAAATAAGAGTAAAGAAAGGAAACAACAACATGAACAAAAGTGACACAGAGCAAAATAAGATATCATGTTACCATTTTGGTGATATTCCTATACCCTTTGCTTTGGCAGTCTCCACTGGGCCGTTTTAGATTCCTTGGGAATGGCTTACCCCAGAAACACAAGCTGACTCTCAATGTTTACTGCACTCCTTCCTGAAGGCCCAGCAATGGTTCATGGTCACAAACTCTCCCCATCTAGCACACACTGACTGGCATTAAACATCCCAAAAGCTACATCTGCTCCTTTTCATTGCTTTGGGCATATGGGATTTTTGCGTCAAAAACTGAACTTTGTCCTTAACTGTTGGAGAGAAACTAACAAATATAAAAACGGAAAGGTAAAAAATAGTTACAGGGGTGGATTTATTTTACCAAGGAGGTAGCTTTGAAACTCATACATAAAATGGATAAACTATCCAAAAGTAGGTCTTCAAAATCAATGTTCCTAAGTGAGTCCTATGCAGGCAGAAGAGGCAGTACTTTGCTGTGCTCTGCTCACTACCAGGGGCTCTTACAATCTAGCAGGCATTGTGCTAGTTCCTTTCACTTAATCATTCTTTTAAATATATTGACTTCAGAAAGAAAGGAGGAGAGAGAGAGAGAGAGAGAGAGAGAGAGAGAGAGAGAGAGATCGATAATGGAAATAATTGATTGGGTGCCTCCTACATGCCCCACACTGGGAATTGAGCCTGCAATCCGGGCATTTGCCCTGACCAGGAATTGAAATTCAACCTCCTGATTTACAGGTCAATGCTCAACCACTGAGCCATGCCAGCCATGATCACCTAATCATTCTTAATTCTCAAAATAACCCAGTAGAATGGTTCTTTCCATTTTACAGAAGAGCAAAGGATCTTTCAAAATGAGCAAGTAGGATGCCAAAGGTCGTGGAATTGGGATTTCACCTAGACCTCTACTTTAAAGTGCACAAATGCTTCATTAAAGCAATTAGATATCAGGTGCTGTTTCCTATCTAAGCTTCCTGGCTCAATTGGCAGGTTACTGTCATCCCATGCTCTGTTTGTACACTTGGGATTTCCGGCAACATTATGACAGTGCCAATAGGAGACTCCAGAGCTCCAGACCATTTTATAATTAATTAGAGGCCTGGTGCACGAATTCATGCACCAGTGGGATCCTTTGGCCTGGCCTGTGGAGATCGGGCAAAACCCTCTCTCTGACAAGTGCCCAAGGGGTCCCGGATTGTGAGAGGGCACAGGCTAGGCTGTGCATGACTGGGGCTAGGGAGGGACTGTGAGAGGGCTCCAGGGTGTGTCTGGCTCCCCTTGCCCAGGCATGATCTATGAGACCCTAGAAGCAAGCTAACCTACCGGTCAGAGCATCTGCCCCCAGTGGCCAGTGTGCATAAAAGCGACTGTTGAACAATTGAGCAAATAGTTGGACATTTAGCGTATTGGGCTTTTATTATATAGAACTAGAGGCCTGGTGCACGAAATTCATGCATGGGAGGAGGATCCCTTCAGCCAGGCCAGCAATGCCACCAGTGTCCAGTGCACCAGCAGCTATGGGTGCTGCCATCTTTTTGAGAGAGTGACAGTTAATTTGCATATTATCCTTTTATTATATAAGATTCCATGCCCTGGGGCTTTACTCTCAGAACTTTCATTTAAATCCTTATGAAATTTTATCTATGATCTATATTATAAGAACAGGTATAGCTAGACTGTGCCATTAATAAAAAGGGAGCACTTAGTTGAGGACCAGAAATAGGATCTTAATCTATGCAGACCAAATCAGCAACCTTCCACAAAGTCCAAATAGACCAGTCCTTTCTTTGCCTCCAGGAAAATCCTAATTTTTACATCTATATAGTTTGTTTGTTTCCACAAATATTTACTAAACCTGAATTATGTGCCAACCACTGCCTGTCCCAGAAGTCACTGGGGATGCTAACGTGTAAAAGGCATAGTCCCTACCCCAAGGAGAGTATCAACTAGGGGAGATCAAACATGTGTAAAAAGCCAGTGAGGTTCTGAGAAATATTTGTGGACATTGAAACTGTGATACTTTGTTTGAAGGACAATTTGGCAGAATCTATCAACATTTTAAATATGTATACTCTTTGATGCAGAAATTTCACATCTATAAATTCACCCATAGAAGTATCTACATACACACACAAATATATATTTAAATGTCCATGACAGATTGTTCTTAACAATGAAATGTCATAAAATAAATGGCCATCTACATATTACATTGAAATAAATTACATTTATATGTACTGATAAGAATAATTATCCAAGTAAATAATTCCAAAACAATGCAGAGTATTTCATTTATGAAAAATATTAATGGCTATTACGTGTGGTATGTGTGTGTGTGTGCGTGCACATGCTTGCGCATGTACACATCCACATGTCCACATGTATATGTAAATGTCAACAAAAAGTTCTGGGTGGACGCACGCCAAATTACCAACAGTATTTCTTTCTGGAGACAGGATTGGCTATAGAGTTAGGGTCAACATAGATGGATCTTGAGAATACCATGTTAAGTGAAATAAATTGATGGAAAAGAGTAAGAAACATATTATTTCACTCATATGGGCTATAAAACTGAAAGCAACAAATTAACAAACAAAACTCATAGACAACAGAGGGAAAGGGGTTGTGGAGGGCACTAAGTGGGTTAAATATACAGGGACAGAAGGAAATGTGACTATGTGTAGTAAACACACATTGCAATATACAGATGATGAAGCATAGAAATGTACACTTGAAACCTATATAATTTTATTAACCAATGTCACCCCAATAAGTTTAATATAAAAAAATTAAAGACAAAGTCAAGGTCTTTCACTTTTTATGCTACACATCTCTAATTTAAATTGACTTTTGTAACTTTGCATGCTCATTTAAAGTAAATTAAAAGTTGTGCCATGAGAAAAGCACAGTGTATTGTAGGAATTCAGAAAAGTAGTAAAGTCAGCCAACCTATATGCAGCAACTGCAGCCCAGCCACGACATGCAAGCACACACAGCTCACACAGGGGACACCCCTGGATCGCCTGGTCCTGGTGACTAGGGTGGATTGTGCCACAGGACAACTTGTACATAAGGACACTTTTTAAAGACCAGGAGATATAGATGATCTACCAAATATATAGAAACAAACAGAGAGATTAGACAACATGAGGAGACAAACAAATATGTTCCAAGTGAAAAAAAAAAGACAAAACCCCAGAAAAATAACTAAATGAAATTGAGATAAGCAGCCTACCATATAAAGAATTCAAAGTAATGGCCACAAAGATGCTCACTGAACTAGAGAGACGAATGAATCAATATAGTGAGAACTTCAATAAAGAGAAAATATTAAAAAATAAGAATCAGAGCTAAAGACTAACTTTATTATTGAAATAAAAAAGACACTAGAAGGAATCAACAGTAGATTAAATTATGCAGGAGAATGAATCAGTGGCCTGGAAGATAGGGTGGTAAAAATAATTCAGTCACAACAACAACAAAAAGAAATAATGATAGCTTAAGAGACTATAAAGTGTACTAACATTCACAATATAGAAGTCCCTGAATGAGAAGAGAGAAAAAGACAGAAAACCTATTTGAAGAAACAATGGCTAAAAACTTCACTAACCCGCCGAAACCGGTTTGGCTCAGCGGTAGAGCGTCGGTCTGCGGGCTGAAGGGTCCCGGGTTCGATTCCGGTCAAGGGCATGTACATTGGTTGCGGGCACATCCCCGGAGTGGGGTGTGCAGGAGGCGGCTGGTCGATGTTTCTCTCTCATCGACGTTTCTAGCTCTCTATCTCTCTCCCTTCCTCTCTGTAAAAAATATCAATAAAAATAAAAAAGAACAAAAATCTGACCACATTTAAAAAAAAAAAAAAAAAAAAAAAACTTCACTAACCTGAAATAATAGATGCTCAAGTCCAGAAATCACAGAGATGAACCCAAGCAAGACAAACCCAAAGAGACCCACTCCAAAATACATCATAATTAAAATATCAATACATACAAACACATGGAGGCTAAATAAGATGAATGGATTAAAAATAATATCAAAAAAAAATCAAGTGATACCTTGAAACAAATAAAAATGGATATTCAACAACCCCAAATCTATGAGACACAGCAAAAGCAGTTCTCAGAGGAAAATTCATAACAATACAGGCCTACCTCAAGTAAGAAGAAAAATCTCAAAGGAACAATTTAACCTTACACCTAAAGAAAAAGAACACCTAAAGAAGAATAAATAAAACAATAAATAAATAAATAAATAAATAAATAAATAAAAGATCAATGCCACCAAGAGCTGGTTCTTTGAAAGGATAAACAAGATTGGTAAACTGTAACTGGGTTCATAAAAATAAATAAATAAAAAGAGAGGACCCAAATAAAATCAGTAACAACTAACACCACAGAAATAAAAAGAATTATAATAATATTATTTTAAAAAACTATATGCCAAAAAATTATACAATCTTGGAGAAATGGATAAATTCCTAGGAACATACAATCTACCAAAATTGAGTAAAGAAACAGAAATTTGAACAGACCAATTATAACTAAAGAAATCAAAGCAGTAATAAAAAAATAAAGAATAAAGAAAAAACTCCCAACGGAAGTCCTGGATCAATTTCACAGCTGAATTTACCAAACATTCAAAGAACTAACACCTCTCCTTCCCAAACTATTTCAAAAAAATTCAAGAAGAGGTAAGACTTCCAATGTTGTGTTTTCCCATTGCTTTCACTATTCTAGGTGGTCAACAAATATTTGTGGATCAAGTGAATTAAATTACAATTAATTATTTAATACATAGTGTCGTGTACATGTACACCTCTCCATTCTAGCACCTAGTGAACTCCCCAACTTGACAATAAGTCCTTTGGTGACAAGACAGATGTCTTTTTATATCTGCTGTCTAATTCTTAGAATAAAATAGACAATCCAAAATTTCAATTAAAAAAATATGTCAATAAATGAATGAATCAGGTGTTAGATAAAAATGCATATATTCAAAAATACATAAATAAATGAAAGATAGGTTGTTGCTCAACTACAGACAACTGTCAATGACAAACTTAGGAACTTGGACTTATTCTGAGGACAGTGGGAAGATTTTTCTGCAAGTAACAATATTATCAGAGCTGATTCATGAATGAAAAGGAAGAACAGTTAAGAAATTCTTCAAGGTGAACATGTAAAACTACTCAAATCAGACCAGATTTGATTCACTTAGCAGAAAAAGTACCACAGTGAGATCAAATGATTAGCAAATTTTAAATATATATATATTTTATTGATTTTTTTTACAGAGAGGAAGGGAGAGGGATAGAGAGTTAGAAACACCGATGAGAGGGAAAAAAAAATTGGCTGCCTCCTGCACACCCACTATTGGGGATGTGCCCGCAACCAAGGTACATGCCCTTGACTGGAATCAAACCTGGGACCTTTCAGTCTGCAGGCTGATGCTCTATCCACCAAGTCAAACCGGTTTTGGCTGATTAGCAAATTTTTAACAGCATCTATATACCACAGAGAATGGTTCAGAGGATGAGAGAGAGAGGAGAGTACCATTACAAGAGAAGTGAGGCTCAATAGGCAACTGTGCAGCTCTAGGCAAAGATCATCCTGTTTTCTATTTTCCAGAACAGCTTGTTACTTTCATCTATGCACAAAATATTGCTGATCTGTGTGACGGCTCACATTGGCTACTGGTTCAAGAAAATGATCTACACTAATAAAAGAGAAAGATGCAAATTGACCATACCTCCACAACGCCCACCATCCAATCAGGAGTGAATATGCAAATTAACCCAACAAACTGGCTGGCTAATTTGAATATGCAGGCATGGAGCGAAGACTGAGGACTGGAGGCTCTGCTGCAGCCAGAGCCAAACCTGAAGGCTGAAGGCTTGGCTCCGCTGCAGCCCACAGCCCAGGTGCTGGAGGAAAACTAGTGCCGGCAGTCAAGGGAAGGAAGGCCTATTGCACGAATCTTTGTGCAAAAGGCCTCCAGTGAAATAATAAAAGACGGCTGCTCACTTATTTTAAGGTAACACAAGTAAGCAAGAAATAGAGGGAGCCTTTGTTGCTCTAGCAAACAATGGTATGGATAGAAAGCGAAATTGAAAATACAGAAGTTTAAGTAAGAGTCTGAGTTACTGCAGCATCAGGTTCCTGAGCCCTATTGCCCCAAATGAGTGTATTTCTGCTGTTGCTGTTTTCTTTACCACACATCGAATAAAGGAAATAAAATCGGTGTCAAATGAAATATTTCCTGTTTGGATTGAAAAGGGCATGAAGAATCGGAAGCTGTTTACAGTAATCAACTCTAGGGACCACTTTCTGTGGTCAAATTCCAGTGGCAACTTCTGGCAAAGCGATGCCTGAAGCTCTGCCTCGGTGGCAGAGGCAGTGGCCGGAGCAGGAATACTGAAGTTCCCCGCGAAGGAAGGGGAAAGAAGGGTGACTTGGGCCTGCTTCCATCAAAGGCCTATGATAGAACACGAAGCTTTCTCCTTAAAACAAGGAAATAAACTTTTTTTAAAAATGTTTTTTAATGCACGTGAATTTGGAGGCAGCTGAATTTATGTCTGACATCCTCAAAGAGCCAGGGAATAAAACAGGAACGTTTTCTCCTTTTAGCACCTGAAAAGGCACATTGCGTGTGTTCTATTTAGCCCAAAGTGGAAACAGGATAAGTATAACTACGGAATATTTAGCCAGACTTTTCCAGCCAGCGTTTGAATCGAAGCAGCTGGTGTTCCGAGGAGCAGCGAGAGGCGCACTCCTCCCCTGGGACACGAGGTCCCCCTCTCCACAGTACCTCCCCACCCCTGCCAGGGGGTGGGGTGGGGGGGTGAGGCCACCGCCCAGCCCAGGAGGGGAATTCTCCAGGACTTGACCCCAGGGTCAGTTTATCAGAGGTGCCAGAAAGGCAGCCCTGTGGCTTTGCCACGCCTCTGTGTGCTGGCTGTGGCCACATTAACCCTCTCTGAGTTTCCTACCGGATTTGTGGCAAAGCTCTCGTCCTGTGTTCCCGGAGCACAAGAGGCAGGAGAGGCATGAAAAGCAGCGTTCATTTACTTAGTCAACTAAATTGGTGCTAAAAGTGTGAGGTTTGGGGTCATAAAATGGCAAGTACAATGACATATTTAAAAAGACCTTGCTGCTGAAACCGGTTTGGCTCAGCGGTAGAGCGTCGGTCTGCGGACTGAAAGGTCCCAGGTGGGATTCCGGTCAAGGGCATGTACATTGGTTGCGGGCACATCCCCAGTGGGGGGTGTGCAAGAGGCAGCTGGTTGATACTTCTCTCTCATTGACGTTTCTAGCTCTCTATCCCTCTCCCTTCCTCTCTTTAAAATATCAATAAAATATATATTTAAAAAAATAAAATAAATAAAAATAAAAATAAAAATAAAAAGACCTTGCTGGTTTTTTTGGTGCATGTTTCCTTATACTAGTAGTGTGTTCAATTCAGCGGGGCACCCCGCCAGCCAGCCTTCCCCACGGAGAAGACCTCTCTGCTTCTGTATCTGTGCAGAAAACAGCTAAGGTAACAGGTCTGAGATGCTGGCCTTAGACAGGCATGCTGGTACTAGTAAGGCAGGGCCTGGGCTGGTGGCTTGGAATGTGGACTGGGGGAGTTTCCACCATTCCCTCACTGATAAGGGTGGCTTACTGAGGCTAAATTGTTTGCATAACCAATGTCTTTCTCACCAAACACTGCTCTCTTTCTGGGAGTCTGGAATTTTGTTATGTTCTCGGCAGATGGTGTCTGCATTTCCCGGGTCCAATCAAAACACTGGGTTTTGAGTTTCTGACGAGCTTCCCCAGTAGACATTTCATGTGTGGTTTTGTATCTGTTGCTGGAGTAATTAAGCATGTCCTGTCTGCCTCCTGTGGGAGGGGACTCTGGGAAGCTTGCGTTTGGTTTCCTCTTGACCTGGCTCCAGGGGCCCTTTTCCTTTGCTGATTCCGTGTGGTATTCTTGTGCTGTAATAAATCATAGCCACGAGACAACCGTAGGCTGAGTCCTGTGAGTTATTCTAGCTATTCACCAAACCTGGAGGTGGTCTTTGAGGGCCCTCTGCTCCGTCTTTACTGAACCCTATACTTAAAACCGAGACTGTCATGTAAGTTCTTATTAGCACCATTTTCAGGAGCTCATTCAATGGGACCTTCAGGAGGCAAAAAGACCCAGGGTGAATTCCAAAACAGAAAAAAAAATAATAATAATGAAGGCAATAATGCAATTTATGCAGGTCCTATTGACTCTTCTGGAGTTTTGTATATGAGGTTTCCACCATTGTTGTTTTGTGTGCCATATTAGTTATTACTACAGTTAAGAGTTTAGCGTGTGCTTTTTTATAATGTCATTGATTTTATGTTTCTTATATAATGAAGATGAGAACTAAAGACCACACATCTCAACAATTATTATCAAAAATTGTATCTTGCCAAGTGTTAAGTTGGCCATTATTCTCACCATCAGGATTTTTGAAATACCACGCATGAGGTTCATAGGTAAAAACACTCTACTTTGCTGAACTTATCCCTAGAACACCTTTCAGATTTGTTTTTCCTCATTTTCAAATGAACCTTCATTTGCCAATCTCTGCCTCTTGATTTTTTAACAACAAAGGTAACTTTAATGCAATTATATGCTTCTTCTAGAAATATATATATACACATGTGCACAGGGTACATGGTGGGGAGCATTTTGTTTTGCCTTAATTGGGTTTTCTTTAGCCTATAGACACATCTTTCTCTCCTACATCTTAATGGTTCCCCTAAGCCTACAAACACAGGTTGGGCCCTTTCAGGGAGCCCTGAAAGTTTCTGAGCATGTTTCAATAAATGAGTGCCCTTATTTGCATTTGTTGCCTTCAGAGCCACCAAGTACTTTTGATGGCCCTCTTAGGCGAGGTACACAAATATTGACTCAAATGGATTCAAGAGTTGAATGTAACACCTGAAACCATGAAACTCCTAGAAGAAACACAGGCAGTAAGTGTCTTGTCAGTGGTCTCTGCTATGATTTTTTAAATGTGATACCTAAAACAAAGGTAACGTAAGTAATATTAGAGTAATTAAAAAAAAGTTTCTGCACAGCAAAAGATAACCATCAACAAAAAGGCAACCTACAAAATGAAAGAAATCATTTTCAAATCATTTATCTAATAAGGGGTTAATATCCAAATTATAATTAAAAACTCAGACAACTTAACATTAAAAAAAACAAATCCACATGATCTCACTTATATGTGGAGTCTAATGAACAAAAGAAACTGACAAAGAACATAGATCCAGAGAGATGGAAGCATGGAACAGGCTGACAAATCTCAGAGAGAAGTGGGGGAGAGGTGCAGGAAGAGGTTAACCAAAAAACATATATGCATAGCCAAGGACAAAGACAATAGTGCCTTAGGCCTGGGGATGGGAGGTGGGGGCAGGGTGGTGGGAGTCAATGGTGGAGGGGGAGAGGGACATCTGTAATACTTTCAAGAATAAAAATAAAATTAAAAATTGGCAGAGGACACGAATAGACATTTTTTTTCAAAGAAGAAATACAGATGGCCAACATGTACATGAAAAGATTCTCAGCCTTACTAATCATCAGGGAAATGAAAATCAAAGCCACCATGAGATATCACGTCACGCCCCCTCCCCAATGAAGAATCTGGTAAATATAGCAGCTTAAAAATTTCTACATTATCTCTTAGGCCTGATGTGTAGAGTTTTCCTCATTGAATTAACATTGACATATAGCTAAGTTTATGATGAATGTAGTTGGTTTTGCTTTGGGTTCTATAAGTCACCATATCACTCAACTCTTAGTATATGGTGTTTTATTTTACATTAAATTAGTATAAATTACTTCATTGTGCACTGTAAGTCTTATTACATATAAATTAACAAATAAAAAATGGAAAATACTCAATAAAATTCTTCCTGTGACTAAAATGTATATATGAGGCACTAGAAGTGCGGATTTTTAAAAAATATATATATTTTATTGATATTTTACAGAGAGGAAGGGAGAGAGATAGAGAGCTAGAAACGTCAATGAGAGAGAAACATCAACCAGCTGCCTCTTGCACACCCCCTACTGGGGATGTGCCCGCAACCAATGTACATGCCCTTGACCGGAATCGAACCCGGGACCTTTCAGTCCGCAGACCGACACTCTCCCACTGAGTCAAACTGGTTTCGGCAAGAAGTGTGGATTTCTATGTTGCAGGTATTCAGATTGTGTCACACCTTGCACAATTTAAAAGCAAAACAAAAAACAAAGCCAAAATGAAACAAAGTAATATAATTTGATGTTTATATTTTACAGAAGCCACAGTAAAAATAGATTGGCCATTGTCAAAAAGATAAATAACAAATGCGTTGTGGATGTGGAGAAAAGGGAACACTGTTGGTGGGATTGTAACTTGGTACAGCCACTAAGGAAAACAATATGGAGTTTTCTCAAGAAATTAAAAATAGAATTACTGTATGATCCAGCAAGTCAACTTCTGAGAATAAATCCAGAGGTAGCAAAAATATTAACTTGAAAAGATATCTGGGCCTCCATCTTCATAGCCACATTATTTAAAACTAGAGGCCTGGTGCACAAAATTCATGCATGGGGGATGGGGGTGTCCCTTAACCTGGCCTGCACTCTCTTCAATCCAGGACCCCTTGGGGGATGTCCTACTGCCAGTTTAGGCCCAATCCCACCAATCCCACAGGAATCAGGCCTAAACTGGCAGTCAGACATCCCTCTCGCAATCAGGTACCGCTGGCTCCTAACTGCTCACCTGCCTACCTGATGCTCCTAACTGCTCCCCTGCCTGTCTGATCACCCCTAACTGCCTCTGCCTATCTGCCTGATCACCCTAACTATTCTCCCCTACCAGCCTGATCCCCCTGACTGCTCTCCACTGCCAACCTGATCGCCCCTAACTACCTCTGCCTCCGCCCTGCCACTGTGGCTTTGTTTGGAAGGTCGTCTAGAATATGTCCAGTCTAATTAGCATATTGCCCTTTTATTAGTATAGATAGCCAATACATGGAAGCAACCCCAGTGTCCACTGGCAGGTAAATGGATAAAGAAGTTGTGATACACATGCATACATGTAGTGGAATATTATTTAGCTATAAAAAAGAATAAAATCTTGCCCAGTTTGTGTGGCTCAGTGGTTGAGCATTGACCTATGAACTTAGAGGTCACCAGTTCAATTCCATGTCCTGGCACATGCCCGGGTTGTATGGCTCAATCTCCAGTGGGGGGCATTCAGGAGGCAGTCAATCCATGTTTCTATCTCTCTGTTCCTCTCCTTTCCTCCCTCTAAAATCAATAAAGACATATTTTTAAAAAAATAAAGAATAAAGTCTTGCCATTTGCAACAATGTGTGTGGACTTTATGAAATATTAAACTAAGTGACAGAAGTGACAGAGAAAGATAATACTATATAATCTTATATGTGGAATCTTGAAAACAAATAAACACTGATCTCATACATACAGAGAACAGATTGGTTTTGGGGGGAGCTGTGAAATGGGTTGAAGGGGGGTCAAAAGATATAAATTTCAGTTATGAATGGTTAAGTCATGAGGGTAAATGTGCAATATGGTGATTATAATAAGACTATTGCTTATTTGATCTTAAAAGTTTTCAACACAAGAAAAATTTTGTAATTGCATGGTGATGGATGCAAAAAAAAAACAAAAAACTAGACTTATTGTGGTGATCACTTTGCAATACACACAAATATCAACTTATTACACTGTATACCTGAAACTAAAATTTTTATATGTCAATTATACATTAACTTAAAAAAATTCAGGAAATGTACAAAAATAGAACACTTGAGAGTGTATTTGGGCGCAATTGAATTCTTCACCAAATTCATCTGTTGAAATTCTAGTACCCAATATCCCAGAATGTGATTATATTTGGAGACTGAGTCTTATAATAGGTAACTAAGGTTAAATAAAGTCATTAGGTAGGTCTCAATCTTATATGACTGGTGTCCTTGTAAGAAGAGATTAGGACATAGTCAAAGACAGAGAGACAACCATGTGAAGACACAGCAAGAAGGCAAACATCTGCAAGCTAAGGAGAGAGGCCTCAGAAGAAACCAAACTTGTCAACACCTTAATCTTGGACTTCTATTACCCAGAACTGTGAACTTTCTGTTGTCTAAGCCTGTGGTATTTTATTATGGAGGCCCTAGCAAACTAATAGAGAGTGGTAAATATATGGCAGCACTGGAAAAGAATATAGGAGTCAGAACTTTGGTTTTGTTTTGTTTGTTTGTTTACATTTATGGGAAAGTTTTAAGCACATGTCTATGCCAAAAGAAAAGAGAGAGAACAGGCTGTGTTTACACTATCTCATTTCATTATCTCATAAGTTTCCGGTTCTTGACATGCCAAAACTGTCAGCATATTAATTTGATTTTGTCAATGCACTAAGCATTTGCTCATCATGAGAAAGTAGCATTTTTAATCTTGATAAATCAATCCAATCAGTGCACTGACCGACTCTTGAATTGGTACTTAGGACCTAGCAGCCTGCCAGTAAAGAAAAATTTAAATGGCCAAATCCATTTTAATAGGAGTTAAGTTGTATAAATTAATCAGGTCACCATTTTTAATTGTTTATGACTTTATTCAGATTGATAATTCATTTTTTGTCGACTATGCAAAATAATTTTTGCTTTAATAGTTAACCAATAATATTTTAACTTCATTTGCCTTGAAGTAAGTATATTTTATCTGTGCAACAGCATATAGCTAGTTTTCATATAGAATCATTCTTCAATAAAGCTTAGTTCAGATCAACAGTCCAAAAATAATTTGCATAATAAGAATTCAAACATTTGTAGGATATTTGGACCTTCCAGAAGTACAATGGTTTTCACTATGGCGTTGATAAAAATCTAACCTTCAACTTGTATTAGGTTGTTTCATTTTGGCTTTGTTTTCTGTTTGTTTTGCTTTTAAATTGTGCAAAGTGCGACACAACTTGGATACTTTCAGCATAGGAATCCACATTTCCAGTGTCCTTTGTATAGTCTATTCACATGAAGAATTTTGACTTTTTTTCATTTTTATGTCAGTATATATGTAATAGCTATACAGTACTCAATGGAATAATTTATGTTAATTTAATGTAAAATAAAACACCACATACTAAGAGTTAATGCTATGGTAACTTGTAGAACCAAAGAAAAACAAATTTGACTCAGCATAAATTTAGCTACATTGGTATTAATTCAATTACGGAAACTCTCCACATCAGGCCTAAGAGATATTATAAAGTAGAAAATATTAAGCTGCCATACTTATCAGATTCTTCTTTGAGGTGGAGGGAGATACAGAGGAAATGGACTGGGAGAGAGAAGGATAAATTGAAAAATGCTAAATATTTTTTTACATTAATTGCTCAGCTATGTTTTATGAAACCAGCCCTAGAAGTAAAAGACAGTGCTCTCTGCTTTACAGGGAAGGCTTTCTGCCATAGAAATCCCTAAAAAGCTGATGGGCAGCGGAACATACTCGGTACTGGTTTTTACAACTTCTATCAGGAGTTTCAAATTCCTATTGTCAGCACTCACTTCCTTTTTCACTATACTCTGCTTTGAATTGGGTTTGACTGAAGGTCAGAGAGGCAGAGAAGTATCTTACAGAAAGGGCTCTCTGCACAAACATAAACACCGCCCAGCGGAAGCACAGACAAAATTGTATTTCTATTTATAAGTTTACATCCCCATGTCTCCCTCTCTCTCTCAGACTCAGACACACACACACACACACACACACACACACACACACACACACTTATTCTAGCACACAGGAGTCTGTGTGTCAGCCTCCAGACCACCTGACCTCTTCTCCAATGTTGCCCTCCATTTCCCACTACAAAGAAACCCCTCTCCTGGTCTTTTTGCTTGATGCTTCGATTCCAAGTCCCACTTGTAGTTTTTTTGTGTTTTTTTTTCTTTCTCAGGATTCCCTCTCTGAACAGTCTGGCACTTTGCATCTCAAAGCTTTGTCAGATCTAAGCTCACCTCCCACCTGAAGTTGCCCGAAGCAAGAAGGCAGCAGTGCTTATACTGTTTAGCCCAAGGGACCAGGGTGAACACTGCCCCAGAAGAAAAAAACACACACGTTCCCGTCACAGTTGTCTCTATTTTAGTTACAAGACCACAGACAAGCCTCTCAACATCTGGGGACCTTGCTCTGCCAACAATAACTTCTTCCAAATTAACAGAGTGCTTGTAAGGATTAAAATTTATAATAATGGCTAGTTCTAATATCCGTTCATCTAAAACAAATTTTCACACCTTTCTGGAAACTTCTAACTTCCCTTGGCTATGATATTTCCCCCAGTGGATTTTGTATCCTTTTGAGTAGAAGAATTATGACTTAATTCTAATGATTAATACCTACTTTCTGGCAATAGCTATAAACAGGGTGTCCAAAAATATATCACAATGTCTGTAGATGGTTACATTTTGAAAATGAAATGTATTTTAATAAACACTGCCTTTATGATTATTCAAAGTGTATACATTTTGGGGCACACCCTATAGTCCAATAATATTTACCAAATGAGAAGTGAATGAATTAAATGATAAAGTAAATCATGTATATGACAACAATGTTCCAACATTAAACAAATGATACACATACAAGGTGATAGTTTTTTCCATTCACCCCTTAAGTAATTCTAGAGGGTTGCTCTGTGCCAGGCTCCGTGCTAGTCAAGACTCTTAAAAAAATGTTTTTATTGATTATTAGAAAGAGGGTCAGGGAGAGGGAAAGATAGAAGCCTCTTGTAGGGAGTAACAGCCCTTAACACTGGAGACCTCTTCCTGTAATGGGATAGTCAAACATGAAGGAGAGTAAAATATCTAAGTAGTAAGAATTTCATTCTTATTTTATGAGAGGTCATGTAGTTAGAAATGCAAGAAACATTCTAAATTAATATTTAACGACTCAGCACTGTTTACCCAATGTGCCACTTCTCCCCTTCCTGTCTTCTTTGTTTCTTTCACTTGCCCATGGATAAGTCCACGTGTTTTAATGCTTTATCTTTAAGGAATCAGATCAAATCAAGAGTACCAAATGTGTATAGAGCCCTTATTTGTGGATTTTACCACTTTAAAAAAAAAAAATGAAAGAATTTAGTCTTGGGTCTTTCTTCAATAGTCAGTGGGCAAATAGGGTTGTTTCTCTGGAAAATGTTGAGTCTACATGAAATAGAGCCAGTTAGAGAAATAATTTATTTCCCACAAAATGTATTAAAACTCTACTAAATGCTAGGCCAGGTTCTGATGGGCATATCAAATTGACTTAAGTATCACTGTTACCCTCAGGGAGCTTAAACTTGGTAAGAGGTAAGACGTGCACTAATATTCAGCCATAAATGGGGAAAACAAATATCAGAAGGAAGGAGTTATTGATGGATTGTCAAATATTCAGAGAGAAATTGTTTATTGTACTACCCTGTTTCCCCGGAAAATAAGACAGTCTTATATTAATTTTGCTCCCAAAGATGCGCTAGGTCTTATTTTCAGGGGATGTATTATGTTTCCATGAAGTAGGTCTTATTTTCGGGGAAACGCGGTAGTAAATGGATCCTACAATGACAGCCTTACAAGGTGTTCAAGTTGCCTCTAGAGCCTTGAAATAATTCACAAACTATCTTTAGTGGAAAATCAGTTATCTCCTAGTTCTCACCCAAGCATTGCCGCTTCCGTTCAGCATATGATTTCAGATATTCTTGTGTAGTAACTATGACTCATCTTGTATTTCATGTATTCTTTTCTGGAATCATTGTTTGCATCTCTAAATACCATCTACACAGGCTGATTTTCAATGCAATAATAATGTTGCATGTACACGGAAATGTTCTCATTTACCTGTCTTTGTTATTCTTATACTAGTACTTCGAAAGCAGTTTGCAGCTGAGCCATTTGTTCCTCTCACCATGTGAGAAGTGCTTATAGCTCACATATGGCAGAGGCATAATAGCTACACAGGTTTTATCTTAGCCCGGAGGATCATACATCTGCCCCCTGGGACTAATGCCGTCATTTCAAACCCCAAGTGAAGAAAAATGTGTATTGTCAGGCTTGCGTTATCATTCTTTCACATGAAAGTTTAATCAACTTGACATTTACAGTAATGAGTGTCTTGGTGACAGCATTTATGGAGCACACAGCAATCTCTATCCAAAAGTAAATATGAAAACGTGGAACGAAGACGGGCGGTTGTCAAATCCCGACTCCAAGTCTAAAAGCTGTGTTCAGGTGCTGAGAGAGTCCTGAAGCCAACTCATGCTCTAGAGCGGTGTTTCCCAAACTTCTCTCATGATGAGAATCACCCGGTGGAGTTGTTAAAATACAGATTCCTGAATCCCAACTAAGAAGTGCTGAACTAGAATTTTTGGGAACATATAGGTAAAATTGTATATAGTTAAGTATATAAAATTCTAGTTTAGCACTTTTTTTCCCTCAAAATTTTCCAAGTTATTTTATTTTGTATGAATGTAGTACTTGAAATTAAATACAATATACAAACATAGTTTCATTTCATTACGGCCATGTTGGGGAGTTTTCTTTTGTAAATAATATATTTCTATCCTGAAATTACAAACATTATTATTATAAAGGCACATGTGTTCCTTGTAAAATGTGAGAAAAACAGATAAGTGGAAATAAGGATATAAAATGTCATAATCCTAACAAGCAGAGGTGATCCCATCAACTTTTGAGTATTCATTTTCACATTTTCTTCCTTAACAAAATGAAACCATACACTGCATTCATTTTGTGTGTGTGTGTGTGTGTGTGTGTGTGTGTGTGTGTGTGTGTGTATGTTTTAAGTTACTATCCTTGCTGCCTTGTCTCCCAGGCTAGTTTAGCACTTCTTAGTTGGGATTCAGGAATCTGTATTTTAACAACTCCACCGGGTGATTCTCATCATGAGAGACGTTTGGGAAACACTGCTCTAGAGCCTAAGACCATAGGAAAACACAGATATTTACATTACGATTCATTAACAGTAGCAAAATTACAGTTATGAGGTAGCAACAAAAATAATTTTATGGTTGGGGGTCACCACACCATGAGGCACTGTAGTAAAGGGCCGCAGCATTAGAAAGGTTGAGAACCACTGCTCTGGAGGTTATGCTTCTTCCTTACAATGTTTATATGTTTTATGGGGGAACAAAAGGATTCTTCAGTCAACTAAGTCAAACACAGAAAAAAATGTTCGGAACTTCTTAGAACTTTTAGTACATGAATATGCTATTTCAGTATTCAAGAGAGAAACATTATGCAGTTTTCCAGAAATTTATAAGCATAGAAACTTATTCTTTCAGGGGGTATCTTTTAGGACAAGTGTTCTGTAGAAGGTATTTTACCATCAAAGAAGTTAACTTCGCCTGGGGTCATTTACCTTGCCATTTTCACAATGAAAATTATTGTTGTTTCTAACTCTTTTCTCCCTTCTCTACTTTTCTCAGAGGTTCTTGGAGTTGCTTTAGAACTTCATTATTTAAAAGTCTCCAGTCAGAAATTAATAGTCAAAATCCAGGTAAGTTCCCATTTTTCAGTATTTCCCTGTAGCAATACAGTTACACTAAGTGGGTTTACATTGTATTGGTTATGCCAGTGATTTTCAACCTTTTTCATCTCATGGCACACATAAACTAATTTCCGAAATTCTGTGGCACACCAAAAAACAATTTTTTTTTTGCTTGAGGAAAAAAAAAGGTATAATTTTCACTCATTCGCACCTGGTGGCTATTGTTGTGTTGACTATTGTCATTATTTTTACTTGACAATCTAAGGGAAAAGAGATCAGTGCCCCTGACCAAATAGTCAGGTATTGCATGCCTTATAAATTCTTGCAGCACACTAGCTAAAAATTTCTGGGTTACCCTATGGTTATGAGATTTGGTTCATCATAAAACATATTATTTACAGTTTATTAAATTTATTTGAACTGTGTGATTACAATTACCTCTAATGAGGTAATTAGAATTGTCAAAGTCATAGGGACAGAAAGTAGAATGATGGTGGCCAGGGACTGAGGGAGGTGGGAAGGAGAGGTGTTTAATGGAGTTGTTACAGAGTTCCAGTTTTGCAAGATGAGAAAGTTCTGGAGGTTGGTTGCAAACTAATGTGAATATTCTTTTTTTTTTATTTTAAAAATATATTTTATTGATTTTTTACAGAGAGGAAGAGAGAGGGATAGAGAGTTAGAAACATCGATGAGAGAGAATAATTGATCAACTGCCTCTTGAACACCCCCTACTGGGGATGTGCCCACAACCAAGGTACATAACCTTGACCGGAATCAAACCCGGGACCCTTCAGTCCACAGGCCAACGCTCTATCCACTGAGCCAAACCAGTTTCAGCGATGTGAATATTCTTAACACTATTGAACTATGCATTTAAAAATGGTTAAGTCATAAAGGAATTCGCTCAAGAATATAGAAGCAAACTCATGGACACGGACAATAGTTTGGTGAAGGCCAAGGGAGGGGGCAGTAGATGGAGATGAGCAAATGGGGTGGGGGAAAGAAATGAGGGGGACACCTACAATTATGTCAACATTAAATTTTCTTAATAAAAAATTAATGTTACATGTATTTTACCAAGGTTCCAAAAATGTGATTTTTCAATATAGCACTGTATTAAATCTCACAAAATATAAATAATAAAATTGTTTGAATATTTAAACTTATTAATCTTTATGATGGAAAAAAACTGGTAGAGAAAAAAATCTAGTTCACTAGAATGGAAATCTACAGGTTTCAAATAGTATTCTTAATCAAGGGAGCAGTGCAAATATTTGATGTTTTGGTGAAACTTAAAATGTATATGGATCTTAAAATAAAAGGCACTTTAAAAATTCAAATTATTTCCCCATATATACATATGCAAGTTCTTATTGATCATATTTTCCATCGAATATACTGATTGGATATTTCTAAATCAACTTTCATTAATTAAAGACACTTATCCCTAAATATTAACTTTTGGCATTCCAAACTGATATCATCATTACTCTTATAATTCCCTATAGGTTTCTGGCTAGATTCATAGAAATCTTTGTCATCTTTTAGGATGAAGATATGCCCTGGAATGGGGGAAATATGTTTCCGTATTTCTTTCTTCCCTAGCTCTGTTTAGGCACCACTAGGCTTTCCCCCTCTCTATATTTAGTACTTATGAAAAATACAATTCCTGCCCAGCTGGTGTGTCTCAGCGGTTGAGCATCAACCCATGAACCAGGAGGTCATGGTTTGCTTCCCAGTCAGGGCACATGCCTGGGTTGTGAGCTTGATCCCCAGGGGACGGAGGTGTGCAGAAGGCATCTGATGAAGGATTCTCTCTCATCATTGATGTTTCTATCTGACTCTCCTCCTCTCCCTTACTTTCTGAAATCAATATAAATGGTTTTTTTTTTAATACAATCCCTTTGGGAATATGAGGACATATGCACTTAATCATCATGTGGATCAGAATTAGGAAATAATTATGTGCAGCGGCACAAAACACATTTTCACATCTGGAGTGTTTGCAGCTCCAGGCAGGTGGCCCCGGCAAATAGATAAGAGTTTTCCAATTAATTAACGATAACAGAAACATTAATATTCTTGCCACACAACCAAATCCACCCTGTATAAAATAAGACTGTGTGCATTGTGTATAGACGGAGTGGTCAATGCCCTCAGTGAGGTGGTAATTGGAGAGGGAGTTGTAGGAACTGCAGGGGAAGAGAACTGCAGGCACTGTCTGCCATTTGTCTTCCTTGGAGCCCCAAAACGGAGGCTCAGGAGCTATTTGTGTGATTAGAGGAGGAGCCTGGGGAGCTGGTACAGGGTCAGCATTTCAGGAAAAAGGGGGAGCCCGGGAGGCAGGTGACTAAAGATGAGCCCAGACAACAGAAAGGCCCAATTTAAGGGAACTGGCATCCTCTCTGGGAGAGAACAAAAATGTCTTCCTTCATGATCAAAACGGCTTTTATGAGCGCCAAGGTAAGTAGAAATTCCTACAGCGTTAAGCAGGATAGATGATCAATGTGTAGGTTTCACCTAATTCACACTTCCTCATGCAAACCCGGAGGACACGGGTGTGAAGGCTGGTGGGGGATGCGGCCTGGGATGTGCCTAGGGAGACAGAATGCCCCCCGAGTCCCCACCTATTCTCTCACCCCGGGATCCTCAGGACACCCGTGGAAAAGGAGGGTCCCTCTGGGTGAGAACTGTACCTGTGAAGAATGGGGAGAGGGGGCGATGATGCCAACCCTGTCCCTCCCCTCCCCCCAATTTCTAAAAATGCAGACAGTATCATACACAGACTTCATCCGGAAAATGAGAAGAGGGAGTCCATGAAGAGAGGCAGGAAAAGGTGGCCAGCCCCATTTGCAGGCTGGGACAATTTTATTATGAGAGCTTTTAGAGATTCTTAAAGCTTTCAACACTTCAATGCCCATTGCTTTTATTGCCTTCTCTGTTTCATAAAGTATTTAGTAGCAAAACCCTAAAATAAAGAAGGCGTGTGGTGCTGCATCAAAGAAAAGCCAGAAAGCTAAGGAGGCTGTATCCTAATTACATACACAGTGGAGAGTGAGAACAGCCAGAGAGAAGGCAGGGAATCACACACATCCCCGAGATTTGGGATTAATGAGAAGCCCTGCGTGGAAAGGCCCACGTGGAACGGAACAGTGAGCCCAGGAGTTTGACCCAAAAGGGACCCCGTATAGACAGGCTCCGACTGTCAAAATGACTGATTCTAACTTACGTCTTTATTATTTTTTTTTTCGGTTCAACTGTAAAGATGAGACTAACTGAATCAATTCTATCAGCTACCCAGATGTTACAGTATGAACTGTTACACTAAACTGTGAGGCGAAAAAAGAAAGTCATGTTTTAAAGATCCAGGTTAAGTAAAAAAATGGGAAATCCTAAGCGTAGTTACTAAATGGTTTACATTTTTTTCTCTAACCGTGAAGTCATCTAAATTAAGAGTGGTGCCCAGAGCAATTTAAAAATATAGCCTATTTAATTCTAGAAGACACCGTAAAATGTGCCATAGTGGCTCATAACTTCACAGAACCCAGCCTGCATTCTTTTCCCCCATGTACCCCTTTTGCATATCAAGGTTAAATGTCATCATTACCTTCCTCTATTTATAGTTAAATTTTGTTCTGCTTCATGGCTTTCTGCCAAGTCATATTTTTATAATTTATATAATGTATTAGTTGTGTTGTGTTGTTTGAAGGGTCTGCCTCCATGGAACACATCCCATTCCCTCTTGCTGCAGGTTCAGGACGTTTTCTGCACCAACTCCGAAGCCTGGAGTGGCTCTGGAAGTGACTGGCAAACCTTTCCACGCACAAAAATCACTGGGGGATCTTGTTAAAATGCTGACTCCTGTTAGGTTTGAAAGGAAACAGGAAACAGAACAACAGGGAATTTTAAAGTAAAGTTTATTCCCCGGTAATGGGCAAAACCCATCATGGAGGTAAAGAGATCAGAAGTGGGGGGGGTGGGGACAGGGGACCGGACCCAGCAGGGCTGATGGCGGATCAGCAACAGCAACATGTGTCTTGCCTGGGGTCCCTTTTAAAGGACAAACCGGAAGGGGGTTGGGCCCAGGGTGGAACAGGAAGGGGTGGGCCCTAAGGACACTGGCCCGTGCTGATTGGTGGTTCAGTGTCTTGGAGAAGTCTCTGTGGCAGGTGCCAGTCATGTGTTAGCTCCACCCACCAGTTTGGGAGGGGGGAACCTTACACCAGTCATGTGTTAAACTCCGCCCACCAGTTTGGGCGGGGGAGATAACCTTTCAACTCCCACTCTTACATTTTAAAACTATCTGCCTGATGATTCAGTTGTAGATGATCCTTGGATCCTGCTTTAACAAACACTGCTTTATTTTTCCCTGTCCCACCTCCCTGACCCATCCAACCCATATTGGCTTCTTCAGACTCTAGAGTGGTATGTTGACCTCTGATTCAGCCCTGAATAGTTCACCTTCCTGCCTTGTCGCTTATTTCATATGGTTGTAGCTTACGTGATTGGCCAATCCTGGCAGGAACTCAAATTCTTAAATGATGGTATAGTAAAGTAGAATTAACATCCTGTATAATAAAAGTCTAACATGCTAAATGTCCAACCATTCATTTGACCATTTAAACAGTCGCTGTGATGTGCACTGACCACCAGATGCTCCCACTGGTAGGTTAGCTTGCTGCTGGGGTCTGGTAGATCGGGACTGGGCAAAACAGTTCCAATCTTGCACCAGTGGGGTCCCTTGGTCTGGCCTGTGGGGATTGGGTTGAAACTGTTCTCCTGAAATCCCCCGAGGGGTCCTGGATTGCGAGAGGGCACAGGCCAGGCCAAGGGATCCCAGTGGTGCACGAATCCGTGCACTGGGCCTCTTGTTAAATAATATTGGCATGGACTGTCCAGAGAGACTTTTATGACAAAGGATGGAGCTTTGAGGATAACTGGAGAAAGAGGCTGGGAAAAAGCAGAGGCACGAATGAAGGAAGCACTGTCACGCAGGCAGTGTAGCAGCCTCCTCCCTCCTTGGTGCTGCTGCACAAGTGGAAACATGGAGGCAGTGCATGAGCAGCACAGAGCCCCTCAGAGCTGGTGTCCCCAGGCTGGCTCAGTCCTCCCTTGTTCAACTACCTATTTTGGGCGGGGGGTGGGGGGGGGGAGGGTCCTTCCTCTAGATGGTGGTGTACCCAGCTAGAAAAGTATGTTTTATTGCATGGCCCCTTCTGATGCCTTCAGAGTCTGGGAACTTACCAATCTGGGAAAGGTACCAGAAAGATCCGTGTTACAAAAGGAGGTGCAGATGCTCCTTAATAAACCCACCGTGAGCTGAACGTGCACTAAACACACCTAACCACTGACTGGCGTTGCTTAGCCCAGCACACCTTAAACATGCTCAGGACACTCACATTGGCCCACAGTGTGCAAAACCATCTCGCTGCTGCTGCCCAGCATCATGAGGAGGTATCATACCACAAATCCCTAGCCCAGAACAGGACCCAAAATTCAAAAAAAAAAAAAAATGGTTTCTGCCGAGTGCATGATGTTTTCACATCCTTATAAAGAAAATCTTAAGTCAAAACGTTGTAAGTTAGAGACCATCTTTTCTGTCTGTGAAGATTATCAGTGTCTTTGCCCTCAGCTCTCTTTTCCTAATTTCAAATTATTTTCTCATTTAGAAAGTCTTTCTAAATAGTTTCCCTACTGTTGTAAATCCCTTATACATTAGAGGCAATGAATTATTCGGAGACTTATAGCACACCTATATTCCTTTCTTTCGCTTGTGAAATGTGTCTTCTTTGAAGATTTTACATCTAAAAATCTTCCTGTGATATTCTGTACATCATACTGTAGACACATTATACAAGTCCCTGGGCTCCTTCCAGCCTTAAAGAATATGTATGGTTTTATAACCAAGGTTTTTGTAACTTGATTACTATTATTTGTCTAGTTGGTATAAAGGCACTAATTTAATTATCGTTAGTTTTACAAAATAAATGATAAGTAAGAAGATTACTTTTCAATTTTGTTTGATGTTAAATACTACTTTTTATTATTAAGGTAAAACATTAACTTTTAAACATCTTTAAGGAAAACCATTCATCTCAATTCCCTCCATTTAACACAGAAGTTTTTATTTATGCATGTTGTTGAGATGAATATTGTCACAAAATTACACTTACAGTATAGTTCCAGTTTGTAATATTTTTACTAATATATCATAAACATTGTCTCACAATCATCATTTTTAATGGTTGCGTAATGTTTCATTGGATTTGTATGATTTCCCTTCTTTTGAATATTTAGGTTTGCTACTATTTTTTAATTTTTTGATGCTGATATGATCATGTCCAAAAGATAAGAACAGTTCAGAGGTTCTGGATAAAATATATCATTTTGCTTTCAAAAATGGGTTGTATACATTTATATTCCCACCCTCAGTGTAAATGCACTAGTTAAAACAACTATACCCTTAGCAGTTATTTATGTTTTAAAAAATTGTGGTCAAATAAATATTATTTACTTTTTAACCATTTAAGTGCACAAGTGGATGGTTTTGAACACATTCACAGTATTGTACAGCCATCACCAATACTTACTCAGACTTTTTCATCATCTCACATAGAAACTGTGTACCCACTAAATAGTAATTTCTAATTCCTCCTTCTCCTCAACCCCTGATAACCTCTATTCTACTTTGTCTCTATGAAACCTATTCTAAGTATCTCATATAACTGAAATCATATAAAACAAGGTTTTTTTTGTATTTTGCTTCTTTCACTTAGCAAAATGTTTTCAAGTTTCATCCACATTATAGAATATATCAGACTTTCAGTCCTTTTCAAGGTAGAATAATATTCCATTGTATTTATATACCACTAGAGGCCTGGTGCATGAAAATTCATGCATTGGAGGGGGTCCCTCAGCTCAGCCTGCACCCTCTCACAATCTGGGAGTCCTCAGGGGCAGGAGGCGACCCGGAGATCAGGGGAAGGCGACGCCTCATCACACCTCTGCTACTGTCACTGCTGGCTGTGCAAGCCTCAAACAGCCCTGGGGAGCTGGGCAGCCACCATCTGAGGCTTACATGTGCCTCGGGCCAGCCCTGGGAGGCCGGGGGGGGGGGGAGGAGATGGGAGGGCTGAGGGAACTGGAAAACTCTGGAGGCAGGCATGTAGAGCAGCTGGATCCGGGCCTGGCCTTGCCTTACACCTGCTGTCCTGGTGGGGCTGTGGGCACTGCCATCTCTGAGGGTGTGACAGTCAATTAGCACATTCCCTCCTTATTGGCTGTGGGTACTGCCATCTTTGAGACAGCATGAGGGTCAATTAGCATAGGATACTTTGTGTAGTATATAAATGTCAATGGACACTTGGGTTGCTTTGACCTTAGCTATTGTGAATAATGTTATGAATGCTTGTCTACAGCATTTGAGTCTCTATTTTCAACTCGTTTGACTATACACTAAGAAGTAAATTTGCTGGATCATATGGCAATTTTTGCTTAATTTTTGAGGGATACTATTCTTTTAATGGTTAAAAAAATCTTTGTTTCCTTTCCTTATATAATTTTTAATAAAATTTGAAGAGTTTTACCTCTATTGTTTTACATTGCATCTTCTATATATTATTAGCTCATATCCCCTGTCTATTTGAGTTTTTTTCTTGATGTTTTTATAAAAATCTGAATTCACCCCATGTTGGACACCTATTCCTTTTACCTGGTGAGACTATTTTCTCTTTCTTACTTGGATTTTAAAAAGTTAAGTTAGCTAGAGTTGGTTTCTATTGTTTATAATCAGACTTGATAGAATATCTAGATTATATAACTCCTAGTCAGATTTTATGTAAAATGTTTCCCAGTTTATTGACTCCCTTTTAATATTAGTTTGAAACTTTTAAAATATTAGAAAAAATAATAATTTTATAGAATTAAAGCTCTAAATATTTTAAATGACTTTTTAATTCCTTCAAAGCTAATAAATTACCCTTTCTTCACCAGGTAATAATTACTCTTCACTTTCAATTTTTATTACATGCTCCAGTTTATGCCAATTTTCCATCATTCCTAAATATGTTAATTTTTCGTATTTTCAAGTAGCAAACTGTAGTTATATATATATATAACTACAACTCTCTAGGCCTTGAGAAATACTTAATCTTAGGGTATAATAGATACTTTCCACTTGTGTGGGAACCATTCCAAATCTCCAAGAGATAATGATGTTCTACAAATATTATATTTTAGGAAGGAAGGAATTTGTGGAAGCATGTGCACAACTATTCTTTGTTTCTCTTATTTATTTCTCTTATTTCTTCTTTTTTTTTTTCTTTCTAGTGCAGCAAGAATGAGAACCACATAGCAGAGTGCTTCTAACTTCTAGGAGGGAAGCAAAGTCCTTGTGGGAAAAGTGCCCACGTCAGGAGCAAGGGCCGAACAGGAGTGTGAAATGAGAGAGCATGAATTTGGGTAAGGACAACAAGTACTGGAGGCTCACTCTTGGCTTCATGAGAAGGGGTCTAACCTGAGAGCTTAAAGCAGAGTTGTAAAAACAGTAATAACAATAGTGTAAAATGTTCTCATTACCTCAGATCTTACAAAGAAGAGGAATGTCTGCAGCAGGTGACCGCAGAGCTGCTCTGTTGAAATCCAGAGCATCTGATCCCTTCTTACCCTGCCGCCATCTCTGCGATACCGTTGGGACTCCAGGATTCTGCAGGACACCATTTGAAGCCAACTAGTTTACAGGAAAAGAGGCATCCTGCATCATACATCATCACAGTTGGTGCCCAGGAGAGAATAGTTGACAGAGCTTAAATAACACTTCTCTCTGGAGGCGTTTTGATTGGAATAGGGATCAAAGGGACTGAGCCTTGATAGAAGAATTTCATAAATCAGAGTGAGTGGAAGAACTGGCCGGGGATGGAGGTGGTAGCAGGCATAGAACCAATTCATTTGCCCTAAAATCATGTTATGTGTCCTGTCACCTACTTTCTGGATGAAGTGCTGGCCACAAACAATTTGTGGTGAGTCATTATCATCACAAGACACTTGATACGTTTCTAGAAACCTTCATTAATTTCTTCTACATAAATTAATCCTAATCCTACCAAACAGGTCACCTCATGTATAGACTTACGAATAAATATGCATTTGAAATTATTCCCACGAAAGACTGGGAGGTAACATTTGAAAACATTTATGACAAATTAGAAAGAAGAATTTAAGATTTTCTCCAAGTTAATCAAACCAGGTTAACATATTTAAAACGAAAATGGCAAGTAGTGATTATTTAGTGCCCGAGAGCCTGACAGAGGGTTTTGTTTGTAGACTCAGCCAAAGAACTGAATGTTCCATAATGTCACCGAAGAACGAAATGTCATCTGGTGAAATTAATGGCTGATAAATTTAGAGCCAGGCGAGGAAACTATTACTTTGCACCACATTTAGCCAACCCGTGAAACCCACTGCCACAGGAGGTTAAGGAGTTGATCGCTGCCATTGGATTTAAAGCAGAATAAATAACTTTATGACTAATAAATGCCAAGGCCAGCTCTTCATGCTAAAATAAAAGGGGTAATCAAAGGACGTATTTGAGAGTATAGGCCGATTGCTGCAGGGACCTTTTCCCGGCCAACAGTGACATGAAATCAGCTGTACAGAAAACAGAAAGCATTTTGCCCCTCTGCTGGGGCTAGGTATTCCCCCTGTAAAAGCAGAGTTCTACAGGCTGGCCCAGGAGGAGGGCGGCTGTGGAATTACATATGTAAGACGGTCAGAGAAGTACCTCTACTGATCTCCCCGCCCCCCACCAGGAGCTAGGCAGGACCAACAACCAAACAAACACAGTCCACACTTTGCTCTTGCCACCCTTAGTTACCTATTCCACCATTCTCAAACGTTTCCAGGCTGGGGTTCTATCCTGCTGACTAAAATAAGTGTTGGGTTTCCCCCTGCTCCACCATCCGAGCACCTGCTTCCGGTAGTCCATTCTGCGCTCTTATCTTCAGCAAATGAAGGTTCACTATTTCTGAGCGTCTGTTTACAGCTCCTAAGCATTGCTCCCATCCTGATTATCTGGATCATGAAGAAATCTGAAGGATCCCTAAACACATTCCTTTTACACTGGTGTCAAAGGTCAAAAGTCAAAAAAATATATAGATAGGTAATGTAACACCAGGTTGGTAATGTGTACAGCACTCCAAGTATAAGAATATTTAACTTCCAAACATAGAATCAACATTTATTTTTACTAAATTAGAAGTGCATTGCAAAATCTAAACAGATTATTTTGCATTACAGATTACATTTAAAATAAAAAGATTAATTGACAAATTTCTAATTCCAATTTCTTGGATTTAGAATTGAAAAACTAACATTTTTTTCCTGCAAAAGATGTAGTAGGTCTTGTATTTCTCTTTGAAAATGGACAGTCTAAAATCTGGCCTTAAATCCCTTAATTGGGAACAATATTTAGTTTTATTCCATTCCATAATGGAGAACAGATGTACCCAAATGCAGTTACTTCCAAACATAGTTTGGTTTTATATTTAGAGTAACTACTCTCAAGACATTTGAAGCAATCTAATTTTCTAACACCATCATATTTAGCTCTCAGTATCATATACTGCTCTATGATTTTATTTGACAACAATTCACTCTAATATTCATTATATTAATTGTGAGAGACAATGTGAACAACACTACTTTATTCTAATAAATTTAAGTAAAGAACCATGTTTGGAATTGGATCCCCAACTCTGAAATTGGAGAATTCCTATAATTTCCTATTCTGAAAACTGATTTCAAAGTGTGGGAAATTATTCCTTGCCAAAGAAACAATTTTCCTAAGAAAATACCAATCAAAACACATGTTTCAAAATTATTTATAAACTCTTCTACATTTGTATTCATATTTATAAGCTCCATGTAGGCCCAAACCTGGTGAGATTGGGCCTAAACAGGTACTCAGATATCCATCTCACAATCCAGGACTGCTTGCTCCCAACCACTCACCTGCCTGCCTGCCTGATTGCCCCTAACCACTCTGCAGCCAGCCTGATTGACACCTAAATGCTCCCTGCCGGCTCAATTGCCCCTACCTGCCTTCCCCTGCTGACCTGGTTGCCCTTAACTGTCCTCCCCTGCAGGCCTGGTTCCCCCCAACTGCCCTTCCCTGTAGGACTGGTTTCCTACAAATGTCCTCCCCTGCAGGCCTAGTTACCCCCAACTGCCCTCCCTTGCAGGCCTGATCACCCCCAACTGCCCTCCCCTGATGGCCTGGTCATCCATAACTTCCCTCCCTTGACAGCCTGGTCACACCTAACTGCCCTCCCCTGCTGACCATCTTGTGTCCAAATGGGGGAAGCCATCTTTGACCACATGGGGGCTACCATTTTGTGTGTTGGAGTGATGGTCAATTTGCATATTACCTCTTTATTATATAGGACTAAAGGCCCATTGCATAAAATTCGTGCATTGCGGTGGGGGGGGGGGTGTCCTTCAGCCCAACCTGCACCCTCTCCAATCTGGAACCCCTTGAGGGATATTCAACTGCCCAATCATCAGGTAGTCAGACATCCCTCTCATAATCCAGGACTGCTGGCTCCTAACCACTTGCCTGCCTGATTGCCCGTAACTGCTTCTGTCTGCCACTGATGACCCCCTAACCCCTCCCCTGCCAGCCTGATCAAGCCTAACTACTCCCCTGGCAGCCCACCCAATTGCCCCTAACCACCCTCCCCTGCCGACCTGGTCACCCCTAATTGCCCTCCCCTGTAGGCCTGGTCCCCTCCAACTGTCCTACCCTGCAGGTATGCATCCCCCAACTTCCCTTCCCTTTAGGCCTGATCACCCCCAACTGCCCTACATTGCAGGCCTGGTCCCTCTCAACTGCCCTCCCCTGCTGGCCTGATCGCCCACAACTGCCCTCCTCTGCCAGTCATCTTGTGGTGGCCATCTTGTGTCCACATTAGGGGAGCCATCTTAGAAAACATAGGGGCAACCATCTTGTGGGTTGGAGTGATGGTCAATTTGCATATTACTTTTTTATTAGATAGAATTGCCACCTTACAATACTGAGACCCAGTGTTGCCAAAACATCTGGCTATTTCTAGAAAGGCTAGATGCCTAGATTTTTGTCTCAAGTTTTAAATGTAGCTAATTAAATTTAAATATATATATATATATATATATATATATATATATACACACACACACACACACACAGTATACCACTACACACTTATTAGAAGGACTATAATTCAAAAGATAATAAATAATGGTGAGGATGTGGAGAAACTGGAACCCTTATAACTTTGCTGGCTTGAATGTATAATAACACAGCTACTTTGGAAAACAAGTCGGCAGTTTCTTAAAAAGTGAAATATAAACTTAACATACAATCTGCTAATCCTACTCCTAGGACTTTATCCAAGAAAAATGAAAATGTTTGTCTACACAGAGGCATTTTTGAAAAGTTTATATCAGCATTATTAATAATAGCCCAAACTACAGTAGAAACTATTCAAATGTCTGTCAATTGGTGGATTAATAAACAAAGTGTAGTATATCTATATACTATGTTAGAATATTAGTCGAACATAAAAAGGATACCTACCATTATACATTATAACTTTAACTTACAACAATTTGCATTTTATCCAAGAGCCTGATGCAAAAGTCTACATATTTTATGTCTGCATTTATATGAAATGTCCTGAATAGGAAGATCTATACATACAGAATGTGGATCAATAATTGCCTAGGGCTTCTGAAAGTGGTGGAGCTGGAGAAACATGGGGAATGTCTGATAATGGGTAGGGGATTTCTTTGGGGAATGATAAAAACTTTCTAAAATTGATTGTGGTGATCACTCAACAGCTCTGTGAATATACTAAAAGCCATTGAACTATATACTTTAAATGAATGAATTGTATAGTAAATCTATCAAAATAAAGTATATTTAAGAGAAAATGGTATGAAAATTTGTAGGACAGGAAACAAACAAGAGGAGCCAGAAAAGAGTGAAAAGAGAGCAGGAGTGAGACAAGTAACCTAGGTATTAAATATTATGGCCTCATGAGCAAAGGCAAAGTGCAGGATTGGTGGAATGAATGATTGAGGGGTTCACCCCTGTCTACCCAGAACTAAATGCTTGATGAATAGAAGATAATGTTTGACAGCATCATTAAGAAGGAGTAGCATTAACATTGATGTGAGTGGGATCTCAGTGTAGATTTAACTTGATTTAGAGGAATCCTATCTAATAAAGAGGGAATATGCTAATTGACTGCCCCCACTCTCAAAGATGGTGGCACCCACAACCATTAAGGAGGGAATATGTTAATTGATTGACCCACCCTCAAAGATGGCAGCACCCACAGCCACAAGATGGCGACACCCAGTCCCCTCAAACCTGCCAAAGTGGCAGGCACACCCAGCCACTCCTTGCGCCTGCCTCCGGGGTCCTCCAGTCCCTTCAGCCCCCTAGCCATCCAGGGCCAGGCCGGCTGAGGCACAGGCAAGCCTCGGATGGTGGCTGCCTAGCCTCCCAGGGCCACCCGAGACTCAGGTAACCAGGGCCGGCTGAGGCTTGTGCTGCCAGCAGTGGCAGCAGCAGAGGTATGATGGAGTACTGCCTTCCCCTGATAGCCAGGTCTCCTCTAGCCCCTGAGGACTCCTGGACTGTGATAGGGGGCAGGCCCGGACCCCCATCCTGTGTATGAATTTACACTAGGCCTCTAGTACTAAAATAACATAGGTGAAGAGGGCCCTGGGATTATCTCATTGATATGCATTCTCTTCCTCTTCCTTTGTAGCCATACAGTTAGTGGAGACTGATCCCTAAAGACAAGCCTTGATTAGTCTTGATCAATCAGAGAGAACCATATCTCCTTCATTAAGTACAGACCTATCCCCCATAAAATGTTGGGCTTTTTACTATATTAGTCCTTGATAATCCATACCATTTTCAGACAACTCCTTTTTCCTACATTAGGCTTTTCCTTTTTGCCCTAAAACACACTAAGCAAATTATTAGAAGCAATAGTAGAAGTAATAATAATTATTTTAGAAATAATTATTTAGAAATAATAAAAGTAGCCAAAACCGGTTTGGCTCAGTGGTAGAGCGTCGGTCTGAGGACTGAAAGGTCCCGGGTTCGATTCCGGTGAAGGGCATGTACCTTGGTTGCGGGCACATCCCCAGAAGGGGGTGTGCAAGAGGCAGCTGGTTGATGTTTCTCTCTCATCGACGTTTCTAGCTCTCTATCTCTCCCTTCCTCTCTATAAAATATCAATAAAATATATTTTAAAAAAAAGAAATAATAAAAGTAGTATTTTTGTGCTTATGATTACAGGCAAAGACATGCTCATCACTTTACACAACACATCATTTTTGTAGTCAGACAGTATCATATGGATCCAATTTAAATTGCATGCAATGTTTAGATAAACCCAAAACAATTGACTTTCCTTATGTATGCCAAATGAGAGGGATAAAGAATTTACAGCTTCAACAACTCTTTTTGTGAACATATACTGGTACCATTACCATATGTTTCAGAGCATTCTTTTGCTCAGCTCTTACTTCATCCTAAAAGTGGTTTTCTATGATGAAATTTTTACTTTTAAGTAAGTTGAAATATAAGATGAAGAGTCGCAAAAGGTTAATTGGTGAAGATTATAGTACAGAAAGGAAAAGAATAAATAAACAAACCCTTATTATATCCTAACTAGAGGCCTGATGCATGAAATTTGGGCACTGGGGTGGCGGGGGGGGGGGGGAGGGGGTGGTGAGTGTCCTTTAGCCCAACCTACACCCTCTCCAATCTGGGACCCCTCTCACAATCCTGGACTGCTGGTTTGCCTGCCTGCCAGCATGATTGCCCCCTAACCATTCCCCTGCCAGCCTGATAGACACCTAACTGCTCCCCTGCAGGCCTGGTTGCCCCCAATTGCCCTCCCCTGCAGGCCTGGTCACCCCCAACTGCCCTGCCCTGCGGACCATCTTGTGGTAGTCATCTTTGGCCACATGGGGGTAGCCATCTTGTGCAAAAGTATGAGGGTCAATTTGCATATTACCTCTTTATTATATAGGATTCATGAATAAACTTGCATTTTTACTTTTAAATTATTGGACTTTTAAAAGTTATGTAAACTTGTCTGCATTTTTCAATTATTATATAACATAATCAGAAATTCTGACTTGAGATGAAATGCATCACTGTTTTTCCATTTAAATTAATGTAAATATATTTTCTATTTAATGACTTTTCCCTTAGAATCAGAAGTTTCAGAAAGGGGTTATTTATTAAACAGGAAATAGGCACCCTGGTCAATGTTGTGAAGTGGTTAGAGCTCAACCCATAGACCGAAGGATCGAGGGTTTTATTCCTGGTCATAGGCGTTAATTGGATTGCAGGTTTGATTCCCAACCTCAGTTGGGGCATGTACAGGGGGCAACCTACCAATGTTGCCCCCTCCCTCTTTACCCTCCTAACCCTCCTCTCCCTCTTTTCCTTCCACTTTCTCTAAAAATATCCTCATAAGCCAAAACCGGTTTGGCTCAATGGTAGAGCGTCGGTCTGTGAACTGAAAGATCCGGGTTCGATTCCAGTCAAGGGCATGTACATTGGTTGCGGGCATATCCCCGGTAGGGGGTGTGCAAGAGGCAGCTGGTCGATGTTTCTCTCTCATTGACGTTTCTAGCTCTCTATCTCTCTCCCTTCCTCTCTGTAAAATATCAATAAAATATATATTTTTTAAAAAGAAAATATTTAAAAATATCCTCATGAGGATTAACAACAAGAACAACAAAACAAGGAACAGGTATATTTCAAGTAACTAAGTCAGAGCATTTTATTTCTCTGGCTATAGGATTTGGTGCAGTGATTGCCCACTAAGAAAAGTTCAGTAAACTTTTATAGTTAAGGAAGGGACTGGCTATCTTTCCCAGAATGTGGATAATGAAGCATGTAACTCTGCAAGTAGCTGGCAGCCATTCTGTGACTATGTCAGGGTGATAGATGGATTTGGATTTAAGTTGACATCATGAAAGGCAGAGTGAAAGAGACAGAAATAAATCTATGACTTTGATGATATAATTCATCTGCTAAATCAAACTAAACAGAAAATCACCCTATTTCTGGAGTTTCTAGTTAAGTCTCTTTAATGCAAATTGATCTGGGTTTTCTGTAAGTTACAACAGGACGTATCATAAATTGGGTCTGCTGTTTCCAGAAGTATGACCGATTACTTGAAATCCCTTCAAGATTTACAGGGCTAAATGTTTTCAAAATCTTTCTCAGAGCATAGCTGAGCTGGAAGTTAAGAAACAGAAACAGAGGAGGCAGCAATGAGAAAGTATGACACCAGGAGGATTAGGTAGACACCGGAGCTGGCATCATCCCTGAGGGAGCTGGCATCATCCCTGAGGGAGCTGGCATCATCCCTGAGGGCACTTGCCAATTAAAATAGCCTCATCTGGGTTTTAATGGCCATGTGTTCAGGAAAGAGAAGCCAAAACAAAGGGCCAGAGCGGAGTGGAAGGTAGGGTCAGAGATGCCTGCATGAAACCAGGATCACTTAAAGAACAGTCCCCACCGTGGGTGAATAAGAAAACAAATTCTATCCATGGAAGCAAAGATGCTTGTCTCAACCTCCCCTCTAGATGGTCTAGATAGTCTCTCTTCCTTGAGATTTCTAAACCATTAGCCGTACTCACATGGGTTGTTTGCCTCAGAAATTTATATTACTTGGGGGGGGGGGGGGACAAAAAAACATCCAAACTGAAAATTAAAGGGATATTAGGTTGGTAATGCCTCAGGCACTACTGTTAATAAAGATATGCACTTTAAAAGCAGGCCTCAAAGAATTCTTACAGATATAAATCCAAGGATTATGAAATCACAACAAAAATGATTACCACAGGAGGAAACAAGCAACCATGAACAAAAGTCATCATAAATAACATCTGCAGAAGCAGCTGTACATTAATAAAAATACAACATTCAAAACTTCTGGAATGCAGCCAAAAGTCTTGAGGGAAATTTAAAGCCAAAAATACTTACATTAGGGGGGAAAAAGCAAAACTCAAAAGTCAATTGCATAAGCATTTTACACAAGACATAAGAAAAAAAGAAGAGTAAAATAAACCAATAATGTAGAATAAAATAATAAAGATAAGAACAGAAAAATATGAAGTAAAAAACAAAGATATGATAGGTTTACCAAAACCAAAAGTGGTTCTTTAAAAATAATAATAATAAAAAAGTAATGAAATTGACAAGCCTCAGGCAAGATTGGTTAAGGAAACATAAGACACATCACAATACATTGGGAATGCTAGAGTGTAAAAAGGCAAGAGAGATCAAAATGTTAATGTAGTATAAATAGCTTTAATACCAACACATTTGAAAAGTTAGATGAATGAACAAAATACTTTAGAAACTTACCAAACTTAACTCAAATTGGAACAATTATCAGTAGTTCAAAATTCTCCCATACAGAAAATAGTAGGACCAGATGATTTACAGGAAAGTTCAACAAAATAAAAAAACCCAAAAAAACAGGTAATTACAAACTTAAATTTCCAATAAACAAATAAAATGGAAAGCTTTCCAATGCAGTTTATGTATCTAAGTTATTTTGTTATCAAAAGTAAAGAGAGTAAAGGGGGGAAAACAGGCCAACCTTTTTAAAAAATATATTTTTATTAATTTCAGAGGAGAAGGAAGAGGGAGAGATAGAGATAGAAACATCAATAATGGGAGAGAATCATTGATTGGCTGCCTCCTGCACACCTCCTACTGGGGATCGCACCCACAACCCAGGCATATGCCCTTGACCAGAATCGAACCTGGGACCTTTCAGTTCGCAGGCCAATGCTCTATCCACTGAGCCAAACTGGATAGGGCAAAACAGGCCAATCTTAATACAGGAGCTAACAGCTTTCTAAAGAAGTGCTAATAAAATTCAACAATGCATTAAAAGGGTACTCATCACTGAGTACAAATATTCTAGGAAAACAAATTGATTTAACCTTAAACATTTTATTAAGTAACATCACATTAACATAAAAAAGAGAAATCATAACTTAAGTAGATGCAGAATAAGCAGTTGATAATATTTGATATAAATTTTCATTGGATAAATATAAAAAGGAATTTCTCTAACCCGAACAAGAGTGTGTATAGCAGCCTTATAGCAAACATTATAATCAATGGTAAACCAAATCAATGGTAAACCATTAGAATTGTTCCTAATATAACTATTTCTATCTAACATTAGACTAAATATCAGAGTTGGTGCAATAAGATTTTTTTTTTAAAGAAAAGCTATAAGGACTGAAAAGAAAGTAAATTGTTATTCTTCAGAGGTAATATGATTGTGGAGGAAAATGGAAAGCCCAAAGGAATCTACACAAATATTTATAATTAATCATAGATTTTTAGCAAAGTTACCAGTTACAAGATCAACAACCAAAAGTCCGTGGCATTTTTGTATAGCAGCAAGCAGCTAGCACATGAAAATTAAAGCATATACTATTTATAATCAATAAAAATGTAAAAGTACCCAGGAAAAGATGCTAACAGAAAATATGCTACAAAACACATCTTTTGGTTTCTTTTTTGTTTGTTTTGGTCATTTGTGGTTTATTCCTTACAACAAATCAAACAGAAACTTAAGCTGACATTTACTAGTAAGCGGGGTTCCAGAAAGGAGTTGAGGCAAACGGAAACTTCTTAGACAGACTGTCAACCAATCCTTATTTTTTAGCCCCAACTGTATTCCACAGCCAGAATTACCAGGATCATGAATTCCTGAGTCTTTGCCAATCCTGAAATGTAAATTTAGTGTGCCCCTAGACTTTCCCGATGATAGTTTATTATTCCGCTTTCTTGCTTCTGCTAAATCAGTTACCACATCTGGCTACCCTCCAGATCCCACTATCTTCTTTCTCACTCTGCTTTGGAGAGTTTATACTCCTCCTTCCAAACCCCCATAACACACCCTATCCCCAAATCCCTCTACTGCTATTTGAGAGAGGCTCTGGAAGGACACAGAGGTAAGCTTATGTATTCCACTCACCATTTTTTACCAGATGCCCACTTTAACATTCTATGAGCATGTCCTGGTAGGAAACAGTTATTCACTTGGAAATCGAATAAATGGGGGTATTTCCTTGGTAACTGAGGAAAAAACATGCTTTGTTTTGTTTGCAGCTGGGCAGATTGCCCTAGAATCTCTAACCAGTAGTCAGCAATCACATTAATTGACTTGGCCAATATACCACATTTATTTAACCTAGGTCGAGGGTATTATTAGTGACTGAGTCAGGCCAAGTCTAACAAATGGGTTACAGAGGGGAACCAAAATGTTGCTCTCTGGGGCCTGTTGAAATGTGGCCTTCTTCTCATAGGTGAGAAAAATCCAAGGCATTCCGCCAACTGCCTCAAAAAAGCAGAAGTGCATCCCAAGGCTTTATAAGGTATGTAAATAAGGCCTGTAATAACGCAGTGATGTGTCCCTTCCCTTCTTCCTGAAACTGGAAAAAAGGTACAATGCAATGGCATGCCTTTTAGATTTCACCCTTTGCAACTGATTTTTTTAAAATTTATTTCAGAGAGGAAGAGAGAGAGAGAGATAGAGACATCAATGATGAGAGAGAATCATTGACTGGCTGCTTCCCGCATGCCTCCTATTGGGGATTGAGCCCACAATCTGGGTATGTGCCCTTGACTGGAATCAAACTTGGGACTCTTTAGTCAACAGGCTGACACTCTATCCTCTGAGTCAAACCGACTAGGGCACAACTGATGTTTTAAATTCATTATTTGCTATTGCTGTTCTTTTTCAAGTATTGTATGATTGCTTATAATCCACAGTTTTAGTAATAATACTTGTTGATGATGATTTTAAAAGATAATAATTATAAGAACTTGACTAATTTAGGCTGTGTATCCTTATCTATAGCTAAATAAAACTATGCTCTAATTTCCTTAAAACTTGTAATTCAGCACAGAATCAAATCTTTCCTTTCATCCTCAGATCCTCTGCCCTTGAGATCAAACTAATCCTCTATGATTTTCTTCCGTTTAATTCCTTTTCAAATCATGAACCTTTTTCTCAGAACTTGTCAGTGAGAGTCCCATAGCACATTCTGGGCAGCATTTTAAATCTACACTAATAAAAGAGTAAGATGCAAATTGACCATATCTTCATGATGCTCACCAACCAATCATGAGTGAGTATGCAAATTAATCCACATTTTTGTGGGGTTAATTTGCATATGCAGGTGCCAAGCAGCCACTCCGGACACCTCTGGGCAGTGTGGGAAGGCAGAAAATCGGTTCCAGGCCAGAGCAAAATGGCGAATCTGGCCAGAGTGATGGCAGTACTGGCAGCCAGGGGAAGGAAGGCCCATTCTTGCACAAATCTTTGTGCATTGGGCCTCTAGTGTTAAAATAATTGATCTAATGACCATTGATCTAGGAGGTTAGGATTTTGTTTCTGCATGTATCACAAGATGGCCCTGTGCCCTTAGCCCCAGTATTTTCCCTCTTGTCAATGAAAATAGTATTTATAATCCATCTCTTTATCTTTATAAAAGGTGTATAAGATAAAAACTAATGATGTCAGTACATATTACTATTCCTAGTTCTTGATACTGAGTACTGAAACATTATGAAAAAGAGAATGAGTACAAATAAATGGGAAAGGGGAAAAAGAATGATGTGAACATAAAGGAATATAAGGTGACTTTTCTAGAGGAAAGTAGAGATAGACATTTTTAAGAAGTGTCTGTCCACGTAAGTGATGTAGAAAAATCATCATGAGCTGCACAAACAGGCTTAACACAAAGACTGACAATACAGCAAATAAAAAGAGGACATTATTATCAACAGTTGGCAAAATGCAAAGTGAAAAGCTTATTTCATAGAAATAACGATTTTAAACATGCTTAATAAACGATATTTTAATGTTCAGAAAAGAAAAAATGCCACGCTGCTGTATTTACGCTTTTAATTGCATTTTTTAAATTGAACTTGCACTTGTTTCAATCAGCGTACCCTCCTTGAAGCCTTTTCCAACTTCCAAACCAAAATTAATTACTCTCTCCTTAAGGTTTCAAAGGCCTTTGAACTTACTTTTCTTGTAGCATTTATACTTACCATCTTCTGTATTATCCCCCCACTCATACCACCACCACCACCACCACCACCACCACCACCACCACCGAGGCTCTGAGCTCCTCTAGGAAAAATATTGTGACTTATATTTTTAACCTTGGTGCTAAGGTACATGATACTAACAAAAGAATATTTTCTTTTTTAATTTGTTAATTATTGGCTTTAATGTAAACATTTAACATGTGTATTTTACTTATGTCTATCCACCCTCATTTAAAAGTATGTTTGTAATTTATTTTAATTAAGATGTAATCTCTTTCTAAAATTCCAATATGTTGCACCAAGAGCCATGGCATAAAATGATAATTATATCTATTTTCATTTGGTGATTTTCCTCATAAACAGATAATTCTTTATTAGTATGAAGAATACACTAATATAATAGATTTAGTACTCCAAAGCTAAGTGTCCCCGGTATAATAATTTTTAAAAGTCACTTGTACCTTACTACAAAATACTTCACATTTAGCCATTGGCAATGCCCTGTTTCATTGACCAACTTTCTAAATTTGAGATGTATGTTTGGAAAGCATCAGAGAAAAATCTATACCAAAGTTTCAAGAAACAGTTACTCTTTACATTCCCAAAAACTGTCTAAAACAATCTAATACTCCTACAGTCCTACCATCTTCTTTTTTTTTTAAATATATTTTATTGATTTTTCACAGAGAGGAAGGTAGAGGGACAGAGAGTTAGAAACATCGATGAGAGAGAGACATCGACCAGCTGCCTCTTGCACACCCCCTACTGGGGATGTGCCCGCAACCAATGTACATGCCCTTGACCAGAATTGAACCTGGGACCTTTCAGTCCGCAGACCGACACTCTATTCACTGAGCCAAACCAGTTTCAGCCCTACCATATTCTAACAAAGCCTTTTTCTATTTTTGTAACCGAATCACTTAGGGTGGAGTTTAATCCTTACCTACCTTGTACAGAAATCTAGTCTAAATTAAGTAGTATTATAGGGAAGCTCTAAGGTGTGTGCCTTCATAATCACACTCCATGTCCACAGGGTTGGAAACATACTTATAGCTGATGATATAAAGCAGCCTTGGGCTGGTGATAGGTTATCATTAAAAAGATTAAGGCTTGCTTTGACACGGGCTGACACTGAAAAATTAGATTAAACGTTAACCATTGGAATGCTGCAGAAAATAAAAAGTAAGGCAGAGACAAATGGAGTTAAATTAGAGCAAGTGGGTGTTAAAGGCATGTTGGAATTATTTCCAACTCAGTTTAGAAATGTTTCGTTCAATGGCTAAAAAAGCACTGGCATAAATTCTCATCTAAGATTACAAAATGCAGAAAAATGCCTTAGGTGGAAAATTTCATCTTTCAAGGTAAGAATTATGCTACTGGAAACTTTTTTTTTAAGAGAGAAATGACTAATCCTGGCTCTTTTTTAAAACACTTTTCAGCCTCATAGCACTTGAAAAACATGCTAATAAATACTTAAAAATCAAGACCTGTTAAGTCTCAGGAGGCAGATTTATTTTTCTCTCAGCATATTTGCTGAAAATTAACTTACAGGTCTGAGTATCATAGGTTAAGGCTGATTAAAAAGCTTTTTGATGGCTGACAAGGGATGTACCCAAGGTATATTCAGTGAGCTGCAGGTCGTTGACAAGAACCAGGATAAGTACCCACCAATTTTTTTCCACCTACATCTCTGTGCTGTGTGGACCACCTACATTTGAGTCACAATGGGGTTCAGAGTTAGGGGTAGAAGATACAGAAAATGGCAAGTTTCTGGCCCCAAATCCAGACCTACTATAGCAGAAACTGAGGGTGGTACCTAGGAACAAACACCCCTATCGATTTTCATTACTTACCAAAGTTTGAGAAGCACTGACCTATTTCTTGACCATTCTCAATATTCTCAAGACTAGACCATTTATTTTCACTGACAAACACCATTAACCTAAGTGCAGTTGGGTGGTGGACATTATCAGAATTTGAGATCTTCATTCTAGAAGGTCTAGTATGTCCCACAAACATGAAAACAAATAGGTTCACTCTGCCTGAAATGCCTCTATTACCCCCTCACTGCTAAATCCCTTCCTTTTCATTCTCAAGACCCAGTTGTCCTATTTCCTGCTCTTAAACCTACAGTAAAGTTGGTTTTATTCTCCTTTAGGCCATTATGTGGATTCACTATGAAATATACAAGCTGTAGGAGTACTATTATAGTACAACTGAAACTGTCTTCCCTGCAAGACTATACTTAATGGCAAAAAGAATTTATCATTTTATCCCTACTTTCTAGCCTAGTACCTGGCAGAGTAAAACCCAGTAACTCCTGTGTACTCAGTTCACAGGCCTCCAGGAGGTGATTGCATTTTGAAAACAATGTGAATTGTGGAGAAATAATGAAATTAAAACACAATATAATAGTATTTGAGAGCCTTAGAGACCTACCTACATTGCCTATAACAAGCACTTAGAGTGATGCAATGGTAAATTCATCCCTTTTGGGATAAATTAAAGGGTAAAACTGGGAAGTTCAATAATTGTAACAGATAGAAATTTGGTTTTTCTCCTTTTCCATTTCTGAGGCCTCAGTAAAGACAGTTAAATATCTGCTAGTTAACTCAATGCCTTTAAGAATGTTAATTTTGCCCTAACTGATTTGGCTCAATGGATAGAGCATTGGCCTGGAGACTGAAGGGTCCCAGGTTCCATTCTAGTCAAGGGCATATACCTTGGTTGTGAGCACATCCACAGTAGGGGGGCGGGGGTGCAAAAGACAGCTGATAGATGTTTCTCTCTCATTGATGTTTCTAACTCTCTATCCCTCACCCTTCATCTCTGTAAAAAAAAAAAATTAATAAAATACATATTTTTTAAAAAGAATGTTAATTTTCACTTTCAGCCATTAACTTCTTAGTCTTTGATAAGTACAAGTATAAAGACTGTTTCTTTAATGCTTCAATGCACATGAACTATGTGCAAACATATTTCATGTTTTCTAGAATTGAAAAAGTCTAATATCTCTAATTCCACACTCTAACCCCCCTAGTTTTACATATTCCTCTACCTATAGACTTTATCATCTATAGTTTATGTTTTATATTACTAATTGTCATTATATCCTGCTAAATTATCATTATATCCTGCTAAATTATCATATTTCTGTGATTCTAAGATGAACATTTTCCCTCACATTTTCACATGGCAGAAATCAGGATTGTCTTGATATTAATCATATCTTATTTTTAATGAGTTACATAGTACCTTTATTCTTACCCATAATAAACCTAAGCAACTCCAAAGATCTCAAACACTATAACTAAAGCTTGCCAAACATGTAGCAAAATATATATTTAGCACATAAAGTATTTACTTGTAAAAGAAATAAAGAAAAAAATCAATAAACTTCTGAATTTATATCTTCCAGGGATAATATAGGAAACACAACACTTTATTTCATAAGCGATTCTATGAAATAAGGCCACAAAGTTTAATGTATATCTATCTTTTCCCTTCAACCCAAATCTATGACTATGAATAGTATATCTTCAGAAATTAAAGAATTACTGGAAGTTGTTTTCTAAACTACAAACACAGGCAACTCCTCTTTGGGTTAAGAAATATGGCTTATGTTAGAAGTATTTGAATGAGATAGGTTTCCCCAGAACTAGGAAGTGAGATAAGCCTTAGTAGTTAAAATTAGTTAAAATGAACCCGCAATGTTTATAAGTAGTCATCTGTAGAAGTCATCCATCCTAAGAAATGATTTAACCCATCCTGGCTAGAAAACTTTGGCAATAAACAATTCAGTCAAGGTGACTATAAGATAATTATAAAGAAGCCGATCTGGAGCAGAGATAGCCAAGTGCAAAGGCTTCCATAACTGGATGCCTTCTCAGGAGATGAGATGAGAGGATTCTAGATAAGGAAAGCCAGACTCTAAAGCAAAACTTTGGAGAGTTTATCTCTTGTGGCATAAATACTGAGTCTGGCGGACCCAAATATTTCAATCCTGAAAAAGCTGTATTTCCTTTCGTGAAGCAGGGGTCATTCACAAGGCTTGACCATATCCTAAAAAGTTCACTGTGCTCTGATTTTATTCTCACCAAGAAAAGATGTTATCCTTTTTTTAAAAAAATCAATAATGCATTCTGTTGATTTAATTGTGGGTTTTTTGGGGAAATGCATTATCAATGTTAGAACAATATATCTGACTTAAGAAACATTGAACTGTGAAATAGAAACTAGAATGAGAGAGCTATGGTGAGCAGAGATTATTACTTGCTTTTCTCCAACATCTATTTTTCCTTTTCTGCTTAGTAGCAAAGTACTGATTTAATCCAGGACAGCAATACATGCTAGCATTTGTAGATTAAAAATTTAAGACTCTCTCACTAGTTTTGATCATAATCCAGGTAAATGTGACATCAGTGAAATCCAGTGGAGATTTGCTTTCCTTCCTCTTCTGCCTTCACTCCTCCCTCCCTGTTTTGTGCTTTCTGAAATGCAGAAGGCATGGTTAATGTGTTAGCCCCTGGGGCTTTCAAACAGTCTCAAAGATTGGAGCTACATACTGAAGATAGCGGGGCAAAACTGAGCACAATTATTCAATCCACTGCCATTCTCAATAAAGGTCTGTTAGATTGAGTGAATGAATGAAGTAGCAGTTACAGCTGATATGTGTGGTGACCGTCTAACTGAATTAGACACTGCAAGTGTCAGAGAAATGCCAGAAAATAGGTACAAAAATTCTGAGATCTGTAAGCGTGGAAGTAAGCGGGAGCAGAGTGATGTTTGGTTAGTCCTGGTGTAGGAACCAGGCCCAGCAGGTGTGATGGATGAGCAGAGCAAGCAAATACAAAGAAGACATTTTAGGGTCAACAGGGTACTACAAAGAAGAAGTATCACCATCTCAGACAGAAACTACAAAATTATCTATTGGTTCCAAATGAACCTGGGCTAGCTACCATCTTAACCCCCTCCTTACCAAAATTTTATCATTACTTCTTTGTTTTTTTCTTTTATGGATATTTATTATTCATATTTTTATCTTTTTATCTTCTTAAAGAAGACCCTTTAACATTTCTTGTAGCATTACTTCTCGAGAAATATGTTCCCATAAGAAATACCTCTGACTTTATAAGGATACTCTAAAACTTGATTGACTTTATGGAAATTCACTTTGACAGAAAGCATCTACCGTATTTGCCGGCGTATAAGACGATTTTTTGGCCCTGAAAAATACTGTATTTGCCGGCGTATAAGAGACTGGGCGTATAAGACGACCCCCTAACATTTCCACTAAAAACACAGAGTTTGTTATATACTCACCGTATAAGACTACCCCCACTTGGAGGCATATTTTTCAGGGCCAAAAAATCATCTTATACGCCGGCAAATATGGTACTTTGCTATGAAATGATATAGTAATGAACCAGACACAAAACTGAGTCTCCCCAAGTAGCTAAGCAACATCCCAAGAATGATTTAAGCACTAGGAAGAATAGAGATCTAAGAATAATCACCACTTGCAGAAAGGAAATATTGCATTATTATGGAGAACATAGGCCCTCGAGCCATTTATCTTGAGTCCAAATCCCAGCCCAATCACTTTCTAAAAAAAGAGTGATAATAACTATACATACCTCATAATCTATTAGTGATAATTAGATAAATTACATGGAGAGTGATTAAAAATAATAAGCACTTAATAAACATTAACTATTATCATAGGCAGATGTTTCTATCGTCTCAGCCTTTGATAGACCAGAAGAAGCAGGTAGCATTTAAAATAATAATTGCTCTAGTTGGTTTGGCTCAGTTAATCAGCCTTTGGACTACTGGGTTTGATTCCAGTCAAGGCCACATGCCTGTGTTGCGGGCTTGATTCCCAGTAGGGGGCGTGCAGGGGGCAGCCAGTCAATAATTCTCATCATTGATATTTCTAACTCTCTTCCTCTCTGAAATAAATAAGAATATATATATATTTTTAGAATTGAAAAAAACAACAACACAAAAACAGAATGATCAATATAGGTTGAAATGCTTCTCTAGTGGAGAAGTCAGCTTTAATAAAGAGATAGACACTCAACTGTGTACACACATATCTGTCTAAAAAAATATTTTCAGAATGAACACAAATACACATTCTTGAAATTCTTCCAGCTTTTTCTTCTGGGAAGGAATATTCCAGGTGTAAACAACTTGGCAGTTTTATTTTTGAAAGTATATTAGAAAATAATTCTTTATGACTCTTTATTGGTTACATTTAAACATTCATATTATCAAATAATATGAAAACCAGTAAATAAACACTGAGAGCATAAGCATATCTTTATGATGATTTCTAAAAAATAAATAGCTTACATGTTACCTCTTTGAAGAAGCCCTTCCAGATTTTTCTAAATGAAATTAACTTTGTTCTCACATTTTCTATACAATTTGGTTATATACTCATCCTAGCCTTCTTGATATTAATTTTTTAGAAATCAGTATCCCCATTAGATTATGAGTTCTGGTACATAGGATGTATGTTTTATAATAATAAAGATTATTGTGACTGATCTTTAAATATTTTGTATAGTTTATAAGCAGCCCCTACATGTTTTTTCTCATTTTTCTTTATTCCCCCTCTCATAAAAGTCTTGTAATAGCTTTGCATTCTTGTCAGCACCACATATAATACTTTGCATTTAATAGACCTTCAAAAATATTTCTGGCTTAATTAAAATTAAAACTGGATTATGTGTATTACATTAATAGGATCCCAATCCCCTGAATTTTTATTACCTCTAAAGCAATTAAGAGAGGGAAAGGAGATTTTGAATGGTTTCACTTAGTTATTTGTATACCACCAATATATTCCAATATATACCACCAATTTTAATTTGACCATTAAAATTGCATATAATGACATCTAAACATTTCATTTAAGAGTCTTAAATGTTTATTTATGTGTTAGGTCAGAACATCTTGTTTTCCCTGTTCCTTTTTGATTGCTTACTGGAGTCCCGGTCAGCATAGTATAACCTCCTCATTTGATGGTTGTATTATGAGAGAATGAAGATGAAACCAGCCTTCAAGAAAATTACTCCCTCGGGAACCCAGGACCAAGTCAGTTTTCCCTTCAGAAGACAGAGCTCCCTATAGCCTTTGGGGGCCTGTTTAAATTCTGACGTTTCTCAATTGGAAAATGAACTAAAGCTATCAACCCACATTTCATTACACAGATATCCTTCCATCACTAGTAACTATAGTTGAATTATAATCTCATATGATAGCTACTCCACATGAGAAAAGCTTTCTCACCTATTATCCCCTCAAAGTCGTCTGGTTTCTTTGCCAAGACTCCTCTATTTTCACAAGCAATTTAAAATCACTTACAATTCAGAAAACAGCTCACCTCTTATTTAGTTCTTTAAATCATCCGTAAGCAGATGCTGTGCTATGTCAGAAACCATTTCTTATTTTCACCGGACTCAGGTTGCTAACACGCCTCTGGATTGTAAAACCCATTTAAAATGAAGCAGAATGAAAGGGAAGCTAATATCCAGAATTAGATTTCTTTTCTGATTAAGAACAACATTTGAGACAAGCCCCAGAAGCTAAATCTATAATAATAAAAGCATAGTATGCTAATTAGACCGAACATCCTTCCAGACGACCTTCTGGACAAAGCCAGGGTTGCAAGGGAAGCCCGGGTCCCAGATACCAGAGGGAAACCAGTGCCAGCAGCTGGGGGAAGGAAGGTCTATTCTTGCACAAATTTCATGCATGGAGCTTCTAGTATTATTATAAGGAGAGGTTAAGACCTTTGAAAAATAAGAGTAAAACAGAATAGAGTACCAGAAAAGAAACAATGCATCAAGACATGATTAGTGGTAGGTGCATATAGAAGATATGTAAGAAGAAAGGAAAGAAGTGATCTTTGAATTCCATTTGCAACTCAGATGTTTTTCCTGTGAGCACTGAGGATAGGGTGAATAAAAGAAAAACTCTGCTGTGTTCCCATGGGCTCCTGATGGGCCAGATTCCCTGTTAGGGGATGAGGATGATAATGAATAAGACAGTCCTCACATTCCAATGGTAGAGACATGTGTGTATACTACACAATATTATGGAAATCAGAAATTACAGAAATGCTCAAATTGAGGAAACAGAAACACTGATATATATATATATATATATATATATATATATATATATATATATATATATATTATTGATTTTTTTACAGAGAGGAAGAGAGAGGGATAGAGAGTTAGAAACATCAATGAGAGAAAAACACCCATCAGCTGCCTCTTGCACACCCCCTACTTGGGATGTGCCCACAACCAAGGTACATGCCCTTGACCAGAATCGAACCTGGACAGGCTGATGCTCTATCCACGGAGCCAAACCGGTTTAGGCCAGAAATACTTTTAAAAGAGCTAGGGCAGTAGTCAGCAAATTCATTAGTCAACAGAGCCAAATATCAACAATACAACAAATGAAATTTCTTTTGAGAGCCAAATTTTTTTTAACTTAAACTTCTTCTAACACCACTTCTTCAAAACAAGACTCTCCCAGGCCGTGGTATTTTGTGGAAGAGCCACACTCAAGGGGCCAAAGAGCCACATGTGGCTCATGAGCCGCAGTTTGCCAGTTTGCTGACCAGGGAGCTAAGGGGTCATAAAAGTGGGGGTAATTAATGTAAATGAGGGGGGATTAGAAACATCACCATATAAGGATTAAGATTTAATTTAGGACTTGAAAAGAGTAAGAATTTATGTGGTAGGAAAAGGAGGGAGAGTGCACCCCAGTCTGCGGAAACAGTTAAGGCAGGAAAATGAATGTTACACTCAGGAAGCAGCAAGTAGTCCCCCATGGCTGGAGAGTGGCCAGAAGAGGTGGGAGATGACACCGAAGAGGAGGCTGAACTCTACTGGACCAGAGAAGTTCCTGTGCTAACTAAGTGGCAGCTTCAGGACCCCTCACTCAAAGGAGCCATTTCCATGGTTGGGGGGGCAAGGGGGGAGGTGTTATCCAGTGATTTTGATGTTCAGAATGCTGTATTAGCCGAAACGGGTTTGGCTCAGTAGTAGAGCGTCGGTCTGTGGACTGAAAGGTCCCAGGTTCAATTCCCATCAAGAGCATGTACCTTATCTGCGGGCACATTCCCAGTAGGAGGTGTGCAAGAGGCAGCTGGTCGATGTTTCTCTCTCATGGACATTTCTAGCTCTCTATCTCTCTCCCTTCCTCTCTGTAAAATATCAATAAAAAATAAAAAAAGAATGCTGTATTATTTTAATATTTAAGAAGGAACCCAATAATTATACATTCAGCTCCATCTGCACCTGGATTGGCCTTCACCCACACCACACTGCTATTCTGAGAGTGGCTTCTCGGTTCCAACTCTTTAGTGACAGCAGTCTTACTGCCACCTGGCCTTAGGCTAGATGCCTCGGGAACAAGGTCTCCTTCCCACTTTCCCCAGAGGCTCCCTGGCCTCTATGCAAATTTGATCAACTTCTTTTTCCCTAAAAACCATCAAGTGGAGTAATGTGGAAGGTCAGTCAGCATACGCTTTCTCCCTTCGGAGCTCAAGTTCCATGCCTTACAAGCCTAAGGGGGGGGGGATTGTTTCTTCATACCTTCCCTACACAAAAATCCATGCCTGTTTATCTTACATCAGTATAATGAAATGGGCTGTTAAGATGTCTTTTTTTCCCCTGAACAAATAAAGGCAGCTTCAGTAATATATCTTCCTGGGTGTAAGTACATATGTGTTATAACCTTTAAATAGCTTGCGCTGTCTCTGTCTCTGTCTCTCTCTCTCTCTCTCTCTCTCTCTCTCTCTCTCTCACACACACACACACACACACACACACACACACACACACACCTTGTACCATTAAAATGTTGCTTCGCTGATTTCCTTTCAAAATGATTACACAGACATAAGTAAATTTAATTAGAAACTTCATCTACTACAAACTAGGCTTACCCACAACCAAAGGCAATCCTTTATGGTTCTGGTACTTGTAAGATCCCTTTGAATTCCCCAAATATTGCCTTGACTTTACAAAACACAGAGTGGAAACTCTGGCTCTCATTATTCTGTACACAGCCCTTGTGTTGCTTCTATGGGCCAAATCAAACCTTCACTGGAACCTAAACTGAAGTGACTGCTTGGACTTAAACCTCAGGAGGGATGTGAGTCACTCAGGATTTACCTTTGTTTCAGAAGGATAAATGTTTCACATATTTACTTGTCTTCTTATTCAATTAACTAAATGATGTAAGGACATGTTCCAGCTAAATATGATTTCATCACTCTTGAATTTTTTGGGGAAAAACAACAACAACAAAATCTCACCATATTTGATTTTTTAAAAATGTTTCCTAAAGTAATTTTATTATCTTCTCTTTCTCAGTCTTTAAAAAGCCATGTTGGAATTCACTATGTGTTATTTTTTTTTAAATTTGGGGAATAAGTAAACTTTGAAATAAGATAGTAAAAGGAAAAATAGCAAAAATCTCTAAGGATGTTTTAAAAATGAATAGGTAGGAGGAAACTAATTCTATAAACTATTAAACATGTTACAAAGTTAAAATAATCAAATCAGTGTGGCACTGACAAACAATATCATGAACATTAGCTATTATTTTCAATGACTGTGTCATAATAGAAATTCTCCATACCAGCTTCCCCACCCCTGCCCATTGTTGAGGTAACTTGAGGTTTCTGAGTCTCCCAAGTCAGAATATCTAGTTTCAAGGATTGCACCTGGGATTTTATCCAAGCCTAAATGTTGAGTGGCTGGTCCTGACCCAGATTTTCAGCCACCTGTCTATGAGCTGCCCAGGCTGCTAGTCCTTGCAGCCGCTGGTGTGATATTATTCTGAAGTTCTCCCTGGGGGAGTCCACTTTTCTGAAGCACCCTCTTTATCCTCTACCCCAGCCCCTCAGCTCTGTTGTCTCATGATTAATCTGTTTGTCTTGACTTTATGAGTTCTAGACACCTCTTACTACCCTGTCCTGCTGGTAGAGTCCTCCCAGATCTCCAGAGCTGCTAGGTATTTTGTTTTTAAAATATATACTGTCATTTTAATGGGATGAAGGAGAGGCTGTAAAATGTGGAGTCAGTCCACTTTTCTTTCTTTCTTTCTTCTTTTTTTTTTTTTTTTGTTAATTCTTACCCGAGGATATTTTTTGTCCATTAATTTTTTAGAGAAAGTAGAAGGAGGGGGAGAGACACAGAGAAGAGAGAAACATCAATGTGAGAAAGACACATTGATTGGTTGCTACCCCCACACTCTCTGACTTGGCTGGGGATTGAGCCTGCAACCGAGGTACATGCCCCTGACTGGAATTAAACCTGAGATCCTTCGGTCTGAGGGCCACCACTGACCACTGAGCCAAACTGATCAGGGCTCAGTTCACTTTCTTGAAGAACTCTCTTATGCGGTCAAATCAAGCCCCCTCCCCACCCCCTATAATGAGTTCTTTCTTTGTAATTTACTTCTATTTTTCTCTGGAAAGTTTTTGACATTTATATTTTAATTCCTTAAATAGCCTTATTTTGTCCCAAACACCTAAACTATTGTCCTAGTACCATTTATAAAATATTTGCATCTTTTTTCTTGTCCTTAAAGGAAACTCATATATACATTTTTATATAAAAACATGCCTGAAATACAGTAAAACTGAAAGTCACAGATAAATGTGTTTGGAAAAAAGGGGAAAGAATGCACTATATAAGCCACTACATATTATACATTATTTATACTAATATATGAATTGAAACTTAATAGAAGGCTATAATTCAAACTGTTAATTGGAGAAGAAATCAGAAGCAAGGGAAGAATTTCCTCCGAGAATAATCTCAATCAGAGGCAGTGTGAACTAAGAGAAGCAGCAGCCAATAGGTGGCTGACAGAAGAACAGGCTTGGATCAGCTGACTCCAGCATTTGCTCACAAATAAAACCACAGCCCAGCTGGTGTGGTTCAGCTGTTTGGGCGTTGACTAGTGCACTCAGAGGTCATGGGTTCAATTCCCAGTCAGGTCATATGCCCAGTCCCCAGTAGGGGGCGAGGAGGAGGCACCAATCAATGTTTCTCTCTTATCTTTCTATATCCCTCTCTCTAAAAAGTAAATAAAATAAAAACCCACATATTAATAAAACAAAAACCATAAGTGCACATGTTCACAAACAATTACTAGAAAACAATAGTTAACATGAATTGAATTATTACTATATGCCAGAAACCGGGTTTTAAGAGGTTTATACGAATGGATGGCATTTAATCCTCATAACTCTATGAGGTAGGTACTACTCTTCCAAATATTAGAGACAGGGAAACTGAGGCACAGAGCAGTTAGGTACATTTTCCATGTAGCAGAGCAAGGATTTACCCAGCTGACCTGGAACTGGAGCCCCTCTTCGTCCCTGTGCTCTACAGCGCAGTCTACTCTGGGGAAAGGCCCTTTGCCCAGCCTGCAGCCTCTCTCCCACCTTCTCACAGCAACCCGAACTCCGAAAGTACAACCTGTATTCCACCACTGGAAATGAAGTCTCTCTTGGATGGGAGGGGGGGGAGGGGAGGGGAGAGTGTTGGGAATGTTGGGGGAGGGGGAGAGAGAACTACCCTAAATATAAATACCATGATACTAAATATTCATCTAAAAATATACTCTGGAAATGAAAATGAAAAGTCACAAACCACAGGAGAGATATCTACAGTAAAGAAAGAATAAACTCCAACAAAGAATTAACTCTCAAGTAAAAGAGTCAAGAAAACAGAACAAAATATTTGAAAGGGATAAGTTGTATTTTTAGAAAGATACAGGGAGTGGTGTTCACTCAAACTACACAGAAATCAGAGTTCTCAGAAATTAAAAACTAGATTACTGAGATTAAAAACTGATTAACAGAATAAACATTAAGTGAATCAAATTAGTGAACTGAAAAAGGAATTATTTCAAGATGTTATGTAAATGCAAACACATAAAATGTTAGAAAAACTGTTGAGACAGAGTCAGAAGTTCTGTGATAGTCAGAATAATGGCCTCACAAAGATGTCCCCATCCCCAGAACCTGTGAGTGTTACTTTACATGGCAAAAGTCCTTTGCAGATGTGATTAAGTGAAAGGAATTTGACATGAGGAAATTAGCCCGGATTTTCCAAGTGGGTCTGGTATAATCACAAGAATCCTCCTGAGTCATGAGCAAGGACGGCAAGTCAGAGGTTCAAATCAACATAAGTTTATCATCTTGCGGTTCGGAATGGGTCTCAGCTAAAAATCGAGGAGTCAGGACTGTATTCCTTTCTGGAGGATTCTTTAAGGTAAAACCCATTTGTTTGCATCTTCCAGCATCTGTCTAGAAACCACCCACATTCCTTGGCTTTTGGCCTCTTTCTATCTTCAAAGCCAGAAACAGTCAGTGGAGTGCTTCTCATATCCTATCACTCTGAGTTTCTCTCCTCGCTTCCTCTTACACATTTAAGATCCATGGGACCCACCCAGATAATCCAAAATAATCTCCCTATTTTAAGATCAGCTGATCAGCAAGTTTAATTCTATTATCTTTTTTTCTTAATATATTTTTATTGGCTTCAGAGAGGAAGGGAGAGCAAGATAGAAACATCAATGATGAGAGAGAATCAGATCCACTGCCTCCTACACGTCCCCTACTGGGGATTGAGCTTGCAACCCTGGCATATGCCATGACCAGGAATTGAACCAGTGATCTCTTGGTTCCTGGTTGATGCTGAACCACTGAACCACACCCAGCTGGGCTAATTCTACTATCTTAATTCTCTTTTGCCCCATAACAGTCACAGGTTCCAGAGAATCACCCCAACTTCATATGCCTCTTGCCTTTACAGTAGATCATTTTCAGCCATGCCAAACTTCTCGCTTTAAACACATTCTGATACACCCTTGGAGGGCATGGGGTAAGGGGTGTGGATTAGTGTAGGGACACATAAGCATACTGGATGGCCTGTCTAGTGCACTTGTTGGGTACTTAAGCTTTTCATGGATGTACAGTTTTAGAAAACTGATAGTAATGCAAATAAGTCTTATTTATCATAATCAAACAGTGTCAAGAGGAATGCAACTGATTGTTGCCTATAGATATTGATCAATTTTGCCAGTTTGCATCCATTTGTCAATTCTTAAGATGTTTCCTGCTGGATTTTCCTTTGAACCAGATGTAATATTTTACTGTTTCTCTCATTAACTGAGTTAAGTAAAATATCTGACACTTTTGACTCCAGAGTTCCAAAATAGTAACACCAGACAGATACCACTAGTGCAACTATTGTCCAGGTGGGAAGATAGATTCCTGGTGCTTCCCATGCCACCATTTTCCCAGAATCCTCTGCATTGTTTTTAGAGATCACATTTTGCTAGTACATTTTTGTTCATTTCACCATTTTCCATGTTTCTGTGGCACGTTATTCCAAGTGAGCTTCTTACAAATTGTGTCATTGGATACTTTTTCCAATCTGAGGAATTTAACCCATACATATTCATTATTAATATGTGTGGGCTTATTCTTGCAATCTTAATTTATATTTTTCTATACAGTATTTTTTCTTTTGTCTTTCTGGTTTGGTTTTTCCCCCTTTCTTTTATTAATCAGATGGCACTTTTTCATTTTATTTATATTTTTCTAATGAATGAGTATATTTTCTATAAAGGGGCAGTTAATTTGTACTTTTATCTTTTTTTTTTTTGGACTATACAATCTCTATCACAACTACTCAATTCTGTTCTAGCATAAACAGCCGCAGATAGTACCTAATGAGTGAACATAACTATGTATCAATAAAACTTTATTTTTTAAAAATCAGCAAGTAGTCCAGATTTGGTCTATGGGCTTTGGTTTCCTATCCCTGCTCTAATGTCTTGTACATTATATGAGAACTATTTTCTTTTCATTTAGCTGCTTTTCCTCAAATATCTATCTTTTGTTGTCCATTTATGTCTTTGAATGAGAAACTCATTTGATTATCCGGTAGCTGATGTGAGTTTTCTCCCCTAGAATGGCCGAGTTAATACAGGGCTCATGTAACTGGGAGCAGCCTGTCCACTGGGAAGTTTCCCTTTATGTCGCCTTTGCATCTAGCAGGCAGGCAAGCTAGAGTTCCCAGTTGCTAAAAGAAGGGCCTTTCTCTGGCAGTGGCGTTTTTTCAGTGTTTCTCCCTTCTAGACAGGGCTGCCTTGCTCCTTTAGCTTGACTGCATTTCTCTTTGACTGCTGTACCTTCCCCAGGAATGCCCCCAACCTGGAGGGTCACTTTCTTTGGAATGTATCCTAAGGATAATGGCCTCAGGTTAATGCTGCTTTTCTAAATCAATAGTTAGGGCCGGAGTTCTAATTAATTTATTATCCACTTTATTGCCTTAGTGCTCTGTTCAGTTCTTGGTATTTGTTCACCCTCCTTTTAGAGTTGCAGTGGATTGTGTCTTATCTTCTCAGAGTTTTTCTCATGTACATATTTTGTGTTCCCTCAACTCTGGCCATCGAAAACCATTGATTTCTTTCTTCTAAGTCACCTGACAATTTCTGGTCTGCTGATGGTTGACTTTTCTTACCAGTGTTAATATGACTATACCTACACATACATTCTGTAAAATTAAGGGGTTTGGGTTAGGTATTTAGATAGACATTGAGTTCAGTTTCCCAGTTTATTTATTCTCCTTGAGGCCATTTAAGCTAACCATTTGCTGGCGTCATTTTGTTGTTTATTTTTAATCCTTACCAGAGGATATTTTTTTCTGTTGATCTTTAGAGAGAAAGAGGGAGGGAGGAAGGGAGAGGAGTGGGAGGGAGATGAGAGACACACATCGACAGGTTGCCTTCTGCATGTGCCCCTAGTGGGCCGGGAATCAAACATGCAACCAAGGTACATGCTGTAGACTAGAATAGAACCCATGATCCTTCCATTTGTGGGCTGATGCTCTAACCACTGAGTAAACAGTCCAGGGCTGCAGGGATAATTTTAGTCTCTTACTTCAAATCAGAGTGTAATTATCCTTCCCTGAAAATGTTACAGTGGCCTTTTCATATATTTTTATATATACTTTAAATTCTATTTAGATTTTAATTAATCAAGTTAACAATGCATTTCTTGTAAAAATTCAGTTAATACCTGTAATATCAAGTCCTCCCTGACCTCCTAAAGAAAATCACTGTTATCAGCTTTCAATGTTTACTTGAAAAACTTTGTCTATAAATCTATAATGCTATATAAAATCACATATAAATATATAGTTTAAAAACAGATGGTATAATCCTAATTGTTTTGCAGTTGCTTTTTTATTTATTAATATGTCTTACAGCTTTACCTCTGAGCAGTGAATACAGATCTAGTTCATTCCTTTTAGTTGCTGCGTAGTTTGGACTATAGCTTATTTAAACTTGAGTATTAGTTTTGTTATTACAACAGTGCTACAACAAATATCCTGTATTTTTATACTTGTACATAGGTCTGAGTATTTAACTGGTCAAGAACTGGCATTGCTGGTTATATAGGTATGAACCTTGAAAGTGCCCAAAATAATTTTTAAATCTATAGGAAAAGTTTCTTTTGACTTGTGAGGGAGAAATGATTATATTTAATTATGTAAATATGTAAAAACTTTTTTTAGAAGAATACATGAATATTATACTTCTATGTAGTATAAAAATATACAAAATGCTACATCTTAGGGGGACTAAATATAATATTGTATCTAAAAATTAGAATAACAGTTGCTTCTGAAGAGAAGAAGAGAATAGAATAAGGGAGAGTTATATGGGACTACAATCTCTAAAGTGATTGGCAGGTTCATGGATTTTCTTTATACATTTTACAGTCAAAATCAAACTAGATAGATACAAGTTGGTCGAGGATTTAATCTACTTAATGCCAATGTGGGAAGATTGGAAATCCCTGTTTGTAAGGGGAAAGAACATGCTTACCAGAAGTACAGAAGTCTACAACTCTGTACCAAGAAACTGGATCCACCCAGGAAATACTCACTGAGAGCAGAGCACTCACGTGGAAAGAAAACGCTTGACAAGTAACTGGAAACCTGCTCTAGGCACCTTCATGAATTTCATGAGAAGTCAGATGTTCCTATTTACGGGATATGATGGTTTCCAGAACTTTAAGTGTCTGAACCTCTACATTTACTCTATGTGGAGTTTGTATTTTACACTTGTAATTAATAAGCCACCAATGTCAGAGCCCATGATGCTCAGCTTGCTATACTCTAAGAGCAAAGATATATTTATAACTGAGACATTTCTGCTTTTCTTCATAGCACTTCAGGTGCTCATACACTCTTGGAGTTGCAATTGCTGCTTCTTTGACATTACATCCTTCCACCTACTAAACACCTGACACATGCTCACACTTCATTTTACTTTTGGAAAGGCTCGTCCTAGTAGAAGAGGGTCTTTTGTTGCAACAGAAAAACACTACTTCCTGCCCAGGGGTGTTTAATCTACTAGTCAGCTCTTAAAAGAGGAACTGACGAGATTAACCGTAAAATACATTCCCAAGAGCTCCGATGCCTCCCCAGCCGAGAAAAGGCTGACGTCATTTCTGGACTGCTTTATGACATAAGTTTCTCAGCCATAGGATATTTTACAGAATATCACAGGACACACAACAGAACCACATTCCCTCCACATGTGCCTCGGAATCATGCTGTGACATATATCATTGTGCATACTAGAAATGAAAAATCTCAAAATGAAGTTTTGGGAAGTTGATGGATGTACAACAACAGAAAACAAAACTGTAGCAGGGCTAGACATGAGTGGTAAAGAAATTGCCTCTTACAGGTTTCAGAGGAGAGATGGCATTTTTATGTGGTCAACTTTTAAGAACTAGCAAATCACTAACTTAGAAGACTGGCTACTCAAATTCCCAATCTTAAGGAGATGTTAGGAGTAATTTTAAGATTAAAATGTAAATCCACAAATGTCTAAGATAAGCCACGGGGGGGGGGGGGGGGGGGGAGAAAGCACTGATGTTTGACTAAGTTAGCTATTTTCTGACAGGATATTAAAGCTGCCTGTGAGATTTCTTGGACTCTGACTCATTTAATTCATTTAGATGTTGCCAGCAGAGCAAGCTACAACAAAGCAGATCCATCTTTAACAAGCTCATTCCCGGCCCTTCTAATAGCGAAAAGTAATTGAATTGCTGATTTTGATTTTTTTTAAAACGCACTCAACATTTGAGTATTTGGCTTCACACAAAATAAACAGGAATATATATTGCATCATCTCTTCCCCAAAGCGAATGCGGGGAGAAACCACACTGGAATAGCCCTGGTATCCTGTAAAATCGTGTAATATTAAAGCATCTTCCTTGTATTTCGTTGAGTATAACCACACTTTTAAGTTAAAATCTTAGTGTCGTATTTGGAGCAAGCACCGGTTCTGAGCACACAGATCTACATGAATAAGTGGGTGTGCGGATCTTAAGCACATCCATAGTCAACTGATTTATGAAGAGGCATCTTCTGCGGCAAGGAGTCAATCTCCATCCAAGTGGGCGGCATGGAGAGCCGAGGCAGCAAGCTGGTGGCCACAGACATGTCTTGCTCAACTTGAACAGGTTTTTTTGTTGTTTAATGAACCAACATTAAAAAAAAAAAACAAGAGCCAAAACCGGTTTGGCTCAGTGGTAGAGCGTCGGTCTGCGGACTAAAGGGTCCCAGGTTCGATTCCGGTCAAGGGCATGTACATTGGTTGTGGGCACATCCCTGGTAGGGGGTGTGCAAGAGGCAGCTGGTTGATGTTTCTCTCTCATCGACGTTTCTAGCTCTCTATCTCTCTCCCTTCCTCTCTGTAAAATATCAATAAAATATATATTTTTTTAAATTTAAAAAAACACACACAAAAAACACAGGAGATTCCACATAAACATTGATACTTGTAATTCCCTTGAAATTTTCAAAAGCCTCTCCCAAACCTACAGGAGCTGAGCAGCAAGCAGCAGCCCCCTCCATTGTGCATCGTCTATGTATCTGGATTTCTCCAAGCCCACCCCTTACCTATCCCCTGCCTGACCCATAACACGGGTGCGGGGCCACCAATACAGAGAGTAAAGCAGAAAACTTAGAATTAAAAAGATTTATATACTTATTCCATAGTTGGCACCAAGGCAATATTCATTTGGATAAATACATTAGCTGGATCCCACCCAAATCTAGTGATATGACAGGCTGTGTATCATCCATTAAATGGTAGCTTTGCAAAGAAAACGTATTCAAGTAGTAAATTATTCTATTCTACTATAAAGTGAACGTTCCCTGTATCCTGACGAGGGTGGGAGGAGAGGAGGTTATTGGTAAAGTCGTACCTATGACTTATAGGTGTAGATATCATCTAATTAGATCCTCACAATAAGATCAAAAGGTAGGCATTTTTACAGGTTAGAAAACCAAAGTTAATGGAAGTAAAGCAACTCACTTGATATTAAGCAATTATCAAGTGGTAGGACCACTATTCAAAGGCAGGCCTTTGTGATTTAAAGAAAGTTATGTTTTATCAATTTTACCATGCTTTCTTGACAATATGTTAAGTGAGAAAAAATATCATTTGACTCTCAGATTCATGCACTAAGCGGATATCCTAATAAAGAGGGAATATGCAAATTGATCACCATACCGTCACAAGCAGGCTGCGCCCACAGTGGAGGACCATAAGGAGCCTTAATAAGCAGTTAGCAGGAACCTGAGGCTGCATGGTGCTGGGCCAGGGTGGGGACCTGAGGCTGCACCACCCGCCTTGTGGGGTTGACAGGGGACCTCAGGCCATGGCCCGTCTGCCAGGGCTTTACAGGGACCTGAAGGTGTGCCCCCCGCCCCCGCCTGGGGCTAGGGGACATCAGGCCATGCACCCCGCCCCAGCACCAGGCCAGGGGACCTGAGGCTGTGCCCCCTGCCTGGTGGGGCTTGACGGGGAACCTCAAGGTGTACCCCCTGGCCCGGGACAGGGGAACTCAGGCCGTGCCCCCACCCCGGCGCCAGGCCAGGGGACCTGAGGCTACTCTCCCCACGCAGCGGGGCTTGACAGGGGTGAGGCCAGCCAGGTCTGGGTCTCGCATGATTTCAAGGCACATGTGGGTTGGCGGGAACTTGACTCTGGTTCCTGTGGCGCGCCCCAGACTCTGACAGGAGAAGCTTTTCATATACATTTTACTATTTTTCTTTCATCTCTGACATTTCTATTATAGAGAAAGGGCAAATAGCAATATTAAAATATTTCCTCTAATTAATTCTCTTTCAATATACACAAATTTCATGCACTGGGTCACTCATTTTAAAATGTTTGTTATTGCCCTAACTGGTTTGGCTCAGTGGATAGAGCGTCAGCCTGTGGACTCAAGGGTCTCAGGTTGATTCTGGTCAAGGATATGTACCTTGGTTGTGGGCACATCCCCAGTAGGGAGTGTGCAGGAGGCAACTGATTGGTGGTTCTCTCTCATTGAAGTTTCTAACTCTCTATCCCTCTCCCTTACTCTCTGTAAAAGATAAAAAATAAAAAAATCAATAAAATATATTTTAAAATAAATAAATAAAATGTTATTGGCTCACAACAAATATTTCAAGATTTAAAATGCAAAATTTCAGAGAAAACCATTTTTTACCAATCTTTGAGTGAGAAGTTCTTCCTTGTATTAGTTTAATAGTAGCTATAACAGAGACCCAAATTAACTATGGCCCAAACACACTTGAAATGTATTTCTGTTTGCATAATAGTGCAGGAATAACTCTACAGCTATTATTTTGGTTCTAATTGATCACAAGTTCTTCTTATCTTGTTTCACTGCCCTAGAATGATGCTGTCATCCTCATGTTATGAGATAGTTTGCCACCACCTCTAAAATCTAGGCAAGGATGGAGGGGAAGGAGGGAAAATTTGCCTTTCCCTTGAAGGGTATGATTTTGAAATTGCTCACACTATTTTCACTCATATCCCATTAACAAGAATTTAGCCAAATAGCCACACTTAGCCATAAGGGAGTCTAGGGAAGTTAGTCATTAGCTAGGGGCTATGCACCCAACTAAAATTTTATTATGGAAGGAGGAGGAAACCAATACTATTAGACAACTATCCATCTTGGGCACAACCTTTAAAACTTCTGCATAAGGTACAACCAAATCACACTCTCTCTTCTGAGGTGAACACATCTCCATTCCTTACAACCTGACTTTGCCTGTCCTTCTGTTTTTGTTTGTTTGTTTTGATGTCAAAATCCTAAACCTGTTGAAAAGTCCTCTGCAGGTTAGACCTTATGCTCACTTACCCACATCAAATTTCTTGCCATTCTCTTTTTAGTGCTTCCCTCTCCCAACTCTGTAATGTTTTTTGTATTGTCTTCCTCTGGATTAATTTGAAAGATAAATTGCTAATACACATGTGTGGAGATAGAATAATAATCTTAGGTAGGTTGGTTGTTCATCTTCAATGTTGTACTATTGTGAATAAAATAAGGTAATACATTATATTTACATTTGTTTGTTAGCATCAGGTATATGGATGCATTTAACCAGCAGCATTCACTAATAGCAGTGACCCACACATTTTAATAGAATCAGTGGGCATCCCTTAGTCAGCCACAAATGCAATAGTCAGGGTCAACAATTAATACTCCTTTTGCAAATTGATCTGTAGAGTCAATGCAGTCCTAATCAAAATCTCAGCAGGCTTTTTGTAGCTGTTGACAAGCTGACTTTGAAATTCATCTGGAAATGCAGAGTACTCATTGCCAAGACAAACTGAAACAGAAGAGCAAAGTTGGAGAACATCCACTAGCTGATTTCAAATCTCAGTATCAAGACAGTGTGGTGTCAAAATAGACAAATAGGTCACTCAATCTGAATAAAGAATCAAGAAATAGAACCATACATATATAGACAATGGATTTTTCAAAAAGGTGTAAAAGCAATTGGAGAAAGGATAGTGTTTTCAGGAAATGATGCCAGGACAACTAAACACACATATGCAGGAAAATGAACTTTGATTGAAGCCTCACATCATATACAAAATTAACTTAAGCTATATCATATGCCTAACTGGTCAAAAGCATGACTCATAAAAGAACTGATAAATTGGACTTCATTCAAATTTAAAGCTTCTGTTCAAAAGACGTGGTTAAGGGAACAAGAAGTCAAGCCAGACGGGGAAAATATTTGCAAATTATGTATCTGGTAAAGCACATGTTTCCAGAATTGTATAATGAATCCTCAAAACTCAATAATAAGAAAACAAACAACCTTCCTTAAAAGGTGGTGGGTGGACACAGCCCTCCGGAAAATCATCATCAGCTCTGGCCACAGCATCACAAAGTATATTTAGGACAAATTAGGCAGTGGTTATAACACCAAAAATAAAATAAAATAAAATAAAATAAAATAGGATTCTTAATATGTAGGACTATTTCCCAGAAGGTCTGGGATTCAGCATCAATTTCTTTAAAAGTAACAGTAGGTGACACAGCCCCCACTTATGTGAAACACATCCTTCCCAGAGGAGCAGCTATCCAAATGGCCAACCTAAGGCCGGAGACCGATGTGTCGAGGTAAATGGAGTAGATTTGTGGGACGGGGCCAACTACCCAGGGCAGCAGGAGGAAACTTCCGGAGTGGAAGAACTGCTCTGTATCCTGATGGTTGTGGAAGCGTCACACCGTCTATTTGTCAAAACTCAAAAGAATTAGGTTGACTCTATGATAATATAGCTTAAAGTAAGCTTTTAATCAGTGATTCAGTAGGCCCTTTTCATATGCCGGAAGTAAAACAAAAATCAATTTTAGTAAATAAAAATCTAAAATATTTGTTAAAGAAAATTTCCAATACCCAGAAAAATGAATGGGTTGCTTATATATAGGTAATTCCTCAACAAATATATCTTCCAACAATACTTGTGATGAGCATTAAACAGCTGAGAGTTAAGTGCAAGAACAGGGAATGCAGATAGATATTACCTTATGCAGGATAAGGAGCCTATCCAACCTCAGAGTTTCCTCAGAAAATAGTAATCTCCACCAAAAACCAAATGCATATGCAAGTTCTATCACATATACTTGTATTTTGAAACTGTTAAAAGACAAATTCTCCTTATTATAAAATATCAATAAGCAAATCAGATAAAAATGATTGATGGCTGTTCAGTTCAGTTTAAATCTTCACATTTTAGTAGAAAATATATTATTGCTTACATCTGAGTTACCATCTGGACTCTAGGATTCCAAAAGAACTGGTTCAATCAATTATTTAGAAAATACTCACTGAAAACAGTTTGTCTCAAACACTATGACAAATAATAGAGATATTATCAGTGAACAAGAGAGACTCACACCTTCATGCAGTTTATCTCTAGTGTAGTTTAGAATCTCTGCCTTAAAGCATGCTTATGGTCATTTTAGCCTTAAAATGTTTCAAAAAAGAAATAACCAATCACCAGTCTTTATCCCTCTCTCCCACTCTCCCACACACACACACAAATATATATATATATATATATATATATATATATATATATATATATATATTATTTTTTAAGTTTGCCAAATACACAACTTTTACTATAATTTGAATTTCAGATAAACAATGAATAAATTGTTTAATGTAAGTATGTCCCATGCAATACTTGGGACATACTTATACTAAAATTTTATTCATTGTTTATCTGAAATTTAAACTTAATTGAATATCCTGGTTTTGTGTTTAGCCAAATTTGACTACATAACTATATACAAACATACAATTCTATGAGTTCATATATATGTATGTATACACCCCTATCTATATAGTATATGCCATGTGTATTTCTAAGTAATTTAACTCCTTAGAGAAACTTTCAAGATGAACTATGTGTAAACTATTATCCTAGATATTTAAATACAGTGATTTGAAGTTACTTGCTATAACCAATTAAGTGCTGTAGGCCAACTACCAAAATGATTTTCATTTACAGTAGTTAAATTAAACCATTACAATTGGAAATAACAGGCTATCAGATCAGTTTTTTCTGAGGCTACTGACAGTTCAAGAAAATAAAACATCATTAGCATATATCACAGAAGGGCTTATACAAAAGGGGGATAAAAATCACTAAGCTACTGGGTTAAAAACGGATAAATTAGGAGGAAAACATTCCGATTTTACCCAGCTAAAATTAATGTATTTTGTGCCAAGAGAGGGTTCTAGGGAATTATTGCCGCTACCCACCTTTCTCCTCCCCACTCCAGGCTACATGCCTGTTTTCACTAGCCTCTTACACCAATCAAGAACTGATGAAGCATACCCATCAGCCCTGGGGGCACTCAAGGGAGAGAAGAGATAGGAGGCTTTCCCCCTAGGGCTGGGCAAGAGTCTCAGACCTATAACCTACTTCAAAGGACAAGAGTCAGAAAAGCAGAAGATTGGGGCAAAGCTTGTCCCTCGGGCATCTGCTCACCAGGATCCCCAGCTCTAAATAAGCAAGCAAGTGTTGAATGGGTGTGCTATAGCTTCCCATTCCTGAGGCTAGAGATAAGAAAACTTTGGGAGTTTGGGGGACTTCTTTTGGCAGCTAACCTAGAGAGGGGCAATCTGCTGGCTACTGCATTTCCAGTCCACATGGGATTGTCACATCCATCACTCACAATGTTGCCAAAACTTGGGGTGTTGCATGAACCAGCCCAGAACAAGTCAGTGGTATAAAAACCCAGCTAAAGGCCCAGCAGACAGAAAATCAGTCAAAATGATTACAACTTTCCAGGTGAAACAAAGATGATGGGAAAACTGTTCAAGAAAACTCAAAACACATAAATACATGTGCAAATAAACATTTCCTGGAACTAAAACAAGCCATAATTTCTCTATGCAACAACTGGGCACATGAAGAAGAGAATGACCATTATGATGGCCAAAACAAATGGTCTAGAAAATCATAAAATAAATAATTCAAACATAGTCATGTGGAATAATGAAAGGACAAGTTAAAATAATCTGAGGACAGATTTAGTACACATATCACCTCGTCGTAGTAATCTGAAAGAGAAATACATTATTAAACTGACAACAGAAATTACTTTCTGTGAGCTGAAGACAGACCTGAGTCTGCAAACTGAAATAAATTGGGGAGAAAAAGACACACACCTGGGTATATCCAAGTAAATTCCTGAACTCCTGAAATGAAACTATATAAATTTTCAAGCAGAAAAGGCAAGTTGTCTACATGAAAAATAATAGCACAAGAAAAAAATAAGCAATGTATTAGTGGAACAACTGTAATGGAAAAAGTAGAGTAGAACATTCATGTTAACTAGGATAAATGTCATAAATAGTTCAGTTGCTCAAACCAGCAAAAATTTAAAAAAATTAAAAGCAGTATAAAGAAATCAAAAGAAAGTAAGAGAACACATGAAGTATATAATCATTACATTAAATATATATGGGCTAATTTTTTCCACTGAAAGTCAGAGATGGTCAGGTTGGTTAAAATGCGAACCTCAACTGCAAACAACTTAAAAGGAAGTGCTAAAGAAAGGTTAAAGACACAGGGATAGAAAAAAAATCAGGCAAATACAAACAAAGAGGAAAGCAAGAATGATGATATTAATATCAGATAAGGTTGATTTGCCATATGGTAAGATTTGTATCTGGAAACTAATTCTAACAATGAATTGGAGACTGGATTCTGGAAGGAGACTAGATGGAAGAAGAAAAAGTACGAAACAACCATGACTTCAATAGGTTAATTTTTGTTCATATCAAATTTAAATTGAGAATGGATGTGCTACAGCTTGTTTTAAAACTTTGAGCCTTTCAAGGAAATAAGCAAAATCAAATAGCATCTAATTTAGTGTGGTTCTTAGCAGCCTTAGCATCATCTTAGAATTTGTTAGAAATATGACTTTTAAGGTCCAACACTTACAAAAAAACATTGTCTGTAGGACCCAGAAGTATTGAAACAATGCCTCCAGTTCATTCTTATGTACATTAATGTTAAACACTCATTAAAATGATTAGGCTTCTTTCTCTGAAAAATAACTTCCCTCAGTTACACAGATTTATTTCTAATAATTTTTTCTTTTTCCCAGTCTGACAATGGAAGGTCAGAAAGGTTGCATTCAAAATGGATACCAAATCCAAAAAGCAGCCATGTAGGTTTCTTGGTGTAAAAAAAAAAAAAGAAAAAGATTTTCAAAAGAAACTCTAAAGGTGGCCTAGAAATTACTCTAGAAGGAAATAAAGAGAGATTTCCTTCAAATGTCTGGAAAAACTATAATTAAAAATTAATATATTAGACCTCAAAAAGAAAAATAATTTGTGATTTTTGCCTCCCTAAACAAAACCGATGTAAAAATACTCAAAGATTAATAGCAAAATTTTTTAAAAATATATTTTATTGATATTTTCCAGAGAGGAAGGGAGAGAGATAGAGAGCTAGAAACGTCAATGAGAGAGAAACATCAACTAGCTGCCTCTTGCACACACCCCACCGGGGATGTGCCCGCAACCAATGTACGTACATGCCCTTGACCGGAATCAAACCCGGGACCTTTCAGTCCTCAGACCGACGCTCTACCACTGAGCCAAACTGGCTTCGGCAATAGCAAAAATTTAATTAGTGCAATTTACTGGCCACACCCAAGGACAAATAAAGTTAAATTTTTTAAATAAATAAATAAATGGATACCAAGTATTTTCCACAGAAGCAATGCCAATAGATTAGAAAATGTAGCGACATGTTGTTTTCTTTTTAAAAACAATCCTTGCTAAGTTTAGCATGTTTGAGAATCTGGGTTGTAAACATTTCCAGTATGTTGCCTGAAACTGTAAATGTTTAATACGTTGAAAAATTTAAAAGCCTCTTAAAATAAAAATAAATCAAAAAGTTAAAGGCACTTAAGAATACCCATAGTTTCATGAAACATTTACAAAATCAATCATGTAATTTGCTAAAAATAAAAGCTTAACAAACTGAAGCCTCAAAAAAGAAAATAATTATTTTTCAAGTTACCTTTCCCAATAAATGTGAACATGAATTATGAAATTTTTATTTTTGGAAAGGTTAGTCCACATAAAGAAATAAAAAATTATAAACTACAGAGAAAGAAATGACATGAAACAGCAAAAGCTATAATCAGGGTAAACTTGTCTCCATAAGAGGAAACAAACAAACAAAAAAACCCTTAATACTCATTACCAGAAGTTAGGAAATGAATAAGAAAAGAAACTAATAGCTGAATTAATAAACTAGAAAACATTAACAAACCAAAATAAGGCAGAAAGAAAGAAGTTCAAAAGTTAAAAAAAAAAAAAAAAAAACAACCAAGAGCAATAGAGCAGATGAACTCTGTGAACTTGATTAAAGAAAAGAGCACACATGGCAAACACTTGCATGAGAGGGCGTCAGGGAAAATATGCAGGATTAAAAATGAGAAGGAGACAAACCACAGATACAGGCATGATTAAAAGAATCATAAAAGATTACTGCTTGCAATTCTATGGCTACAAATTTGAAAACACAGAAGTGAATGATTTTCTAACAAAATATAAATTACATAAATTGCCAATCACTGTAAAAGATGTCAGACTGGTGATTAAGAATCTATCATGGAAAAAAAAAAAGGCTCAAAGACCAGATGGATTTAATGTTTAAGTAACAGATGATTCCAATGTGTTTAAACATTTCAAAGCCATAGGGGGAGGGAGGGACCTCTGATTTTATGAAGCCAGATTAATTTTAACTGCAAAGCCTGATATGAAGGGAAAAAAAAAACTAGTCCTATCTCACTTAAAATGCAGATACAGATATTTTAACTAAAACAAAATGTTAAGTAAAAAGCAGCTTGCTTCTGTCTTACTTAGATCAGGTCCCCATCGTCGACTCGGAGGTAGAATATGCATGCCAAAGTTTCGGGGGAGTGCTTTCAGGAACAACTCCTTGAAGAAAGTGAAAGGTGGGAGGTGGGTACAGAAAGAAGTGGAACGGCAATACTGTTACATCAGTGGGTTCAGCCTAACACACAGAGAGCTCTGAAGCTTCCTGGGAGGCAGACTGCTCCCCGAGAGGAGCTCGGCTATGAGCCAACAGCATCCCCAACACCCTGGACACCTGGGGAATGAGTGGCTCCTGCCGAAGGTGGCATCTAAGCAGCTCACCACAGCATCCCCGAGTCTCAAGAGAGAAGAGTTTCTAAGAATACGATTCAAACAAGCAGAAGGTTTGATTACAAGTGTGGTCTGATATCCAGAACCTGTCATTTCAACCCGTTGCATCAACAATCTTAAAGAATGTATTAAGTTCACATTGTTGGATGCTGAAAGGCATATGATAAACTTGTTAATTTCAGTCATCTCTGACACATCAATAGTTTTACATAGGGCAGGTAGGTGAACCCATCATACTCTGATTTATGTGTGGGTGTTGTCTTTTTTCTTTCTTGGCTTCCTCTCTTCCTCTCCACCCACATCAACCCCAGTACAGTAAGGAGGGAAGAAATAACTACAACATACTGGCTCCGAGTAAATATATATTTAAATTTGTCCCAGATTTGTTTCAGAAACAAGCATCCTGCACCACCAGGTTCCCTTCCACAGGGCCCTGTGTTGGAGAATTTTTAATTTAATTAAACACATCCATCTCCAGAGCCATCCTCTAGCCCTCCTTTGAGCTCACCAATATTCCCTGAATATAATTAACTCCATGAGGATATAAGTAAAAATAAAAGCTAGTAAGATCATCCAACTGTGGCCATATGTCCAAACAGGATGCATGCATTTCAGTAGAACTACAGGTTTCCATTTAGAAATTCCCAACCAGTTCCCCTTATTAATTAATGGCAAATGTTCCCTGGACAAACATTCCTTCCCCTGCCCACAATGAGAGATTTTTTTTTTTAATTCTAAACATGACAAACAATGCATAGAGTCTAATTCTCTTGCAGATATACAACACATACTAGAAATTAATCTGGACGCTTACCTTTGCAGATTCCATCTGGTGGCTTTATAGATGGAGAATCTCAAACGCTGGGGAAACTCCGCATTTCTGAGACTGAAAAGCACATCTGGCTTCAAAGGTTGCTAGAACTATGGCTCATCCATAGGATTCGCCAACTATCCTGGGAGCTCACCCACTCTAGGGGCATCTCAGAGCCATACTCACAGAAAGAAACGGAGCGTCTGGGTGGAGCTTAATATTTGACACCCGGAACCTGTTTTCACATGCCCCAGCCCAGGTGTGGAGCCTTAGGACCACCAGTCGCAGTTAAGGAGCAGAATTGGTTTCACCAGTTTCCTATGTGAAAGCCACGGCAACCTCCAATCAGAAGAATTTCTGGAGGCTGCTCTCTCCCAGAATTAGGTTCTAGAAATTACTCTGTTTGATGGTCAGCCCTGAGAAGTTTATTTCTCTTTGTAGGCAGAGATTTCTGGAAATCCAAATGGTGGTAGAAGTTTTCTTGATACATGTTGAATCAGGGGCCAACTGAATTTCAAGCTTAATGTCTGCAAGCGAAGTCAGCCTGATATACAAATCTCAAAATAAACATGACATGCGCATTGGGACCTGAGCACTGGCCATGGTCACCCCCTTTCCTCTGGAGGGCGGCTGAATGAGCACCCCCAAGATTTTTCTCCTATAATTTTCCTTTGCAAACGCTTTTAATTCCAACTAATCCCACTTCAAATTAGTCTGGTTCTATATATATGTAAAGCTTAATTAGCATATGTTGGGAAAATTTTTAGGAAATATTTGATAAGCCAGATTCTTTACTTAGATATTGCATGAAGTAAAATAAAAACAGATATAAAACTGTGTCCAAAATATGTAATATTTGGGATAATTTTTAGAAGTTTTAAGAATCAAGAAGAAAACCAGGTCTTGTTTTTTTTGTTTAGTGTTTGCTTGTTTTTACATAAAAGGAAGAGCTAGCAAAAGTAGATGACAGTCACTTCGATCAAGCAGTTGGGGTGGTCATTTGACCGGACACAGAAGACTGGACCGGATGAGCTCTTTAGACCCTCTTCAGCTCTCTCTTACATGGCTCATGTGACAAGATACTTCTCCTAATGCTGTTTTTCTATTGGTGTTGAGAACATTTCTGAGGAAATGTAAATAATTTTGAAGCCCCACTGATCTCCAATTCTTTATAAGAAACAGATTTCTTGAACATTGAGATAATTGATTTCATATTTTCCTTCCATTTGTTGCTACTTTCCCAAGCCTTTATTTCTTTCCATTTTAATTCTCCACAAATTCTTTGCTGAGAAACTGCAATTACATTTAACTACAGAGAGGTAGTTAGCTGGTTAGCACGCATACCTCTTATGTTTTAGTTCATTCCTTTGTTAAATCAGAGTAATACATCTCTATTCAACTGGTCTAAAAACCAACATCAATTTAGTTAAGTTGTAATGTTAAAACAAACTAGGCACATTCTAATGAATACTTCTTGCTGGCATTATTCTAATTGGCAATCTGATGTGTTTTGTTTTAAAGACAAAAGGCAATCATGTTAAGGGGCATTGAGTTAAGGGAGAAGAACCTAGATGGACATTTAACATCTGTAAGTTTCTCAAGTGCAATTTGGCGTGTAAGAGAATGATTACTACATGTTTTGACTTCCACCTGCAGCCCCACCTTAGGACTAAACCTGCATGGCCAGAGTGAACCAGGGAATAAGATCATTTTATCAGTCCTGATCACACAAAACTCATAAATGATTGGTTTTTGTTTATTGCCCAAATTGACTACTTACCTTTCCACTTGTGAAGTGTTTTGCCTAAATTCTTTTCAGTCAACATTCATTCCTTTCACTGATCCTGCAAATAGGGAGGATTTCTTTTTTGCAGCACTGTATGTACTTATATGTAAGAGAAACTTGTAGACAGCAGTCTGCTTGGAAGTGGGAATAGGGAGAAGCAAACACTTTCACTTAGGTGGGTTTGTGGGAGCAACTGAGATTATGGTGGAGGGTGTTGAAATAAGAGAGACCTTACCTGGACTACTAGATCAGCCAGAAATCAATATTCCTCCAGAGGAATGATGCCGCACTCTGAAGTGAGACTACCTAGCGGGGTATAATATAACTAACGTATGTGATCACTAAAATGTGAAGGGAGAAAAAAAGCACGGGGGCGGGGGGGGAGGGTAATGGGATATTGTTGATGGGAACCACAGGGTTCCATTAAATACATCTGAGTAAGGCGCATCCTTTGGGCAAATATGGGTTGCCCAATCATGCTACAGTTGAGTACCACACAAGGGCAATGGCATAAACAAGGAGTCGTAAGCCTCAGTAGTGAGAAATGCAGCCCCTTGTACCCCTCTATAGCTTTATGCTGACAACTGTCCAGGAAACCAATGTGACACAGGGCCCTTTCACATCCTAATTATGATATCCACACACACACACACACACACACACACACACACACATCTTTGTATGGCTGGCAGGTCATGCTGCTTAACTGGCGATACAATAGAAAGCTTCCAATGGAAGAGAAAACAGGAGGGAAAAATAAGCCCTTTGTGTGTTGCTTTTTAGTATTCAGGGTGAAAACTCCACTATTAAGATGCTGATATTTTGCGGCTTTCTTTTCACTTTCTAGAAGATTTCTCTTGCAATGTGTTCAACAACTGTGGTCTCAAAAGTATGCCCTGAGCTCGTCCTTGCCTTTCCTTACTTGTTAAGTGGTAACATGATGATATGGAGGACTGTGTCTCTGAGCTGAAGACCAGAAGAACTAATTACCGGCGCTAATTTTATTATTTTTTTTTAAATGTGTAACTTCAAACAACTCGCTTTACCACTCTAAGCTCCATTTATAAAATGGAAGAGTTACTAATTCTCTATTTTTAGTTACTTTTCTCCAACTAATTCTAGTTACTAATTCTCCAACTATTTTTAGTACTGGTACTTATTTGCAAGTGGAATTTTATTCCAAACCCCCACCACATGAAACAGATCAGAGTGGAATCCCTTAATTTGAAGTGGGGAAACAGTGGGTGGCATGTGGGGCCCTATCCATTTGACCCCAGGCTCTCCCCCTGCACTTCTGCTGTGTTAACCCCCAAGTCACTTCACTCAGGAGACTGAGAACTCATTTTATTTAATTTATGTTTTTTAAGTGTTTTCATTTCATTTTTTAAAGACAAAGACTTTAATATAGGTTTATTAATTTCAGAGAGGAAGGGGGGGAGAGAAATATCAATGATGAGAATCATTGATCAGCTGCCTCCTGCATGCCCCCTTCTGGGGACTGAGCCCACAGACCCAGGCATGTGCCCTTGATCAGAATCAAACCTGGGACCCTTCAGTCTGCGGCCAGTGCTCTGTCCACTGAGCCAAACCAGCTAGGGCTGAGAATTCATTTTAAAGAGCACCACCAACCTAGGTGAGCAATCTAAATTCTAGATCTAAATTCTAAATTCTACCAGACCTAAATTCTGCAATTCAATAACTTCCTTCAAATCCTCCACTGGGATGCAGGGCACCTGGCTCAGTTTCCATTAGTGTGTGAAATGTCAGAGAAATACAAAGTCAGGAAGTAAAAACGTTGCATAACATAAAAAAGAAAAACACTTTTTCCTAACAGCCAGCAGGAAGTAGATTGCAAATCTTTGTAGGAATGTTTGTTACATTGGTTTGAATCCCACTGTTAGATCTGCAGGCATCACTTTCCACGTTTGGGTAAGGCTCTCCCTCAATGCTGAATGCAAAGATGACTTCTCCCTACACACTTAGGTTTGCTTCAGTTCCCTGGCCTTCCTCGATGGAGGAGGGACCCCCCTACCAATAAGCCCAGCCTCACCCCCACCCGCCATTCTATTTTGCAGCATCAGGAATTATCATCCAGAATGGAGTGATCACCATAATCACCAGTGCCCCTGTGTCTCCATAAGGCCTCCCTCTGGCCGGCCGAATAAAGGGCCGGGAGCAGTATAAGAAAGCTCTGGTGTTGCCGAAACCGGTTTGGCTCAGTGGATAGAGCATCGGTCTGTGGACTGAAAGGTCCCGGGTTCGATTCCGGTCAAGGGCATGTACATTGGTTGCAGGCACATCCCTGGTAGGGGGTGTGCGGGAGGCAGCTGATCGATGTTTCTCTCTCATCGACATTTCTGACTCTCCATCCCTGTCCCTTCCTCTCTGTGGAAAAATCAGTAAAATATATTTAAAAACAAAGAAAGAAAGAAAGAAAGAAAGAAAGAAAGAAAGAAAGAAAGAAAGAAAGAAAGAAAGAAAGCAAGCAAGCAAGCTCTGGTGCAATGAAGATAATTTTAAAAATAATACTTTTATTTCTTGGCCATCAACTATATGCCAGGCATTAAGCTAAAAGAACCTTATTTCTATGCATATGTTAGCAGCAATCCTGCAAGGCAGGTTTCATTATCCCATACCCCTACTCACAGATGAAAAAACTGAGACTCAGAGTTTGTTTAGACATAGAGTGTCTAGCATACCCGCAACTAACCCCGAGCCACTGCGGTCTCCTTTCCCCACGCCCACTGGAGCTGTGCGTGGAATGCCAACCTGCTTGGCGAAGGCCCAGAGGTTTGCAGCAAGGTCCCTTCCTTGGTGCAGCTGACAAGCTGATCACAGGGAATCCATCAACCAAACACAGGCCATGTGCTCATAAAGCCATCTGATGTTTAAAACACTACTAGATGTTTAGAAAATATTTAGGTCACTGACTATAGTGGAAAGAAATTTGCATTATGGAAGCAATCAGTTAATCATTGTAATTAGCCAAATTATTACCTATTCGGCTAATTGTCTCTTAATGATGTAATTTAAAAATTTAAACACCATATTATTCTGGCCAATGACAAATTCTCTTTTTTTCATCATTTTCCGATAAAATGTGTAATTTACTATACTGTACAATGTAATTTCCACAGAAATTAAGTTTCATTTCTTAATTACAGGCTAAATCTTTCCCCAACGATCATGACCTGTCCATCACCAACGAGAGAACTTGGCCTTTCCGGAAAATGTAGTGGAAGAGGCTAAAACAAAGGCAATTGGTTAGGGGTTTTTTTGTGTGTTTTTTGTTTTGTTTTTTGTAGACATGTTAACCAAGTGCTGACTTTCCATACAAAAACATGATACCATCAACCTAGCAGTGCTTCTCAACTAGCAGCACATTAGAATTCTCTGTGGAGCTTAAAACAAAACAAAATCCTCATGCCCAGGGGTCACCCTTAGGGATTCTGAGTTCATTGGTCTGAGGTGTGTCCATCGAGCTTTAAAACTCTCCCTCGGAAATCCGAGCGGGCAGCCAGGGCTGAGCACCACAGAGGAGCTCGTTTTAGCCTGTGCTGCCCTTAGTCGCCATTTTGTTTTATTTGTTTTTTTCTAAATCTTTATTGTGGAAAGGATTACATATGTCCCCTACTTTTCCCCATTGATCCCTTCTAGCCAGCCGGCACCTCCTGCCTCAGCCTCCACCACCCGATGGTCTGTGTCCATGGATAGTGCATATATGCCAACAGGTTGTTTGGTTGATCTCTTCCCACCCACCCACTACATCCCTCTGCGATTCAGCAAGCTGTGGGGTTTTTTTTAGGGGAGCTGCTGGTAGAGAGTCAAGCATTACACTGGGCACCTGGGAGCGGTAAGACAGGGTTACAAGAATGGACACAAAGGACCCAGACAAGCAACTGCAATGCAGGTTTGTAACCTAGAGAGTGAGCAGCTTGCAATGACAGGAGAGTGAGTGAGAGTTAGGCTACAGGCCAAGATCCTAGATAGCCATGCTCAGTTGGTAAGTATGCCAGTATCGTTTCTCAGAGGCTTGCAAAAACAGTCGGGAATTTGAGTAGATTGTTTATCTGCCATGGGACTATGCACCTGGGATCTGAAAGCAAAAGTTTAATGAGTTAAGGGGCTCTTTATAAAATGCTGAGCCAAATCTCTGAGTAGTTAAGAAACTGTGATTTGTGATTCTACTGGACTCATGTAAGTGTACGAATTCGCACTTGACACTTATCAGACCTTTGTCACGAAGTTGGATGACAAGTAGTTTCCGCCCTCGGGGGCCACAGTCCCGTGATATTTTATACTTTTTGGCATTGCCTGGAGAGAGAAGGGAGGAGCTTCGTCTATGCAGGTTCAGTCCAGAGAGAGAGCAAATGTGACTGGAGGCTCTCTGTGAGTTCAATGAGAGAAGCTCAGGGATCTTGGTATTATATATGCCAAACAGTTAAATTAAGCCACATGGACAGTCCAAAAAGTGTGTGAAAGCTGAGCACAGAGTTCAAAAGGAGGCATGCATGAGTTTGTTTGTTTCTTAAACAACTTTATTGAAGCGTAACTGACACACAATCAACTGCACATATTTGAAGTGTACAATTTGATGCTTCATTATTTCTGTGAAATCAGTTATATATTCGGGATAATGAACATATCTATCCTCCTCAAAAGTTTTCTCCATTAACACACACAGAAAGACATAAAGGCTAAATTAACATATTACTACACAATGAATGGGTTAACAATGGGATCAAGGAAGAAATCAAAAGATACCTTGAGCCGAAACCGGTTTGGCTCAGTGGATAGAGCGTCGGCCTGCGGACTGAAAGGTCCCGGTTCGATTCCGGTCAAGGGCATGTACCTTGGTTGCGGGCACATCCCCAGTAGGGGGTGTGCAGGAGGCAGTGGATCAGTGATTCTCTCCCATTGATGTTTCTAACTCTCTATCCCTCTCTCTTCTTCTCTGTAAAAAATCAATAAAATATATATATATATATATATATATATATATATATATATATATATTTTTTTTTTTAAAGATACTTTGAAACAAATGAAAATGAGAACGCAACAATCCAAAATTTTTGGGACACTGTGAAAGCAGTTCAAAGAGGGAAATTCATGACAGGCCTACTTTCAGGAGTAAGAAAAATCTCAAATAAATAATCTAACTTTACAGTTTAAAGAACTAGAAAAAGATCAACAAACAAAGCCCAAAGTGAGTAGATGAGGGAATAATAGAGGCCAGTGCAGAAATAAAGGAAATAGAGTTTGAAAAACATTCAAAAGATCAATGAAAACAAGAGCTGGTTCTTGGAAAAGATAAACAAGATTGACAAACCTTTATTTTTTATTTTTTTAAAATATATTTTATTGATTTTTTACAGAGACGAAGGGAGAGGAATAGAAAGTCAAAAACATCAATGAGAAAGAAACATCAATCAGCCACCTCTTGCACACCCCCTACTGGGGATGTGCCCGCAACCAAGGTACATGCCCCTATCTGGAATCGAACCCGGGACCCTTGAGTCCGCAGGCCTACACTCTATCCACTGAGCCAAACCGGTTTCAGCAAGATTGACAAACCTTTAACCAGACTCGTCAACCCATAACATCCCCACCTTAGTCCATGCACTAACCCCTTCTTGATTGATTCTATCAACAATCCTTAAGTCAGGATCCTGGGCTCCTGTTTGACTCACCTCAGTGTCAAAAGGACTCATCTACTTTGCAAATCTGACAGTTTTGCTCCAGCAATTAAAATTCTCTAATAGTTTTCCTTTGCTTCTATAATAAATAGAGTACAAATTCATCAGCTTAGTAAAAAAAAAAAATCATTTTTTGAACCTGGTCTCAACCTGCATCACCTGCCATTTCTCACCTTTCACCTTATAACAGAATCACAATTTTTATTCTGCTACCAAACATGCTACCTTAGGTGCTGCATGACTGCTGAAGCATATCTCCTGCTTGAAATAACTTGCTTCGTCAAGGAGCTAATTCCCACTCCTTCTTCAGTACTCAACCTGTACCTTGTCTTCTAGTTGGTAAACTGTCCCCCTCAAAGCTCTCTCACCATTCTGGACATACTTCTCTCATAGGAAATGTGACTTTGGGGGGAATTATTGCCTATTTTAAGTGTCTCATCTACCATTCATCTTTACATTCCCAGTGCTTGACATATGGTAAATACTCAAGAAATAGTTGTTGAATGCTTAGTGAAAACCAGGTGCTAAATGAGAAAAAAAAAATTTCCCTGATCTATATATCTAGTTAGCCTGACCCCCAAAGTGAATGTGTGTATGTGTGTGTGTGTTCATTGGACATCACTGTTTTTAGCAAACGCAAGTCCTAGTGCCCAGTGCTGTTTCCCCAGAGCAGGATCAGCATACTTTTTATATGAATTTACACATAGTAAATTTTACACATAGTAAAAATAGCTTTTGTGGGCCACACGTTCTCTGTGACAACTTCTCAAAAATGCTGTTGTTGCACAAAGCAGTCACACAAAAAATAGGCATGTCTTCATTGCAAAAAACAAAACAAAAAAAAAAACACCTTTATTTATAAAAATAAGCAATGATTCAGATATGGCCTGTGGGCCATAGTTTGCCCACTCTTAACTTAGAGGCTTCTAAACCAACTTTTTAAAAATCCAACCTCTTTTCCCCACAGCAGCCCTACATGCCACTGCCATGTCTTTAGTGGTCCCCAAGAAGTTCCAGCACCATTTTCAAGCACTGAACACAAATATCAATGGGTTGCAGAAAATAGCCTTTGTCATCACTTTATTAAGGGTGTGGAGCAAAAATATGCTTAGCAGTGCTGAGAAAAATAGACAATGACTCACAAAGAGAGGTCACTGAAGAAGAGGTGGAGCTTGTGGTCACATTCATGCAGAATCCAAGGCAATATGAGATCAAAGACTGGTTCTGAAACAGACAGAATGGCATGGAAGATGGAAATCATATCTCTGGTCTTTTTTAAAAAATTTAATTTTAGGTACTAATTTTTTTTTTTTGCATCATCATTTATCCTCTCTAAGCATGTTTCCACCGATGTAAACATGTAAACATTTGTTTGTAAAAAAGTAATTACACCTATGTGAGAGGCATACCATGGTTAAGACCATACATTTTGAGATTAAATGACCTGGGCTTGAATACCAGTTTATCCATTTGCTAGCTTTATGATCTTGAGCAACTTAACCTCTCTGAGGCTTTTCCTCATCTGATCACTATATCTACCTCACAGCATTTCTGTGAGGACTATATGATAAATGCAATGGGCACAATATATATATATATATATATATATATATATATATATATATATATATATATAGTATATATATTGCAAAGTAACCATCTATATATAACATGGGTCATAACATCCAAAACAACTGAAGGCTTGACAAACACCAGGGTGACTTCTCTGACAGAGAGAGAGGTGGAGCTGAACAGTAGTAGCAGTGGCTGCTGACAAGACCTGGAGAGAAAAGCAGGGTGATCAGACAAGCAGGGTGATCAGACCCCACTTCTCTCTCTGTGCCTCGCTAGCAGCCAAGCCTCTCTCTCTCTCTCCCAGAGGTCAGCAGTTCAGCCCGCTCACTAGCATCCCAGGGTGGCTGCTGATCAACCCTGCCTCTATGATCAGGCCTGAAGATAGGCCCAGATATGCTGACTGGCATAGAAACTGACCAATCAGAACCAAATCTGGGTGAATTACTAGGAACCAATGGCTGCCTATGAAGCAGAGCTCTTGACACTGACTGGCATATAAACCAACCAATCAGAACCTACTCTGAGTGAACTGCAAAGGCTGAACCTAAGGTGGGGGCTAAGGAGGGGTTTAAAGGGCAACAGCTGTTTAGTGTAAGGTGTAAGAAAGTGATTCAATTTTTTAATAACTGGTTTGGCAATATAGTGCATATGGCTGGCTATCAGTCTAGATATAGGGATTATGTGTTTTTGTCTGCCAAGAGTATCTCCTCCTGCTGAAAAAATGTTTCCCCTTCCCCATTTAAGCAATCCTATCCTATCTATACTAATATAAGGGTAATATACCAATTAGACCGGGTCAACCAGCCATCTTTCAGATGTCTGCTTCCTTCTGGACAAAGCCATGGTGGTGGGGGCCAGAACAGAGGCAGCTAGGGGTGATCAGGCCAGCAAGGGAGGGCAGTTGGGGGCAATCAGGCAAGCAGAGGGATAAGGGGCGATCAGGCAGGCAGGCATAGGAATGGTTTGGAGCCAGTCATCCCGGATTGCAAGAGGGATGTCTAACTGCCAGTTTAAGCCCAATCCCTCTGGGGTCGGGCCTAAACTGGCAGTTGGACATCCCCCAAGGGGTCCCAGATTGGAGAGGGTGCAGGCCAGGATACGGAACTCCCCTCCGTGCACAAATTTTGTGCACCGGGCCTTTAGTTAATTAACATTTTTTTTTGGACTACAGTCATATTTATTGTATATATTGATTCATGTTTTCTCTTTTGAAATGTATTTTTATTGATTTCAGAGAGGAAGGAGATGAAGAGAGGAATAGAAACATCAATGATGAGAATCATTAATTGACTGCTTCCTGCACGCCCCCCTATTGGGGATGGAACCTGGGACCCTTCAGTCCACAGGCCAACGCTCTATCCACTGAGCCAAACCAGCTGGGTCTTGGTTTACGTGTTCTTGATGTAATTCAGGGCTTTTCAAGTGTCTGAAGTCCACAGGTTAAAAAAACAACAACGTTGTGACAAAGCAGGAACTGTGACATGAGGTGCCTTTAGGAACAATAACAGAAAGCTGGGGTGTGGAACTTGGAAGATGGTCAGAGCAGCCTCCGCACAGCCGGGAACTGTGGCTGGCAAATGGAGAGCCTCTGGGAGTCCTGTCTGTAGGAACAAAGTGGCTACCCCACCTGGATTGGTTCCTGGGAGCTGGGCATCACTGCTGACAAGAGTGCTGTCAAGATGTTGAGTAGTGGCCTGCCCCAGGGGACCCGGCCTGCCACACATGCCAGTGAACATGGCTTAGGGAAGGGGAACTCAGGAAATTCAGAAACTCTGAGTTTCTGAGCAACAGCCCAAGTGCCCATCAATTGATGAGTGGATGGAAAGGCTGTTGTACATTTACACAATGGAAAACTATGCAGCTGTAAAAAAAGAAGGACCTCTTAAACCTTTACGACAGCATGGATGGACCTGGAGATTATTATGCTAAGTGAAATCAGGCAGAGAAAGATAAATACCATATGATCTCACTTATATGTGAAATCTAATAAACAAAATAGGTCCAGAAGCATGAAACAGACTGGCGGGTCTCAGAGGGGAGGAGTGGGGCTATAAAAATTAGCCAAATAACATATGGGCATATGTATAGCCCACAGGTATAGACAACAATGTGGTGAAGGCCGCAGGGTCCTGTCCTTGGGACATTTGTGAATTTCCCTATAAAACTATTAGCCCAAATGCAGTAATTTCCCTTTCCTCATGGAGAAGGTTTGTCTTTTATTTAACAAATGACCACGTTCACAGACAATTATATAGTTCTCTTTCCAACTCAATTTATTTTTTGTCTGAATTTTTTAATAAGAAAATGTTTCATGGGAGGACAACAAGATGGCGGCAGAGGTAAAAGCCTAACTGCAGCCGCACTCAACAATTTCAAAAAATACAACTAAAATATAGAGTGGACACTATCCAGAACTACAGGAAAGTTGACTGACTGGGAATTCTACAACTAGAAGGAAAGAGAAAACCAGAAGGAAAAGCAGAGGAGCTGTAAAAGCCTAAGGTACGGAGGCGCGGTGCGCGAGCGCAGGGAGAGGACAGAGCCGGAGAGGAGGGGCGGCTGAGTGCCTGGCTGGCGTTCCCTAGCGGGAAGGAGATAAAAGCTCCGGACTGTGCTGAACCCCAACTCCGACTGCACTGAACCCCAGTTCTGGGCGACACCCTGGGGTCCAGGCTCATACAGAGGGAAACTGGGCTGTAAGGTGGAAGCTCAGCAGAGCGGCGGCGAAAGGCAGAGCCCCGGAGTCACGCACATTGCGGGCAGAGGACGGACTGTTCGCTGAGCTGCTGGATTGCCCCAGCGGGAAGGACTCAAAAGCTCAGGAATGTGCTGAGCCCCAGTTCTGACTGCACTGAACCCCAGTCCTGGGCAAGACCCTCAGGCTCCAGCCTCATACAGAGGGAATCTGGGCTGTAAGACAGAAGCTCAGGGGAGCAGCAAAAAGCAGAGCCCCTGAGTCGCGCACATTGCACGCACAGAGGACAGACTGTTGTTTGGGCCGCGAGATTGCCCTGGCGGGATGGAGACATAAGCTCCAGACTGTGCTTAACCCCACTTCCAACTGCTCTGAACCCCAGTTGTGGGCTTGTTGGGGGAGAGACTACACTGTCTGATAGCGGGCGAAGCTCTAGGGCGCCTTTCTCTCAGAGGTGCTTGCAGAGAGTACCAAAGGACACTGAGGAACACTGAGACTCAGGAACCTCAGAGGGCGGGGCTAACCGGAAGCCAAGGCTGTAGGCTCCACCCTGAAACTGCCCCATTGAAGCTGAACTCAGAGAGGCTTTTGCAGGTTTCCAAGTCTAGTGGAATAAGGTTGTCTCCTGGCATAGACACAGCTGATCCTCCCAACCTACCAACTCAGGAAAGCAGCGAAAATGCCGAAACGAGGAAACAGATCACAAACGAAAGAAATGGAGGACAAAAAGCGACTGGATATAGAGTTCAAAGCCACGCTTATAAGGTTGTTCAAGAATCTCCTAGAAAAGGCCAATAAAATAAATGAGACCTATGAAGATATGAAAAGGGATCAACTAGAAATAATAAAGGATCAATAAGAAATGATAAATGATCAACATGAAATGATAAAGGACCAACTAGAAATAAAGAATACATTCTCTGAAATAAAAAATATTATTCAGAGTCCTAAAAACAGATTGGAAGATTGCAAGAATCAAGTCCAATATTTGGAACACAAAGAGCCAGAGGACACTCCTCCACAGAAGCAAGAAGACAAGAGAATCCAGAAAGTTGAAGATGGTGTGAGAAACCTCTGGGACAACTTCAAGCGAACCAACATCAGAATTATGGGCATCCCAGAAGATGACAGAGAGCAAGATACCGAAAACATATTGAAAGAAATAGTGACAGAAAACTTCCCCCACCTGGGGAAAGAAATAGACTTACACATACAGGAAGCACTCAGAACCCCAAACAAAAGGAATCCAAAGAGAACCACACCAAGACACATCATAATTACAATTCCAAGAGCTAAAGACAAAGAGAGAATATTAAAAGCAGCAAGACAAAAGCAGGTAGTTACCTATAAAGGGGCACCCATACGACTGTCAGCTGATTTCTCAACAGAAACCATGCAGGCCAGACAGGAATGGCAAGAAATATTCAAGGTGATGAATAACAAGAACCTACAGCCAAAAATACTCTACCCAGCAAAGCTATCACTCAGAATCGAAGGCCAGATAAAGAGCTTCACAAATAAATTTAAGCTAAAGGAATTCATCACTGCCAAGCCAGAATTATATGAATTGTTAAAAGGGGTTCTTTAGGAAGAGGAAGAAAATAAAGATAAAAATTATGAACAAACACGTAACTATCAACAAGTGAGTCTAAAAACCAAGGGAAGTAAAAATCATGATGAACAATATTAACTGGTGAATATAATAGAATCAGAGGTATGGAAGGGGAGTGGACTGATGATTCTCGGGGAAATGGGGAGTGGAGCGGGGCGGGAAGAGACTGAACATAAACTGCACCTATGGATGAGGACAATGGGGGATGGGGAAAGGGCAGAGAATTGAATGGAAACTTGGTGTAGGGGAGCAATGGGGGGGGGGAATGAGGAACATTTGTAATAATATGAACAATAAAGATTTAGTTAAAAAAAAGAAAGAAGTGAGGACCAACTGCAAAAAAATAAAAAATAAAAATAAAAATAAATAAAAAAAGAAAATGTTTCATAAATCCTTCACTTTGGAATTTGGGGCAGCTATTTCCATCCTTTCATTTCTTTCCTTCTAAATTCAATGTTATTTTTTCTCAAATAAAGATACTAGCGATTATAGAAATTATTGTTGGATGATAGATACACATCTATTTTCAAGTATCACAAAACAAACTTGGAATTTTTCTTTTGAACACAAGTATCACTACCACATTGCATGAGACTGAAAACATGAGAATGGAAGGACATTGTTTGTTTAAAAAAAAAATAACACCACACATCAAAATCAAATAATAATGCTGAATGGAGGAAAAATATCATATTATTCTTTTAAAAGGTCAGAATGATTGTCAGTTGGAAGTTCATTAGATATATGAAGTTCATTACAGTGGAGTCAGAGATTATAGTTAGGACAAGTGTGTTGAAGTTAAAGTCATATTTTTTTAAGTATAAGTACTACTTACATTAACTATGATATGGAAGCTGTTTTATAAGCCCTTCAAAGAATAAGCCCTTGAAATTGATATCTTCCAGTTTGAGGTTCTTTTACTCTACACAACTATTGTAGGAAAGTGGTGTTTGCATTCCGTAAGTGGTTGGTGAAGTGTTTAATAGCTCAATTTTAGAGTATAACAGAGGATAGACTTTCCTATAAAGTGTCTCTACATCTAGGAAATAAGAATGTATTTAAATTAATTCTTTAACCCAATGAAAGGTAGGCATTTAATTTATATGACCTACTCCTAATATTTTTTGTCAGCAAGAACACACAGCTTGATATTGAAAGTAAATATGGTTTTTGTTCACATGTTGCTTGAGAAATTGAAAATGGGCAAACATTTAGCCCCCAATCTAAATTAGTCAGCAGCACAGGATCCTGATTAAAGTGCTTAGAGCTGTTCACAGGGCTGCCAACACCAGGTCGTGTCAGTTTGTTATTTCAAAAAACTGTGCCATAACAATTCAGCTTCTAAGATATGTACTCGCTAAGGAACATAGAGCTTAAAGAGGATCCTCAGTTAATTGGTATCATCTTTAGTCCAGTTTTATAAAAGCTAGTGGATGTCATAGTCATTAAAATAGTAGACGGCGCTTACTGACATGTAAATCACATACATTTTTCAAATAGAACTAAAATACACATGAACTGTGTAAATATTAAATCGGAGCACTGAGGGTCATTTCCTCATCACTTTCTTCATGAAGCTCAAGTTGATCCCCAAAAGCCTGTACAGAATCGCTGGCATTCCATTTTTCTGACTTCAGAGCACAGCAGTTTCACAATGTCCAACCTGATATAAAACGGGAATATGAAAGGCTGGCATATGATTTAAACTAGTTGCTTGGAGTGCATTTTCCCAGTTGGAAGAAAGTCATCTTAGGATTGGACACAGCTTTTAGATGCTGTACGATCTTTTCAGTTTATGACCACAGGGGGAAGAAAAAAATCAAAGTTGAAAGGAACAGTAGTGTGAGAGCTCCCCGGGGAGAGAGAGGAAGCGGGACCAGCTAAGTGCCGAGAGCCGAGCCCCCACAGCAGGCCACTCGGACTTTGGCAATGATCCTGCCGATGCAGCTTTCCACGGAGAAGGTGGGAGAGGCCCTAACAGCAGTCTTCAGACTTTCCAAAACCTGGAAGATCCATAAGCCAGAGAAATGAAAGGCTTTCCTGGGGTTGTAACACCAACGTGATAACAACTGAGGTTAGCAGGCAATGCTTCTTCACTGACACCCCACTTCTACCATCACTTCCAATCTTAAACTAACAACGATGACTTTGTTGAAAAGGTTTCTGTGGGAATTAAATGAAGTCGTGTCCACAGAGGACTTTCCACCTGAAACCTGTTGCAAAGTGTCCCTTCACTCCTCACTCTCTCCTCACTTCTCAGGGTTGGATCACACATTTTGTGGAGTGAGGGAGAAGATTGAAAGAGAATGATTTACTGGAATAGCAGCCAGCAAGTCTGTGTCAAAGCGTGGCCTTCAAAGGTAAAGGCGACTGGCTACCTTTTTCTTTATGGCTCCTGCCTCTGCTCTCCTTTCTTCCTCAACGGGCATGATTTCTCAGCCAAGGTAACGTGGCGTCCTCCCAGCATCACCCTCCTGCGGGTGGACTGTCAGCAGTGGCCTCCTTGGCTCCAGAGTCAGCACGCACTGCAGTGGCTGTCAGCGCTGGACGCTTCTCAGCGCTCTCCCTCCCCTCCATTTCTGCTGCTTGGTTCCTGGCTCGCCTCGGCGTCCCCTCATCTTCCTTTTCGCTGCTCCCCTGTGTAAGTGTCAGGGCTCCCCAGAGTTCTGTGCTCCTTTTCATGAGCTTCTCCGTGACGTTCTTCCAACTCATGCTTTTCCCGACCACCTGGACGTATTCCTGTACCCGTGTCACCATTCAGGTGGGCTGCAAGTCCAGCTGCCAAAGGAGTCCTTCCACCCCAGCGTCCCCCAAGACGTCTGGAATAAAACGTGACTCCAGCCGAAACCGGTTTGGCTCAGTGGATAAAGCCTCGCTCTGCGGACTGAAAGGTCCCAGGTTTGATTCCGGTCAAGGGCATGTACATTGGTTGCGGGCACATCCCCAGTAGGAGGTGTGCAGGAGGCAGCTGTTTCCCTTCCTCGCTGTAAAAAATTAATAATGAAAAAAATATATATGTGTGTGTGTGTATATTTTTTAAGTGACTCCAAGCTCCCCAAACCGCTAAGCTCCCGTGGCACTTTGCCGATGACTCATCCTAGCATTTATCACACAAGGGGTTTTTAAAAAATGTTATTGTCATTTCATGGTAGACAGGAACTATATTTTATTCAACTTGGAATTCCTAGCTCCGGGCAAAGTTCTGGCACAGCGCACCCACGGCATCTGAGTGAGAATGCACAAGTCTTGTGCTGCTGCGGAACCCGGCCCGGGGCACCTCCACTCGGCCTGAGCGTCGCCTTGGCTCCGCGGTGTCTCTGGGTTGTGTTTTAGTTACTGGGTTGCTGTGTTTTCAAGGTTCTGATTGTTGCTGGGTGATTTCCTTGGGACTCCCTCCTGGTTGCTATGCTTCACAGTAGGAGATTTCTATCTGCAGCTAAATGGTCACATTTTTTTTTCCCCTGCCTCTGGAATGGAACAGGGCCTCGGAGAAGCTTAGTGGCAACCACACGTGTGTTTGTGGACTGGAACCAGCAGGGAGGGGGTTTGGCTGGAATCTCCTTATCTCTGCCCAGAGGCGCCCTCCTGTCTTGTTTCACTGGCTTCTTCCTAAAAAAAGAATCTTGCTCTCTCACTGCTCAACTCCGGTTTGAATGTTTATTCCAACTGGTAATGGATCTATAAACTTAAAAAAAAAAATGAGGAAGTTTATGAACCTCAAAATGAAATGAGAGAGTTGAAGCTGTTTTCTAGCTTTTGTGGGATATGGTCTTTTTGTTGCTGCTTTTAAAAAAAGAAAGTTGAAAACAAATACTCTTTAACTGATCTTCTACTAAAATCAGGGTTTGGGAGAGACAGCTAGATTATGTGCCTCTTACAAATGTGTTATGGTAAGCTAACTTTATCTGGAAATGTTGAGAACCACGGTATTCTGATTCATGGAATACTGTAGTTAATCAATCCAAAATTATTTCATAAATGCTTTCTCAACACTGCCTTGGACATCAAGAGGAAAACAGAAGATTTTACAATACAATTGGAGGTGAGGAGAATCTAAGACAGTTGTAATAATTTGTGAAAAAAATAAGATAATAGTAGCAAACCAAGTAAACCCTGAAATGGGCCCTAAAACTGACAAAAATACTACATATATACCTCTGGTCAACTTGTTCACCCATCCTCCAAAATTAGCACTTACATCTTCTCCACTTTCCTCCAACTCCTGATTCAGTGCTATAGCTGCCACTGTCATAACCACCAACTTCACCTACACTCCTAGCACCTTCCCCACTCTCTCTCATGGGGTGACCTTTAACTTACAGGAGAGGAAATAAACATAGAAGCCCTCAGAAACATCCACATCCTCCTAATGCCAAACATAGCAACCCATCCCTGTCTCTCTCACTCTTTTCTGATATAATAAAAGTGTGAGGCTAAGTCCTCGATAATGTGATAGAATTGTACCATCTCTTCCTTTTCAGAATTTATAAATAGGAATACTTATTCTCTCTTTGTTTAACCTCTTTTTTTTACTCCCTGTATTATAGTTTCCCAACAGATTTTAAACATCTTTAAGAATTCCATTTAAAAACTACGGCTCTCCCCTCCCTTCCCCTAAAGAGCCTGTGCTGTGTTTCTCTGGCAGCAGAGTTGTCTACACATTCAGTCTCCACTTCCTCAACTTTTATTCACTCGTTAATCCAGTCTGGCTTTGTCACCACCACTCCACCAAAAGAGCACTAGTAAATGAGACCTGTGTGCTCCACGTAGCTCAACCCAATAGGCATTTTCAGAGAGCTTCAGTTACCACTTGTGCAATCATAATTCAAAGATCCACTTGTACCAGGTGGTCCTAATTCTGAGGCTTGACTCCCCACATTTGAGTCATATCTCTATCACTTCATACTCTACATCTCAGAGAATTTATTGGATCTCTCTATGCTGTGGTTTTATCCTACAAAAATGTAAATAATAAGTAATAACTAACCTCAAAGACCCATATCACATGCAATAATTATCTTACACACATACATAAATTAATTGCAAAAAAGCTTAGAAATCACAATTTTATATCTAGCCCAAATTTCTGGACTGCATGCCAGACTTAGGGATTGAACTATCTTTTCCACTTGGATGTCTCAGTGGTACTGTATTCATTTCCTATAGTTGTTGTAACAAAGTACCACAAACTTAGTGGTTTAAAAGTTTTGTGTTCATGTTGACCAATGACACCCCAATTAATCTATGTTCTATATATATATAAAAGCCTAAGTGACCGGTAGCTATGACGCACATGCACTGACCCCCATGAGTCAGACACTCAACACAGGAGTGGAAACCACAGGCATGGGAACATGGAACAGACTGATGAATCTCAGAGGGAAGGAGGAGGGGCGAGGACAGGAAGAGATTAACCAAAGGTCTTATATGCATACTAGAGGCCCAGGTGGGATCCCTCAGCCTGGCCTGTGCCCTCTTGCAGTACATGATTCCTCGGGGGATATCCAAGAGCCAGTTTTGGCCCAATCCCCATAGGCCAGCCTGAGGGATCCCACCGGTGCACAAATCTGTGTACCGGGCCTCCAGTTTAATAAAGAAAATAAGAAACATCAATGATGAGAATCATTGATTCCCTGCCTCCTGCATGCCCCTTACTAGTGAAGGAGACTACAACATGGGCATGTGTCTTGACCTCCTTGTTCATGTGTTGATGCTCAACTACTGAGCCACATCTGCCAGGCCTCTTGCCTTTTCACACATTAAATCTAGAGCTGTGAACCTCCCTGGTTTAAGATAAAGTGGGCCCTCCAGTTCTAGAAAGGGCCAGATATAGCACTGCTCTGAGGAAGCCCATTAAACAGCTGGGAATCAGCAGCCGCTGGGCTAGTGGCTACATGCTTGAACATGGCCCCTCCTGAGTTACATTTAGAGCTCCTGCTTGTGGCAAATGGGATTCTGATTTCTTGCTAAATATAATTAGAGTCACCATGTGCCAGGACAAGTAAGGATGGGAAATTCTGCTTAAGGGGGCCAGATGAGATCTTGCAGGGGAGGACTGACCACAGGTGCAGTGTAACTGTAAGAATTGTGTGATTCAGGTCCCTGTGTGTGCCCATTTACCAGCGATGGTTCTGGACTATGCCTGCTGTCTTCGTGTATCATTAATGGGAACCTTCCACTTTCAAGAAGCCCCAGCTTGGCTGATAATATAAGATGATCACCAGAACACGACCATGCTGGCAATCTGATCTTAGACTTCCAGCTTCCAGAACTGTGAAAAATGAATTTCTGTGTAATAATAATAGTAATGAATAATAAAATAAAACAACTTAAATTTATCTTACAGTAGTTCTGAAGGTTAGAAGTTTGACATGGGTCTCAATAGACTAACATCAAGCTATGGTCAGGGCTGATTTCCCCTCGGGCTCAAGAGGAAAAATCTGTTTTCTTGCCTTTTCCAGCTTCCTGCATTCCTTGGGTCATGGTTTCTTTTCCATCTTCAAAGCCAAATGCATTGCATTCCTTTCTCTGACTCGCTTCACTTTTTTTTTTTTTTTGAGATGTAATTCACATACCATAAATCTCACAATTTTAAGGTGTAAAGTTCAGTGGCCATTAGTATATTTACAAAGTTCTTCAAGCATCACCAGTAACTCCAAAACTTTTCTATTACTTTAAAAAGGCATCCTACATTCTTTAGCAGTCACTCCTCATTCCTCCCTCCCTGAGCCCCTAGCAACCACTGATCTAGTTTATGTCTTTATAAATTTGTATATTATGGACATTTGCTATAAGTGGAAACATACATACATGGCCTTTTGTGTCTAGTTCTTTCACTTATTTCATCATATGGTAGCATGTGTCAGTACTTCAGCCATATCCCATGCATAGATATAATCACATACTATCTATCCATTCATCAGCTAATAGGTATTTGGATCATTTTCACATTTTAGCTATTATGAATAATGCTGTTAAGAGCGTTCATGTACAAGATTTTGTATGAACATGTATTTTCAACTTTCTTGAGAAGAATCTAGTAGAATCATAACACTATATTTAACCTTTTCAGAAGGTGCCAAACCATTTTCCAAAGTGGCTGAGCCATTTTACATTCCCACTAGTAGTATACAAGGATTTCAATTTCTCCAAATCCTCGCTAACACTTATTTACTTTTTCTTTTTATAATTTCTACTAGTGGCCCAGTGCATGGATTCATGTACATTGAAAGGAAAATAATTAGAAGAAATATTTTAATATTGCTATTTGCCCTTTCTCTGTAATGGAAGTGTCAGAGCCGCCACTGGTCACTGTTTGCGGGGCAATTGGTGGGGCAATTGGGCACCTGCTCACACCTGCCTTGGTCTGGCACCGCCTGTTCACCTGCTCTACCACCCACTGTGATCCCCCTTCGTAGGGGCCCATCAGAGCCAGCAGGGCCCACTGCCACCCACTGCCAGCACCATGTCACTGTAGTCCAGCATGTTCTACATCACCCCCTGGTGGTCAGCACACATCAGAGCAAGCAGTCAAACTCAGTCACTGGCCTGCCTGAGGGACAATTTGCATATTAGGCTTTTATTATATAGGCTAGCCAACTTAGTGGCTGTGAAGTAGTATCTCATTGTGGTTTTCATTTTCATTTTCCTAAGGACTGATTATTTTGAGTATCTTTTCATATGCTTATTGGCCATGCATATATCTTCTTTGCAGAAATGTCTGCTCAAATCTTTTGCTTCTCATACATTGAGTTTCTTACATTTTTATTGTTGAATTGTTAAAATTATTTTTATATTCTGGATATTAATCTTTCTCAGATATAGAAAATATTTTTTCTCCACACTGTGGGTTATCTTTTACTTTTTGGATAGTGTGCTTTGATACACAAAAGTTTTTAACTTTGATGAAGTCCAATATACCAAATTTTTCTTCGCTTATACTTTTCATGTCCTATCTAAGGAGCTATTGCCTAGTCAAATGTCATGAAGATTTATACTTTTTTTCTTCTAAGAATCTTACAGTCTAAGCTCTGACATTAAGGTCTTTGATCCATTTTGAATTCATTTTTTAATATATTACAGGAAAAAGGGGTTCAAATTTATTCTTTTGCCCATGAATATCAAAATAGTCTCATCACTAATTTTTTTGAGAGGACTATATCTTTCTCATAAAATGGTCTTGGCACCCTTGTCAAAAATCAATTGACGTAGATATATGAGTTAATTTCTGAACTCTCCACTATATGCCACTAATACATATGATTATGTTTATGCCAGCACCACACTGTTTTGAGTATTGTTTCTTTGAAGAAGAGTTTAAAGTCAGAAAATGAATCCTCTAACTTTGTTCTTTTTTTCAGATTCTTTTTTTTTCTTTCCTATTTTGGGTTCCTTGAAATTCCACATGAATTTTAGGATCAACTCGTTCATTTCTGTAAAAAACACAATTGGAATTTTGATAGTGGTTTCATTGTATCTATACACTAATTTAGGTGGTATTGCCATCTTAACAATATTAAGTCTCCCAATCCAAGAACACAGACTGTCTTGCCATTTATTTTATTATACTTTCATTTCTTTCAGCAAAATCTTATAGTATTCAGTGTACAAGTCCTATACTTCCTTGGTTAAACTTCTACTCTATATTAGTTTGAAAAAAATGCCCCTTCTGCCCCTAGAGTGCTGAGTATTTTTATCATTAAAGGTTATTAAATTTGGTCAAATGCTTTTACTATTTCTTAAAATGATCATTTTTTTAAAAAAAATGAACATGTGGAGTTTTTTCTTCTGTAACATAATGTATCTTGATTCATTTTTTGTATGTTGAAGCAACTTTGAATTTCTGGAATAAATCCCACCTGGTCATGGCATATAATGCTTTTCATATACTGTTGTATTTGGTTTACTAGTATTTTGTTGAAGAGACATAAGGGATATTGATCTGTGGTGAGGGTGTTTCTTATGATGCCCTTATGTAGCTTTGATATCAAGTTGAAATTAATTAGTAAGTGTTCCTGTCTCTTCTACTTTTGAAAGAGTTTTTGCAGGATCAGTGCTAATTCTTTATATGCTTATTAGAATTTGTATATGAAGCCATATATGCCTGTGCTTTTCTTTGATGGAAAGTTTTGGATTACTAATTAAAACTCCTTACTTGTTTTTAAACAATATGTGTTTTCTATTTCTTCATGAGTCAGTGTTGGTAATTTGTGTCCCCTCTTTCATTCCTGATTTTAGTAATTTGAATATTCTCTCTTTTTATCATGATCAGTATAGTTAAATGTCTGTCAATTTTGTGGATCTTTCAAAGAACCAACTTTTGGGTTTATTGATTTTCTATATTATCTTTCTACCCTCTATTTTGTTTATTTTAACTCTGATCTGTATTACTGCCATTTTTTCTGGTTTAGTTTGCTCTTTTCTTATATCTTTAGGACAAAGTTTACATGACTGATTTGATACATTTCTTTCTTTTAAAATGTAGTAACTTATAGCTGTAAATTTTCCTCTGATCATTATTTTTGCTCTATCTTATAAGTTTTGGTATGTTGTGTTTTAACTTTCATTAATCTCAAAGTATTTTCTAATTTCCCCTGTGGTTTCTTTTCAAAATCATTGGTTGTTTAGATGTATATTTTTCAATTTCCACATATGTGTAAATTTTCAAAATTTCCATCTGTGTTTTATTTCCAATTTCCTTTCATTGTGGTTCAAAGAAATATTTTGTATGATTTCAATCCTTTTAAACATATTGAGACTTGTTTGATGGCTTAACATATGGTTTATTCTGGTGAATGTTCTATGAGCACTTGAGAAGAATATGTATTCTGCTCTTATTAGATGGGATGTTCTATAGATGTCTGTTGAGTCTAGTTGTTCAAATATATTTCCTTGCTAATCTTTATCTTCTTACCTATTCATATGGTGAGATATTGAGACCTTCAAGTACTATTGTTTAATTGTGTTTCACTGTTCAATCTTGTTAGTTTTTGCTTCATATACATTGAGTTTCTGTTAGGTATATACATGTCTACAGATGCTTCTTGACCTATGATGGGGTTATGTGCTAGTAAACCCAATGTAAGTTGAAAATATCATATATAAGTCAAAATGCATTTAATACACCTAACCTACCAAATATCATATTTTAGCCTATCCTACCTTAAACATGCTCAAAGCACGTGCATTGGTCTACAGTTGAAAAATCATCTAACACCAAGCCGATTTTATAATAAAATATTAAATTTTCCCCTATAACTTATGTAATGATGGCTTGCCATCTTCATGGTAGGCCATTATCTTTACCTTCCCCTCAAGAGTAATTGACTTTTTCTTTTCACCTGAAGCAGGAGACATATGGGTGTTTTGTAGACATGCGGGGATAAGAAAACACAAAACAAAATATCCAAAAACTACTGGCAGCATAGTATATTGTAGAGTATTGGTTGCTTACCCTCATTATTACATGGCAGACTGAACTATGGCTCACTGCTACTGCCTAGCATCATAAGAAAGCATCATATCACATATCACTAGCCAGGAAATAATTAAATTTGAAGTATGGCTTCTACTAAATGCGTATCACTTTTGCACATTGTAAAGTTAAAAAAAGCTTATGTCAAATTATTGTAAGTCAGAGACTATCTACATATTCGTCGTATTTTCCTGGTAGATTATGCTTTTATCATTACAAAGTGTTCACCTTTGTTTCTAGGAATAAGTTTTTACCTTAATTCTATTTTGTCTAATATTAGTATAGCTCTCTTTTGGTTACTATTTGCAGGTATCTATTTCCCATCCTTTTACCTTCTATCTGAGTCTCTTATAAGCAGCAACTAGTTGGATCATCGTGTGTTTTTCAAAACCCATCTAACAGTCTTTGTCTTTTAACTGGAGAATTTAATTCATTTAATTATTGGTAAGATTTATATTTATTTTGCTACTTGTTTTCTGTATGTCTTATTGTCTTTTGTGTTTCTCAATTCCTCCATTACTGCCTTCTTTGTGTTAAATAGATATTCTATCATGTGCCGTTTTAATTCTCCTGTACTATTTTTAGTATTTTACCATATATTTCTGAATTATTTCCTTAGAGGTTTCCTGTGGGATTTCTACTAATATCTTAAGGTCAGTCAATTAGTCATAATAATTCCATCTGCAACCTCAATTCCTCTTTGCCATGTAACATAATTTATTATCAGGTTCCAGAGATCAGGAGGTGGACATAATGAAGGGACCATTATTCTGCCTATCATAGGTACCTGCATGACAGTATGTCCAAGACCTTTTCATTAAATATGTGTGCCCGCAGGCACGCACACACCACAAAATAAATAAGCATATGAAAAACCCCTGATATTCTCCCAATACTTCCCTACTTCAGTGGCTCCCTGAATCATCAGTTCAGTTGAGTAAACTAGACCTAGAAGAAATCCTTGAAACCTTCCCCCCATCACTTTTCAAATCCTATTCATCATCCAATTCTAAGGATTTACCTCCTCCAAAGTTTCTTTATTTCTACTCCTTCACCCTAATCTAAGCCATTTTTATTAACTTTTTCTTCACTATTATGCCATAAAAAAGTCTATTAAGATATTTTTGCTAATTGTCCCACCTAAGAAATATTAATACTACAGATAATTCAATGTAGCTGTGATTTATACATAAAAGAGTACATATAAAGCTTAATATTTTTATTCAATATTAGATAAAGAATGACTAAGTAGAATTTCCAAGTTATAAGATAAATTAAATGCTATCAACTTTTAACTTAACATTACAGACTGGCAAATCTCTGAGGGAGGTGAGGAGGAGGAGGGTGGGAAGAGATTAATCAAAAAACTAATATGCATATATGCATAACCTATGGATATAGACAAGAGTGCAGTGAAGGCTTGGGAGGTGTTGGGGGGCCATGGAGGGAAATCGTAATACTCTCAACAATAACGACAATAAAGTATATGCTGAGTAATTTTGAATGCAAGTTATATTCTTATATATTTTAATGTGTCAAATATATGCATATACATAAATACATAATAATAATAACAGTGGAATTAAGTTGTAAAATAACATGAAATTATATTTTCCAGCAAAAATAAAACTATTGAAAATTTTAATTAATTTCTTAAAAATTATATTTAGTGAACTTTTGTTTGATATGAGAAAATAAATGTTAATTTAATTAACTGCTAGATATACATTCAAATATTACTGATATTTTTTTCTTTTTAGCATTTGATGAAATGGATGATGAGTTGATTAACTTTTATCTAATTAAGTAATATAAACTATTTTTTAAAATTCTCATAGTCCAATTCACATATAAAAGCATGAAGATCAAACATAAACAACATCTACAAACTGGCTAATAGCAGCCCATAGTCATTCTTAGACTCATCTGTTATAACTCAGGACCAAATAATCATGCAAAAGGAAGTCCCCAATCATAGCAATCTCTTCTATAGTTTTCTAGCATTGATCTTCCATATACTTTGTGTATGTTCCATGAATTCAATGCCAATGCTGCTCATATGATACCTCCAAACACCAAAACCCTATGAGAGAAATTAATTACTAAGGCATAAGATTTTATCTGTTAGGTCTGAGCTCCTGAGGGCCACAAATCAACTTAATAATTAAGGGTGTGTTTTTGTTTCCATTGAACTAATTTTTGCCTTGTTGAGGATGATAGTCACCCCTGTTGAGAGTTCATGATCTAATCAATCATCATTTATTACTAGCATTCTTTTTTTAAAATATATTTTATTAATATTTCACAGAGAGGAAGGGAGAGAGATAGAGAGCTAGAAATGTCGATGAGAGAGAAACATCGACCAGCCGCCTCTTGCACACCACCTACCGGCGATGTGCCCGCAACCGATTTACATGCCCTTGACCAGAATCGAACCCGGGACCTTTCAGTCTGCAGACCGACGCTCTACCACTGAGCCAAACCGGTTTTGGCTATTACTAGCATTCTTAAAATAACCTCCTGCTACATCTCAAGACCTCCTTCTTGCCACTCCGATCTATTCTTCAGAATGTTATCAAATGATTTTCCAAAAACATAAACTTGATCATCCCACCCCCTTCAATACTTCCAGTGACTGTCAGAATAATGCCCCAAAGCCCAGCACTGCCTAAAAATCATGCATGTCCTGGTTCTAACTCACATCATCTCATATAACAACCTCCAACCCAATCTGCACTCCTGTAACACTGGCCTTCATTTATCGGAACTCTGGCCACGGGGACTCTGCACATGCTGTTCTTCTGCCTGATAGCTTCTTCTCTGCCAACTTGTTATTTAAAGGCTTTTTCTTCAGAATTTTGCTTAATAATTCATTTTTCAAAGAGTCATTTCCTGTTATCCCCAATATCTCCAAAAACACCAAATCTACCTTTAAAAAAACCTTTGATACCATCATATCCTCCCTTCAATAGCACTCATCAGTTGTAATTTTATATTCATTTGTGTTATCATTTCAATAGACACTAATAATTTTTTTATCATTTTTCACCAGTATCTCCCTAGTATCCAGGATAAATCTGTCACATAATAGGAAATCAATGAATTTATTAAATGAATGTATAATTGATGAATTAACTGTGTGCTGAAGAACTAAAAAAAGAGTAGTTCAAATCAGTAAGAAAGAAAAATCAATGAAAGCATAACAATAGTCAGCAAGGCTTGCTGAGGTAAAAGTAAAGTATTCTAACAAACATAAACTGTAAAAATGAGCAATATTACTCTAGACTTTGAGACTTTTATTAAATTTTATTCTGGAAATCTTACTATTAAGTCCAATTACACAAATAATGTTTGACTGCGAGCTGCCATATTGTCACCTTAGAATGCTAGCATGTGTAGTAATTACTAAAATTGTCCCAAATATAATGTCTCTGTTTAGATCACACCCTGAAAATATGCAGTGCCTTAGGACATTGCAAACCACAATTATCATAGCACAACTCAGCAGTCACAGACAACACGAGCTTGCTTTAAGGGATCTGTCAAAACTGCTGCACCAGCATTTTGCCTCCCGGACTTTGCTGCGCTTTGGGCTGAGGATAATGCCTGGCATACAAACTGGCAGTCAGAGTAGCTCTCACAGGCCTTAGGGTGTGAAGGCAGCCACTAACCTCTATCAAGAGAAAATGGCTTTCATGTCAGTTACGGCACAAGTGTTTAATGCCCTCCGTGCTGAGGCCAGCATTAATGTAGTGAAAAGTATGACAGGTTTTAGTCAGAAAGTTGGGACTCATTCCTGCCTCCTCATTAACCAGTTTGATGACCTTGGAAAATGCATTTGACCTTTTTACATCTTTGTGGAACATTAGTTAAACCAGATAAGTAGTTGAAACATTTCACTACTAAGCTCTCCTGCTGATAATATTTAACTAAGCACTTTGTCTTTCAAAATATTATGTGGACTGATATTTAGATAATAGGAAAAGTCACTTGGTGAGCATTTGTTATTTTGTTAAAAATTCTGGCCAGTCTCTAAGGGGGGGATCAGGAATGGTGGTGTCTCAAATGGGGGAAGCTACATTCGACAGAGAAGAAGATAGGTGATTGGGCTAGAAGATGTCAATTTCCTCAGGTAATTTAGCAACATTTTAATGTTCTGTTTTTATGGAACAAATCTTATAAAACTTAGCACATCAGGAAATAAAGCCCAGCAAGAGTATCTATTACTTTGTTTGGGCATTTTGAAATATTGAAAATGATATCCTATTACTACCTTCAGAATGACTTAAAGATCTCAGGCTAGCCTCACCAGCATGGCTCAGTGGTTGAAAGTTGACCTATGAACCAGGAGGTCATAGTTCAATTCCCAGTCAAGACATCTGCCCGGTTTGTGGGCTTGATCCCCAGTGTGGGGTATGCAGGAGGCAGTTGATCAATGATTCTCTCATCATTGATGTTCCTATATTTCTCTCCTTCTCCCTTCCTCCCTGAAATCAATCATATATATATTTAAGATCTCAGGCTAGACACCACTGTACAAGATAGTCCCTGCGATCCCTAGAAAAAGTGTAGTCCAAAATAAGTTTCCATTAAATGAGCTTTGGGATTACTGACTTCTGTAATCAAAGTAGGGAAATAGTTTTTGGAAAGGAGCAATTATCCCTTGAACATATAAAAAAACACATGAGAAGGCAAAAAATTAAATTATAATATATCTTACTTGCAAGTATTCCTTTTATAAATATTTTTATCAGTGGTTTAAATTCATTTAGTACATTATGCATTCTCAGTGAGGAATAGTGCATCCAACAGGACAAAAGTTCTCCCTTGGGAAGTGTTACTAAATATCTTAATATTACAATAGATATGGCTTTTTGAAACTCAACTCTCCCTAATAAAATCTTATTTCTCAGTATTTAATTCCTCTTGATAGGTTTTTGTTTTTTTTAGGGGTATCACACAAGCAGCACTGATGAATTCAACAAGGATACACAAAACATATGCCAGATCAATTCTACAAAACTATGGCTTTGAAAAGGCTGTGAGTTGAGGACTTTCTCTTGCCCCATCTCTGTCCTATTGTGAGAAGTGGCCTAGGCATTGGTTATGGGTTACTGTTAATCTTGTGAATGAAACTATTCAGGGACTTTAGATACTTGAATTAAACCTTTAAGGACAGAGGGGCACCTGAGATAAGGATTACTTCTCCTTCTAAAGACACTGACACACCAGCCAATTGACCTGAAGGGGGTCTCAGTACAGGAAAGTAGCCAAAATAAATTTTTTAGAAATGAGCCATAACCCTGCATACCATGCTGATTCTCAAATCCTTCTTATATAAAGTTAGTCGGTCCTCATCTTTGAACTAAAATTTCTCATAGTTTCCTTTTAGGGTCAAACACGGGTGTGAAGCCTCATTGGAGTCTTTTATCTTTGGTCTAGTAGAAGATGTTGGCTAAAATTGTGTAAAATGTAGATCAAAGGGCTAGAAAGGAGTTCTAGCTTCTGATGTCTCTGCATGGTGGCCCTGTGTGTGGCACCAGTTACTAAGGCCCAGAACCAGACAGAGCATGTGTCCTCCTGAACTGAGGGGTTTTGTACACCAAGAAAGAACATGATGAGTTAGTTGAAAACTGTGTTTTAAAAAAAATCTGAACAGAAAAAATATATAATCATTTTACTGTGTAATAAGATTTAATTTATTATATTGAATATTTCTTCCTGCCTTCATCCTAAAACTCTAAAATACTTCTTTGGAAAGCACTGATCACATCTCAAAGCTTTTCTTCAAGGCCAAAGGCATAAGCAAAGCTCCTTAAGCTTCTTTCCCTGTCTTTGGGAAACAGAGTCAAATGAAACTCCCAATTTTGTTCAGGGTCCAAAATACATAATCTTGTTGGGAACTTAAAATGTTCAATGCTTTTCCCATCATTAAGAGAGCAAAACAGCTTGTTTTATCATATCTAATATTACAGAGTTGGATCTAATATCAAGGAACTGTCCTGGCATCTGGTCTTCTATACAGCCAAGGGGATGTACTTGTGTGTGATGACTAGCCATGCGAAGATTATGCTGACTTTGGTACCTCAGCTTTGCAGAGCTCTGTAATCTAGGATGCACACTATCCTAGATTCTTGAGGTAGATCACGAAAAGCAAAACCTATGTGGGTCTTTGGGAAGCTGACAAGCATAGCTGAACACCTCTATATTCCCATCTACCTACTAGCTAGCCAATGTAGATACCGGTAATAGTTAAGGTACCAAAAATGCTAGTAATAAAAGACTGGGAAATGCCAGCATGCCTCCTCCAGTTCCTTTCTTGGTTTCATCACTATGAGCTCTCAAAACGTTTGAATGGCAACATTTCCTCCTCAACAATCATTTCAGAAATGCAGCTAAAACTAGTTCTACTCACCAAATTCTGTGCTGTGACTTAGCTGATGTGCACAAATCAAAGCAAACTGCAGCAAAAATGCAGCTAACTACACCCTATTTCTTCTTCGGTAATGAAAGCCCCAAATAATAGCTAGGTATATGGACACCCAAAATAAGGACTACATTCTTCCTTGTAGCTTGGAGAGGCTATGTCAATACTAATTTCTCACTGATGGAACAGTGGGTGAAACTTTCGGGAAGATAGTTTTAAGAGAAACAGTGAACCCTTTTCCTTCTCTTTTCTTTTTTCTCTCTCATATCTGATGGCTAGAATGCAAGCAAGCTGGCAAAAGGTGGAGCAACCATCGTGGACCACAAAATAGAATCTGGATATTGAAAATTGATGAAACCTTGGGATCCAATAATTGTGAAGGTGCCAATTAGCCCCAGACCTCTCTTGTACATGATACAAATAGATAAAAATTCACCCCGTTTAAGCCACTGTCATTTCAGATATCTGACACACAACAAAACTAATTAGAATTTGGTAGCTAGAAGTCTGGTGCTACAAATAACAGAACTACACATGTGACTTAATGCAAGTGGCCAAACAGTGAAAGATGAGCAAATTAGAATGCTGTGGCAAATATCTGGTAGTGAAGTTACCATGGAAACCTAGGGCAGGCAGGAGCAATGTTTAATTCAGAATATAGGTATGTTTTGAATGTTTCTTGCTGCCTCCAGCAAAATTTTACAAGGGAAAGATATATTTGGTAACAGGACTAATTATTACCACAATCTCCTCTTCTGGGAATGAAATATTTCATCCTGCATACAGAATTCACTCACTTCCTTTTCAAGGAAAATAACTCAAAAGTCCCAGTGATGATGTCAGTCAAGCTCAGGATCTCTGGGTAAGCCATAGTAGTCTTTATATCAGGGGATAATGTGCAAGTAGCCGCTACAAAAACTCCATGTGCAACTCCTCTTCATCACAGATCCTTCCTCACCTCACCAAACACACACACACACACGCACACATGCACACACGCACACACACACACACACGCACACATGCACACACGCACACACACACACGCACACACGCACACACACTCCAGTGGTGGAACAGGGTTGGAATACTTTGATTAAAGGCTCACATTAGAAATAGGAAGAATGGGACATCCATGGCCTGTGGTGATTCTGATATTAGACTGCTTAGAAGTTCTAATTCTCCTAGCCCCGTGGTCGGCAAACTGCTCTCGAGCCACATGTGGCTCTTTGGCCACACGACCTGGGCGAGTCTATTTTGAAGAAGTGGCATTAGAAGAAGTTTAAGTTTAAAAATTTGGCTCTCAAAAGAAATCTCAATCGTTGTGCTGTTGATATTTGGCTCTGCTGACTAACGAGTTTGCCGACCACTGGCCTAGCCCATGGGCGTTCCCTACGAGGGGCTCCCCACGCTGTTGATCGTCAAGGCCTTGGATTTTCTCTTTGAGAGCTTCTTTCCAGTGACCTCTGGGCCTTGTCTGAAGTATGCATTGAAGAATTCTCTGCCTTACAAGCTGAGCAGTTTTCTCAGCGTACTTTTTGCCCATCAATAGTATGGAATCCCAGAATCTTTTAAGTAACAATAGCCACAATTGCTCTTAATCCAGATTGGTGCCTCTTTCAGCTGTAAAACTGTCTTCAAACCTTAAACTTGGTTGACTTACCTATTCCCACATTTCCTTTCTAGGCATATTTCTTTGCTGTACTTGTGTGGTCTTTTGCTCCAATGCCTCTCTCATTTCCTCCTCTCCCTCCCCTTTTACCCCTGCCCTCCCTCCCTAATTATAGTTTTCTTGAGCAGAACAAGGAGAGCAACATCTTTTCAAATTCTGAACCATTTAAAGTCACTTTGAGCCATTTGGTCCAATTGAAAGAAATTCCAGGTCACAACTCCCGAATCTATGTTGAGTGATCTGATCCTTGCTGCAGAGCTGAGTTTTAACAGGCCTTTGTGGTGAAAGTATCAATTTTATCTTTTACTGTTTGTGTTGAGAAGCCACTGTCTTCTCCAACCTGATAGGTTCTTGAATTTGTAGTCTCTCTCATATCTTTTATTTATCCTTACAAACGGATTGATTCTTCTCTAAATATACCTCTTCCTTATAGTATCTTCCCAAATGCAGCTAATGGCAACCAATTAGGCAGTAATAATAATTTGTTTTCCATCTCTTCCCTAAAGTTAGGTAGTCTTTTACCTTCCAATTTACTGCAGGACACACTTTTTTCCAAATGGTTCACCATTAGAAAGCCTGGATTTCCAGACTTTAGTAATAGTTTCCTTGATTCTTTCTGACCAACTGTTAAGCCAATGCCACAGATTTTAGGGCTTATTTTATTATTAAAGCAGTACCTCACTCTTATTTCTAAGTTCTGTGTCGTTTGGCGATAAGTTAAATAATCCTCTGGCAATAAAATTTCCCCAAGTACTAACAGATTAAAGAAAAGGTTTATTTTCACTTGTGCCCTACGTCCCCTGGAAGTGTCTTCAAAAGGCTCTGCTCACTATGGTCACTCAGGGACACCACAGTCTCCATCGCAACACCCTCTCCAGAATCATAGTTCCAAAGGGAAGAGAGGGCTCCTCTTAACGCTGAAACTATTTGGTAAGCAGCACAATAGAAGCTCTATAGCTCTGAGTTCAGATGCAGGGAACAGATCCCACCGTATCTAATTTAAGGGGAAAGAGACAGATTCAAGGATTCAATGGCTTCTGGATGGTTGGGAACTATAAATAGACTCAAGATTGAGCTTTCAGCCGAGACCGGTTTGGCTCAGTGGATAGAGCGTTGGCCTGCGGACTGAAAGGTCCCAAGTTCGATTCCAGTCAAGGGCATGTACCTTGGTTGCGGGCACATCCCTAGTGGGGGGTGTGCAAGAGGCAGCTGATCGATGACTCTCTCTCATCAATGTTTCTAACTCTCTATCTCTCTCCCTTCCTCACTGTAAGAAAAATCAATAAAATGTATTTTTTTAATAAAAGATTGAGCTTTTGTTCAGAAAAAGTCTCCAAAAGTCACACCCCAGAACCAAGTCATCAAAAGGAGCCGGGCCTCTTCTGCAACCAGGAGTCCACCCGCGTCAGCCACTCCATGAGAATAAAATCAGTCTCGGCCAGAGGTCACTATTGCTGCCAGTTCAGGCCACGCCACTTCTGCCACAGCCTCTGTCTGCAGGGTGGATGCAGGGAGTCCTGCCCTCCGAACCCACAAAGCTGGTGCCTCTGCTGATATTATTGTAGGAAAACAGAAAACATCAGACCCAGTAGACAGAGCTAAATGTGGTCTCCTCCCATCACATTTGGCTCAGCAGATAGCGTCACAGGTTTGATTATAGTCGAGGGCCTATGCCTCAATTGCAGGCTTGTTTCCTAGCCCTGGTCAGGGCTCCTGTGGGAGGCAACCAATCAAAGTGTCTCTCTCACATCGATGTTTCTCTCTGTGTGCTTCTCCCCCTCCCTTCCACTTACTCTAAAAATCAATGGGGAAATATCCTTGGGTGAGGATTAACAAAAAATAAAAATAAATAAAGGTGCCCTCCTCCTAATCTTTACTTCCCAAATCTCATGCTAGCGAATACAACTGGCCAAATCCAAACCATGCCCAGAGCCCTAGTTACAGTGGGCTCTAGCATCTGCAGTACAGAGAGAAACACCACAGAAGAGATGGAACTGAACAAAAAAACGACATGTTCTTCCCTTTCTATGCAGTGATAGGCCACCTATAAGGCAGCGCACTCTACAGCAACTGTAATACTTGTATATAATATTTTATCCCCGCTTATTTTAAGAGGCTTACACTAAATGTTCCTAATCAGGTCCTTAGGGATTCAGGAAAAGTTAAAATTTTCCTGTGTTCTCTTTTATAATTCATGAGGAAATACAAAATACTTTCTTCAAACAAAATATGTTAAGCACTATGCTTCAGGCATATGCGCAATCCCCTAGTTTGTCACCATCCATGTCACACCAGTCCTGTGAGGTAGTGTGTCCGTTAAGGACCGAGTTCAGTGGCATGTCACAGACACCCACCTACAGTGGCTTCACCACGCATGGTGTTCATTTTTCACATGTAATAAGTAGGCTGGAGGTGGGCAATCCAGGGCCGGTAGAGGGGCTAAGACGCCTGTTTGTCTGCTCTTTCCCCTAAACTTGTAGCCTCCATCCTCATAGGCATAACTTAGCTGTTCTACTTCCAGACATTATCATCAACTTCCAGGATGGAAGAAGGGGAAGAACAAAGGCAGAAGGCAGCTGAGGATGGGCCTGCCCCTTTTATAGGTGGTGTGTTTTATTCTAGCTACTTTGTGACTTCTGCACACATCTCATTCGCCAGAACAGTGTCACATAGAACCTCTCTCTTCCTGAGGAGCTGGGGAGCTAAAGTTTGTGTTTTGTTTTGGGCCGGGACTATTGCCAGAATCAGAATTCTGTCCGTGAGGAAGAAAGCTAGTGTGAACACTGGCAGGTAACCAGCAGTGTCTCCCTCAGATCAAGGAAACAGGGTTCAAAAAGGTTAAGTAATTTGATGATAGCACAGTGACCTGGGATTTGAATTCAAGCCTTATGACTACAAATCCAAGGCTTTTTTAAAATAAGCATTTATTTAAAAAATAGTTTAAACTTATTTTTTTACATATAAAGAGGCAAATCAGATTATTCAGAAAACAAACAAAAAAAACCATTTACTAAAGATTCTAAAGAGTGGAAGTATGAATAGAAATGAGAAAGAGGGACAGAATAATATTTTCTGTGGGAATAGCATGATCCCATGCTTAAGAAAACCCACAACAATAACCAAAAAAAAAAAAAAAAAAAAAAAAAAACCCACTGTACTTAGAAGCAGACTTAAAGATTATGGCGCATTTTCAGGCTAATTTTCCACTACTGAGTAAGTATCTATTGCCTTGTGACTAGAATTCATTATGACCTGGCAAAACTCATTTCATTGCCTACATTAACTCCGACCTAGTGCTTGAGATTTATAATAATTATTAACTAAGCTAAGCCAAAAATTATCTCTAATTGTTATACGGTATTTTCCAGAATGATTTGTCTGATTCTCATTTCCCCAAGCCTGGATTTTTCTGTTCTCCTTTTGCTTTCATTGAGAAAAGGAAACAGTCCTCTCTGCCCCGAAAGGCAGGCCCGCTGTGAATAATGACAGGACGGGGGTGCTGGGTGTTTCTTATAAGGTCTCAAGAATTCTGAGGTTTGAAGAAAACGCAAATGAATCAGAAATGGGGGGCCAAGTCCCCCAGCTTAGAGGGCAGGGTGTGGTCCTTGAGAGCGGGAGCTGGTGGCAATGGCAGCTATCTACTAGAGTATAGTACTCAGACTGAAAACTCCGCAGCAACACCTAACTGGTCTTCGGCACCTTGCAGCTTGGGCATTTCCCCTAAGGGGATGAGATGCCCTAACCTTACTGTGTCCTCACCTTGGATCTCGGGAAGTCCCTCCCTTCACTTCTGCCTCCTTAAACGTGGATGCTTTTGGCACCGGACTTGCTCACAACCTGGCGGAAAGGGATAGGTGACCGAATGTTGCCCAATCCCTGGTTCTATCTACGGAGCATGGCTAATTCATCTCCAAATAGTTATTTGGGAGCTACAGAAAGCAAATAAATTACAGTCCTGTGACTTTATTTTTTTTTTAAATATATTTTTTTATTGACATTTTACAGAGAGGAAGGGAGAGAGATAGAGAGCTAGGAACGTCGATGAGAGAGAAACACCAACCAGCTGCCTCCTGCACACCCCCTACCAGGGATGCGCCCACAACCAATGTACATGCCCTTGACCAGAATTGAACCCAGGACCTTTCAGTCTGCAGACCGACGCTCTACCACTGAGCCAAACCGGCTTTGGCCAGTCCTGTGACTTTAAACATCAGCAACAAGAAGGAGAGATAAATAACAGAGGGGCTGATTGAACCTGAAAAGGACTGGGGGGTGGGAAACCTGCGTAAAACGTACTTGAGATAAAGAATCTGCACACAGATGAAATCTGATTGAAAGCTGGGGGGAAAAAACAAAAACTGGGTCTCTGTTGGAAGATCATAGGACACCCTGCTCCCCCTTGCTATTAATGCGATTACAAGGACTGTTTGTACAGTCACTGAAATAATAAAGCCTTGAGAGGGTGTGGCCTGTGGGGTTTGGGCAGGTTAGGTTTCTCCGGAAGATGCAGGGCCAGGGAATATAATCTTGTCAGGGCTCCCGGAGCCGCCACAGTGCTGCCTGGGAGATGGCAGGGGTGCTACTCTAGAGATCTGAGGTGTGCAGGTTTTAATCACCCTTCAGGGTCCTTGCAACTTGAGAAGAGGAAGAAGAATGTGAAGGAAGCAGGCAGTGCCAAGCAAAACTGGAATTAAGAAGAGATAAAGCACAAGCACAAAGTGAGGTCTGTGGGAGTTTCACCCACAGAACTATGCTCCTGCTTTGAAAGTGTGCTAAGAAATCAATGGGCTTTCACAGATATACATCATTAGAACTGAAGAACCAGCATTCAGTAAATATTTGTTGAGATCTAAAGCCTCGCCCAGAATTCTCAAATTCTAGTATTAAAAAAATGCCTGCATGTTTGAAATGTGGATTCGTAGGTCCAGCCATAAAGACTGAATTATTATCAGGCAGCTCCTGTGATTTTGGATGGATGGCTCTTAGACTGTCCTGATGCTTTGTAAAATAAATAAATAAATAAATAAATAAATAAATAAATAAATAAATAAATAAAAAAAAATGTGGGTTCTTCAAAAGTTATCATCCAATCAGAGACTTGACAAATAAAAATAAAATAGAATATTCTTTTGCCACCTTTTGTTTGTTGTTTTTGCTGTTGTTTTGTTACACCCCCAATCTTATTCACCTCTGGCCTGTTTACTGAAGAGAACAATCCAGAATCACACACCTGTCAGGGCAACAGTATATAAATTCTCAATCTGACTTCTCCAGTAAGTTGCCATTACTTAGAGCAAAATCTTAAGTGAGCCTCCTTGAGAGGAGGGACAAATCAAGAGGGAGGTGATTTGCAAGTGATGGTTTTCTTTCAAAATTTCCTTTCAAGATTTGAAAATTAAGGATCTTTCTTCTGAGGAACATACTGATGGAGCCCCAAAGATTCAGTAGATTCATTAGGGCTACACAGTAGCTTTAAAGTCCATGCACTAACCCATCCTAAAAGTACATTTCAAGTCACAACCTATAAAAGACACAACAAACATGCTACGTATATGTATTTGTGTGTAGTGTATGTTCATGTGGGGATGTATGGACAAATGGGAACATTTTATAAGACACTACTTACCTTTACTGTGTGAAATGCACTCTGATTCTTTCTATGCTCCTCTCTCTCTCTCTCTCTCTCTCTCTCTCTCTCTCTCTCTCTCTCTCTCTCTCTTGTTTCTGTCTTTCTCTCCCCGCCTTCCTTAATGATAGTCAGGATAGCATAAATGATTTTGTCCTGCTGTTGAAAACTGCTGAGGTAGGTGTAGGATTCTAGCCTCTTGGAATAGGGAAAGAAGGGGAGAGGACTTGGAATCAGAAAAGAAGCTTGCTCACAATTTTGTCCTTCTTTCTTCCTCAAGCAGTAACTCCCTTCATCCTAACTTGGCTTAGACAGTATCCACATCCTGTAGAGAAGACTTCAGCCTTAGAGTTGATATATCAAAGCAGGAAAAATGCTCAGTGGAATGTACTGATAACAAATGAGTCTTTACTTCCTACCAGGCTGGCGTCCTCACTGTCTTGCATGTGGTAGTCTCATTTTTCTTTTATTGCCTAACCTGTAATTCTAGTTACCCACCAAACCATTCTCTTTGCCTATTCCTCTTCCCTTCAGGGCTGCCAGAGAGGTCTGCACTTCTCTTCCTAGACCTTGAAGGCTAATGAAGGTGCAGAGAGAAACCCTCCATTCCTTAGTGTCCAGCTCAGGCAGGTGCAATCCACTTCAAAGGAAAGAGAAACTATGTTCTTATTTATTTTACAGCTAAAGTTCTTATTTCCATCATGTGTGAATGAACTAAGAGACTCAAATGATCCAAGATCCCCACAATCAGCCCTCTTTATCCAGCTAGCAAGCTTCATTTTCATTGGAACCACTTTCCTACGTGCAGTAAAAGCATTCACAATTTTCTCTGTTGTTGGTTGTGTTTAGTCTTGAAAAATACAAAGAAGCCAATTTCATGAGTCACTTTTCATCACAGAAGGGAAAAACTCACCCTAGCCCCATTTTTGTTTTGACACCTTTTTATCTCCATAAAGAAAACCAAAAATCCCTGGCTGATTGGTTGGATGTCGTACTGTGCACCAAAAGGTTGCTGGTTGTATTCCTGGTTAGGGCATATGTTGGGTTGGGGGCTCATTCTGGTAGAGGGTGGCTGACCAATGTTTCTTTCTTATGTTGATGTTTCTCTCTCTCCCGCTCCCTCTTACTAAAAATCAATAAAAATAACTAAAGAAAAACAACAACTCAACCCAGATTTCACTTGCTATCAGTTTCCTTCCCATACACATCTTATTAAAACATGTATTCAATGGCTTTTTTTAAACCATAAAGCACTTTGCAAATTAATTCTCTGCTAAGACAATTTCATTATAAATATGATTTTTACATAAAATTATTAACCTTGAAGTTTCTATCCAGTTTTAGAGCAAAGAACTGATTTTATCCCAGTTCCTTTGAGTATATTGCGATCCACTAAAAGCAAAGAATCTATAAGCACTAGTTTAAAAGGGTGCTCATATTTGGGGTAATATGAACATAAAAAATAGCAATAAATTGAAATATCTCAAATATATAAAAATCCACAGGTTTCTTGAGATAGTATAAAAAAAGAAAGTCATTGATCACTCCTGAAGTTTGCTAGGATACCAATTAACTATTCTGAAATTAACAAAGAAAAAATCAAGCATTAAAATTACTTTATGACATTGTTTTATACATATTTAAAGCCTCTGTGTGACTCAAGTGGATTTGGTCATATTTACAGTATAAGACTTCAATATACTTTCCTGTGATGGAAACTTTTGTCTTCTAATATAATTATGAAACAAATCTTGCCTATTTTGCTTTTCCTATAATTTCACAGGAATGAAATTATTAGTATAATATTTTGTATTTTACTTCTTCCAGGCAACATTTTGTTTTGACATTTGTCCATGTAGAAAATTATGTTCCTCTTTAGTGCTGAGTATTATTTCCACATATGTTTACCACACTTTGATTATTCATTCAGTAGTGCTTTTCCTACAGCTGTTGAAATAAAAGATCGTGTTGGCTTTTTCCTTTATTAATATAGTAAATTACATTAGATGGTTTTCAGATATTAAGCCAACTTTGCATTCCCAGGATAAACCTCCCTGGTCATGATGTAATATCCTTTTAAATGCTGTTGGGTTTGATATACTAAAGATTTTTCAAGATTTTTATGTCTGTGTTTATGAAGGATATTGGTCTTAGCTCTCTTTTCTTTTTAAGAAAGAAATGGCCATGCAGTGGCTTTTGGTATCAGGGTAAAACTGATCTCATGAAATAAGTTTGGAAGTGTTTTTGTAATGCCCACTTTATGCCTAGCCCATTGAGATCAAACATCAAACCATGCATATTTAAATCATGTATATGAAAATATATGCTTCAAATATGGAAGAATCTGTTCTGACCTTGTTCATTCTTTTTTTAAATTTCCATTACCAATATATCCTATTCATCGTCAAGCCTAGTTTGAAATAGCCTGGATTGGTGAGTGATTTATAATCACAGATTTTTAAAAAAAAATTTGACTGTATTGCAGACGTCCCCCATTTCCTCCCACTTTGTCCCCCCTCCACCCAGCCCCCGCCCCTCCCCGGGCCTTCACCTATTGTCTGTGCCCATGGGCTATGCATAGATGCATAGATGTTCTTGTAGTCACAGATTTTTAGGAAATAAGAGCTGAATAATTTTAGGGATTAATGTCCCTAGATATCTAGTGGCGAAAACCAAGTCCCTGAGAGATTGCCAGACTTCCAGAACAGAGCACCTTCCCACACTGAAAGGTCTCCATCACATCACAGTCATTCCAAGCCTTTATGAGTCCGTAAACGTATAATGTGTCGGCTGTGTGTATATACTTACATTAAAAAGTTAATGTGGCCGAAATCGGTTTGGCTCAGTGGTAGAGCGTCGGTCTGTGGACTGAAAGGTCCCGGGTTCGATTCCGGTGGAGGGCATGTACATTGGTTGCGGGCACATCCCCGGAAGGGGGTGTGCAAGAGGCAGCTAGCTGGTTGATGTTTCTCTCTCATCGACGTTTCTAGCTCTCTATCTCTCTCCCTTCCTCTCTGTAAAATATCAATAAAATATATATTTTTTTTAAAAAAGTTAATGTGTCCTTCCTTAATACTTTCCCTCCCTGGTGAAGGCCCGCCCACACTGGCACAATCCAAAGAGGGAGCAGCCACACAATGAAGCTCCAGGAGCCTGTGGCTTGGGGTTTGCCGGTAGCACTGGGCATGCTCAGTCGCCAGGCAGATTTTTTTTTCCCGGGAATTGGAAACGACCACAGCGCCTACCGAGCGGGCGCAGAGGTGGGCGTGCCCTCGTGGAATTTAGAACGCCGTGGCAGCCAATGGGGCCTCGCGGCCAGCTGCCGGCGCTCCTCATTGGCGGCGCGGGGAGGCCGGCGAGTCCGGGGCCCCCGGAGGGAGCCGCGGAGGCGCAGGTCGCAGAGGCCGTGCCCCGCGCCTGAGCAGCAGCTGCAGCAGCGGCGGCGGCGGCCACATCCAGCGGCGGTCCCCGCAGGTCCAGCCCGTTGCTTTACTTTTTTTTTTTTTTTTTTTTTAGCTGCACCGACATAGTCATTATGCCGAAGAGAAAGGTAAGTCTTATATATTTTAAAAAAAAAAGATTTCTAAGGCCTTCAAATGGTGCTTCCAGCAAACCTTGCCCTGGCAATGGCTTGCGCGGAACGAAGCGGGCGATTGCGGATCTCCTCGCTCTCCGATGCTTGTTGTGGACGCTCCTCTCCTTCGCCCCCACCGATCTCTGGACGTTACTTTCTGCCCAGCGGCGCGGCTGCCCCTCCGGGGGAACTCCTCCTCCGCGGGAAGGGTTCCCACCCCCTGCCAGAAGCAGAGCGGCGTTGCGGTCCCCCTTCCCGGAGGGAGCTCCCTCTGCAGACGGCCGGGTCGCAGTCGGAGCGGAGGGAAGGCGGCGGGCGGGGGCAGGAGGGGGGAATGAACGGGGTGCACGCGCCGGGAGGTCGGGGAAGACAAGCCGGACAGATGTTGGGGTTATGCCCAGGCGCGCCGCGCAGGCTCTGGGGCTGCGGGCGAGGGAAAGCCATGGTTAAAATAGCACTCACCCCCCCCCCCCCCCCCCGCTCGCTCGCTGGGCGGCAGACCCGTATGTACCAACTCCGGCGTCAATCAGGGCCGGGCGCCGAGGCGGGGCCGCGGGGCCGGCTCGCCGGGAGCGCGGAGTTGGCGACGTGCGAACGGGCGGCGCCTGGCCCGGGGTCACCCCCGGGGCTGCCCAGGGCAGCGGCCACGGCCCCCGGTCCGCTCCCGCCACCCGAACCCACAGCCGCGGGAGGCGGGGTCCGCCCTCTCCGCCCCCCCCCCCAACTCCTCTCCCTCTCCTCCTCTCCGTGCGCAGAGGGAACGGGGTCACTGGAGTCGCATCTTCTCCGGGCGGACTATATGTCCCCTTCCGCGCGGCCCCGGCGCCAAGCCTTCGTCGTCCCGGGAGGGGGGGTGGGCAGGCCTCCCTCCGCCCGGGAGAACAGGTGTGTTGGCCGCTGCTCTGCAGGAAATGCTTTGCAACCCTCCTCCCGCCGCCCGCCTGCGCCCGGGTCCCCAGCAGCGTCCACCCGCGAGGCTGTGCCAGGGGAAGCGCAGTTACAAACGATGGCATCCCGTCTTGTCGGTGTTCAAGACTGCGGGCGGATCTGTGTGCTTAAGTGAATGCATGACTTAAACATATGGAAGTTAAGAAAAAAAAAAAATAAAGCAGCTTTGGCATTATCTGTCATTATGGAAAATGATGAAAACTTGTTTCTACTCCTTTTTTAAAAAACATATTCATTAAACCAGTTTTTTGTTTTGTTTTGTTTTGTTTTGTTTTGTTTTGTTTGCCGAATCCGGTTTGGCTCAGTGGATAGAGCCTCGACCTGTGGACCTAAAGGTCTCCGGTTCGATTCCGGTCAGGGGCATGTACCTTGGTTGCTGGCACATCCCCAGTGGGGGGACGAACGGGGTTGCAGGAGGCAGCTCTCTCATCGATGTTTCTAACTCTCTATCCCGCTCTCTTCCTCTCTGTAAAAAAAAAAAATCAATAAAATATATTTTTAAAATCTTAGTTTATTTTGCACATGCTGTGAGCTTCTTACTGTGAGAATGGTTGGCTTGCATTATCTGTCTTATTTAATCCTCAGAACATCTTTGAGGAGTGTTATCACATTGTACTGGGGATTTAGAAACTTGGAGCACCCACTGTCTCACCACCAATAGCTAGTTCCAAAGATTTAATTAGATTCGGTAGGTCCAAATTTCTTACTTTCAAACGTGATTAACTCCTTCTCTTCATTTAGTGGTGGGTGGGTCAAGAGGAATTGAGGAAATCCAAGATACGTCCAGGCCAAGAAGATGGATGGCATATGAAGGGTGCTAACACTTGAGATTCATTATTTGAACTTAATTTAGGTTATTAAAGAGATGTCACCACTTGCAACATTTTATCTGAGCTTTATCGACAAGGCTTGGAATTCTAGTAGAGTCAAAGGAACTAATCATCGAGAAATGGGTTGCAGGGTTAGTTGGTACCATTTCCTTTTCTTAGAATTCTTAACAAATTTAGATAAACAGGAGGCTAGATGTGCGCAAACCCTTTATGTTTCATGGACCCTGACCTGGTAGAATCTTTGTTGTTCCAGAGGCAGAGCTGGTGAAACCATTACTTTTTCTTTCCCCTCACTGTCCACCTCCCTTAAGGAAATAGAAGGAAAGAAAAGAAAAACAGGAGAGGAGCTGGCTTTTGATTATTGTTTTGTTTCTCTGGAAGGCAGCGAACCCCCTGAAGAAGCTAGCCAGGCATTCTGGGACTAGGGACAGACCTGTGGACAGGCACCTGTTATCATCCCTCAGGACATCAGGTGTTCTTCAGAGATGACGGACTTCTCCTTGCCCGATAGAAAGGTCTTCAACCTAGAACTCCAAGACCTGGACAGGAGCAGCCACTAATTAAACATGGCTGCTTGGCCATTCGCCCATCAGTTAACCTTTATAGCTGCCTCGGGGAATCCTGGTGTTCACTGGAATTTATATTGGAAGCCCTGGTCAAAGCATGCCTGGATGCAAAGAAAAGAACTGGCCATACTCCGTGCATAGCTTTTGGAGATCTGCAAAGCCGGGGTAACTGTCAAAACATTTACATTCTCGGTGTTGTTGTTTTTACTACAGGACTGCCTGTTCTACATTATAATAAGTTGTAAAAGGGCCCTCCGCGTACTTTTTGCCATCTTGACCTCTTTTTTTTTTTAACCTGTTCCCAGGAATCAAGAAAAATTACTTAATGAGCACATGTTTAGGCTTCTGCAGAATAAGAAGAGGTATAAACCATCTAGAATAAAAGTATAATAAAATTTAAAAGTCATAAAAACATCTGGAATCCTCACAGAGCTCTAATGCCCTGGGGATGCACAGTTTGTTCTCATGGAGCTTCTATTTAATTCAATGAGGTCACTAGAGCAGCAGATACAAAACAAATGAATAATATTAAGTTTACATATGTCCTAGAATATGGAGTATAGGTTCTAAAAGCTGTGGGATAGGAAAGGAAAGAAGGTTGCATTTGGGCTGGTCTTGAAAATGTGGGTAGAACTCATACAAAAAGAAAGAGAAAAAAACATCCATTCTGTTATCAGGCATTTGAATGCCTCTTCAGATTGTATCTTAACTTGATAAGGCCTCAGTCACACAACTCAAAGCCCATAATATCTACATTAATGTAAAACATTCTTACATTTCTTTTTTTCATTGAACATATTTTTATTGATTCCAGAGAGGAAGGGGAGGGGGAGGGAGAGAGAGAGAGAGAGAGAAACATCAGCGATGAGATGATGAGAGAGAATCATAAACTGGCTGCCTCCTGCAAGCCCCACACTGGGGATCGAGCCTGCAACCTAGGCATATGCCCTGACTTGACCAGGAATCAAACTGTGACCTCATGGTTCATAGGTTGATGCTCAACCACTGAGCCATGTTTGCTGGACTTTACATTTCTTTCTTTTTTAAAAAAATATATTTTATTGATATTTTATAGAGAGGAAGGGAGAAAGGGAGAGAGCTAGAAACATGGATGAGAGAGAAATATCGACCAGCTGCCTCTTGCACACCCCCTTCCGGGGATGTGCCCACAACCAAGGTACCTGCCCTTCACCGGAATCAAACCTGGGAACTTTCAGTCCGCAGACTGACGCTCTACCACTGAGCCAAACCGGTTTCGGGAAGGACCTTACATTTCTTAATCCTATCTTTATTTATCTGTGTCTTTACATGTGAAGACTACATTAAACCAACTGACTTTTTATTACTGCTGTAGTATTTTTCTTTAAGTAGTACATCACTCAACAGTGAAGAGTTCTTCAGTTACATTAAATCTCTTTCTGAGTTTGTGAGATTTAAATAAAATTGACTTTCCCACATATTTATTACCTAATGGGTGGTGGCTCAATGGGTTACTACTCATTAATAGTGAGTGGAATGGCAGGGAAAATGACAATATTCGTGGACTGAGGTGGTGGTGCAGTGTGTGCCTGAGTTCTAGGCTGTTCTGCTCAGACGTCCATGAATGTCTGCAGTGGTCACGTTATTGGGTGATGATCTGATGTTCTACAAAGAGTATCAGCCAGGGAGGCCTCGAGTCCTGGCATGATTAGCAATAGCAAACACATTTTCACATCCTTCTTTTTTTCCCCCCAGTTCCTCATCGCTAGAATTATTAGAAACTAGAGACTCAGTGCATGAATTTCGTGCGGGAGGGTGGGCGTGGTCCTCAACCCAGCCCGTGCCCTCTCACAGTCTGGGATCCCTTGGGGGATGTCCACCTGCCAGTTTTCTTCTAACTACTTTTAAGATGTTCTCTGCCTTTGTTTTGTTGTTGTTGTTTGTTTGTTTGCTTGTTTGTAGTTTCTCTCTAATGCACCCAGGTACTAATTTTCTTTCTCCTCGCAGTCCTGGCATTCCGGGACCCCTTGGGGGACGTAGCAGTGCACCAAGCGGCAGGCGGCCAGGAAGGAGCCCAAACCGGGCCAGGCGCCATGCTGCTTGCGCTTATCCAGGCCCAGTGCATCTGCTGCCGCTGCTCTGTGTGCTGCTGTGGAGTCAGGACAGGCTCCCGCCATGGCAGCTGTGCTTGCCAGCAATGTCCACCCCCCCCCCTCACTTCTGTCGAGCAGCACTCCCCCAGTGGGAGCACCCTGATCACCAGGGGGCAGCTCCTGCGTTGAGCAACTGCCTCCTGGTGGTCAGTGAGCATCATAGTGACCGGTCGCTCCAGTCGTGCTACCCTAACAGTTGCTTAGGCTTTTATATATATAGATGTCTAATGTATCACATCAGAAATTCTCTCCTAAGAAGATTTTCCATGAATTTGGGATATAAACACTAGTGTTTCTTTATAACTTAAAACAAAGGATTAAGGGGATGAGAAGAAGCTTTCTGACTCCTGTTTTGAAATTAGGTTTGTCTGTTGTTGTTTGTTTGTTTTTTTAATGGAAAGGCTCAGTATGCTGGGCTTGGCACAGGGGTGCTTAACTAATAATACTCAAAATTCCTGATTAATTTTTCATAATAATATCACAGATTATAACACCAGAAACAGATTATAAATGAAAATAAAGATACATTTGACTATATGAAAAGGAATATTTTGATATGGCAAAAAAAAGAACTGTTAAAATTTAAAAACTTATGAAAAATTGGGGGAATTATTTGTACCAGATATCACTGAAAAAAAAATTTGCTACTTTTTTCTGCTATTTCATTTTTAATTTTAAAAAATGTATTACACTTATTGGAGTGACATTGGTTAATATGATCATACAGGTTTCAGGTGTGGGTTACTATGTTACAAGATCTATATATTGCACTGTGTGCCCACCTCCCAAAGTCACATCTGCTACCATCGCCATATGGTAGGGCCCTTTTATTCCCCACTCCCTTCCCTCTGGCACCACCACACTGCTGTTTGTGTTCACAAGTTCCAGTTTTATATCCCACGTATGAATGAGATCAAATAGTTCTGAGTTTTTTTCTGACTTATTTCACTTAGCAAAATATTCTCAATGTCCATCCACATTATTGTGAATGGCAGCGTTTCATCCTTTCTGATGGCTGAGTGGTATTCCATTGTGTATATGTACCACATCTTTATCCAGTCCTCTATCACAGGACACTTGGGGTGTTTCCATGTCTTGGCTACCATGACTAATGGTGCAGTGAACATAGGGGTGCATATATCTTTGCAAATACATGTTTTCGAGTTTTTCGAGTATTTACCCAGGTGAAGGGTTGCTGGGTTGTATGGTAGCTCTATTCTTAATTTTTTGAGGAATCTCCAGACTGTTTTTCCATGGTGGTTGCACCAATCTGCATTCCCACCAGCAGTGAATGAAAGTTCCCTTTTCTCCACAACCTCTACAATACTTGCTATTACTTGTCTTGTTGATAATGGCCCCTCTAAAACAGGTGTGAGGTGGTATCTCATTGTAGTTTCGATTTTCATATTCCTAATTGCTAGTGAGGTCGAGCATCTTTTCGTATACATCTTTTGGCTATTCGTATGTCATCTTGGGAGAGGTGTCTGTCCAGGTTCTCTGCCCATTTTTTTATTGGGTTGCTTGGTGTTGAGTTTTATGAGTTCTTTATATATTTTAGAATTTAATTCTTTGTCGGAGCTGCTGTATGTACAAATCATCTCCCGTATGGCTGGCTGTCCGTTCTCAGTTCCTTTTGCTGTGCAGAAACGGTTTAGTTTGATCGTCTCACATGTCCTGGTGGAAAAGATGTACATTCTTCCAAGAAAATAACAGGCTCAAATAGATGAAATGTTTAGTTGTACTATAAATCAAAGAAATGTATATCATTAAGAATAATGAGATGCAGTTTTTAAAGAAGATTGAAAATACCTCTGCCCGTGGCTGAGTGATATTGAGACTCCATGCAACTCTCAAGCAGTGTGTTTGGGAGTAAAGTTTCCTTTAAAAGAAAAACACATTAAAAAAAAAAAAAACTTTGCCCAGCCAGTGAACATCAAACTATGAACCAAGAGTTCAATTCCTGGTCAGGACACATGCCAGGTTGCCTACTGGATCCCCAGTGGAGGCATGCAGGAGGCAGCCGATCAATGATTCTCCCTCATTGATGTTTCTATATCTCTCTCTCCATTCCACTCTGAAATCAATAAAAAATATATATATTTTTTTAAAAACAACAACTTTATTGAGCTATGATCTACTTATCATAAAGTTCAGTCATCTTTTCAGAGTATACAGATCAATGATTTTTAATAAATTTATAGAGTTGTAGAACACTATCGCAATTCATTTCTATCACTCCAAAAAAAGTCTCTTATGTTGTTTGCAGTCAGTCTTTAGTTCCCCCCCCCCCCTAGTCCCAGACAACCACCAATCTACTCTCCTTAAGTTTGCCTTTTCTGGAAATTTTATATAAACGGAATCAAACAGTATGTAGTTTTTTGCGTCTAGTTTCTTTCATTCAGCATTATGTTTTTGAATTATAGCACATCTCAGTATTCATTCTTTTTTATTGCCCAGTAATACTCGATTGGGTGGATATACTACTTTTTGTTTGTCTTTTCACAGTTTGATAGATGTTTGGATTACTTCTATATAAGTATTTCATGGACACATTTTCATTTCTCTAGGGAAGTTTTCAAAAGGTAAAAGTGGTGGTAGCATGAAAGTGTCTTTAACATTTAAGAAACTTCTGCACTGTTTTCCAAAGTGATTGTACCATCAGAGCATGAGAGTACAAGCTTCTCTACACCCTTGCTCATACCTGGTATTGTTAGTATTTTTGCTATAGCCGTTCTGATTAATGTAATTTAGATTTCCCATAATAACTAATGATAATAAGCATCTTTTCCTGTGCTTACTAGTTCAGTGTATATCTTGGGCGAAATATTTTTAAATTGTATTGCTTATGTTACTATTAAGTTGTATGAATTCTTTATATTTTCTAGATGCAAGTCCTTTATCAGATGTATGATTTGTAGATATTTTCTTCCAGTCTGTGTCTTTTTAAAAAACCTCATCTTAATGACATATTTTAAAGAACAGAGTTTTAAATCTTTGCCTAATCCAAGGCCACAGGTATTTTCTTCTAGATTTTTTTTACCTCATAGTTAGGTCTATGATCCATTTTGAGTTAATATTGGATATAGTGTGAGATAAAGGCTTAAATGTTTTTTGACATGTGGATATCCATTTGACCCAACACCAATTGTTGAAAAGATAGTTCTTTCCCACTGGCTTTCCTAGGTACCTTTGCTGAAAATCAATTCATCATGATTGTAAAAGTTTATTTTGGGTCTCTAAGTGGTGTTCCATTTTCTCCATGTCTATTCTTACATTGATACCACACTATCCTGGTTTTATAGTAAGATCTGAAATCTAATAATGTCAATTCTCCACTTTGTTCTTCTTTTTCAAAACTGTTTTGGCTATTATTTTACATTTTATCCTTTGCATTACCTGGCCCATGTAAAACAGTAGAGATATTCATTATGTGATAATGATATTTTTAATTATTAAGAGAACTACTGTGGAATAATAGGCTTGTAGTAAGCACCAACCGCCTATTTTGTAGGAGAACAAATGGCACACACAGTGGATAGGGAATAAGCATCTCGCCCTGGCTGTCTAATTTACTGCAATTATAGGAGTAAATGTTCAACAACCAAGTAAAAGTGTAGTGCTTTTGAAAGAACACAAGCTTTAATCTGGTTCATTTTCTTACAGAAAAGAAATGTGTTGAAAAATATCTTCACATAACATTAAAATTCCCTCAGCAAATCAGTTATCAAGTGATCCTCTTTTTATATATTTTCCTCCCTAAAACATTGCTCTTGTTTACACCAAAATTAAATGTATTCCACTTTCCTTTAGGGTACAATTTGGAAATGGTGACTGAAATAAACATCATTTAAATTGTCTGCTTTCATAGTACCTAGTATGTGGAAATATGAGGTTCGTCTCCTGAGTAATTTAAAATTCAGTGTTGAAGATAACAAACCAAATCAAAGTGTTGAATTCTTTTTTTCACTGGCTGCTTGTTTATTGCACATTTCATTTTCTTCTCAGAAAAATTCCGTCGAATCACGTATTCCTAGTCAGGATTTTTATAGAATCTAATATTCTTATATCTATGGACATGTCCAGAAACAGCCATTTAAATATGCTCAAGGCAAATGCATATTAAGTCGCCCATAAAGTAAATGATATGCATATTCACCAGTAAAGAATAGAGAAAACAACTTTAAATTTCAAAATTGGTCATAAAATTTAATATTTGAAGAGAAATGTACATCAGTAACAACGTATAAATACATTTGTTCCTATTAAAATTTAAAGAGCTACCACTTACTGAATGCCTGGATGTGCCAGTCCTGAGCTATGAGCTTTATATTCATGTAGGCACCTTAGTTTTAATAAAATTATGTGAAGTTATAAAAATATATGTGGGAAGTATTAAGGTATAATTTCATACAACTTCATTTTACTCTCACAACAGTCCTGTGAGGTTGTCCTCGACTCACAGATAGTGATATGACAGCCACAATAAATAACAGTTAGGTGGCTTTCTTTCATGCACTGAATCCTCCCAGTAAGGTCTGTACCAGGGGGTGGGCAAACTTTTTGACTTGAGGGCCACAATGGGTTCTTAAACTGGACCGGAGGGCCAGAACAAAAGCAACCTGACCATGCTGGCACTCTCATCTTGGGCTGCTGGTAAAGGAGCGGAGGGGAGAGCAAGAGAACCCTCCGCTCTTTCGGCTCCACGGGCCGCAGATCCAGCCCATGGGCCGTAGTTTGCCTATGGCTGGTCTATACTCTTCACACTGCCATTTTGCAGAAGGCCCTGTGATGGGGAATGGCCGAGCTGGGATTGTGGTCCTGGCAGCATGGCTCCAGAGCCTGTGCTCTTCACCGCTGAGCCCTCGGCCTTTCTTACATGCAGTACGGATATAAGGGTTTAGTGAGATCGAGGCATTTCCCTTGGGTCACACAGCGAGGAGGTGACAGAATCAGGAATTCTAACCCAGCCCTCTTTTGCTCTTAACCATTCCATAATACTTCTCATAAATGTTTATTTCTTTTTTAAAATTATTTTTTGTTTATCTTAGAGAGGAAGGGAGAGAGAGAAATAAAAACATCCATGATGAGAGAGATTCATTGATCAGCTGCCTCCTGCATGCCAGAGATCAAACCCAAAGCCCAGGCACGTGCCCTTAACCGGAATCGAACCCAGGACCCTTCAGTCCACAGGCTGACACTCTATCCACTGAGCCAAACTGGCTAGGGCAAAAAAAAATGTTTTAATAGAAAACTATAGTACACCTGTTATCAGATTCTAGTTTTATTCATTATCTTGGAGGGTTTTTGTTTTGTTTTGTTTTGTTTTGTTTTGTTTTTAATTCACCTGTAAGCCAGAGGATCACCAGAACAGACCCTGTATGGACAGCCTTCATGCTTGTTGCCTGGGCCACTCACCACACACCCAAGGGCATCATCAAAGATAGGCAAAGTGCAAGCCAGGAAACTCCATCAGCTTGAAACTGCTGTTCTCACCCCACCTTTTAAAGATGCTTTGTACTGAAATCTAAATATTTCTCAATTGACTGCTCTCCAAACTCAGAAATTGAGTTTATAATTTACTCTATTAACCTTTGCTTTTCTTTTGCTTCCATCGATATTTCTCTTCTTAAGTTACCTGATTGCTCACATGATTACAGGCCTCCTCTAGGTGGAAGCTCACCTGCAACACCACCTTATGACATGAAATAGCCTCGTGTTCGGCCTATCCTAAGTCATCATGAGTATATGCGATTGCTAATACATCATACTGTGCGATGTAAATAGCAGGGGGGAAAATTGAAGCCCAATGACCCATTATTCCCAAAAATGTAAACTGACTTAGAAGTGTAAAACCTGAATCTGATTATAACCCAGTTGATGTATTTAAATCTTTGCTCCTGGGAATCTTTGGGAAATTGTTCACTCCTTGACTATTCTCCTCATCGTTATCCTATTATCCTCCCTAGCAATTGTATCCGTGCAAGGCTTTTAAATTCCTTTTAGCAGCCACTCAAACATCAAATGATTTCCATCAGGATTAGACAACTCAAAGAATTCAATGACCCAACCACACATGAAATATGAGACCGTATAGAATACAGGTGCTTCCTCCATAATCTCATCCCATACAAGACCACAACACATGGAAAAAGGTAACTCTCATGAAAGAGGCACCACACCCCAAAGAGTTGTGTAAAATATTTTGAATTATTTACTTCGTATTAACATATACTCCCATTATTGAATTATGCATATTTATGCTAATAAAATTTCACTGAACCTAGTACTTTTTCTTTACTTTCAATTATCTTTTAAAATCTAAGATATTTTTCCTAAAAGTATCCCTCAGGAAAGAGAGAGCTGCTGTTTATTTCAATTCCTCTTTTTCAAGTCTTTTAAAGCAAAATTATTACCCAGTTACTTTTATCTTAAACAACAAAATATTACTTTGGGAAGATACAAGCTGGTATGACTTGAATAAGTACAATTTGGGTTTATAGAAGTTGATTAAATTAATTGACATAAGCAGAGGAGGAAGTAGCAAAAACTTTAAATGTACTTGATTAATACTCATCTACATATGATTTCTCAATTCCAGTATTGGATTTTTTAAGATTTACTTTAAAAAGCAGTATTGTGGGGAGAGAAGGGGGTAAGAGATCAACCAAAGGACACATTTTTAAGTTGATAATTTTGAATGCCCACAAATGATGTTATAAATATCCAAATGGCCCTTGGCAGAAAAAAGAGATTGCCCACCCTGGGCTATAGAATAAAAATTCCAAAGTTCTCTTCTTGCTTTCCTGATAAGGGCTGCTGGTCCTGTTGTAGTCTTAAGGAAATATAGTTGTGTCCCCTTCAGTGCACTTTAGTGCCCTCAGAAGCAGGACCCAGGCACCGTTGTGTAAAGAAAGAAAGGGTATAGTACAATTGGCCAGCTGCTGAAGGAACTCATGCTCTCTCTGCCCCATTCTCCTTCCACACTAGTACGAGAGGGAAAGTTTTGAATCAGTGTTTATAGGCTTCCAACCAGTTCCTTCAGATCAGCACAGATGAAGCGATTATGAACTATGTGTCTTAAACAGAAAAAGATGAGGCAGTGTATGAACCAGATTTATAAGCTATTGAAAAAACACAGACTATGCTATGAGTAAACCCAGTCATGGAATTTGTAGAGGGGAATAGATGTGGGACTGTTAAACTGGGTTTTACTTCTCACCCTATCCCCACAATATTGGTAATATTGTTTGGAAAAAAATTAAATACAGAAAAGTCCAGGAAATACTATACTATTCCCACTTATCCACTGCTTAGAATTTATGAATTTGACTTATTTTTTTAGCATATTAGGTTCAGATATTTGTAGTAAATAAAATGTTACCAATAAAGTTCGGGTTTGAAACACCCTTTGTTCCCTTCTCTCTCTTTTTTAAAAAAAAATATTTTATTGATATTTTACAGAAAGGAAGGGAGAGAGATAGAGAACTAGAAACGTCGATGAGAGAGAAACATCGACCAGCTGCCTCCTGCACACCCCCCACCGGGGATGTGCCCACAATCAATGTACATGCCCTTGACCGGAATCGAACCTGGGACCCCCCAGTTCGCAGACTGACGCTCTACCACTGAGCCAAACCGGTTTTGGCATTCCCTTCTCTCTTGACAGCCTCCCTCGAGGCAACCATTCTGAATTTAGTGTGTATCCTTTCAATCCATGATTTATGTATTTATGATATATTTTAGAGGCCCAATGCATGAAGATTCGTGCAAAAACGGGCCTTCCTTCCCCTGGCTGCCAACACCGCCTTCACTCGGGCCCAGAGCTGCCTTTCCGCCTTCCCACACTGCCCAGAGGTCTGGAGCTGCTGGGGCGGGGCAGAACGGGGCAAGCTTCCTGCCCTGCCTCCAACCGCTTTGTGCCTGTGTATGTAAATTAACCCGCCATCTTTGTTGGGTTAATTTGCATACTCCTGATTGGCTGGTGGGTGTTGTGAAGGTACAGTCAGTTTGCATCTTTCTCTTTTATTAGTGTAGATTATATATGACATATACAAATCCTTAATATTGATTTGTTCATCTTTTAAAATTTGTGAAAGTGGAATCATATATACGTATTCTTGTTTTCTTCATTCTGACACTTGACATTATAATGAATTAGTATAGTTTGCTTAGTTATATTGTGGTTTTTAATGTATTTGGACCTTTTCTTATGACTTATTTTGTGGTTTCTGTTTATCATGTATTTTTCCTTGCTTTGTTTTTTTCTTCCTTGCTTTTTATTTGTAAAATTTGCTTATTTTCACTTCTCCTGACTTGTAAGTTTATAGATCCTATTTCTTGCCTTAAAAATGTTAATGACCATCTTTAAATTTTATTTTAACAAAGCCTAAAATCGTTCTGTCTTTATTATCCTTGAGAACAAAACCAAGACCTTTGAATTCTGATCTATTCTGCTCTCATCTTTTGTGGTAGTTATTAGCTAGAAGTATGCTGTCCATTATGGTAGCCAGTAGCTTTTGAGGCTATTAACTACATAAATAAATGAGCTGAGTTTTTAAAACTTTATTTTTAATCTATTTAAATTTTTATAAAACCTGATATTAGATTCAGTTATTGGGAAATTGTAATATGTTTGAAACAACCTGGATATGTAAAACCACTACAAACTTTATGAACTTTAAATACATAATAGGTGTTCCTGGTGAAAACTTAGCATTTGAATAAAGATGTGTAATGAGGATAAAATACATGTCAGATTTTGAAGATTTAGTACAGAAAAGTTTGTATAATATCCCAAAATTTGTATATTGATTATACATTGAGATGATAAAACTTTAGTTGTATTTGGTTAAATAAAATATTATTACATTAATTTCATCTACTTTTTATTTTTTCAATGTGGCTATTAGAAAATTCAGGATTATATATCTCTATTAGGTCAGCACTGACCTAGGATTTCTATTGAAACTTGTAAGCTGATGTCCTGACCTGCATTAGCACAGTACCACACTAATCCCAGGGTAAAGATCAGTTGGGTTTTTCCTGACTGTACATTTGTTACCTGCTTGTTAGTAGAAAGCACTTGTAGAGAAATTGCCAGAGAAACCAGCTTTGCCTAGAGTTGTAGTTCTTCACATCTCCAGTCTTATGTTCATTCATCTGAAGGCATTAATATTTTCAATTGCACCTGTGTTTTTTTTTAATGTGGCATCTTTTCAAGTTTCTCCTTTTCAGTAACTTACATCTAATTCAAATATTATACTGTGGCATCAAAAAAAAAATTAAGATACCTAGGAATAAACTTAACTAAGGAGGTAAAAGACCTATACGTGGAAAACTACACGACACTGAAAAAAGAGACAGAGGAAGATGGAAACAGATGGAAGAACATGCCATGTTCATGGATTGGTAGAATCAACATCATCAAAATGTCCATACTACCCAAAGCAATTTATAGGTTCAATGCACTCCCCATTAAAATACCAATGGCATACTTCACAGACCTAGAAAGAACTCTCCAAAAATTCATCTGGAACAAAAAAAAGGCCCCGAATGGCCACAACAATCCTGAGAAAGAAGATAAAATAGGAGGTATCTCAATACCAGATTTCAAACTTTATTACAAAGCCACTGTTCTCAAAACAGCCTGGCACTGGCACAAGAACAGACATACAGATCAGTGGAATAGAATAGAGAATCCAGATATTATCCCAAATCACTGTGCTCAATTAATATTTTACAAAGGAGGCACAAACATACAATGGAGTCAAGACAGTCTCTTCATTAAATGGTGTTGGGAAAATTGGACAGATACATGCAAAAGAATGAAACTAGATCACCAACTTATACCATACACAAAAATAAACTCAAAATGGATACAGGACTTAAACATAAGACGGGGAAACCATAAAAATACTAGAGGCATCCATAGACAGCAAAAATCTCTGACATATGCTGAAAGAACTTCTTCAGTGATACTGCCCGTAGGGCAATGGAAGCTAAAGAGAAAATGAACAAATGGGACTACATCAAAATAAAAAGCTTTTTTACAGCAAAAGAAACCATTAACAAAACAACAAGAAAACCCACGGTATGGGAAAACATACCGTATTTGCCGGCGTATAAGACGATTTTTTGGCCCTGAAAAATACGTATTTGCCGGTGTATAAGACGACTGGACGTATAAGACGACCCCCTAACATTTCCACTCAAAATACAGAGTTTGTTATATACTCGCCGTATAAGACTACCCCCCACTTGGAGGCATATTTTTCAGGGCCAAAAAATCGTCTTATACGCCGGCAAATACGGTATTTGCAAATGATATCACTGATAAAAGTTTAATCTCCAACATCTCCGGACAGCTTATACAACTCAATAAAAGGAAAATAAATGAGCCAATTAAAAAATGGGCAATGGACCTAAATAGAATCCTCTCAAAAGAAGACAGAAGGAAGGCCAAGAGGCACATGAAAACATGCTCAAAGTCACTAATTATCCGAGATGAAAATCAGAATGACAGTGCGGTACCATCTCACACCTGTCAGAATGGCCAACATCAACAAAACAACAAACGACAAATGTTGTCGAGGTTGTGGAGAAAAAGGAACCCTCGTACACTGCTGGTGGGATTGCAGGTTGGTGCAACCACTGTGGAGAACAGTATGGAGCTTCCTCAAAAAATTGAAAATGGAACTCCCATTTGACCTAGTAATCCCACTACTAGGGATATACCCTAAGAAACTAGAAACCCCAATCAGAAAGGATATATGCACCCCTATGTTCATAGCAGCACAATTTACAATAGCTAGGATTTGAAAACAGCCTAGGTACCCGTCAGCAGATGATTGGATCAAAAAACTATGGTACATTTACACAATGGAATACTATGCTGCCATAAAAAAGGAGGAATTCTTATCATTTGCAGCAACCTGGATGGAATTGGAAAACATTATGCTGAGTGAAATAAGCCAGTCAATGAAAGAAAAACACCACATGATCTCACTCATTTATGGATAATAAAGAACATTATAAACTGATGAACAAAAGGATAGATACAGAGACAGTAAAAGAAACAGACCATCAGGAAAGGAAGATATGGGGGAGATAAGAGATCAACCGAAGGACTTATATGCATGCATATAAGCATAACCAATGGACGAAAAACTCTGGGGAGGGAGAGCACATGTGGGGGTGGGGTGGAGATTGGTAAGGTATGTACACATATAATACCTTAATTTAAAAAATGAGAAAAAATATAATTTTAAAAAAACATTATTAGGTCAGTGTTTAGAGAGCGATCTCTCAGTCACATTGCTATCACTACTCTGCTTAGAAAAATATTGAAAATAATGCCATTTAATCACTTTTTTTTTGTTTTTTTAATGTCATTTAACATCAGTAGCTATGTGCTGCTTCTTTAAATGCCAATCAGTAAGAGATAGAGCGTATCCACGATTTAAATCTACCTAGTGGCCTGACAGGTATGCAGGGCAGTCCGGCACTCCTTGTCAACAGAGCGTCTGGTTTGGGAGCAGGAGGGTGGAGTTTGTGAAGTGAGCCGAGGGTGTGAGCACAGCTAAATGGCCCGTGTGGGGATTGTCTTCATGTGGGCAGACGTTTTAAGACTTGCCCTCCCTAACTCACTCACTGATGTCGCACTAGATCTGCGAGCCAGATAATCCTGTGCCAGGGCATGGAGAACAGAAAAGGGAGGCTCAGCTTCCCTGTATGATAGAGGGGGTCCCTTGGAGGAGGGAAAAAGTTGATTGATTCGGGAAACAGAAGAGAGCTCCACAGGTCTAGGGAGTTCTAGAGCGAGACTGAACTGCTGGGCAGCAGGAAACCCTAGGAAGAAGAGAAGATTTACTAGGTCCTTTTGTCTTTTTTTCAAAGACTCTATATACGTCTGACCTATGTTTTATATAGTATTTTGTGTTTAAATTTAGCATTATTTTATGTGTACTTCCTATGGAGTCATATAGTCTAAATATTTTAATCTCATTGCACTCGTAGTAGTTACATAGTGTATTTATTTAAACATTTCTAGTAAGTCTTTTCCAGTTATTCCATATTAGAAAAAAAAATACAAATAAAACCATTTTTTTCTGAGTCTTTCCTTGAGTCCTGGATCTAAAATTGGAATTATTGGGTTATTGTATGGTTAGTTGTATGTGTCTTCTTCATATTCCCAGGTTATTCTTTGAAAATATTATATTAATTTATGGTGTCACTTGCCCCACCAAATAGTGGGTTTTATGATCTTATTTCCTCCCCCTCTCATGTTAGATAAGGCATTAGTTGCTTTATTTTGCTATGCCAAATGTTGTGCCAAACATTGGTTTGCTATTTGTATTTTTTTCTAATAGGAACTCTATTCACATGTTAAATAGTTTAATTTTCTAATTGGTTCAATCGTATTTATTGTCTTGGCCAATAAACATATATTGGGGCATATACAAATATATTGGGATAGTTCGTATGTCTTGTAGATCTAAATATACTTTCCCCGATGCATGCAAGCCTGTCAAAGAGGCAGGTTAAACCGTCACCAGAGTGGGCGGGTGCTGCACGGGGCTGGGTTAACATCAGGGAGCAAACCAGCTCGGGAGGCAGTGCTCTTGGCTGCCCTGTGACGCTGGGAGCGTGGTCGAGATGCTGGATATGACAATGGAAAAACAGTAACTTCTTTTAAATGTACTGATTTCAGAGAAGAAAGGAGAGGGAGAGAGAGGTAGAAACATCAATACTGAGAAAGAATCATTAATCAGCTGCCTCCTGCGTGTCCCCTACTGGGGATCAAGACCGAAACCCAGGACCATTCTGTCCGCAGGCCGATGTTCTAGCCACTGAGCCAAACCGGAGAGGGCAAAAAACAGTAATACTTTATAAAAATAGTAACTATAAAGTCAAGTCATATCAAGAAATGGGCTAGAAAGCAAAGCTAGACATCCTGCCCTCATCTCAGAGAACCAAAGCAACTGGAGCACGTAGGTGGGTCCCAGGCCCCCCTGCCGCTGACTGCTGGCTTCCTGTTCTTTAACCACAAGGGTGAACATTGCTTAGGGTCAATGTACATTGAGAACAAGGACTCAGATCAATTCTTGCACCACTCCTTGTTTAAAAATGAAAGCCATTATGCAGTGTGTCTGCGTGTGTGTATGTGTGTGTGTGTGTGTGTGTGTGTGTGTGTGTGTGTGTGTAAACAACATATCCTCTTATAAACTTACTTTTCCCCCCCACAAGATATCTGTTGATATATGTGGTACAGATAATTTAAATAGCTTTTTTTAAAAAAAAATCTCCCTTTAATGTGTGTTTCTCAATTTAAGCACGATTTACTGAAATGTTTTCTTTCTAGTCTCCAGAGAATACAGAGGGCAAGGATGGATCCAAAACAACTAAACAGGAGGTAAGTGTATCTCTGACATCCTGTATTCAGTTATGTAACTGGAATTTTTAATATTGTTATGATTGTCTGCATCTGAAAGAAGACTATTCCTGTTCAAGGCTGTTGAGACTACATAAGCCAGGGAGTGTCCCTGTGCAGTCCCCCTTGGCCTGCGTGTGTTTCAGTCCATTCACAGATGAGTCATTTTCCTCTCACTGTGTTGTTTATGCGTCTACCTGTGGGTCCTGCTGTCTTATTAAAGCAGATACTGAGAATTCCTTCTGGGCAAAAATCGAGATAATAGGTAAATTCATCAAGGAGAACAAAGTCTGCCTTTCACAGCAAGGAAATCAAAGACTGTTAATAAATGCTCGGCTCCAGTGAGTGTATTATATATTACGTTTTAGCTTCTGAAATTTGCCTAAGGAGTCATGCCTAAAGCCAAAAGCTATGGAAGGATACACAAGATGTCAAAAATACTAAAGTTGGGTCTTTTTAAATCAGAAAAAAGTCTTAGGGCTTAGGATAGTTAATTAGGCGATAATTCAAAGAAGCTCTGTATTCATATACAGAAACCGCCAAACAGCTAGGATCTTGGAAGAGATGCTTGCATTTGACCTGTTGTGGTAATATCGTGAACTTCTAAAGGAGATGGATGAAAAAGTAGCAAGTGGCTTTCTGGTAACCATGGTGACAGTCATTCATTTTTGCCCAGAGCTCGCAGTGTGCTGCAAAGCTGCAGCTCTAACTAATGAACTTATAAACTAAAATGGGTCCTGAGATAGATAAAAACAACGTCTAGTTAAAAGATTCTTTGATTGGGTGATTCATATTGTGAATAATAATCTAGAAGAGTTTATCGTGGTAGTAAAATCTCTACAGAGGATTTGTACAAGGAAATTCATTCAACCAAGTGGAAAACCTTTAACAGAATCTATAAAGAAATAATTTTAAAGCAAAAAACAAAACAAAACAAAAAAAAACCTGCCTATAACCACATCCCTACCATCCTCCTATCGAGCATTCAGTCTAACAGTTCGAGAGGTGAAGTTTGTGATCCAAAGTCAAGTCACTGTACAAATGTTAGAACCAACCAAAAAATTATGAATGCTTGAATTTTCTTGGAAAAATATAATCCGTAGGACAGTTGGCTAACAGTAATGAACGTTAATGTTTTTAGATTTGGGCGTGAAATGCATTTGGGTTTCTCCCTAGGGATTGCTATTGAAATTGATCTGTCAGTCAGAAAATCGAGAAACCACTGCACACAATAGATCTTGAATAGTGAAAACAGTCTTTGCAATCCTTCTTCACTAAAAGCAATTGAGCTGGTTAGAATATATGTAAAAGGATTTTGCTTATACAGCTGTCTCCTACATATTGCTTTGGTCCTGGGATTTTTATTGTTTACCGTATATTACAGGCACACCTCATTTTGTGATTCACGTTATTGTGCTTTGCCGATCTTGCATATTTTATAAATTGGAGGTTTATGGCAACTGTTGAAGGCTCAGATGATGATGCACGTCTTTTAGCAGTAAAGTATTTTTATTAAAATATGTACATTGTTTTGTAAGCATAATGTTATTGCATACTTAATAGACTGTAAACACAACTATTATGTGGACTGGGAAATCAAAAACTTGTGCAGCTAGCTTTACTGAGATATTTACTTTATTGAAGTATTCTGAGAGGTATGCCTGTGTTATTATTTCTAAATTATTATTATTATTATTAATATTCTATTTTATATATTTATATGTATTATAGTATTGTTAACAAAAATATTTACTAGACAAGACTCTACTCGTCATTTAAACTAAAACTAAGTTAAAACTCATGATATTTCTTCAAGACATCAACACAGTTGTTTGAAAAGTGAAAAGGTCGGTGTATTAGCTAGTGATTTAGGGTTTGGGGTAAGAACTGTAAGACAGTTACTGATTGGTTTTACCCCCATTGCATTGTTTAGATTTTCTAGTTAGGCCACTGAGTGTGCACAGCCCTGACTATAGCAAAGGTATCGTTTTAACCAAGGATTAAAAAAGCTTCTATTCCTTCCGTGATATTTGCGGGTGTGGTGCAGGTTAGTATTTAGGCAATAAATGACCAACATTACAGTCATTACACTTGGCCCTTTACAAAGCCCTTTGCATACATGACTTTATCTGAACCTTACAACAACCCTGAAGTGAGAGCAAAACAGATTCTATTCCTTAAAAGAACTGTATTGAGCGTCCATATGCACCAAGTTCCGTTCTAGACTCTGCAAGAGTCCTCAGTGAACAAAAGAAGCAAAAATCTCTGCCTTCATGGAGCTTCCATTTTAGCAGGGGTGAGAGTGAAATGAAACAATGTACATTGGTTGCGGGCACATCCCTGGTAGGGGATGTGCAGAAGGCAGCTGATCGATGTCTGTCTCTCATCAATATTTCTAGCTCTCTATTCCTCTCCCTCTCTGTAAAAAAAATATATATATATAAATTTTTTAAATATATATATTTAATATATATATATTTTTTAAAACCACACACACAATAGGATATTTGCTATAAAGAAAAACAAAACAAGGGAAGGAAATAGTGAACATCAGAGAAGTGGTGTTTGATAATAGACAATGTTATTGTCTTCATTTTCACTAATGCAAACAGTGCCTCAGAGACATAGGTGGTTTTCCCCGGGGGTCGCAGCCTGTGAACGGCAGAACCAGGAAAGGTAGCTGCATGTCCTGCTTCCAAGTCCTCTGTCCTCATGCCCGTCTTGTGGTTATCACAGCAGCATCCAGTGCTTTTTCTCTGCCAAGGCGCTGATGATTTACATCTTTCCCTACCTCCCAGTTTTGCAAAGGTCATGTGTCTTTAGGTCCTCATTTGTTTGGGGGAATTAAAAGCAGCTTGAACTCTGAGTTTTGTTTGAAAGTACCTGGCCAGGCTCAGGAGCATGAGGAAATCTCATCAAAAAAAAAAATAAGACATGTTTACAAGTTCCAAAGGAATGACCCATATGCTTCAAGCAGTATTCAGCAAAGTCCAAAGATTCTCCTTGAATCTAGCTATCTCTATCCCAGTGAACTTTGTCATAACAAGATTAGACTTCTGTGTTGCTTTTGCCTCTAGGACATAAAAGTAAAAGAATCCGCCAAAACCGGTTTGGCTCAGTGGTAGAGGGTTGATCTGCGGACTGAAAGGTCCTGGGTTCGATTCCGGTCAAGGGCATGTACATTGGTTGCAGGCACATCCCCGGTGGGGGGTGTGCAAGAGGCAGCTGGTTGATGTTTCTCTATCATCGATGTTTCTAGCTCTCTATCTCTCTCCCTTCCTCTCTGTAAAATATCAATAAAATATATTTTTTTTAAAAAAGTAAAAGAATCCATGTCTTTCAGTGTAGCCTTCACCAGAATTGTCTCCAACCCAGGGAAGGATAAGCAAGTTAATAAATGCGTACTGAATAATTCCATTGTGACCAGCACCTTTATACCACAGTGACAACTCCTCATCTTGTTCTGTAGCTCTCCTGGTGACCTATCATTCTGAAAGCCTGCCTTCCTTCCTTCTATCCTTCCTTCCTTCCTTGAGGACCATTCTTTTGGCCACTTTTCCTGAGGATTCACAATCAACAAATCGAGAGAAAGTCTTACTATCTTTATTTCCATAGTGGTCCTGCCCAATAACCTGAGTCTCTAGCGAACACTTCAAATTCGAGGGTTTCAAAGAGAAAGAAATAGCAGTCTAGTCTATTTTAAGTCTAATAAATCTAGTCAAATCATTTACAGATTTTAAGGCTATGAACGCTGCTAGAACTTTCCAGGAAGGTGCACACCAAGCATGTCAAACTCGCACATGCACCCAGTTCCACTGATGGAGTGAAAGGTTCCTCTCAGCCTCCACTGTTTTCAGTGAAAGAGAGAAAAATCTCTTCTGATGGTTCCCAGAAAGGAAAATTTAAGAAAATTCTTTTTTTTTGTTTGTTTTGTTAATAGTATAGAAAGAAAAGCTGGTAAATTGTAGGCAGGAAGTCATAAAACGATTTTACAGTAAAAGGTGTACTTTTTAGAGATTACTTTAGACAGCCCAGAGAAACAAACTTTGTTTCTGCCTTAATTTCCTGGGCTTTTGACTTTCCGGCTTTGGGCCTGGACCTGGATTGTAAGAGGGCAGGGAGCCATCGCATCAGAGCAGCTTCCAGGCCCGCGGAGCAGGGCTTGGCTAGAGTATCTCTCTGACATCGCCCGCCTCTCCCTGTGTTTGGGTGTTCACGTTGGGGGGGAGGAGCCATAGCAAATGTGGGGGGATTTTTCATGGGCTTTGGCCTCACTTCAGTGATTACCAGGACAGCTGGTTGGTTAGGGAGGCAGTTATGAGTTATGCTTAACGTCTTTAGCCCCTTTCAGGCCCTACACTGAACAGGGCCTGACTGGGTACAGGCATACATCGGAGACATTGCAGGTTTGGTTCCAGACCAGCGGTGGGCAAACTACGGCCCGCGGGCTGGATCTGGCCCGTTCGGCTGTTCTATCCGGCCTGCAGAGCCGAAAGAGCGGAGGGTTCTCTTGCTCTCCCCTCCGCTCCTTCACCAGCAGCCCAAGATGAGAGTGCCAGCATGGTCAGGTTGCTTTTGTTCCGGCCCTCCGGTCCAGTTTAACAACCCATTGTGGCCCTCGAGTCAAAAAGTTTGCCCACCCCTGTTCTAGACCATAAAGCAAATATCATAATAAAGCAAGTCATATGAGTTTTTTTGTTTCCCAATGCATATAAAAGTTATATTTACACACTGGCCAGATGGCTCATGATTGCAGCGTTGTCCCATGCACCAAGAGGTAGTAGGTTCGATTCTTGGTCAGGGCACACACCTAGGTGGCTGGTTCAATCCCCAGTCAGGGTCTATACAGGAGGCAACCGATCAATGTTTCTCTCTCTCTAAAAATAAAAATATATCCTCAGGTGAGGATTTTTTAAAAAGTTATATTTACACTAGACTGACATGTGTTAAGTGTGCAAGAGCATTATGCCTTAAAAAAACAATGTTCATAACTTAATTTTAAGAGACTTTATTACTAAAAATGCTAGCCGTCACTGGAGCCTTCAGGGAGTCATAATCTTTGTGCTGGTCAAGGGTCTTGCCTTGCTGTTCATGACAGCAACCGTCTGTGAAGTGCAGTGAGATGCAGTGGTGACCTGGCACCCCTCCCAAGTTCACACTTGCTGCACATTAGTAGTGTCCGCCTCCACATTTACTGCGGGCCCAGCAGGCCATGGAGCTGCTGTGGGAGAGGAAGGTCCGGTGCAGAAGGGGCACCGACGTGAGACAGACCGATGAGGCGAACAGTGAGGTGAGGCCAGCGTGGTACAAACGGAGAGTGAACCGCAAGGTCTGTTCTCCCCTCTGTAGCGTGGAGGCTGCCACGTTTCCTCCCCTAGACTGTCTCTCTAAGCACTCCCCTGCTGGCTGGGCCCTCCTGTGAAACAGTGTGAGTAGCTCTCGAGGCCACACCAAAGCATCGAAGCTGAGCTCCGTTTGCTCATTGCCAGGTGCTCCGGCTCTGCGTTGAAGAACAACTCACCACGTGCTGCCCGGTTTAACCCATAATGTTGCCTTGTCTTCCATAATACCAATGTATGCAACTCCCCCCATCCTGGGAAAGGCATCACAGAATTTGGGTTCTGGTTCCAGTGACACGTGGTGCGCTGTCATGATAATCCTAACAGACACGGTGGTGCTCCCCGGGGGAGCACCTGACACAGGCAGTCAGTCCCCTGTGCTGTTAGGATGCCCAGCGGTACATCCTTCCCTACGCAGTGAATAGATCACAGCCGCCACTTATCCTGGTCCCCGCTCATTCTGCTGGCCGCCTGAAGTCCAGCTCTGATCTTTCCTTGAGACCCCAGGGTTAAAACTATTCATTGAAGGCTCTGGCCCTTCATTTTTTTTTTTCTGTAGTTTTAAAGGAAGATGAGTTTAACTTCCTGTGGCTATTCTCAGCAAGAAATTTTTTAGATGTAGAGATGGCAAGAAATATGTCTTCCAGTTTGGCCCGACCAGCTGACCTCGCCTGGCCTAAGCACAACTTCAAGAATTGCACGATTCTTTGCCCTCGTGGCATGGGGCGGCTCCTGATCATTTTTGCTAACTTCCTTAAAGAATTATTTGAAACATTTAAGCTGTTGGAATGAGGCAACGTCTGCGTAAGGCAGCAAGAATTAGGAAAAAAGCTTGAGTTCATTTTTTGAGCAAATGTTATTGAACACTACAATATGTTAAGTGGCACATTATTCTCCCAGAGCTAGAGCAGGGAATAAAATGGACAAAAAGCGTGGAGTGTTTACTTCTAGGACGCGTAAAGAAAGGCAGTCGTACTTCCAGAATGTGAAATCCCTCGGGGAGCCATCTTTTTGCAGGTGGTAAGTGGAATATCAGTTCTGTGTGCTTATTTCTGAAATAGTTCTGTTGTTTTAAATTTCCTTTGCCATCTTATTTGCTAACGTACACCATTGCTGAAGAAGAAAAGATTTCCTGAAACACATCATTCTCAGCACAGTTTCTCTCTAAATTCTATAAACTTCCAAATTAAAGAAAAATACTAGCGAGACTATTTAAATCTTTAAACATATACATTTAGTAGAGACATAAATGTGTTTATTTCGTTTCAGGTTAGAGGACACATTTCTCATTAACTGCCTAAGATTTGTTGTCGTTCTCTTTTCTAACCTGGTAACAAGGCCAGGTCCTCCTATTGTTTTGGTTTTTACACAATTATGTCTCTTGTAGTAACTTATAAGCTTTAGTTCCATTTGTAAGGCAGAAGAGTCACACTGGAAGCTAGTTCTTAAATAGCACCTCGGTGTTCCCGCAGTCAATTTTATCACAGAAGTGTAGATTATGAAAAGTAGAGATAATGGTTCGGAGCCTAAACACATCTTCTTCCTTTCCTTTCCACACCCTTAGCCGGGAGAGGCCATTCCTTTGAACAGTGTGCCCACGCCCCTTCAGAGGCTTCCGCTTGAGCATTAGGGTGCCCGGGGTGACTCTACTCACCCGGAGAGGGTGATGAGAGCCAGACATTACATTCTTTCTACAGATATAAGATATCAAGGAAGAATTTTTAAAAATCAACTTGGTTGTGTATAATCGTTGCAGGAGGAGCTACTGGGCCAGATTTCCCACGCGTGAGCGGGAATGAGGTTCTCGGGGCATTGCTGAAATATGCATTTTCAGAAGCCCCCAGGGGGAGGATGGGATGTGGAAAAGGCCTTATTTGCATGACGTTGCTTTTCTTGGGTTCCAAAGTCCCTGCCCTTAAGCCAGTCCCGGAAAAGGTGCAGCTGGGAGTTCAGCAACGCCACACGTAAGGCCAGTGTCCCGAGCTCTCGTTCCATGTTGCTACTGGGTGTGCTTCAGCATCCAGGCTAATGAACGTCCAGGTTCAGCCCATTGGGTAGTCCCAGGTGGTCATGAGCCACGTGGACAAGGGGAGCGCATCCCCCGCCATGGGAGAGCCCGGAACCCAGCGCACCAGAGAGAAAGAGAGTGAACTTCCTTTGGTTGGAATATTCAGTACCCTCCTTCTTCCCCTGACCCCCCAAGCACTGGCAGTGGCCACGCCCATCCGGCCACTGACTAGATGCCAGGTGTGACTGACAGGCAAGTGCCTTCCCACGTCACTCAGACCTTACTGGGCACGCGCCTATCCAGTCTTCCCTTGCCTCCTTTCTCGTTAAATAATAACCAGGTTATTACAATGGCATCATAATCCTCAAAAATATGTCTTTTTCCATTCCCTTTGTAGCCCACAAGACGGTCTGCCAGATTGTCAGCGGTGAGTACTCTGGAACCCCTGGTATTAGTTCCTCAGAGTTCGTGGTCCCCGTGTCCAGAGCAGAGCAGCAGAAGGAAGCTTCCCTTGAGTTTTTTATGTGCTTTTTGGAAATTACGTGGGTCCCAGCAAATGCATTCAGGAAATGCAACCATTGTTGCCAGGCAATCCCCTCGATCAGATGTGTTCGTGAAAAACAGTGCCGAGCCCCATTACCAAGAGTATGAATCTCGGGAAGTTGTGTGACATTGCTCGACTTCTGAAGCGAAACAAGTACATTCAGCAAAGTCGTAGCCCACGGCGTGCTAAAGTGGGCGAGAATTCTGATTCTCTGTCCACAACTCATACTTTGGTCAAGATGTTCTGAAAGTTATCGGACCCCATACGCTTTAGCCTCATCTCAGAACTAGAGAATCCCTGAAAAAGTAATGATTCCGCTTTGCCACTTGGAGCCTGTCTTTGTGGGTCAGGCCGAGGGGAGAGGTGAGGGTTAGACCCTTAAAGCAGGGGTGGCAGGTGTGGCGGGCCTCGGTGATGAGCGTGCTCCAGCTCGCTCACCACCCTGGGCTCCTCGCTGGCTCTTGTGCTCCTCCCTGTTGCTGCCGCTTGGTGTCCGGTCTTCATTCTGCGTAGACAGGTCAGCCTGGCTCTCTGGTTCAAATGCCAGCAGCCCACACTGCCCACTGAGATGCAGGGGAAAGGCTTTGACTCCAGCTGACAGCTGGTGTCCCCCATACTCGATGGAACAGGAGCTGCAAGCGCCTTTGGCCTTTGAGGAAGCATGGAATGCATCCTCTGTCAACACCCGTGCCTGGCACCGGTTAGGAAAATCCAAGCGGACATGGATATGAGGACCGGTCACAGACTCAGAAGTGTGACTGGGTTTGAGTTGAGTGAGCCAGTGTTTCCACCCGAGTCCCAGCCTAAGGAAGTGGTATCCGAGGGGGAGCTGGGAGGTGCGGCTGTGTGTGTACAGTTATCCCGGATTCTCCCGAAACCCCTCAAAGATGGTGTGCTCTGTCTCAGAGTCACTTTCAGCGAGGCTCAGACGTTAGTTTAAACTCTCTTTAGCTTAACTAGATTTTACTGAAAACCATTGTATTCCATGGATCTCTAGCCCAGAGATAGACCTTGTAAGTCACATCATACCCAAAACTGAAAACAGGGCTTTTCCTGAGCACCAGGAACCGGCCACATAAGCACCTGCCCCTGAGCTCATGCCTGCTGGCGCTGACGCAGAGCCTCCTCCGAGGCCGGCGGGGTTACAGGCTGAACCCTCGTCATTTCCTGTCCCATCCAAACACGGGAATGCTGAGTTGGGGGGTGGGGAGAGACTGTCTTACGGAAATACTAGAAAGGGAGATTCTTTCCTGTAAATTGAGAAAGCAAGTGTATGTTAATACAATATATCAAAGCTAAAAATAAAACTTAAAATCCTGGCAGTTCGGGGGCCATGCAAAGCTGCTGTATTCGGGGAACAGACACAGATTGAGGGTGGTCAGAAGACGAATAAAAACGTCCCTGACTTTTCAAGCTCGGTTTTCTTTTCTTTTTTTTTTCATTTTTTTCATTTGAAAGGTCATGTCTAACAGCCAGCCTTCAGGCATTGAACTGTCTACAATTTCACTTTATGCCCTTGATGGAAAGGGCCGGATTCCATGTGAACCCGAGACACCTGGAGGCCTTGGGGAGGAACATGTATGTTTCTCCTCAGGGGGAGACCCTGGCCCGTGTTTTCTATTTAAAAAAAAAAAAAATTCCCCCCTAGTGCCAGGAGAGATGTACATGTATTTTTTTCTGGTCGAATGAGAGAAATACCCTAAAATAGCTACAGAAAACTAGAGGTCTACACTGCTTATTTTCCCCGGCGTCCTCATGTGCCGCCGGTGCCCAGGCCTGTGTGGAGGGCCCCGTGGCCACAGGGCACGCCGGCGCTGCTCCCGGGAATGGGAAGGAGAACCATTCGAGGCAACAGAAACAGCGTTGCCTCGTGGGCTCTCTGGTTAATACGATCTGTGAAAAGTCTTAAATTTGGGGGGCTCACAGTAGACATTTCGTCATTACAATAATGTTCTTAATAGAAAACTCTGGGGGCAAAATGAGCCAGCGCCCGGGTGGGCAGGCGGTTCTGTTCACCGTGGGCTGGCACTGGAGACGATGCAAGTGGGAAGATGCTTGGCTCCCGAACTGGAAATCTACCTCAGAGGTGAAGGGGTTTGGAAATGACTCTGAAATACTTCCCCGGCAGCAGTCTTCATTACGGGATGGGCTTTGCCTGTGATTATGCTGTGATTTCTAGACGGTGGGGAAGAGGCTGGTGTGACCGAATCCATTGAGTCATTTGGCCGAGAGCCTGAGTCATCCCCCCTGCTGCCGTGCTGTGATAAAGGGAGGTACCCGGCACCCGAGACAGAAGCTTAACCTGTTCCCGGAGAAGAGCTATTCTGGACTCGGGAATAATGAGTCGGCTTTTAAATCTCACCTGCCATTCACTTGAGGACCCAGATGAAAGTAGCTCTGAAATTGCAGAGAGTTTTATGCTGTTAGCTGATGCTGAAAATAGAACGAAATATTTTTTTAAATGAACAAAATTATAGTCAAAATGCACGGCTGTCTTTTGCAGCCTTTCTGTGTCTTTCTGGTTTAGGTTTTTTTTTGGTGTGTGTGTGTTTTTTTTGGGGGGGGAGGGTGGGTTATATTGAGGGTTGCCTTTGTCAGTATTCGCATAATTTATCTTTGCAGAAACCGGCTCCACCAAAACCTGAACCTAAAGCAAGAAAAACATCTGCTAAGGTAAGAGGTGCTCCCACTCCCGCTTCAGCTTTTTAAACAATGAATAAATTATAATTTCCTATCCAAAAGTCATCTGAGGAAAGATCACATTTAATGCTTCAGGCTAACTATAGTGACTAAAAACCCGTTACCCCTGCTACAGGCTTTCTCAACAGGCATACGGCACCGTGTATGCTTTTTACCAGGGGTGTGTTCTCCATCTGGTCAGGAAGGCGGAGAAAGTCAGCGAACGATGCTCCGGGAAGCCCCATGTCCATGGGGGTTGGTGCTCCCTCCGGAGCAGGCTGTCCACACGGTGCTCAGAGGGGCGGTGCTGGCCGCGGGCAGTCCTGCTGCCGAGAGCGGAGAACCCCGGCCCAGGGCTTCTGACTTCGCATCCCTGGTCTCCGTCGGCCAGTCTGATAACTCACAACAATCACATAACAACGAATCCCAGCAAACAGTTATATGGCCCCTGTACAATGCCAGGCCCTGACCTGACTGCTTTCCTCAGATAGCCCTCACACCGGTCCTACTGGTGTAGGCACAAACAGCCCGTGATGCCGACGAGGCAACGAAAGCCCAGAAACTGGCCCAGCGTGGCTTTTCTCTACTCCGCCCTTCAGAGCGCTGCCCCTTCTTGCGAATTGTTTGAAACTCTGGGTGCTGTGGGGTGAACAGGTGATGCCGAAGCAGCACTCACTTCTGCAGCTCGGTCTTAAAACTAGGATCTGGGTCTTCATTTTCAAGTTCTCTCTCAGCTCTCGAGTCACTCAAGCCCGTGTCTCCCCACTCCCTCCCCCCCACCCCACGTGAGGTGTTTCATGTGCTGGGTCTTCCCAGGCTTTGCCTCACCCTTCACCAGCTGCTGCTGTCCTCTCCGTGCCAGAACCGCCTCCCACCTCAGCAGGCGGGGAGGTCCACCGAACAAATGCACGAGGGGGAGCATCGTGTGCGCGCAGAAGGGAAGGCCCAAGGGGCCCCAAGCAGCCTGTTCACATTATCAGAGACTCCGCAGAACTCAGCTGATGCCCAGAAACACTGGGTTCTCATTCCCCACCCCCACCCCCAAAAGCCACCGCGCTGGCCACGGTCATGCTTTACCTTGTGCGTGGACGGAGACTGGCGTGTGGTAGCCAACAGCACCCCGTGTCTAACTCGCTCTGTCTGTGCTTTGATCCCCCCGTTAGAAAGAACCTGGGACAAAGATTAACAAAGGTGCTAAAGGGAAGAAGGAGGAGAAGCAGGAAGCTGGAAAGGAAGGTACTGCACCATCTGAAAATGGTGAAACTAGAGCTGAAGAGGTACTTGGCATAAATAACCTCCCACTGATTGAATCAGTGTCTTGAGAAACTGCTGGATCCTTCAGCTGCCGGTAGCATGTTCTTAATGTCTCCTTTTCATTGCCTGTGATGTTATTGCAGATCCACATCTCTCGCTCCACCGTTAGTGTCTCAGCCTCCAGAAGCACCCCTCCCAGCACCCTGTCAGGAAAGGGGCAGGTTGAAGCAGTGAGAGTGAAGGGTACAGTGGGGGGATTCTGCATGTTTGCAGTGGCTAGAACCAGATAGCGGTGTGGTGCTGTTTCTTCCGAGCGGTGGGGGCTGGCAGGGAAGGCTTCTGCGGTCGCCTGTGAAGCAGAGAGCAATAAATGCCACAAAGTATTTGCATAATATATCCCTGCCTTGTCTGTTTCACACCCGGAGTTGAAATAGGTTTTGGGGGTAGAGCTGCTAAAAAAAAAAAACAGATGTTCTAAAGCGTGTGTGTGTGTGTGTGTGTGTGTGTGTGTGTGTGTGTGTGTGTTGGCAGGGTAGACTTTTATTTGGCTTCTAGTCGTTTTAATGGTAACTGTATTTTTTCCCCCTTTTTCCCCCCACAGGTACAGAAAACTGAATCTGTAGATAACGAGGGAGAATGAATTGCCATGGAAAACTGGGGTTGATTTTATGTACCTCTTGGGACAACTTTTAAAAGCTATTTTTACCAAGTTTTTGTAAATGCTAATTTTTTTAGAACTCAACTAGTTGGCATACGAAAATATATAAGGATGGACATTTTACCTTCTTATAATACATCTTTTTTGGAGACTTTCCATCATCCTCAAGTCAAATAAATTTAATATTGGAAGCTGTGTGTAAAATGGGTTCAGCATTCCACGCATTCGCTTTTAAAGATGTAGTCCTGTGCATACTGTGGTGTTTTTACTGTGCATATTTGAATTTTTTCATGCAGTTTTTCTAGAGCAATAATCAGTGGTGCTTTTGTACCTAGGTTTATGTGATTTTAATGAAACATGGATAGTTGTGGCCACCTGCTGACTATTTGTGGTTTAAAATAAAAAGGTGTTTTTGCCTGCAAAATACCTGCTTCTAAGTGTTTTCACTGAATTTAGACAGTGCTTCATTTTTTTTCAGAAGATGTAAATAATTTCTACAGTCTGTGCCCTGAGGGTATCTCTAATAAGTCAAGGAGAATTGTTTCTTAATTTTCTGGCATTTAAAAATGTCATCTGTGAGAGCCAGTGCGGAATCACATCTAAAACACTTCATACCAGAAGTGGCCTGCGATGATTACCATATCTAAAATAATAAAACACCACTTGGTTTGAAGTCCTGACAAGCAGATAGTGTTCTGCTAAACCAGAACTTGTGAAAAGCCATAAACTCAGGCCCATCCTTGAACAGTCCCCACTTTCAAAATAATGCTGAGTCACGTTCTTTGAGGACCTCACAGCTTTGGAAACACTTACCCAGCGTGACCACACCTCAGCCTTGGAGCAGCCTGCGGAAGGAGTTGGCATGGGTATTATTAGAGCTTCTTTCTAGGCTAAGAAATAGGGACATGGAGCGTGTGTGACTGACGTCAGGCCCATGGGAAGAAGAGAAACAGAACTTGAACCTGGTCTTTTGAATTTTAGACGTAGTGTCTGTTTTAGTCTGTTCAAGCTGCGGTGACAAAATATGGCAGACTGGGTGACTTACCAACAACAGAAACTTCTCTCTCACAGTGTGGAGGCTGCGAGTCCGAGATCAGGGTGCCATTCAGTAGGGTGTGGATCCTCTTCCAGATTGCAGACTTCCCATTGTGTCCTCAGGTGGCAGAAGGGGACCGGGATCCTCTGGGACCTCTTTTATAAGGGCACTCATCCCACGCAGGAGAGTTCCACCTTCGTGACTTAGGTACCTCCCAAAGCCCCGCTTCCACTACCATCATCTTTGGTAAGATTTCGGCATGAACTTTGGAGGGACACAGACATCCAGACCATAGCAATGGCCTTCTGTATCTGGAAGGACATGGCTGTGTTGGGAACAAAGGAGCTATTTTATGAATGTAAATTTCTTTGTTCGCTTACATTTCCCAAGAAGTTGAGTAACCGCACGCGCACCCACGGAAGCTGAATTCTGGGGATTCCTCCTAGATGAAGACCTCCTGAATTTTTAATATGTGAATAGTGCCTGTGCTGCTCAGGGAATCTTGCCAAAAGTCTGTTGTTCCTCAGATGCTTTTCTGTTGTGGTTATAAACAAAACCAGGTCCCTCTGTCATGCTTATATTTTCTGTCACTGCCCCTAATCTATCATTAATCTACTGCAGATGACAACCTTAGTACACAGAATAAATAGCTTCTATCCTGTGAGCACTTCATAAAAATATTTTCAACATTTTTTGGTATATTGCTGGCTAGCTTCCAGTTCAGAAGTGGAATATAAACTCCATAGATTTACTTTTTTAAAAATTATAAAGGTGTTACAGGTAGTTTTTTAAAATATCAGACATTACAATTATAAATAAAAGGAAAAGTCCAAGTTTTCCTTTCCCCCATTCCTGAGTTCCAGGGGTAATCACTGCACACTATTTTCTCTATGACTGTGCCTATGTGTGTATGAAGATATGTGCATACAGATATGTGCATAAAAATCATATACACATGATTTTTAGAGGAAGGAAATACACATCCTATTTAGAATTATTCAACCAATAAATTGTAATTGGAGACACATTTAAAATATTGCAGTGCTGTCATTGATACTGCAGTACACATTCTTGTGCACAAAGCTTTGCATACTTATATATCTCTACTCCAATAATTTCCTAGAAGTGGAATGTCTGAAGCGGAAGGTCAATGAGAATGTACATTTGACTATTGCCAAAAGCATTGTGCCCATCCACTCTGTCGACAGCGTGCAAATGACATCTCTTCTTACCTTATTTTAGTCTCATAAATGAAAAATAATGCCTTACTATTTTAATTTTAAATTTATTTTACTACAAGTAAAATGGTCATTTGAATTTCTTCTGTGAATTGTAATCTCCCCCTCCCTTTCCCCCCCCCCCATTTTCTTTACTGGGAAGTCACTGTTTTAAATCATTATTTACAGTGTCCATTGATGCCATTACTTTTATTTCAAACATGGGTTCTGCAGGCCATGGATGTGTGTCTATTAAAACTTATGGGTCTTATTACCACATTGACAAAGCAAGGGACTAGAAAGCAGACAGCTACCAAAATAACCCAGAACTTGAACACTTGATGGATGTACTTACTGCAAACACATAGGAGGTGGGAGGTACCCATTACTGCCACATTGCTACCCCTTTGGCGGATTTATACAGGCTAGGAAAAGGATCCCCTTCTCCAAACATGTGTGTGTTCATTTGCTGGAAAATTGTAATAGCCCTTTGCATCTATAATGACTTTGAGTTCAATGGCACCCCTGTAGTTAAGCAACGAACTGCTTGTACAATCGTAGGTGATGTCCTCAAATCCTTCCTGGAGACGGCCCCACAGATTGTAGTGGAGTAAGAGAGGGCTTTGAGAGGCAAATGCTCTAAAATTCCTATTTTTAAATTCCGTGAAAAGATAATTTGAACCAAAAGTCAATACCCTTGGTCCAACACTAATAAACTGACCCATAAAATTTTGAATGTACATCTACATAGGTAAGGAGTTTGAAACAGGTTATGGAACAAAGGTTTTTCCCTATCTTTAATTTGTAGAGGACTTCACTTTTTTAAAAATATATATTTGTATTGATTTCAGGGAGGAAGAGAGAGGAGGAGAGAGATAGAAACATCAATGATAAGAGAGCATCATTGATCAGCTGCCTTCTGCATACCCCACACTGGGGATTGGGAATACAACCTGGGCATGTGCCCTGACCAGGAATCAAACCATGACCTCCTGGTTCATAGGTCGATGCTCAACCCTGGGCCACACTGGTTAGGCAAGGACTTCGCTCCTGATTAGCGGTACAGGGCTATTCCTTAGGTGGCCAATCCTAGCAGGCGTGGGAGGAATACATTTGACTTACACATTTGACTCAACTTCTCAAATGCACCATTACTGAAGCCTAATCTCTTCCACAGTACATCCTTCTTGTACCTCTAATGGAGTCCATTTTATTTTTATTTTTTTGAAATATATTTTATTGACTTATTACAGAGAGGACGAAAGAGGGATAGTTAGAAACACCGATGAAAGAGAATAATCAATCAGCTGCCTCTTGCACACCCCCCACTGGGGATGTGCCCGCAACCATGGTACATGCCTTTGACCGGAATCGAACCCAGGGCCCTTCTGTCCACAGGCCAACGTTCTATCCACGGAGCCATGCTGGCTTCGGCTGGAGTCCATTTTAGAAGGATGTTAGCCACAGACCCACTAGAAACTAAATAACTTATTAAATGGCTTTTTAAGTATTATTCACTGGGTTGTTGTAGAGTACCAACAAATGACAATTGGACTTGGTATAAAGGAAGTTTAGTTGTACTTCCAGGAAATAATTTGTCCTGAGTATTTTTTGTGGCTCTTACACAGCTGTCTTTTTTACTAGAAGAGTCCAGTCTGCCACAAAATGACCTGTGGGATTTGAATGACTTGGCAGGTAAAACAGAATTTGAGGGGAGTAGAAGATGGAAGGAAGGGAGTCTCAGAGTTGGGAATCACAGAACTGGGAGAGACCGTTGTGAGTATCTGATGTCCATTCCTTCTTAGAAGCGAGTCTCCTTTGAATTCCAGAAAATTGTTTTCCCCACCCTGGGAAATTTTTTAAGATCTTCTAATAGTAGGCTCTAAATCAGGATAAGGTGATTTAAAAATGTGCGTTCACTCTTTTTGATGGAATTCAATTTGAGAAATGGGTAATGACTGGTACTCATAAAAACTGGTTTATTCAGCACACACTAAGTCCCACAAGCTGCATTTAACTAGTGACTGTTAAGCAACTACTGTGTTCTGAGCACTTTGCTAGAGTAGTATTAGCAACCCCAAGAAGAGATGTCATTTTTGGCTTTGTTCTTATTAGATAAGACAGGCCTTTGGCCATATTCACTTCCAGATTTTTTAAATAGAAAGTTTAATACTGATTCATCAAAACTGAGACACAGTAAAATCTTTGAGTGTCTACATTGTTCCCCATAGTGGAGAGAAGCAAATGAGAATTCTACTGATCTTCTCTGACACAATGAGTTGCTTTTCTTCTTGCATTCACACAGCACTTTTCTTGACCTAAATTTTGTACTTATTTCATTCTGTCCGATGCTGTAAAACAATGTTTCTTTTTTATTTCCTCAAGTATCGAGCCTGTTTAGGCAGCAAGTTTTTCTTCCTTATAATCTTCAAAGTACTTACCTGGTGTGTGGTACATAGTTATTCAATGAATGTTTATGGAATGTTTAGATGAACTAATTGTAAGTCCCTGTTGTTCTCCCAACTTTCAAAGTATTACTGATCTCTGAGGGAGACAAAACTAATATATATAAGACTCCAGGGTATAAAATTAAGTGTTAAATGTCTTAAGTTCAGACAAACGACTCTAGGAGACCAGAGAAGGGAACCATCTTGAGCAGTTGGGGAAAGATTTAATAGTGGGGAAAGCATAGATGCTCCCGTTTTTGAAGGAGGCATGAATGAGTCAGAAAGGAGCTGAAGGATCCTTCAGACAAGGTAATGGCCTTTGTAAAGGCCGGAGGAAGTATGTGGAGTGAAACATTCCTGGAGTAGGTGCATCTCGCAGAACGGTGTTTTAGATACCTGAGCAAATCCATTCACTGTCTCCTGCTTCCACTTCTTTTGTAAAATATTGGGTTGGATTTTATTAATGGCTCCTTGAAACCATTGTTTTTAAAGCAGCAGGATACCAGTCATTCTTTCTGGGTGGGGCCTTCAGGGTGTGGATGGCACACTTTCTTGGCCGTGACCTCACCCTTTGAGGCGGTTCCTAAGGTTCATTGGCTGGACTAACAGAACACAACTGGAAGGCCAGTGAATCAGGGGTCTCTAAAGGCCTGGCTGGCATGATGACTCTGCCCAGCCATCAGTGCGCACAGTTTGTGCAGAAAGACAGGGACACCATGGCTGGAGTAGAAGGTTGATGGCAGGAAGCATGGGAATGGACTGTGAGCATCCAACACTCAGGACCATGCCCAGCACAGTGAGCACTGAAGAATGTTATGTAAATGCATGTGGGAGTGTGAGATTGTCGGCTAGGAGTGGGAGCTCCACCTGCTCATAGAAGCCTGGAGTGGTGGTCACCAGTTTTTGGACTTAATTCAGCAAGAAACATGGAGCCTCCCTAGATTTCCCACCAGGGAAGAGGCAGGATGAGCATGATGTCTAGGGAAGAGGATTCTGGCAGCTAACTGGATCCTTCAATCAACCTACACTTTCCCTTTAATTAGAATATACCCTGTTTCCCCGAAAATAAGACATTGTCTTATATTAATTTTTGCTCCCAAAGATGCGCTAGGTCTTATTTTCAGGGGATGTCTTATTTTTCAATGAAGAAGAATATGATACACATTTATTGTTAAATGAAAATAAAGGAAATTTATTACCTGTATACGGTACGGTAGTACGGTAGTTGTCAACACAAACCAGACAAACTGTGAATCCTGGGGGCCTTATTTTTTGGGGGATGCCTTATATTTCACTCAGAAGGAAACCTGTAAGTAGGTCTTATTTTCTGAGGATGTCTTATTTTCGGGGAAACACGGTAGTTTGGGTATTGCATATTAGAGAACTATTGTTAGTTTTTCTAAGATGTAATTATGGTTATTTTTAGAAAATGTGTGCTGAAGGTTTTTTTTTTTTAGGAATGGAGGGTTGGAATAGCTGGAGCTTACTTTCAAATAATTATATACATAATTTATGATATGTGCAACATATGTGCACATATACCCATCTGCATAGATAAAACTAATTTGGCAAAATGTTAATTGTTAGATCTTGTGATAGGTATACAAGGGTTCCTTATACTTTTCGGTATGCTTGCATATTTTCATAAGAAAAGGTTAGAAAAAAAAGTGGGAGAAATGTTTTTCTTTAATCCTCTTATCAGAGCAAGAGGACAATTACTAATGATACTCATACACATCAGGAGAGCGCTTACCCTGTGCCAGGCTGTGTAGTAAAGAATTTGGCCTGACCCAGGAAAGGTCTGGCTCCGTCCCTAGCTCCTGAAAAGTAATCTTTAAACCCTTGGAATTTCCCAAGTGATAAGAGTGTCTTTGTTATTCATGTTACTCAGTTCTGGACAGAGGTGGAATGTGGGGGGCTGGGGAGATGCACTGGAGACTTTGTTCAACCGGCTGGGCAATCACTGAATCAATCATGCCTAGGTAATGAACCCCAGTAAACACTCTGGACTCCACAACTCTGATGCACACCCCAGGTTGGCAGTACTCCATGCGTATTGTCACACATCCCTGCCAGAAGGATGACTCGTCCTGAGGCAATGGAAGCTTTGCCTCCGTGTCTTTCCCAGACTTTGCCCCCATGTCTCTCTTCCTTTAGCGTGTTCTAATATGTATCCTTTCCCTGTACTTACCCACACACGTGTAATAGCTTTCGGTGAGGTCTGTGACTCCTTCCAATTTTATGGCACTATCAACCCTGGGGTTGGTTTTGAGAACTCCCTAAAGTTGCGATTGGTGTCAGGAATGATGGCAATCTTGGAGACCGTGCCCTCAGACTTTGCAGTTGGCTAATGCCACGCATGGCGTTCTCCTTTTGCATGAACATTTAACACTCAGGAGTTGGATGGGGCCTACCATCTTGCCCGTTTTGCAGATAAGGAGCCTCAGGAACAGATAGATAGCTAACTTGCCCAAGGTGATACCGTGAGTAAAATTTAAATGCTGGCAGACTGCCTCAGAGCTTGTGCATCTTGCTGATAAGAAAACCGGCTTGTAGCGGGGATACACAATGAAAAGAATTCCAGGGTAAGTAGGTCCGGGGAGCGATGTAGGCTTGAGTCTTATCTCCTTCTTTCTCTAACTTCAGTTCTGCACAATAATAATGAAACTTTGGAGCCAAGACTCTGAGGCAAAAGAAGACACAGTGCCCTGAAGAGAGATTCAGGGATGCTGAATACTCCACACTTGGTTATCTTTTTTTAATTTTTAAAAATATTTATCGATGAAAGTTTTACGTAGGTCCTCCTTTTCACACTTTATTTTCTAAGGCCATTAAGTGAACTAATTAATTTTATAAAGAAGTCCAAGAGTTCTGACAGAAAGGGCTTTCTCATCAACTTTTCCCTTTTCCAAGTAACAAGATTGCCACATCCCCTGTTAATAGGAGGCCCGCTGTACAATTCCAGTGGCATGGAAAAAATGCTTTCAGAGAGAGAGAGAGAGAGAGAGCAGTCCCACACCTCTCTCCACTAATTGATAATTGACAATAATCCAAATCTAAATAACATGTGCTTCAGAATTCTAAAATAAAACCGGTGAAAATCTCCATACCCTAAAGAATTTATTTAAGGGAAGATCTATGTAACAAGGGCTGCTCCTGTGTACTCTCCTTTTGCAAAATTCAAAATGCTCCTTTAGGAAAGTTCTCATTTTAACAGACTCCTGATTTCAAGGTTTTGCAAGCACGTCGGTAATTTTCTAAACCAATTAGCTGAATATACATTAAATTTTAATCAAAACATCACAAAAGCTTCCAGATAAATGGTACTGTGTAAGTGCAAGCAAAACGTGTGAATGGCTGTCTGCAGCAGTCACCAAATTTGGGCATTTGCTCTTTCAGTGTGTGCATTCATGTGTGAGCGATGCCCTTACACAGGTAGTGAGAGTGCTATTCTTCTCTTGCCACTCCCCAAAAGCCTGGAGGTAAGCAATTGTGTGTGTGTGTGTGTGTGTGTGTTGGGGGGGAGGTGAGGGGGGCGGGCAGGATGAGGGACAGGCAATGCCAAGAGCATATAAAAAGAGAAATCTAAGAGATTAAACCTCTGGCTTATTTAGCTGCTTTATTCTGCTAAATTGAGCCTAATGGCCAAAAGAATCTCTAAAAGGTTTTATTTGTGCCTTTCTGTGGACTTCCCTAAGTGGCTTATATTTCACCTTAAACAAAAAAACAACTTCTTCTGATCTCTGCTATAGTTAGTCATTTTCTGATTTTTTTTTCAATCACTAAAAATGTTTCAGAAACATAATTATGCACTCTCCTAGGACCTTATGTAGAAAGAGAGAGAAAAAGAAAAGGTAAAGGGAGGGGAGGGGAGGGAAGAGGAGGGGAGGAGAGGGAAGGGGAGGGGAGGGGAGGGAAGGGGAGGGGAGGGGAGGGGAGAGGAAGGAGGGGAGGGGAGGGGAAGAGAGGAGAGGAGAGGGAAAGGAAGGGGAGGGAAGGGCAGGGGAGGGAAGGGCAGGGGAGGGGAAGGGAGGGGAGGGGAGGGAAGGGAAGGAGAGGGGAATACAATAAAGCAAAGGGGAAAAACCACCACTAAAGGAAAATAGGTATCAGTGTTTGCACAGTTCCTCATCTATGAAATAAGAATAAGAAAAGTGTCTATCTCGCAGGGTTGTTATGATAATTAAATGATTTAATATTTTAAAGTGCTTAGAACAGTATCTGGCACATAGTAGGCTATAGCTTTGTTTAACGAATTTTTTAAAAACACAAGTAAAAAAACAAAACAAAAAACGTTGCAGGCCCAAGTGGGACGAAGCAAGTAAGCATTAGGAAGCCTGCCTTTGTCCTTCGTACAGTAATTAAGTACCACGAGGCAGTCTGGAGGCAGAGAATTGAGGTATGGTGGGAGAAAAGTGTTTTCAGCAAGTCTCAGCTAAGTGCGTTATCCCTCGGTTTATTTTCATTATGTGAGGGGCGTTTTTTTTGGGTCCTGCATACTTTGAAGTTCGCCTCAAGGGAAAAGGTTGAATTGGGAGCCTTTGTGACTAGAATCTTTGGCCTGGAAGGTTGGCGCCTTCAACTGTTTCTCATGCCAAGCCTTTGAGATTCTGTCCCCGTTCCAAACGCAGACAGGAGCTTCCTTGCAAGTTTTTATGAAAGAAATGAATGAGACTAAAGTCCAACAGATTTCTGCCTTTATGGGCCTTTAGCCTAATTAGTTTGCTGAATTAGTGTGACGGCTGGAATGCAGAGTGCAGCCGGCCCCAGTTCTGGGGGCGGAGACACACGGGCCCCACAGATCATGAAGCAGGACCGGTCCTAAGGCTGGTCAGGGGCACTCCGGAGGCCGCAGTGAAAAGACTGCAGAAGAGCTGCTGCCATCTTTTGGCTGATTCCATGGGACTGTAGATTTTAACTCTGAACCATGCAACATTACAGCCAGAAAGGCTTTCGAATGCCAGACCTGGTGAGCACAAAGTATCTCCCTCATGTACACTTTGGGACTTGAAAAAGATGAAGAAAATTTGAGGTGGCCCGAATAGCTCTTTTCTATCTTCAAAGATAGAAAAGGGGGACGTAACTGAAAATGGACAACAACATTTTGCAGCAACAAGAGGGATCCAGGTCAAAGAAAAACTTCCGGGCCTTTAGACAGTTGAACTGGACCCCATCAGAGTCATCCACTTTTTTAAAAATATATATATTTTATTGATTTTTTACAGAGAGGAAGGGAGAGAGATAGCTAGAAACATCAATGAGAGAGACATTGACCAGCTGCCTCCTGCACACCCCCTACTAGGGATGTGCCCGCAACCAATGTACATGCCCTTGATCGGAATCAAACCCGGGACCCTTCAGTCTGCAGACCGACGCTCTATCCACTGAGTCAAACCGGTTTTGGCGGATTCACCCACTTTGTATAACAAATATTGGTTACCATCCCTTTACTTTCCTGAACTAAAGCTCACAGATAGTTTTAAGCATTCAACAGACTGTTCTAACTGCAAAATGAAGGACAATTTTTTAAAGCAATTTATGATACACTTTGTATTTCATTGTGTGAATGTTTGGGTGTGACTTTAGAAGAAGACATAATGGAGTGGATAGATGCACAAAATAAGTTTAGATTTAAGAAAAATAAGACATTCAGTAAATTACCAACATTCTTTGTATTTTAAACTTTAAAATAGGGGATAAGTATGTTTTTAGGTTTGCCTGGAAGCAGTGTGAGCAAGTTGTAAGGAAGGTTCCAAGGCTATCGACATTTCTATTGCTGGTGATGTGACTTTCTGAAATGGAGCACAGCACTTGTTAAGGCTGCAAACTAAGCACAATGCTTAAAATTATGAAAAAAGTACTCAGAGTATTCAGTGTGTATATGTTAAAAACAGAATTCCAGTCTAGGCTTAGAAATGTATAAATGGGATTTTTTTAAAACCTGCATGGTTTTTCACCAATGGGACATGTGAAAATCTTGAGAGACATAAGGCAACGCTGCATTGTGGGGACTGACTGTTCACACCTTGCAGGATGTCTAGCATCCCTGCTTTCTTCCCAGGGAAAACCAGAATCCCTTCCAGACCTTCCTCACCCACCTCCCCACTTCTGGTCATTTTGACAACTAACGTCTCCACAGAAAATCAGAACAGCCTCTGAGCGCCTAGTGCAACCCCCATTAAGAAATACACGGTCAGCATGGTTCATTGGTTGAGTGTTGACCTATGAACCAGGAGGTCGCGGTGGGAATCCCTGTCAGGGCACATGCCCAGGTTGTGGGCTCCATTCCCAGTTTGGGGCGTGCAGGAAGCAGCCGATCAATGATTCTTATCATTCATCATCTGAAACGTAGAGTTCAGGGTACAGGCTTTTCTTCCCGTGGGTCCTTGTCTGGCAAAGTTGAAGAATAAATTTGTGGACTAAAAGATTTCTTTAGTAAAAATGTAGAAATTTATTGTAAGCATATACAAACTCTCCCTGGGGAGGGATCTCCAAAGAGAACCCCCTGGGAAGGATCCCCAAAGAGGGCCCCCCAAAATGGGAAGGCCTGATATCTCTTTCTCTCTCAAAAAAAAATCTGTCTCTTGCCCCTTTGTCTCAGGTTTACACATGCTATAGCTCTTTATCTGAGCATGGCCCTTTCTAATTGGACCCTTCCTGAATTTAGAACCCCTGTGCTTTCCTCATTGGTCACTCTGCTACATGGTATCATTTTCAAAGTCAAAGCCCACGTGGTGACCCCATTTCTCTTCCCTCGTTTTACAACATTCCCCTATCCTCTGTGAAAATATGTTTCCTTCTTCGCGTTATCCTGTGACTTTTCTTTATATCTCTGTGAGCACAATGGTGTCTTGGAGCTATTTCTGCCCTCTACATATGCATTCCTCTCCCATGGACCCTCTTTATTTCCCGACTGCCTGTCCTATCTCTAAAATTCCTTTCATATGTTTCTCTCCCTCTCCCTTACTCTCTGAAACCAATAAAAAAAATATATTTAAAAAACAAACAAACAAACAAGGGAAATCGGAACATAGATAAGTAATGTGCATAAGAACCCATGACTATAAATAGCAAAGACAGGATCAAGCCCAGAATATTTGTTCTGAAAATACTTTTCTCAATCTTGCTTCAATAACTAAAGTATCTATGGGACTATTCAGCTTAGGTTCCCTTCTGGCAAAAACTCCTCCAAGGCCCCGTTCCAATGGCACCTCCTTCCTGAAACCTGGGCTGACCCTCCACAGGCAGTGTGTCCCCAGCAGTTTGTCTGTGCGCTCGTCACAGTGAATCGTAAGTTGTTCTCTACGTGCTGCCTGACGTTGGATCCTGAGCTGATTCATTAAAGCTCTGGCCAGGCTCTGCTTTCTCTTTCTCTCTCCAGAGCCTGCAGGTCATCAGGCACATGGAAGGTGCCAGTCACCCAGGACAGGCAACTTTGTGCTGGGGCCTGTGTTAAGTGCTGGGGGTGCACAGGCGACTAGTCAGAACACATTCCCTGGTGTCCAAGCCTCCAGTTTGGTAACCGCGTGAATGCGAATGCGTGAGGGCTACTCTCCGAAATGGGTACAGGAGCAATGGTTTCCGGAGGATAGCTACACAGAGACTAAAGTCCTCTCGGATTTGCCTTGCTTTGCACCTTAAAACTTAAAAGATTAGCCAGAATAGACTGGAACAGATACACGTGGAAGACAAACTAGATTCATAAGGTAATGAAGATGTTGACAGGGGAATGGAGTTAATCAAAGAGGAGGCCAGTAAAGGTATGTTCTTATAAGAACAAAGATGGAAAATGGTTTTCAGTAAATGGAAGTGAGGCCAACAGCATTTTATATTAATGGTGATGGGAAATTGTAAATGTATAGATTGATATTTTATCTGGAAGAATATTGAATAGCTTAACAACAGAGAAACCATTTCTGGTTTTCTAAGCGGTCAAGGAGGAAAAGAGGAGCAATGTGAAGAGGTAAGCCTTCAGCAGCAATAGGGTAAGAGAAAGAATAGGATTTAGTAATGGAAATGAAGTTGCAGGGAGTTTGTGGGGAGGCACAGGACTTGGTTGGAATGTCTGTAAGGAGGATTCTCTGAAAGTTGGGGGAGTGGGGGGAGTCCTCTGAGGGGACCTTGCCAAAGGCGGCAGCCCCTACCTTGACTTTTCCAAACAAGTCTGATCCCCCCGGTGTTTTGCTAGAATCGCTATGTTTAGTCTTTAAAGACCTGACCTTGTAGGAGCACGTGCTTTCTCAAGGATGCTTACCCTGCTGATTGTATGTAGAGCCTAATTTTAGTTCAAGCCGTTATGACAATAAAAACCTGAGGAAGCAGGCGAACAGGGCTACTTGGCGGTGATAGCCAAGTAGTGCCTTAACCCTCCCTTTCACAGAAATGCATGCTAGAGTCATCATTCATCCATCGCTCAGGGTCTGCCCATCAGCCCCAGCAGGAGTTTATGAAGTTATCAAATAAAGTGCTATTGAAAAATTATGAAGAAAAAGAAAGATTTGTTTTGTTCGGGGGAGGAACAATTACATTGTCCAGTTGAGTAAGAAGTAATGGCAATTAACTTCTATTAGAAATTATATCCATAAATACTATCAAAGCATATTTAAATGGCCAGTCTTGCATTTTTTTTTAATTTTTTAACCTAAGAATTAAAAAACCATTATCAACTCTGGTAAATAGTCACCATTATAAATCAATGCATAAATGTAATACATAATAATAATCACCTTTATAAATAAATAACTGTGAAGAAGTAGCCTATTCTTGAAACCAAGAACCAGGTTCTTGGTGTTATCACTTGCCACACAGACACCCTCCAAAAGTTATATGTACCTTCTCCCAGCACCTCCTTCCCTGAGGAGACTAGATTTGATATCTATTGATGTACTAAAAATTTCAAGAGAAGTAAAACTGCCTTTATTCATAGACAATAGGATCCTGTGTATAGAAAAGCTTAAGAATCACATGCAAAAACTATAAGAACTAAAAAAAAAAAATCAACAAGATCTTAGGATATAGGGCCAATATACAAAAATATATTGTATTTTTATATACTAGCAATGAACAATCCTAATTGTTCTAAATCTGGATTTTAGCAATTATTCAAAACTTGGTAAATTTATTTAAAGATCATTGAATTATACACTTAAAATGGGACTGTTTCATATTATGTAAGTTACATCTCAATTAAGTTTTTTTTTTAATTGGGAAATGTCAAAAGGGAAAGAAGGCTTTTTTTTTTTCAACAAAAGGATGATTTTGTTTGTTATTTTTTCCTAACTCCTATGTTGTAATCTCCGGCATCAAATACTCTAACCCTGAGGGGGAGAGGCCTACTTGGGGAATTCCTAGGTCCTTTCTGGAGTAAAAGTTAAGCTGCCTTAAAATCTCAGCAATGACCCCAGAGGGCAGGACTTTAACAATCAGCTTATACTGGAAGAGCACTGAAGAACCTGGTCACACAAAAAAAAACAGATTAAGGTAAAGTGAAAAAGTCAAGTCAGGTAGTCTGGGGGAGTCAGGATCCCTATTCCCTAACAGTGGTCAGCAAACTGCAGCTCGAGAGCCACATGCGGCTCATGAGCCGTGGTTTGCAGCTCTGTTGACTAATGAGTTTGCCGACCACTGCCCTAGGATTAGGTGGGTCACACCCCACTGGGATAAGAATAACTTTGGAAGGAAACTCTACCTCTTTGACTTCTAAGAACCAGTCACCTCCTTGGGCCAGAAGGAGGTCCTGGCTTTAATAACCCAAAATAAATAGAACATATCGAACTTTCAACAACTCTCAATGTCTTTGCAGACAAAGATAAAAACACAATCATTGCAGAAATTTCAACGGCTCAGTTTACATCAATGGCCCTCTGCCTTTGGCTTTTCAAAGCCCTGCCCACATATAATTCAAATCACATTTCTAAACATAAAACATTCTCAGTATCAACCATAAGAATATGTAATACTTGCATGAATAATTTGTATTTCCTGTCTTGAAATATAAAAACCATCAGTGAAGTGTATTAAAATTCTGGCTCAGAAGTAAAGTTTTCAGATAGATTTTCCCATGCTTTTGTGATGGAAATAAACAGGTGCTCAACAGGAAAAATAAGTTCCCTTTTAAAAAAAAAAATGCAACAATGAACCTCATGAACTGACTCTAGGGAATTTTGCCTATTATTTCCATTTTGATTTGTTATTTTTTTAATTATCATGTTGAGAAATATTAATAGGCTTGTGAAAAATACAGCACGCTTTTGTTATCCATCCTATTTTAGGACTACTGTGCTAACTAAATACTCTGAAGAGAGTTGACTGTTTGTAAAGAATAATAATAATAATGGGTATAATAATAGCTGCATACATGTACTGTTACACAAACTTAACACAAATTTGTCCTAATTTTCTGCAAAGGAGCTTTAGTGAGGAAACTGAAGCAACTTGTCTGTGATCATCTGAGGCAGCTCAATAGATTTTCAGTGCTAGACACAGTGATAAGCATTTTATATACACTATAACCTTTATTCTTCATAATGCCTCTAAGAAGAAACTATTATTCTAATTTTATAGATGGAAAAAAAACACACAGCGATTTAGGAATAATCTGTGTCCTGAATTTGTATTTAAAATTGTACCAAAGAATCTCATCAGACACTACCTGGCTTCTCTCTTCTACGTGGCATCCAGCACATCTTGGATGGTAGAGAATATGTATCAAATTCTTCAGGGATGTCAATGTGAAAATGAATTATAATTCCCAGGAAAAGCTGGTTAAAGAAACTGACTTTTGTCTTAAAAAATCTTTGTCATCTTTGGTAACAAACATCTGCCATCCCTCAAAAGAAGCCACCCAATTTTCACTAATGATGTTGAGTTGTGACAGTTTCTCATCACTGGCAAGTTAATGGCTGGATTCAATAAGAGGAATTCAAAAGGAGGCAATTCTTGTGGCTTCAATGCAAAGCATGCATTAAAAAGGTTTATAAGAAAGGTAGATTGAATAAATTTGAGGATGAAATAATAAATGTTAAATTAGGATTTAAAATTAAATTAAGGAAGTTTCAGAGTGACCAAATACAATTTTTTGTTTCAAATTTTCTTCTTTTGTGTTAATATTTGTTTTAGAATATCCAGTTATCCATCTTTACTGGCTTCTGAAATTAAATAAATTGAGTTAAAAAAACAAAACAAAAGCCAGTTTTAATGAAATACCCCTGTTCTTGATGCATATGTGTCTCCATCCACAATGTTTTCTTCACAGGGTCCAAGAGCTAAAGAGTAATTTGAGGTTGTGGCCTTTCAGAGCCAGGCAAATTATCACTGTAATGGGGTCAGCAGAGGGCCAAATTGCTTTTCCTGAATTAGCATGTGAAAGGAATGTGGGCAAATTAACTGTGTATGACTAAACTCTACTTTACTTGCTGCTCGGTGACATATTGCTAAAGCCAGATTGGTCTCCAAAAATGGAACTCTTCAGGGATCCTCTACAGGTTCATTTCACTTTCTGGTCATTAGTCTGCACAACAATAAGACTCACAGGTATTTAGTACTCACTACATACCAGGCTTTGGTGCCTTTATAGCTCTTACTTTGTTCTCAAAATAAGCCTAGGAGATAATTGATTCATCAAGATGCATTACAGAACAAAGGGAACCAAGCTAAGTATTTTAAGCAAGGGAGAATTTCATACAGGGAATTGGGTCTTTACGACATTGTTAGCCGGGCTGGAGGGATAAGTTCTAGACCAAACATCCAGAAGTAATTCCCAGAGAAATACAGAACTGGCCCTCTGTGAGAGCAACTATCTTCAAGGCCACCGAAGCTTGTAAATTCACCAACGGGTCCCAGGACAGGAAGCCAGCCAGCTTCAAGAAGCTGCTTCTACTGCCACAGCCTTTGACACCCAGGAAGCTGGAGAAAGGATGCTGGGAGCCTGCTGTGAATAAAACCCCTCAGCTCCAGGATCTTTGCATGCCTGTGAAAAACTGGCCGCGTGAGATGCCAGGATGGCCTCATGTTTGCCTTCCAAATTTCAAACAAATCCATCCACCTGACAAGACCGAAATCACATCCACACCCCAGCTGCAAAGGGATTTGAGAGATGCAGATTTTTTTAAGTTTTTCAACCTCTACCGGAGAGAAAGGATCCAAGGACGGAGGTAGAATGTAAGATAAGCAAGACAATCCACCGTGTTTATTCCAGGTGGCTACTGTATTCCAATCCTCATGACCCCTTCAATAGATAAGGAAACAGAGGCACGGAGACTTAAGTAAATGGCCCAAGGTCAAACCAAGGTGGTCTTCTCTAGAACGGGGGCTCTTAACCACAGGACTTTCCTTGATCCCTGCAGCCAGGTTGTGGTCCTTTGTCCACACAGGCTAAGAGAAAATCCCAGCAGCATTGTTCACCAAGGTGGAACATTTTTCAATGATAAAAAAAAAAATCCCAACAAGGTAGATGAGGAAAGAGCCAAAGCCATAGTATACCACTGTATTCTTCATACCTTTAAAATATTAAACAAAAATCCAACCAACCAGGTAGATCTAGCAAAGCTCTTGAATTTTACTCTTTCAGAATCTCTGACTATTAATTCAGGTACTATGAGATGCTACTGAGGTTGTGTTTCAGCTTAGAGCACCAAGAATATCCAGGGATCCAATCCCAGATAAATCCCTATTCATCACTAAGTTCAAACCCAAATCTTAGAATTTACTATTAAAATTCGGGGAGGAGCCTCTTCCAGAGAGATGAAATGAGATCTCCAGAAAATAATAGAAACGTCTTTCGTTCCCTACCCCAGAGCTGGTGTGGCAGAGACAATGCCACGTGGTCACCAAGTCCATTTTTCTTTCCTCTTGGGTCCCTTTGCTGTTAGGTTGGAGCCATGTGAGTTCTGGGCAATGGAAGCTGGGAAGCAGTGATACTCGTACTTGCAGGCCTGGCCATCCCGGAGGGATGGCCACGCTATGAGTTCCCACTGGTGGTGTCACCAGGTAGAAGGAGCCTTGAACTCCTTCTGAATGACTGCCAACCACATTAGACTGTGATGTGAGCAAGCAATACATTTTTATTGAATTGAGCCGTGGAGGTCTGGATCTGTTTGTTACAGCAGTTAAGCTGACTAATACAGCTGACCTGAACTTTCTGCTACAGATCTTCTTAGCAAAGGCATGCCAAGTTGGATTTATAAGGGAGTATGAAAAAAAGGAATTACTCTCTGGATAGCCTCAATTTCATGACATTTTATCTACCTTCTCACCAAGAGCTAAACAGAGTCAGGGAGAAAAGGACTCTACCTGGAATTGCTGGACCTTTAAACTCCTTTGATAGTTCCATCCCTGGAAAACAGTAGCAGCCCCTTCCATTCCCTAAAATCAGATCACTGGGATCAGCCCTCTCCCGCCTGGGGTGGGAGCAAGCAGCATAGAGAGACAGCGGGGAGAGGGAGGGTTTGTGCAGACTCTGGGGACCAGTGGTGATCACTGAGACAGCCTGCAACGGTGAAAGCTCCTTTCTGTGCACTGAAAACATGAAGAGACTAAATCAGATTTCACCCCCCTAACAAGAAAACTAAAGCTCTTTAAGAGGACCATTTATATACCATAGCGAGTATGTGCATTGTAGATCACTTTTAGCTGTTCATTAGTGCAAATCCCCTGGGGATCTTTTATGTCAGTGCTTTGGAAATTAGTCCTTGTTACTTTATGTAATTAAAAACAATAAAGCTAAGTGCCTGTTCTACTCTTTTGTAATTTGAAACAAGGACGCCCAACCTCGGGTCCTATCTCCAGGCCCTTCCATGGCCTCAGAGGTAATGATAGGAATCTATGCAATATTTTCATCATATCAGAAAACCTTAGAGAAACAGGACATTTAACTTAAAGCTGAATGAGCTAACTAAAATGTCAAGTTCCTGTTTTTTGACTGAGGTCACATCAGCTTAGTATAATAACTATCTCGGAGGATAATTGATTGATAATTATCTCATGCTATTTGGACACTCAGAATAACAGTCATTTAATGTATTTGATTAATATAAATGGGTTAATGACTCAATGAGACTTTTATAAAGAACACCTTTTAAGAAATAAGCTCCATGTAGAAGGCTATTCTTAGAAGTTTAGGAATATAGCTAAAAAATGGAAACAACCCACGTGTCTATCAACTAATAAGTGTATAAATAAAATGTGATATAACCATACAATGACATATTATTTAGCCATAAAAAGAATGAAATACGTGTACATATTATAATACGATGAACCTCAAAAACCATCATACTTAGTGAAAGAAGACAGTCATAAAAGCATCCTATGTAATAAAAGAGTAACATGCAAATTGACTCAAGATGGCTGTCCCCATGTGGACACAAGATGGCCTGTAGGGGAGGGCAATTATGGGCAGTTAGGGGTGACCAGGTTGGCAGAGAAGGGCACTTGGGGGAGACCAGGCCAGCAGGGGAGGGCAGTTGGGGGAAACCAGGCCAGCAGGGGAGGGCAGTTAGAGGGGACCAGGCCAGCAGAGGAGGAAAGTTGGGGCAGTCCAGGTCTGCAGGGGAGGGCAGTTAGGGGTGACCAGGCCTGCAGAGGAGGGCAGTTGGGGGAGACCAGGCCAGCAGGGGAGGGCAGTGGCGGGGACAAGGCCAGCAGGGGAAGGCACTTGGGGGGGACCAGGCCTTCAGGGGAGGGCATTTAGGAGTGATTGGGCCTGCAGGGGAGGACAGTTGGAAGGGACCAGGCCAGTAGGGGAGGGCAGTTAGGGGAAATCGGGCCCGCTAAGGAGCAGTTAGGTGTTGATCAGGCTGGCAGGGGAATGGTTAGGGGTGATTAGGCTAACAGGCAGAAGTAGTTAGGGGCAATCAGGCAAAGGCAGGCAAGCAGTTGGGAGCCAGCAGTCCTGGATTGTGAGAGGGATGATCAACTGCCTATTTAGGCCTCTGGGCAGCATGGGAAGATGGAAAGGCGGCTCCGGGCTGGAGCCAAGGCGGTGCCGGCAACCAGGGAAAGGAAGGCCCATTATTGCACAAATCTTCATGCATCGGGCCTCTAGTGTAATATAAGATTTCATATATATGAAATGTCCATTAGACACAAATCTATAGAGATAGAAGTTGATTAGTGGTTACAGAGTGCTGAGATGGAAAATGAAGAGTAAATGTTAACAGATATGAGATTTTGTTTTGGACACCATAATTTTCCATTTGACTTGGCCCCAAATTTGCCTGAATTAATGGAATCTTTCAGCCTGGAAGTAAAGTTGGGTTCTGGAGAAACAGCAACAAAAGCAAACATTAACTATGTCATCTCTCAGAGGAAAATGCTAGAACTTCAGCCCTCCCTCCCCACTTGCATTGAGTCCTCTCCTTATTCCCTGCAGGAAGCTGTGAGGTAGACTGTTGCCTGGAAGAAGCTCCTTCCTCATAAAGGACCCGGGCCTCACACATTTATCTATTTATTTATTTATTTAAAATTTATATTTATTATTGAAAGTATTGCAGATGTCCCCTTTTATTCCCTCATTGAGTCCTTCCACCCTGCTCCGGCCCCCTCCCTCCTCCCCAGGTTATGCATTATATATGTGGAATCTCATGAACAAAATAAACTGATGAACAAAATAGACCCAGAGACATTGAAGCACGCAACAGAAGTGCCTTTTCAATCCCATGCAGAGAATAGGCCTGTGGCCCTTCAACCACACCGAGGCCAACCGTCCTGGGCAGTTTCCCCTTTTCCTTTTGCAGCCAATTTTACCTGGCACAACATCTGTACACATCTGCACACACACGTTTCCTTTTCCCCTTTGAGGCATTTAACAAATTTTGACCAACGTCATCAAAAAGCACAAAAGCATTCTCCTAATTATAAATGCTAAGTCAATTGTGAAAATATCAGAAAATATGTAAAAGTAAAAGGAAGAAAATACGACTACGATCTAATAATAACCTTTGTTAACATTTTGGCATATTTCTTTCTACTATGTAATATACATGTGTATGTACATAATTTTTACCCAGTTGATATCACACTGTAAACTCATTTTTGTAGGCCATAGAATCATGAAACTAGTCTCCTCATTGGCACAAGCTGCTAAAATGCCTAGGATCAAAACACAAAGCTTACAACATTCATGTTCTGGAGAAAACTCACTCCTAGCTTAATTTTATGTTTTGCTATTCAGATTTCTTCTGTCCTACTTTTCGTGTTTTTATTTCTATATTTAATCTTGTTTCATTATATGAATTTCTATAAGCCACTTTAAAGGCTTTCCAAAGTTGTTTTTCTCATCATAACCATTTTTAAGTGTACGAATCAGTATTATTAAATATATTCACACTAGAGGCCCGGTGCATGAAATTCGTGCACAGGGCTGGGGTGGGTCCCTCACCCTGGCCTGTGCCCTTGGGGGATGTTGCAATCCAGGATGCTGCATGCACCAGTGACCATGCTTTTCATACAGGTGAAAGGCATCTTGTTGTTGTGTGGGCCACTACATTTTTTTGCCCTGATACTAAAAAGTAGTACATAACATAATTCTTCTGAGGCAGTAATATCATTTTCCTCATCTTATGGGTGGAAAAACTGAAGCAGAGCCCTGGCAGGTTTGGCTCAGTGGATAGAGCATCGGCCTGCGGACTGAAAGATCCCAGGTTTGATTCCGGCCAAGGGCACATGCCGGGTTGGGGGCTCGATCCCCAGAAAGGGGAGCGCAAGAGGCAGCTTATCAATGATTCTCATCATTGATGTTTCTCTCTCTCTCCCTCTCCCTTCCTCTCTGAAATCAATAAAAATATTTTTTTAAATAAAGAAAAAAAAAACTGAAGCAGGGAGAAGTTAAGTAATTGGCTCTGTCACACAGTTATAAGTGTCAGAATCAGGGCTAACCACAAAATGTGCAAGCCAGCATCCATGCATGTCATCACTGCATCATTCTGTTTTTTCAGTGTTAGAGAAGCCTTGCCAGGTTTTAATTTTTTTTCATTTTAAAAAAAATTTATTAAGGTATTATATGTGTACATAGCTTACCATTGCCCCCCCCCCTCCCATTCATGTCCTCCCTCCCCAGAGTTCTGTGTTCGTTGGTTGTATTCATGCATACCAGTCCCTCGGTTGTTCTCCTATCTCCCCCCAGGTCTCCTTCCCCTCCCCGCTGTCATTTGACAGTCTGCTTGTTTTATGGTGACTATCTCAGGACCACACGAATAGAATCTGCTCCTCCTCTGGTTCTCACCGCCTCCCCCAGGGCTCGCCAGGTTTTAATTTTTAAATCGAAGAGACTCTTCCCAATATATAGGGTAGGGTCCCTAGGCCTGGCCAGTGATCAGGGCCTATATGTGGGGTGATCAGTGGGCAGAGCTATCAGGGGCCCCCATTGAGACCTGCTTCAGCTGGCGGCCTGGCGCCGCCCGCTGGCCGGCCCCACCCCCTGATTGCCACGGCTGGTTACCTCCCTCGGGGGAGGGGGCGGGGTCGACCCTCAACAGTAGAGATGCCCCTGGTTGGGGGCAGCTCCTGTGTTGAGCGTGTGGTCAGTGTGCATCATAGCAACAGGTTGTTCTGCTGTTCGGTCAATTTCCATATTAGGGTTTTATTATATAGAATTGTAATCTTGCAAAACCGAAACTCTACTCCCATGAATACAACTGCTGTTTCCCCCTTCCTCTACCTCCTGGCAATCACCATTCTATTTTCTGTTTCTATGAATTTGACTACTTTAGATACCTCATATAATAGTACCATAACAGTACTTGTCTTTTTGCGACTGGTTTATTTAACTTTGCATATTGTCCTCAAGGTTCATCCATGCTGTAGCATATTGCAGAATTTACTTCATTTTTTAAAGCTGAATATTTCATTGTATGTATACATCTCATTTTGTCTGTTCTTTCATCCATTGATGGGCATTTGGCTATTGTGAATGAAGTTGCTATGAACAGGAATGTGCAAAAATATCTCTTTGAGACTCAATTTTCAATTATTTTTTATAGAGCAGAAGTGGGATTGCTGGATCATATGGTAGTACTATTTTTAATTTTTGAGAAACCACTGTACTGTTTTCCATCATTGTTGTACCGTTATACAAACCTACTAGCAGTGCACAAGGGTTCTAATTTTCCCACCTCCTCACCAACACTTGTAGTTTTCTGTTTTTTGGACAATAGTCATCCTAATGGGTGTAAGGTAATAGCTCTTTCTATTGTTTTTTAAATCTATATCTATATCTATATCTATATCTATATCTATATCTATATAAATCTACATAAATAGATAGATAGATAGATAGATAGATAGATAGATAGATAGATAGATAGATAGATTTCAGAGAGGAAGGCAGAGGGAGAGAAAAAAAATATCAATTATGGGACAGAATTATTGCTCAGTTGCCTTCTGCACACTCCCTCCTGGGGATCAAGGCTGCAAACTAGAAATGTGCTCTGACAAGGAAGGGAGGATAGAGAGATAGAAACATCAATGATGAGAATGAACTTCTGGTTCATAGGTCAATGCTCAATCACTGAGCCACACCAGCCAGGCTCTCATTGTGGTTTTGATTTTCATTTAACAATTAGTGATGTCTAGCAGCTTTTTATATGCTTGTCAACCATTTGTATACCATTTTTAGAGAAATTATCATTCACATATTTTGCCTATTTTTGTTTTTACCATTTTTGTTAAGGTATAGGAGTTCTTTATATATTCTGGATATTAACCCTTTATCAGATATCTGATTTGTAAATAATTTTTACAAAATGGGTTGCCTTTTAATTCCAGTGATGTGACTTCTGATGCAAAGAAGTTTATAAGTTTGATGCAGTCCCATTTCTCTATTTTTTTTTATTGCTGGTGCTTTTGATGTCATAATAAAAAAATCAAAAGCAAATCCAATGTCTTGAAGCTTTTTCTCTGTTTTCTTCTAGGAGTTTTATAGTTTGGGGTTCTTATGTTTAGAGGTTTAATTCATTTTGAGTTAATTTTGTATATGGTATATGATATAAGGGTTTAACTTCACTCGTTTGCATGTGGATATTAAATTTTCCCAACACCATTTGTTAAAGAAACTGTCCTTTTCCCTTTGAATGGTCTAGGCATCCTTGTCAAAGATCATTTATTTGATCATATACAGAGGGTTTATGTCTGTATTCATGCCAGTACCACACTTTTGATAACTGTAACTTTATAATATGTTTTGAAATCAGAATGTGTGATACCTCTACCTATGTTCTTTTTCAAGATTGTTTTAGTTATTTGAAGTTCCTTGAGATTCCATAGAAATTTTAGGATGAATTTTTTCTATTTCTGAAAAAAAAAATACCATTGGGATTTTGATAGGAATAGCATTAATTCTGTAAATCGCTTTAAGTAGTATTGATAACTTAATAATATTATCTTCCAATCCATGTCTCTGCCCATTTATTTGCTCCGCCCTTAATGTCTTTCATCAGAGTTTTGTAGTTTTCGGTGTACATGTCTTTCACCTTTTTGGTTTGGTCTACTCCTGAGTATTTTATTATTTTTGTTGTTATTGTATTTGAAAATATTTTCTTAATTTCTTTTCGGGTTATTTATTGTTAGTGTATACAAACATAACTGACATTTAAATGTTGATTTTATATCTTAAAACTTTCCTGAATTTGTTCACTAGTTCTAACAATTATTTTTGTTTCATCTTAAGTTTTTTACGTGTAATATAATTTCATCTGCAAAAAAAAGTTAATTTATTTAGATGCAATAAACAGGTTTTTTAAAATAGTAAATTATTTCCTGTTTCATTGAGGCATAATTGACATTAAATATTGTGTTCATTACAGGTGTACAACACAATCATTTGATATATGTTTATATTGTGAAATGTATTTACTAAAGTAAGTTTAGTTAACATACATAACTTCATATACTTAGAGTTCTTTTTCTTTAGATGAAAACTTTAAAATTTTCTCTCTTAACAACTTTTAAATATACAATACAGTATTGTTAACTATAGTCACCATGTTGTACATTATATCCCCAGAACTTATCTATCCTATAACTGGAAGTTTGTACCTTTTGATCACCTTTACCCATTTTTTCCAACACCGCTCCCTGCCCCCCACCACCTCTGGCAACTACCAATCTATTTTCTTTATCTATGAGTTTGGTTTTTTGAAATTTCATATATGAAGTCATATACAGTATTATTTTTCACTGTTTGACTTATTTTACTTAGCATAATGCCCTTAAGTTTCATCCATGTTGTCTCAAATGGCAGGATTTCCTTTCATATGACTGAACAATAGTTTATTGTGTATGTATACATATAAATGCCATATTTACATTTTTTTGTTATTTTTTAATCCTCACCTGAATATATGCTTAGAGAGAGAAAGGAAGGGGGGAGAGTAGGAGGGAGAGAGAAACATCAATGTGAAAGAGAAACATCGATTGGCTACTTTCTGTAAATGACCCAACCTGGAAACGAACTAGCAACCTTTTGATGCACAGAACAACAATCAACCGAGCCACTCCAGCCAGGCACATATTTTTAAATCGATTCTTACATTAATGGATACTTAGATTGTTTCATGTGTTGGCTATTATAAATAACACTGCAATGAATATGTAGGTACAGATATTTTTTTCCAAGATAGTGATTTTTTTTTACCCCCTTTGGACCGATACCTTGAAGTGGAATTCTCAGTAGTTCTATTTTTAACTTATTGAGGAACTTTACAATGTTTTCCATAGTAGCTGTACCAATTTACATCCCTACCAACAGTGGGCAAGAGATCCCTTTTCTCCACATCCTCACTAACACTTGTCTTTTTAATAACGCTGGCAGCCGTTCTAGCAGATGTGAGAGGCTATCTCCTTGTGGCTTGGATTTGCATTTCCCTGATGACTAATGAGGTTGAGCACCTTTACATAAGCCTGTTGTCCATTGCGTGCTTTCTCTGGAAAAATATCTGTTCACTTTTCCTACTCAGAATAAATTTCATATGCCACTATTTACCATCAACAGTATTTCCTACATCATTTTTATATTTGTAAACATGGTTTTTAATCAATATCTATGACTCCATCATTTAGATGTGCTGTAATTTACAAGACCACTCCTCATTCCTTTGTTGTTGAACATTAGGTTGTTTTAAATTTGTATTATGATGAACAATATTCCAATATTCCAGTATATCTCTGTGTATTTTTTATCACATTTAAGACTATATATATAATAGATTCCTAGAACTGGCTCCAGTGAGCTAAAGAGTATAAATACTAAGGCTTTGACACCTTTTTTTTTTAATTTGGAAAAGCATAACTTTTTTAAAAAATATTGATTGAACACACATTTGTGATACATCATATCTATCTTCTGAAAATTTGCATTACATCTTACATGTTTAGATGGCTATATACCTTATATGTAGCTTTAAATATACAAATAGTAAATGATTTTTTTTATAACATTGAGCTCTTTTGTTAAATTTAAAATTTATTTCCCAATTCTGCTCCTTCTTTTTGGGATGCTCAACAACCAATACCTAAAGGTGGATTTTGAGAGCCAGGATGGGGCTGGGAGCCTATTTTGGATATACTAAGTAGGAAGCAATCATGGGCCCTGTTTTAGACAAAGCTTTTAAGGACAGAGGGTGAGACTGAGAGTCATTTTCTGAAGAAGTACAGGAAAGCCTGACAGGCCTGAAGTAGATTGGTCTTAGAGTGTAGAGCTGTGTTTAAATGAGGCTAGTATCACAGCGGCTGGGTTGGGGGTGGGGGGAGGAGATTTGGGGTGGTCACAATGACTGGGAAGGCACCTGGCAACCAGGGAGCAGGGTGAGAAATGCTAGAGACATTGCATGGCTTGAAACTATTTTGCTAAAATAATTTTCCAGCCCCTAAAGTCAATATATGTCCCACCAGCACACACTGGGCTAGTTCTGTGTTGATGCATGTTGATCCGAGGGCTACCCTGTATTCTGTCCCTTTAACCACTAAGGGCCATAGAAACGTGGGCATTCAGTGAGTGAATAACGTTAAAATCTTTAAATGTGAGCCATTGAATGTTGAAGCACTTTTAAAAATGTACATACCAATAATAATGGGTTGAGAATAAAAAGAGAAAATGTATCTCTATTATAAACCTCTTATTATACCACCAACTTTGTGTATTAGTTTCCTGGGGCTGCTGTAACAAATTATCACCAACTGGGTGGCTTAAAACAGAACTTTATTCTCTCCCAGGTGGAGAGACCAGGCATCTGAGATCAATCTGCCAGCATTCAAAAGGGCCACATTCCCTCCTAAGACTTGGCCATTCCCTGCCTCTTCCTGCTTCTGATAAAGACACTCTTTGACTGTGGCTACTTCCCTCCAAACTCTACCCTCAATGACTTTCTCCTCTTCTGTCAGTCTAATGTCCCTTTACCTCACTTTAAAAATATATATATATATATTCATTAAGAGGAAGGGAGAGGGAGATAGAAACATCAATGATGAGAGAGAATCATCAGTCAGCTGCCTACTACACACCCCACACTGGGGATCAAGCCCACAAGCCAGGCATGTGCCCTGATCTGGAATCCAACAGTGACCTCCTGGTTCATAGGTCGATGCTCAACCACTGAGCCATGCCTCCTGGGCCTCTGCCTCACTCTTATAAGGACACTTCTCTTTAGATGCCACTTGGCCAAACCAGGAGGCTCTCCTCATCTCAAGATTCTTAATCATATAATCAAAGGCCTTTTTTTCCAAATAAGGGAACATTCACAGACTCTGGGGACTCGGACATGCATATATTTGGCGTGGGGATGAGGGTGAGAGCACACTATTCTATTAGCCCACTACACTTTACTTCCAGAATCTTGTCCAGTTTTACACCAATCTTGCCCAATCTTGTGACAGGGGCACCAGTATCCATTGTTTACAAGCGAAGAAATGGAAATTTAGAGAAAAAAACAAGTAGTTGGCCAAAGTGTCCTGATGCATTCCAGGGCTAAGGTTCACCGAGAGGCTCCCTGCGGCCTGGACTCGGCATCGACAAGCTCTGCTCTGTGCTGGGCAGTTACTCGGCATTGTCCTCACCAATGCAAACGCCCGCTTCAGACAACAGTGTTCACAGGCATACTCTGCTGGTCTCAACCTAAAAGAAGGAGACAGTCTCTTTGGTAAAGGAGCATTCAGTCTAAATCAAGAAAACATATACTCAAGTCATTAAACATGCCCATCTCACAATCAATTCTAAATAGATACCAGCCTAACCTGAATTTAGATAGCCATGCAATGTTCCCAAAGTGCCTTTTTCTATTTTCCCAAAGTCATTTTTCCTGGGGGGGAAAAAAGTCACTTTTTTTTCTTTTTAGCACAGTCTAATTTATTCTCTCAACAATTGTTGAATACCTGCTATAATTTATGGCATGACCTCCCTTGTAATCTTTTCCCCCCCTATTGTGGGCATTTTTATTTCAGATACATTTGAACTCACAGAAAATAAAAAGGTATAAATATATTCTAGCATTCTATACATCCTAGGTTATTTTTTTTGAACTGAATATACAGAATATTTACTTTTTGTTTTACTCTTTTCCTTTGCTTAAATTTAAAATGAATTAAATAGCATCAAGATTGTACATAACTGCAACTAGTTACTTCTAAAAATGAATTTTTTTAAAAAATAAAGCTTTTTTCACAATTCGGATTTAGGAGCTGTTTGAAACGGGTCCAGGGGTGCACTCTGAGTCAGACCCATCAAAGCAATTATGAAATAAAAGGAATATCATGCTGCTTTTCAAAGCTAGCTCATCCTTCTACCCAGGACGCCTTTTCAACAGATCTATATTATTATGTCTCAAGAGTGACACATCTCACATAGTTTAAAAAGTTGGTAGTTTAGAATCATAACACCTTTTAGGGAAGGAACAGATATCTTGATAATCTTGTGTGTTTAAGGCAATAATATCTTTAAGGAACCCCCACACACAAATAACATCTTATCACTGATTGGGGAAATTTAGTGGAAATGCAGAAATTAAAAGACATTAATATGGTCACATTGCAGAGGATCTGAAAAAGAGACTCGTGTTTAGATGCTTTAAAATGTAAATAGTGCCAGCAGGGGACAAAGCCTCGCTTCACATAATGGGTTTTAGGTAAACAAGTAGGGGAAATTTGCACCAATTCTATAGGGGCATAATTAAAAATAATTAGGAAAAACACTCCACATATTTTATAAAATAACTTCAAGAAAACAGACAGAGATGGATTTTGCATTTCCAGTAAATGGTGACCTATGTAGCACAGGGCTGGGATCTGAAGTCCATAAGGATGCAAGCTACCTTCCTTGTGTGTGTATACATGCCACTTTACTAGAAGAAAAAAATAATAAGAGAAAAAAAGATACAACAGGCTGTCGCCAGAGAAGAGAAGTTATATGTTTATTGACTTGCTGGCAGCCATCAATAAGTATGCTAGCTAAAGCAACCAAAGAATGTAATATACATACTGAATATTCAGGAAAATTCTAAAAGGGATGGATAGATAGATAGATGAAAGATAGATAGATAGATAGATAGATAGATAGATAGATAGATGATAGATAACCAATGGTAAAATAAAAAAGTAGGCAGAATGACAATCACTCTGGTTTTTGATATAGTAACAAATAATGGCAAATCTCAATGCATCTACAAACATTTATTTCTTGCTCATGCTGAGTGTGGCTATGCTCAATGAATCTTCTCATTCTGGGACCCAGGCTGAAACAGCAGCCCACTACTTGGGGCATGCAATACTCATCTTTAACAATTCCAATGTCTTTATTGTCTATGTTCAAGTTGTGTGTTTCTTCTGTGGTCATGATTTTTGTCTTCTTGATGTTCAAATGCACTTTCTTCTTGAATTTCAACTGAAGTTGTTTTAAAACATTGCTGCTTTCTGCCAGTAAGATGGTGTCATTTACATATCTTAAATTATTGATATTTCTTCTCCTAATTTTCACTCCTCCTTTCTCTGAGTTGAGCCCTGTATTTTTGTATGAAATGTAGCATACTTCTCATCAGCTCACAGATTAAACAAATAGAGGGATAAAATGCACCCTTGTCTGAGAACCTTGCCTATAGGAAACCATTCTGTCTCTCCATATTCGATCCTGATAGTGGCTTCCTGTCTATAATACCAGGTACACAGCCGAAAAATCAAGCGCTGAGGGACACCCTTTCTTTCAGAGCAGCCCCTAGCTTTCATGATCAATGCAGACAAAGGCGTCACTGTCCTGTCATCCATAAAACATAGACCATCCTTCTTCTGAAATTTTTTGGAGCTCTCCATATCCAGTGAAGGATCGCAATAAAAAAATGACAAATTTAGCCTGGCCAGTGTGGCTCAGTGATTGAGTGTGGACCCATAAACCAAGAGGTCATGGTTTGATTCCCAATCAGGGCACATGCCCAGTTTGCAGGCTCGATCCCCAGTGGGGGACATGCAGGAGTCAGCCAATAGATTATTCTCTCTCATCATTGAAGTTTCTCTCTTCTCTCTCTCTCTCTCTCTCTCTCTCTCTCTCTCTCTCTCTCTCCCTTCCTCTTTCTAAAATCAATAAAAAAAACTATATTGAAAATATCAAAAAATGACAAATTTAAGCTGTCCTACTTCAAGCACATCATGAGAAGGCAGGGTTTGGGGAAAAGAACAGTAATGCTGGAAAAAATAGAAGCAGCAGAAAAAGAGGGAGACCCAATGAGAAATGAATTGACTCCATAAAAGAAGCCACGGGCATGACTCTAAAGGAGCCGAGCAGGAGTGTGGCCTGAGCAGCACTGTGGCCTGTCTTTCACAGAGTGGCCAAGACTTGGAGCCGACTCAATGGCATGTAACACAGTACTCATAGTGGACAGCCGAAGTTGAAGGACAGAGCCAAACCACACAAGAGCATTGTGATTTTCTGCTGGGATGTAGCATACTTCTCAATGGCTCACATTCCATTGGCCAAAGCAAGGAAATGTGACAAAGATTGAGAGGAATGAAAGTTTATGGACAAATAAAATAGTCTATCACACCTAGGAATCAGAAAATACCAGGCCTATTTAGCTCAGTGGTTAGAGCGTCTTCCCTCAGACCCAAGGGTTCCCGGTCAAGGGCACGTATCTCTCGGTTGCAGGCTCCATACCTGGCCCCATTCAGGATGGGAATTGGAAGCAAACAATCAATGGTTCTCTTTTTCTCTCTCCATCCCTCCACTCTCTCTAAAAAATAATAATAATAATAATAATAATCAGAAAATAAAAGTATATATTTTAAAGAAAACATTGTGATTTTATTAAACACTTAAGCAATCTAAACAGAGAACTCTTTCAGTCAGTGGTGGACCCAAATTTTATTTGTTCTTAAACTCATGCAATTTTTAGGAAAATATGATCAAATACTACTATTACAAAATTAGAGCCCTTGAAGCTTAAACTTAATTGCCTTCAGTTTATGTAATATAAAAAATATCTAATGCCATTCATCAACAAAATTGTAGCAAAAACATATAGTCACCATTTCAAGACATATATTGGTATAGTTCTTTAAAAATAAAATACCATAATTTGTAATAGGCTAATGGTTACTTATTCATTTGGACCTAAAAATACAGTAAGATAATCTGTCCTCCTGAGATCGCCGAGGTCATACACTAAAAGGGAGGTGGGAATTCCCTGAAGGGCCTCATATGAAAAAAAACATAGATTCACATTTTTATTTATTCAAATAATCCAAACTGACTGTCATTGCTTAATGTATTATGTACCTCTTCATGGTGCTGTTGTAATGAGTATATTATTTTGGAAAAAAATATGTGCTCCCCCTCATCCCAGAATATAGGTGATGTGTAGATGCAAGGTGTTTGCTAAGAATTACACATTGTTGCCCTAACAGGTTTGGCTCAGTGGATAGAGCGTCAGCCTGCGGACTGAAGGGTCCCAGGTTCAATTCCAGTCAATGGCATGTATCTTGGTTGCGAGCACATCCCCAGTGGAGAGTGTGCAGGAGGCAGCTGATCAATGTTTCTCTCTCATTGATGTTTCTAACTATCTATCATTCTCCCTTCTTTCTGTAAAAAAAAAATAAAAATAAAATATTTTTTAAAAGAATTACACATTTTTTTTAGTTTAAGAAGTAATTTATTTCTTATACATTTTCTATATGACTAGATGTTATTGAAGATGATGGGGGAAGTGGTAGATCGTATCATCTTTAAGCCAGGTGAGCTCAAACTAAACAATAAGAGTGTTACATTGGGGTGTATGGTGGTGGACCCAGATCCAGTCAACAAGTTAAGACACGAGAATAAGTTGAAAAGTGGAGGTCAGAGGTCTTTACATTCTAGCCTTGACTTGGTAGGGTAGGCAGAATAATGGCCCCCAAAGAAATCCATTTCCTAATCTCCTAAACCTGTGAACATGTTACTCTACACATCCAAAGGGGCTTTGTAGATATGATTAAGGTGACAGATCTTGAGGTGAGAAATTATCCTGACATATCCAGATGAACCCCCTCAAATCACACGAATCCTTAAAAGCAGAGACTCTTTTCTGTGGTCAGAGATGATGTCAGTGTGACTGGGGAGGAGAGAGACACGACCTGATATGCTGGCCTCGAAAAGTGAACACAGCCCTGCTGACACATTGATTTAATCTGGTGGGATCCTCACTGGACTTTTGACCCACAGAACTGCAAGATAATACGTTTGTGTTGCTGTAAGCCATTAAGTTTGTGGCAATTTGTTGAAACAGCAATAAAAAAACTAATACACTTGGTGAAGCAGGGAAGTACGTCACCTGATGACTTATGCAGATGGGTTCTTAATTCCCTGGTGTGGGTGCTCCTGGAAGATTCAGTTCCCTGAACCTCATCTTTTGACTCTCACCCAAGTTTCTGAGGCTCTCCCGGGTCCAAACACTGCCACGCTGTCACGGCCCACCAGGCAGTATTTCCAACCCAGAAATCTCTTCTGGTTTATCGTTTCCAGTTTCCTCAATTTGTGTTCGTGAAGTGATATTTCAGATCCTCTTAGTTTAATTATTCTGCATGAGGTAAAGTGGGAAAATACACTTTGGCAACCCCGTGGGTCACATTCTCCAGTGTGATTAAGCTGTTTGCAGTGATCGGGGAAATGATTTTGGAAGTACGTTAATTTTCTACGGGTACAGTGTTTAACAATGTGGTTTGCTGGTATTGCTGAAACTGAGAGCCTATAACGTTTAGTTCTTCAGTGGCCCTTGAAATACAGACGTATTTGCACTACTAAACTGCATTCTGTTGAAATCCACCTAAACATTGTTGCAACAAAAGCCTGCCTGTATTTTTGTTCTTGGCTGGACATACTGCTGTGCAAAACAAGTGTCTGTCTAGCTCCAAAGGGGATACTCAGGAAGAAGCCATAAGAGGAAGCTTTAATTAAAAACAAAGGCGAAAGTGAGTCATTGGGGAAAGTTAGAAGAAGATAGCGACTATATGCAAAGGCAAGGGATGGACTAATTCCAAAATGTTGTTTAAAATCGTTTGAATGGAAATGGTCTTTGACTGGAGGTGAGAAAGTCACACAAAGGCTATAATGAATGGTTTTCTTTGCGCATAAAATAGACTGAAAAATGGATTAGAGCAGCATTTAAGGCATGATAGGTAAATGGACTAAATCTACTGAGGAAAAACAGAAGTCCTCCTGGAGAAAGACCCTGTGAAACAATAAAGCCACTTGTCAAATAATGGATCAGAAAGATGACCTTTGAATTAATTGACATTGTCAAGTTATTGTATAGTATTTTGTTACACTTTAATATGTATTCATTTTTTTTTAACATCAAAGGACTTAATAATGTCCAGAAGAGTGTTTAGCATCCTCACTGAGTCTAATTTCTGGATTTCAGCTATGCATCACCACACTAACGAAATGTAATAGTAATGGAGCATTACTTTGCAAGGAATATTGGCTATTGATAATGTACAGTCGTTAAAAAGAAGCATCGGCTTGCTAACAAGATTTAAATACTGGAGGTTGGCAAAAGGGAAGGTTGTGTTCCTAAATGGAAGATATTTATTCATGCCGACTTTCTTTCCACTATCATCCAAGCAGAAGCCACAAGAATGTATTTTGTAACTTCCCTTGAGAGACAGCTAAGTGCAACAAAGAGCACTGAACTTGGCGCCCAGACACCTGGATTCTAGTCCTCATGCCTCTGCCTCTGGCATCAAAAACACCCGGAGGCCTCCCAGAGCCTGTTCTCTACCTGAAAAACAGAGATAATGTTACCTATTTTTGTCTGATTCACAAATGAGGTAACATGATATACTACAATAGGGAAGTGCATTGTAAATTTTAAAGGGTGCTATATATTAGGGACTTTACATTAGGCTTAAAAAATAGATGATAGATAGATAGATAGATAGATAGATAGATAGATAGATAGATAGATAGATAATATCATTGAAACATCAATTCAGTACAAATGTATATTGTTATGATGTTTGGTATAATTTTATCAAAATTTAATCTAAGGATAGTTTTACAATTTGGTTCTTATCATCTTCGTCTGTGTTTATAGTGGATATTCATTGCACATGAATATTTGGAAAATGTTGCCTTCTCCACAGTGCTGCCTAGAGCTACCCTTTTGCCTTTGCTTTTGAGTTCCTTATATTGTTTGTTTACAGCCAGATTATGTCTTCATTAAGGTACCAGAACAAATGTTAAGTTCACTGATTTATTGACCAGAAAGTACTAACCACTTATCCTGTGGGTAGCATTATGCAAGGTATTATTTTGTAAACTCAGCAAAATGAATGGTTTGATCCCCCACCCCCATCCCCACATCCACCCCTTCTAAACTGACTAGCTCTTTGTCTGAATTAATCAAATCAACCAGTAAGTTTTTTGGCTTTCTGTAGACACAGCTTAAATGTCACTTTCTATCTCTAAGCTGCTATTTTGAGAATTGGTGATGTGTAGGTGAAAAACACTTTACTGTTCAGAAATAGAGTACTACACAGAAAGGCTTATTAGAAAGTTATTTTCACTTTGTAGTTTTTATTTCATTTAACTTTTTAAAAATATTTTTATTGATTTCAGAGAGGAAGGGAGAAGGAGAGAGAGATGGAAACATCAATTATGAGAACCATTTATCAGCTGCCTCCCGCACATCCCCTACTGGGGATCGAGCCCGAATCCCAGGCATATGCCCTTGACCGAATCGAACCTGAGACCCTTTAGTCCACAGGCTAACGCTCTATCCACTGAGCCAAGCCAGCCAGGGCTCATTTAACTTTTTATTATGAAAATTATAAATATGTATATAAGCATATGGGATAATATAAGGAATCCCCCAAACCCCTAACCCAGCTTCAACAATTAACTTGTGATCAATCTTGCTTCATCTGTACCCCCACCTAAAACTTTAGCTTAAAGCAAGCATCAGAAATTATATAATTTAATACTAAAATCCTTCAATGTGTACCTCTAAAAGATAAGATATTTTAAAAATAAATAAATAAGCACAATAAGCCCTAGCCAGTTTGGCTCAGTTGATAGAGTGTCGGCCTGCAGACCAAAGGGTCATGTTCAATTCTGGTCAAGAGTATGGACCTTGGTTGCAGACCCCTGCCTCGCCCAGGTCCTGGTCAGGGTATGTGCGGAAGGCAACCAATCGATGTGCTTCTCTCACATTGATATTTCTCTTTGTCTTTCCCTCTCTATTCCAGGCTCTCTCTAAAAAGAAAAAGAAAAAAAAAGGAAAAATATCTTCTGGTGAAGATTCACAAAAAATAATAAGAACCACAATAACACACCCAAAACAAAATTAACAGTGATTCCTTAATATCATCAAATATTCAGTATGTGCTCAAATTTCCAACTGTTTTATAATATTATACTTTTTTTTTGCTGTTTGTTTCAATCATATTCAAAAAAGGTCCACATGTTATGACTGGTTGATTTGTCTCTTAAGTCTATTTTAATCTTCCACTCTCTCTTCTCCCCCCACCCCACCCCCGCCCCTTGCAATTCATTTGTTGAAGAAACTGGGTCATTTGTTCTGTCATCTTTTCTACAGCCTAGATTTTACTGAGTGCATCCTGTGATATAGTTTAATATGTTCTTCAATCTTATGTTTCCTGAATATTACTATATGCTGCCCAATATAATATGCATATGTAGCTTCTTTTTAAAAAATGAACCTTTTATTTTAAAATAGTTTGACTTACTGAAAAATGTGAAAACAGAGAGTTTATACCCAGTTTTCCCTGCATTGAATATTAAGCATTTTCTTTCAAGCAGGTAATTAACATACATATTTTATTTCTATATATTTTACTATTAAATCAAGAGTCTGAAATTTTGATTTTTTCTACATTGTGCCAATTCAACCAGTTCAAGTGGCTATTTAAGTATTACTAACTGTCTTTTTCACTATTCTTTTTTTTAATTTTAGAGAATTGACTAAATACTTTGACATCTTAAAATTACAAAATACCTAGAGAAAGTGAATAAAATGGCAAGTATCATAAGGAGAGATTAAATTTAGTTTTGTGGAAATCATACATAAATTTATTAAGATGAATCCTTTAAGGTATACTTTCTGAATAGCTAGATAAACCAGTAGTTAAAATTTATAAATCACTTGTTATAAAAATGCACAATAGTATTTAAAAAATCTAATTCTAGAGGAATAACACATTTCCAAGGATTGTCATTCCTATACAAAATATACTAATTGGATTTTCCATTTATTTGTTAAGGTTATTTTCATAGAATTTGTTTTTTAAAGATTTAGTTTCATGAAAATTATCCATCAGGATTTCAAAGCCAGGCAAACCGAGCAAAACAACTTACCAACTATTTGACATTGGGCAAGTCAATCTCTCTGCATTGTTTCCTCCTCTGTAAAATCTGTTTTAAGGCAAATTGGTTCATATGTAAAGTACTTAATGCATACCTACATGTATGAGTAACATGAATGTATGTCTACGTGTATTAACATATGTGCTATGTACATGTATTAACATATATGTGATATATATATATACACACACACAAAATATCTAGAGTCCAGTCCATCTTAATGCTCAATTATAGTTGTCCCTTTCTTACCTTTAATACTTTATTTTCCTTCTAAATATTTAATATTACTCTTCTTTAGTAATATTCAGAACTGTAACATTTTGTTAATTCTGATTTCATTATTTGTTCCAAATTAGTGGAATTTTGCTCTAGTTTATATGTTTTCTTTATACCAACACTATAATGGGAATATATATATATATATATATATATATATATATATATTGTATTTCTTAGTGTGTAACCTTTGCTCATTCTTCCCAAGGCATTAAGATTATATTATAAGTAGAATGCAAAAATTAAAAGGGTTTCAATATTCAGCTTTTAATATTCTAAGCAGTAGTTTGAGTTTGCAGCAAGAAAATGCTCCTGAAATCCAGGCTTTGTCAAAAGATTCCAAAAATTTCTGTGTTGACTTTATCCATTGAAGTTATCAAATGCCAGGGAAAGAGGCCCTGGCCAGGTTGCTCAGCTGGCTGGAGTGTTGTCCTGTTCACCAGAAGGTTTCGGGTTTGATCCCTGGTCAAGCCCTTACCGGAGGCAACCGATCAATGTTTCTCACATTGTTGTTTCTCTCTCCCTTCTTTCTCTCTCTAAAAATCCATAAAAGCATATCCTCAGGTGAGGAGGGGGAAAAAGTGAAGGATAGACAGAATTCAGGATAAGACCTGAGGGGAGACCTTATAACTTAGGAAGATCATGAATAATGATAAGGAGAAATCAGGTTATCTCTTTTGGCCTAGGGCAGATTTATAGAAAAGAGAACAGAGACAGAGGTAGGAAGTAAGATTCAATCCCAACCATTCCTTTGCAGGCAGTTGCCCCTATGGAAGTGGTAGTGCCTTTAACCTAATGGAGAACGCTGAAAGGGAGGGTTTTTGCTTTGCTCTCTTTGTGGAAAAATGGGAGGAGACATGGGTGCGTAGCCCAGCAATGGCACTTGGTAGGAAGAAATTGTCTAGATGGAAGAGTCTGGTTTCCTGGCTCTCCTGGCCTGTGTGCTGTGAGCTGGGGGTCCAGAGTGCCTATGTGTCTTGGTGGGAAAAGCAAAGATCCAGAAAGGCCCAGTGGAGTGACAAGATGCAGGGGTGAGGCAGAGACCAATGGTCCAGGAGTGGGTGCCCACACAATGCCCCGCAGTGCAAATGGGACTGTGAGCAAACAGCAGTCACAGTTTCTGGAACTAGACCAGACACTCAATTGCAGAGACCAACGAGGGCCCACTGAAGTCACCATCTGAATGCAAAGCCCCTTCTCATCACCATCTCTCAATCCCTCCTCCCCTCAGATAATGTCATGACAGTGTCTTGGAGCTGAGTGAAAGGAGAGAAAAATGTTAGGTAATTAGCATTTTCTCAAAAGAGATTGACATGCCCCAAAGAGACTGATTAAACCACCAAAAGCTCAGTTATAGTGAATCTGTACATTTAAAATACACTCACTATGCAGTGAGTGAGAAAGAGTTATAAGAAATCAGTTATGAGAAAAAAAAAGTTACTAAATTTGAAAACAAATAGCAAAGGATTTGAAAACAATAAATGCCTTTCCTTACCTAGCTGCTCTGCAAATCAGATGGGACAAGTTGATGGCACGCAACTTTGTCACTGCAGGTATGACCATGGCAGCTGCATGCTCTGACCTGAGCATGCTGGGAATGGGACCACACACAAGCAGCAGGCACATCTCAGCTCTGGGCCAGGCTGTGAGGGCACGAACAAAAAGCTAAGTTCAAGCCAATTACAGAATGTCAAATAGAAAAAACCAGGAGTTACGGAGAATTGGAAATCCAAATGGTAGCAGAGGACCAGGTCTGAGTACAACCTCCCTTCCTGAGGAGGCAACATGGAGGCTCAGTTCTCCAGGAACATCTGGAGGCCTAAGGCTAGCTGATGTTTTCTTTAATTAAATTTATTATGCAAAAGACTGGATATCACAACAGTGTGGTGATGGGGTGTACGGGAGAAGGTGGGAGGGCATAGAGGGGATAAATGGTGATGAGAAAAATAAAATAAAATAAGAAGACTGGATATCTAAAAACAGGCTCACTGAAAGTATGTCATAGAGTGTGGCTCTTAGTCCCACAGAGAAAGCCTTAAATTAACATTAAGAATCATTTTGTCAGGGTGGAGAATAGGAGAAGGTTAAATCATAAAACTAAATAAGATCTGGATAATTAATTCAGGGGAAATTTCCTCAGAGGTTCACATTGAGGAAAGAAAGTCTTTGCAAGAGTGGGGGGAAGGGGGGAAAGATGCAGGAATTCTGATGGACTATATTTTAATTCGGTTCTACTTATGGCATCTAACAGGTTCTTCGACAGGTTATAAAGAGGCCCTTGCTACTGATCCAGTAGGAGCCCAGACAAGCCAGAGGACCTCTGAAACAAACACAGTAATTAGGGAGGGATGGGAGCACAGAGGAAGAACAGAGAGAATGACACTTTTTAGCCTGAACTAGCCAGTGTAGTATTTAGTTGATCAACTGTCTCAGAGCATATTCACTGAGGACCTACCAGGAGCTCGGCTGTACTAGAGGATATAGAAGTGAATGTGGGGTGCTAGAAGAGGCTTCCTGAAAACAGTAATATCCAAGTTGAGATCTGAAAAAGTGGGCATTTCTTTCCTCTCCTCCCACTCCCCCCCCCCTCCCATTTCCTAGACTATCATTCATCTGCAGGCCACTTTCCCATTGCCTAACACAGTGCCCTCACAAAAGTGCCCAATAGCTGTTGAATGAGTGAACCAAACTCCTTTAAATCCCCTCAGAACCACCCCTGGCCCTCTGACCCTCTCCTGTAGTAGAGGGTGCATTTCTCCTCGCTCTCAGAAGCCCTGTGAATACCCATCACTATAGCTAGCACTATAGGTTACCTTGATCTCTTGCCCCAGAAATCTGAATCCTGCGCAGAGAGGTACTGAGACAGAAAATGGTGAGTGCAGATTCAGGACAACGGGCTTTCTGAGTGCACTGTGCATGCGTTCCTCCTGCCTAGATTCGGGGAACTCCTCCAGGATCTGCCCCTTCCCAGGGCTGCTCATCAGCTTTCCCTTTCATTCTGTGAGCAAACCTGTGTTCTTCCAACAGTTTATTAATTTATTTTCTATTTAATTAGGCAGAGTTTGTTTTCAGTGCATATAATCAAACTCTAATAGTGGTTGCACGTGCAAGTTCCACACCCACCCCCCACAACTGGTCTATGGTATAGCTCAAATCAGAAAAAAAAAGATCACGGAAAAAAGTCATGTGTGTGTGTGTGTGTGTGTGTGTGTGTGTGTGTGTGTGTGTGTGTTTCCTACTACATGTATAATGCACAAGAAAAAATAGATTTTGTGCTATAATATACACATTGGTTGGAGAAAAATTGGGTTTACAGTTGTGAGTATGCAAAACAGAGTTCATTCTTGTATTTTTATTTATTAATTCATTATTGCACTATTAATTATTAACCTACTTTTGCCCATCCTTGCATATAAAGGGAAAACAGGCCAACTATTATTTTTTATGGAAATCTATACGTGTCTTAAGATAACCTGAAATTTTAATTAGTCAAATGAGAGCTCTCTTTGCATATTTAAAGTTGCCATAATTCTTTTTTTAAAACATATACTGCAATATTACACATTTTTTAATTTAAGTTCTTTGTTAACTGGACTGACATATGTTTCCCTTAAACATAATATTTACATTAAACTGATTTATTTATGAGGTAATAATAAAACAATAAAACACATCAAATTCATAAATTAGAGGAAATAATATGCAATTGTAGCTTAATTTGCTACAGTAAACTATAAACCCATTACATTTTGTGAATACAAATATATGCATATTTTTATGCAAACACTATGTTAATAATTTCATGATGAACTTTAGCTGTTACTTAATTTTAAATTACACTTAATAAATTAAACTAACAAGTTTATAAAAGGTATTCATTTTAAAAAATACTTATTAAAATCTCTTAGGAATTAACCTATAAGAACAATCACCTATGTTCTCTCTGAAAAATAATGATTATTTGTAAGAGTCATATACAAAGATTTCCAATAAATAATTTTTAAATATATATATTTTATTGATTTTTTACAGAGAGGAAGAGGGAAGGATAGAGAGTTAGAAACATCGATGAGAGAGAATCATCGATCAGCTGCCTCCTGCACACCCCCTACTGGGGATGTGCCCGCAAACAAGGTACAAGCCCTTGACCGGAATCTAACCTGGGACCTTTCAGTCCGCAGGCCAACACTCTATCCACTGAGCTAAACCGGTTTCAACTTCAATAAATAATTTTGAGGGATTTTCCCATCTCTCCTTTTGACTGTGAAGGTTTATTCACTTATTTTTCTTTATTTTTATTGCTAATACTATTACAGATGTCCCTTTTTCCCCTCCCTCCCCCCTTTGCCTGGCTCCACCCAGCCCCCATCCCACCTTCCCTCTGGCCATCATCACACTGCTGTCTGTGTCTATGGTTTGGCTAATCCCTTCACGTCTTTCACCCAGTCTCCCCCTCCCACTGCCCCTCTGATAGCTTTGTGATGTTTTAAAAGATTTAATCTGATTTAACTCTTTTTTGGATGAATGCATATTTTGCAGGCAGAATGTTACATTGAACGCTGGAAATAATTCTAAGGCAATATTTATAATGGTAGCAAGAAACTACTACCTAAAAATTTACCAAGAAGTCTTCACAATGCCTATAATGTATATTGCATATAATACAAGTACACAGAGGAATTTTCTAATAGTTAATATGCCATCCTCTGTGTTTGGCATATTCTTGGATTAAAAATATGTTGCATACAGAGACGCCACTAATTTTTGTTGCTGCATGCACTGTATTTTACAACTAAGCAGAAAGAGAGAAGACACGAGTCTGGTATCATCTCCCTTCCCTTGTTTGAAGTTGCTTTGCCTTGCCTTCCACACCCTGACCTGTGTGGATCAGGCTGAAGCACTGGTCTTCAGCAAGGGTTGACTTTGGGGTGATGTGAGTGTTGTTATTTAGCAAACTATCTCTGATAGCACTTCGTAAAATAGTCTTTCATGAGTTGAAAAATATTTCAAAAGATGGTCCTGGTTTTCTTATTTTAAGTTCCTGGCTTTTTGATTTGTGAAAACTGCCAGAAGTGTGTGTGTGTGTGTGTGTGTGTGTGTGTGTGTGTGCGCGCGCAAAAAAAAAAAAAAAATGCATAAAACAACTACATAAGAATAAAAAGACCAAGACAGAGAGGTCTTCTGAAATAACATACTTTGTAGGTGTGCATGAATACATAGATAATATGCACATTGTATTCCCAGATAATTTGTGCTACTATAAAGTTCTTAGTCGTCATTCTAAACTAGGTCCTTGATATTTCCCAGAAACCCTACTAGATCTTTCACATTTCCCACCAGCTCTTGCTCATTTCCACAGCAATCCATCACCAAATCTCAACAAAACTTTCTCCTAAATATATCTCCAACCCACTGATGTTACACATTCCCGGGGGCTCCCTCAGAACTCTGTCCGCCATCCTTTGATGCTTAATTATAGCATCAAACTTCTAGGGAGTTTGCCTACCTTTCTTACCATTCCTCTTCTTTCTGTATTCCCAGAAATCCATGTTGGACTTCTCTTGACTTTTAAAACATGCCACATCTTCTTCTTCCACGAGTTTCCAATTGTCTTCCTTTTTCCTAAAACAGGTCTTCTCTTTCTCTACTCTCTATTTAAACTATATCTATGCTGCAAGTTACCAATTAAATATCCTTTTTTTTAGCAAGTCATTTTCAGTTTTTAGGCCTGGCTGGGTTCCCTTCCTATAGGTTCTGTCATAATAATCAATTCGCTTGGTTGCTTTTGTTTGTTGAATGTATCTTCCCTGCACGTCTGTAAATTCCTGAGGGTAGGGGCCATGTTTTGCCTTCTCTCCTGTGCTGTCAGCTTCTCTCCTGTACTGTCAGCTCCAACTGAGAAATTCGGGGAATCTTTATCCAGTCTGGGAGAAGTTGCAAAACCTTCTCTTCTTACACTTCCTGTGTTTTTCCAAATGTTTTGTCCTTGCCAAGGCCAATGTTTTTGAGACTCACAAGCAAAGAATTGATTCCTTTGTTCTCTGTCTTTGGTTGTCTCATCCTTCTGTCAAGACAATGGCAGATGGGGCAGCAGAAAAGGCTGGGGTACAGGAATGTGCCTGTGAAAGAGGGGGCCAATCAAGTCTTGTCTGAACTGTCATTCCACAGCACATCCACAGCCAGCACCTGACCCAAAGACGACATCTGTTCTCCATGACGTCTGGATCCTGTGCTGCACTGGGATCCTGTTCTCTTTCCGTGACTAAAGGTCTTATTCCCCCGGAACCAGGAATTTTGCCTGCTGACAGCTATCAGCTTTCAGCTTTCTCTGGGAATTACCCTCAGCTATAGAGAGCCTCCTTGCCTAGGTTCCAGCCCCCTGCCTTAGTCATTTCATATCCAGTCTAAAGGCCAGCCCCTTCCGCTGACCTAATCCCAGAAGTTGGCCCAAGTCTTGTGACTACATTACAGCCCATTTTCTTCTCAGTCTGCCCAGCCCTTTCCTTCACGCTAAGTGTTGATCCCAAGAACATTTCCAGTCAATTTTCTGCACACAAACCTCTATTTCAGACTCTCCTTTCTTTCTAATAGACTTGTTCTTTAGAATCCCCTTTGTTGTTTTGTTTTGTTTTTTGTTGTGTTTTTTTTCTTTCTTTTATCTGTCTATCTCCCAGTTCCTGAAACCTAAAAAGGGTGGGGAAATTTCAGTTTGCTAGAGTCTTCCCTTAAACAAGTGATATGGGAAAAGGATTATAGCTTATTTCTGTTAATTTTTATTTTGGATACAGTCAGTGGGTATATTGTTCCAAGGAGAGGGAAAGTCAGAGGAGACAAAAACTTCTGCACTTTTACTTCTTTCTAGATTGCATATTATATATAACATATGTATATGGAGAACGCATAGAATTAAAAGTAAGAAAGAAGTGTAATTGAAAGTTGCTGGCAATTTTTAAGTATAAATTATATAAATTTCTCTAAGAAATAAAGTAACTTAAGCCATTTTAAAGAGTAGAGCTGGCGTTGTGCAGATTATAAAATATCATATGACAAGACTTTTAGTGTAATTCCTTTTCCCTAAAAAACTGAAGAAAATCAAGTTGAAGAAAAGATAAGGTTAAAAGAGATAACATTCACTGTGGGGTTTTATTTGTGTTTTTTTGTTTTGTTTTGTTTTTTGTTTTTAGTGCAAAGGAATGATTATATTTCTTTTCCCTGAGTGTTGGAAGGCTCTTAGAAGTCATATAGTCTAAAGTCCTGGCCAGTTCAGGAATATCTTCTGTGAGTTATTTTATTTTTGTTCAGAACACACAAACATATTTCTTTTCTTTTCTTTTTCTTTAGTGTGAATTAACTGTTTGAAGTATTTTTGCTTCTGTTGTTATTTTACTACCATGGGTGTAACTGTAAGGACATTTAAAATGAGAACACATGATTACAAGCTATTTGATAAAATGATAAAAGGGATTCATTTGTAGAAATCATTCTATTTCAAAACTACAATGTTCCCTCCTGTTTTATAAGGTTGAACTTAAATTCTTCAAAAATGGTTTCATGGTGAATTCATTGACAAATATATTTCTAACAATAATTTTCTAGTTTCTTGTTTTGAAGTTTAATTAATAAACTTTGTAAAATATCAACTTGAGGCTTTATGCATACAGTGCTTTTTCTTGCTCTTTGGTTGTGTTAATGTTGATACTTTTGCCCTACCTTTTGTTTAATTTTGCCTCTGGGATCCATTACATTTAGTTAGCACATCTAAAGGAGTTACATTGATTTACTTTGGTGTGCCCTCAAACTCATACTACACTTAACCCATACTCATGATAGTTCAGAAGGTTTTCCCTCCTTGCTGAACAACTAACTACAAAGCAGAGGTGAACAGCGTCCGAGTGATGTAGCATAATAACTCTCTTGAGCATTGCCTCATTATGGATGGATTGTGCTACAAAGAATGCATCCGTAATTTGTTTCTGTATGTGTATGAGGAACAAGAGCTAGAATGTCCCCCTTGCCATAGAGTTTATTGCTTTTTTGCCTCTTTATGAACGCTAGAGCAATTTTATTCAGAACATGAAAATTAAAACAAAGTAATAACAATTGGCCAGTCTTTATAAGTGGTTCTTATGTTCTAGGCACCATGCTGAGTGTTTTACATACATTGGGCCATTTAAGTCCCTTAACCCTGTATTGAGTGGGTTGGTATTAAATTTTATAAGTAAAATACCCGAGGCTCAGAGAGGTTTAAGTAAATTGTCTAAATTCACATGGTTGAAAAATTATCACAAGTCCTATCTGATTTTTTAGCCACTCTTTTCAAATTTTTAAGGATTTCAACTTCAGGTCTTGACTGACATCTCCAGAAAGAGTCTCTCTGCCCTTAACTTTTCCAATGTGTTTAAGTAATTCAATTCCGCTGCTTTTCTTCCTCTCTGCATAAGAAAAAAGAAAAGAAAAAAGAAAAAATGCTCCACACTTCTTCCCACTACCAGATATCTTCCCTTTTCCCAACGCCTCTCACTGCTCAACACTTATCTCTTTGTTATCTGCTAGAACTTGCTAACTGGATGACTAGCTGCCAAACAAAATCACAGGAGGAAAAGATAAAGCATCTCATCTTTCTCTCTTAAGCCTTTGCTCCCTTCAACTTCCTCCTCCGGGAGTGTTCGAGTTCTCCTGTTACCCCAGGCAGGCCCAGTGCTAAAAATAGCCCAGTGGCATTTCCTGGGGTATTGAGAGTCCCAGTCAGAACAACTGGTGAGATGAGATGATCAAATTCTGCAAGTGAGTGCGGGGACACCCCATACCTCTCCCCTGTACCCACTGCTAAGATGCTCACACTTCCACAGGAATTTGTTCATAGCCACTCTTAGAACAGATCAAAAGGAACCCGTGTGTTTCCTCATCTCAGATGAGGATGGCATAATTTACAAGTGTTTCAAGGGCATAAAACTAATGTAATCATTGAGATAGAAATATAATTCAGACCTGTCAACCATACCATTGTTACAACTAAGCAGAGAAGCTTGATGAGATGTAAATGTTAATTGAATTGCTAATGTTTAGCAAACCTAATTAAACACATTGCAAATCAATGGAAGGACATTTTTTTTTTCTCCATACATACATAATATTTGGGGAGCTATTTTAAAAGAAAGGTAATATTTTTTAAAAAATGACTTTCTACCAGGATAAAGATGGAAAAAAATGATAATAGAAAAAATATATAAAAATCTGTACTCTCCCTCACCAATCTGTTATTATGAAATCAGAGGCCCAGTGCATGAATTTGTGCACAGCTGGATTCCAGCTGGCCTGCCTCGAAGGGGGCCCATCGGGCCAGGCTGGCAAGGGGGAGGGGTCGAGGGCGGTTGGCAGTCTGACCCCAGCCCCAATGTTGGGGGCCGGCCTGGAGGTGGAGGGGAGAAGGGAGGTTGATCAGGGCCCAGACCAGGTTGATTGGCTGCTGCAGTGCATGTCATAGCCACTGGTCATTCTACCAGTCCGGTCCAGTCACTGGGCTTTTATATATATTATATATGTGTGTGTGTGTGTGTGTGTGTGTGTGTATAAAACCTTTCCATACACAAAAAAATCATCTTTTTCTGATTGTAGTAATAATATGCTTACTTCTAAAATTCAATATTAAAGAAGAATGTAAAAATTACACAAAATCCTCCACACTTAGAAAATCAAAAATTTTTTTTACAATGTTTAATGCATATACAAAATTCATTTTCCTAGCCATGGGGATTCAAAATACAGCCCGTTGGGGCCAGGATGGGAGCAGTAACTTGCTGAAAGGTTTTCTTTTCTCACTCTTAAACATAGGTCATTAAAAGAAACTGGTTGTTTTTCTTCTGGCCAGGGTCAAGTGTAGATGCCATTTCCAGAAAAACTGCTGTAGCCATTTTGATACCAGATCCAACAGGAAGCCAATTCAAAATCAGTGAGTGAAAACTTACTTTAATAAAGACACCGGCCGAAACCAGTTTGGCTCAGTGGTAGAGCGTCCGGTGAAGGGCATGTACATTGGTTGCGGGCACATCCCTGGTTTCTCTCTCATCGACGTTTCTAGCTCTCTATCTCTCTCCCTTCCTCTCTGTAAAATATCAATAAAATATATTTTAAAAATAAAAAAATAAAAAAATAAAGACATTGGCTTAAGCCCACCCAGCCTATGGACTGCCAGGCATTTGAGCCCATAAAAATGCCTGAACGAGTTGAATTTTTCAATACTAGAAGCTGAATACATCCTAACACATATTTTTTGGCCTAATAAAAATTTTAATATTTACATAGGGTTAATGACATGATTTGTTTATTTATTCATCCACTTCTTTCTTTCCTTTTAAGTTGAATTTATTGGAGTGACATTGTTTCACAAAAACCATACATCATCTGCACACCAGGAAGACAAACTAACTAACTGAAAAATGGGCAAAGGGCCTGAAGTGACACTTCTCCAAAGAGGACATGCAGATGGCCAATAGCCACCTGAAAACATGCTCAAAGTCCCCAAGCATCGAAGAGAAGCAAGTTACAGTCACAATGAGATATCATCTCTCCCCTGTCAGAATGGCTACCACCAATAAATCAACAAACAACAAGTGCTGGCAAGGATGTGGAGAAAAGGGAACCCTCATGCACTGCTGGTGGGAATTGCAGACTGGTGCAGCCACTGTGGAAAGAGATTTCCTTTAAAAAAAAATCACATATTCTCCTAACAATTTCTGGGTTGCTAGCTTGCTTTAAAAGGTATCCCCAATTTATAGGTTGTACATATGGTCTCCTAATTTTAACTTTCAAAATTTTTATTTAACTTTTTTTTTTCTTATTGATACAGTATTTATTTGTCTTCCTTTGTCAAACCCTGAGCCAACCACTTTCCCCAGGCTGCCTAGGAAAAGGAACACAGAGGGCAGACAAGACACGGGACAAAAAGAACTATGGGAGGTGGAGACAGCTCCTTCCCATGGCGAAGAGGATGGGAAAGGCCACCACCAGGCAAAAGAGCCCCGTGGCCTCTGAGAGGGCAAAGCCCAGAATGGCCTAGGAGAAGAGCTGGTGCTTCAAGAGAAGGGTTCCTGGCATAACCAATGATGAGGCTCCCAAACACAGTCCCAATCCCAGCCCCAGAGCCTGCCACCCCTACTGCGGCAGCCCCACCCCCAATGAACTTGGCTGCTGTGTCGATGTCCCTTGAAATGGCACTGGTTTGGAAGCCGCGGCTGGAAATAAGCCAGGTCAGGTGATGTGGGGCTGCCACGCTGCTGAGGCTCTCATTGGTCAGTGTCTCTGGTGGTTTCAGCGCCACGGCAGACACTGACCTGCTCAGCGGAGAGGCCCTCCTGACCAAGGAGGGGGTGGACACAAACTTGGTGCCCGCACACATTTTCAGGGGATGAGGGGAGCTGCTCCCAGTGCAGAGAAGACAGAGCTTATCTAACTTTTAAGACTAATGCAATGATATATACCATATCATATGAGGTAGCAGTCCCACTATACACTAGCATATCTACCCAGCTCTCTTTCATATTCTACATAGTAATGATCACCTCAGCAGCTGTTCAGTAATTTTACTTGCCTCCATCTTGCCTCTCACCTTCTCAGCAGAAGACTTCACTTCTAATGTCACTCCTAATAGCATCTGTCATGAACAAACTCAACTTCCCTTTTCTGCCTCCACATTTTCCTATAGTTTCCCCTCCCTAAACTTTACGCGCTTCAGGGGAAGGAGTGGCCCTGTTTTTCTCCATCTTCTTCTGCCTGCTTTGAATTGTTTGCCTATTAAGTATTGACTTTCAAATTTGTATTTTGGTCAGGATACCTTATGCTGGGCAGCAGTAACAAAACAAAACAAAAACACAAATAAGTCTGATGGCTTAATTAAAACTGTGTTTTACTTATTTCATCCACCACATCCATTGTGGACCTGGGCAACTAACTCTGCACTGCAATTGTCTTTGATGTGGTGACTCATGAATTCAGGCAGCTATGATCTTCTTGTTCCTACAGGAGTCCCTCTTAGTTCCCATGTCAGGTGACGAAAGACACGTCAATACCTAAGGGGTTTTGAAACGTTCCCACCCACCATTTCGTATGTATAACTTTCCTTAGATATTCCCTACATTCCGGCCACACTGAACTGTTTGATGTTACCCACATGCTTCATGCATTCAACAGCTTTTTGTCTCTTCCCCTCATGTAATTCCAGCACATACCTGTGTTTCCCCGAAAATAAGACCTACTTCATGGGAACATAATACATCCCCTGAAAATAAGACCTAGCGCATCTTTGGGAGCAAAAATTAATATAAGTCACTGTCTTTATTTTCGGGGAAACAGGGTAGATACTCTTTCCCGGAATGTGCTTTTCTCCATCCTTACCTCTGCAGCATCCCTGCTTATTCCCCAAAGCTGACCCGAGTACCCATGTGGTTTTCCATGAGTATTGCAGACAGAAAAAAAAGGCTCTCATCTCTGAAATTTACATATTAGGATGCTACTAGGATTTTTTTATATATTAAACTGATCACCAGTCCATATATATATATATATATATATATATATATATGACCAAATAAAACATAATTATTCTCTTAATGATCTCATAGTTTAGATGGAAGGTTAAGAAATCATGTAAATAATTATAATATACTATAATATAGGTTTGCATGTTTAGGTACCCCTTCTGATAGCTTCTTACTCCTCTCATTCATATATATATATATATATATATATATATATATATATATATATATGATTATAAAAACATTATAAACTAATGAACAGAAAGATAGATATAGTGACAGTAAAGCAACAAGCAGACTGTCAAATAGTTTCTTACTCCTCTCATTCATATATATATATGGAGTAAGAAGCTATCAGGATGGGTACCTAAACATGCAAACCTATATTATAGCATATTATAATTATTTGCATGAATTCGTAACCTTCCATCTAAACTATGAGATCATTAAGAGAATAATTATGTTTTATTTGCTCATACTCAGCATCTGGCACCTGGCACACAGAAGGCTTTCAGTTAATGTTTTTGTGAATAAATGGCTGAATAGGTCAGTGAATAGTAACATTTCTGAACATTGACAGGGGAGACTGCAGGTTGCAGTTTTTTAGGTGTTTATGTTAGGGTTCTGTTTTATCTTTTCTTAAAGAGAACACATTAAATACTTATTTCTTCTAAAGAATTATTTGGTAGCAGAAGTAGCATGAGGTAAAGAATTATGAATAGTATTATAATACATTATTTATGAAGCACTAAATATCCATGGCATAACACAACACACATACTAAACAACCTATCAATTTAAAGGAGTTAAAGTATGTCTCAATATTTATGATACAATGCCTTGCAATTGAGGCGGCGATACTCGGGCATGTCTCCCATGATTGGTGATAATGTTTATAAATTCAGTAATAATACAAGTAAATTTTACTTTTATATGAAGCATAGGTATTATAAATAAATGTGTACCTTCCAATATATAATATAAATTCTGGAAAAAAATGGCCTAATTAATAATAATAATAAAGCTAAACAAATGTTTAAGGAAACATTTAAAAATATTCTGAGGAGGTTTATAATTATTAGTAAAAGTTTTTTAAATTTGGAATAGATAATAAGATTTAATAATACTGAAATATTAGGATATCATTTTAACCATTCATCTTGGATATTTTTATAATGCTTATTCATTTAGTTATGTATTCTTACCATTTGGCTTGAGTAGTATGACAAAAGTAGTTATCCTCTGAAACTTCTGTTTGTTCTAAAATATAAGCAAATAGACAAAGGGATCCTGGCCAAATAACAGTGTTTTATTCATTCATTCATCATAAGTTATGCCATATAGAATTTAGCCAAAGTAAATCTTGCTTTTGTTAGAAAATGCTTTTTAAAAACTAAGATTCTTTTATATATCAAACTCATTATATATACTAGTACACTAGGAGCTCGGTGCATGAAATTCATGCACTCGGGGGGGGGGGGGCGTCCTTCAGCCCAGCCTGTGCCCTCTCACAGTCTGAGAGCCCTCGGGGGATGTCCAACTGACAGATTAGGCCCACTTCCCACAGTTAGACATCCTTAGCACCGCTGTGGAGGCGGAAGAGACTCCTGCCATTGCTGCTGGGCTCGCCAGCCACGCCAGGTTTCTGGCTGAGCAGCGCTCCCTTGTGGGAACACACTGACCACCAAGGGGCAGCTCCTATATTGAGCATCTGCCCCCTGGTGGTCAGTGCACATCATAGTGACCGGTCGTTCCGCCATTCAGTCTACTTGCATATTAGCCTTTTATTATATAGGAGAGCCAGGAAACAATCAGAAGGGATATCTACACATGCAAACATTCAGCAAGGGTTTGCCCTGAAATGAAAACCAAAAGGAGGTGAGCCTAGATGAACACAGGTGGAGAGTAAATCCAGAAGCTGGACCCAAGAACCAAAAGCAAGTTGGGCCCTAACATACAGAGTTATTTAAAAGAAAAGAAAAAAGAGCAAGCAAGAGGAGTATAGGTAGCTGAGGCAGTGAGGGGGGAAAAAAAGATAGTAGGAGAGAGAATCATGAAGGGGGCAGAGTAGTTAGCTGGGAGTGAATTAGTGCCAGAAGAGTTGTTCAAAGAGCAAGAGTGCCTGTTCAGAATTCTGCTGGACAGCTCACCTCTTCTACTTTTGTTTTTTCTTAATCTCCGCATTGGAGGGGGCAGGGGGTTGATCTTAAGCCTTGAAGGCATGAAGAATGGCTCCTGACATTTCAACTCTCACAAACATTTTCTTTCTCTACAAGAAAAAGAGCAAAGGTCTTAACATTTCAAAATCCAAAGATAAAAACATGTACCTAAGATTTTTTAAAATATATATTTTATTGATTTTTTTTTTACAGTGAAAGAAGGGAGAGAGATAGAGAGTTAGAAACATTGATGAGAGAGAGTCATCAAGCAGCTGCCTCTTGCACACCCCTCACTGGGGATGTGCCCGCAACCAAGGTACATGCCCTTGGCCGGAATCGAACCTGGGACCTTTCTATCCACTGAGCCAAACCGGTTTTGGCAAGATTTATTTTTTTAACACTGAGAAATTCTTTAAAATTTACAGGAGCCTTTCTCCTCCTGTATGTTGTATGTTGTTTTAAATTTCATTCTAATATATATACATATATATATATATATATATATATATATATATATATATATATATCATTCTGTATGCTCTATTTCACCTCACTGATAATCCATCTACTACTAAGTAGGAACAAATGAAAAGTATTCAAATCAACTTTTTGCTATTTTGTTTATCTTATGAAAGATTATGGTGCATGAACAAAAGGAAAACATTTACATAACTAATGGTCATATCTTGTAGTTGGTATCTTGGCAAAATTAAATATCAGATTTGTTTCCAGGAGGAAATGGGCCAAGAATTTTTCCATGGTGGAGGTAGGCTCCGTTCCCTCCTTAGATAACAAGAAAAGCACGTTCCAGATGGTGTCTGTGATGACCAGAGAGAAATGGGCATCAGCTTGTGTGAGGCTGGTAAATTAAAGTCACGATGATAGCCACCTCATCCTATTATATATTGATTTAAATGCAAACAGAGGCCACAAGAAGTTTAAAAGTTTAGCAAAGGTAGCAATGCTGATGAATGGTGGAATCATCAGTTAAACTTGGCTCTGGTTCCCAAATAACAGTTCTCACTTTAGATAAGTTAAACATTTACTTTAAGCTTCAATGTCTTCAATTGTCAAGAAAATTGGAAATATGTTGTTACTACTGTAACAAAAATCCTGGCACACAATCTCAGTTGTCCAGAGATGAAATCTTTGAAGTGAGTATGAACATGTATAGATACTAGACTGCCTTTTCCAGTCATAGAGAGAGCAGTATATTCCAACCAATTTCCTCTCTAAAGAAGAACTATTTTTTGTGAGAGGCATTAAGAGGCAGTGGTTAAGAGCACAAAGCCCCTATTTCCTCATCAATAAAGTGGGGATCATAATATCTGGTTCATAGGGTTGTTGTGAAGAGTAAATGAGATGATACAAAGAGCATGGTAAGCTCAGGGCTTGAATATAGCAATCAATCCAAACATGCTATAAATTATTAATATCATCATCATCATCGTTATGAAAAGGCTATATTTCAATCTTAGATTGCAATGACAAGAGACAATAGTGATGTTCATTGCTTAAGGAATATAAAACTCTTAAATAATTTTAAGTTACTCAAAATAGAAAAAAACTACACAACTGTTTTCATATCCCTAATTTCTTGGAGAATTTCTGCTTTGTAGGATCAACCTTTCTAAATGGAAGCTACACCAGATGGATGGTGATTCACATAGACTTGTGCGCAAGATACTTCATTCTACAAAAATGATTGGCCAGGTTTGTGTTTTTTTTTTAAGCATGAACACATTTGTTTCAAAAAGTAGGGGTCTCTGAAGGCCGAGCATGGCACCCCAGGATGCCACAGTTGGCTCCCACTCCCAGGCTTAGCCATTATCAAACTGGACATATTCACAGAGAGCCCAACAGCCCATGTCTTTAACCCGTGCATAATTTTGGCCATAGAACTATTTTATCTAATGCAGGCATTTTTATTACACACAAGTTAAATAGAAATAATCAGCTAGTGATTTGGTTGTAATGTATTAAGAACAAACGTAGGCTTCCCGACTAGGTAAACCAAGTAGAAATGTAAAATACAGCATGAAAAATGTTTCTGATCTTTCCAATGAGGTGGACCTCCATATCTAAATCAAATAATCACTGAATTAAGCCACCTACTATTCAGAGTTGTGTGATCATGGAGTGAAATTCCAGATCATATTGTGCATGCACAGTTAATAATGGAACTTTGTGGCTTTAATGAATGAGCAAAGTAAAATATTTTACTATCTCCATCAAGCATTCAAAAGTTCATAACCTTACTAAAATTATTTATGATTATAGTGGGGTCTGTTGTTGTTTTTTTAGCTAAAAATCAAGTTTGACTAACCCCCCTCCCCAAAAAAGCTTAAGCTATTTCCAAGGGCATAACATTTAGAAATAACATATGGTCCCTGCAGTCAAGAATAGGTTCCTTAAATTAGCCGAAGACATTCACAGAAAAGTGAGTTGGAGGAAATAGGATCATGGGCAAGAGGGGAAAAAAAAATGTCATCTCTCTTCCCTCTGCTCCTCATTTTCTTTGCATGGCTGAACGTGGTTTTCATTTTCTACCCAATTCTAGAGGTAAAAGTTGTATTCACAATGTACTCACGTTCTGTTTAGTTAGTATTTTAAATGGTATTAAAATAGAAGAGTACACCATGTCATAAAATGTGAATGTCACCTTTATTCATTTAATAAGCATGCAGTGGATGCCTCCCTGTGCCCAGGGCTCGGCCCTCAGGGCAGCACATATTCCCTGCTCACTATTACAGTCTAGTTGCAAGGGAGAAGACAGACATAACCTGGCTCCTTTTACTCTTGCATTCTCTAATCTTTTCAGGATCGTATTACTTACCTGCTGAAAACCCTTCAATGGTTTCCCATGTCAGTAGAATAAAATCCAGACCAATTACTTTGTCTCATACAGTCCTGCATGATCATGCCTCTACCTCTCCAATTTTAGCTTTTGTCAGTGCCATCCACTGGCCTGTCAGCCTCTCCTATTTGTCTTGCTTCTTCCCAAATGAGGGCTTTACATATGCCTCTCCCGTGTATGGGGTATTCCAACACACACACACACACACACACACACACACACACACACACACACACACCATAGCTAGTTCCTTCTCATTCTTCATTCTTTAGATTTCAACTTAAGTATCACCTCCTCCTCCTGAAGAGACCGTCCCTGATACTCACATGTAAAAATAAGTCACTTCACATGCTTTCTCTTGTTTCTCTATAATATATATTCTATATATTTAAAGATTTTACTTTTAGAGCAGGAGCTCTGGCCAGTGGTGCTCAGTGGTTGGAACACTGTCCCCTGCACCACAATATTGCCAGTTGATTCCTGGTCAGGGCACATACCTAGGTTCTGGGTTTGATTCTCAGTGGGGGGGTGTATGGGAGGCAACCAATCCAATGTTTCCTTCATACGTCGATGTTTCTCTCACTCCCTTTTCCTATCTCTAAAAAAAAAATTGGGGAGGTAGGTACAGAGATTTTCTCTGCCCTCACGCATGCATATCTTCCTCCACTATTAGTACCTCCCACCACAGTGATCTATATTGATATATCATAATCACCGAAGTTTATAGTTTACAATAGTGTCCACCAAGAGTGTGCACTCTTGGTGTTTTACATACTTGTTCATGATAAGTTTCTCTTACTTTTTAGCAGTGAAATACCTGGATCATAGTAGGTGTTCAATAAATTTTGCTGAATGAATGAAACAGCTAGGAAATAATTGCAGGGTAGCACTTGCACAAGCACATGACAATTTAGTACTAATTCTAGATGTATACTCTGGGAAAGGCTTGATCAGAAAGGAATGGAATTTGCAGCCACAAATAATTTGTCCTACGTGCTAATAATTTGTTTTTGTTGTGGTTAGACATTTTCTCGTAACCACATTTTAATTCTAATTCCTGGAAGTAAGTAAATAAGACAATTATAATATTTAAAAACAAAACAAAACAAAACAGGTGGGTTAACTAAGGCACTTGCCTCACACAAAGTTAAATTAGGCCACATGAAAAGTTTCTTTGCATAATCTCTTCATGACTTTGCATTTAGTTAAGTGGCTTCCAAGCTAATGTCACTAACCTCTAATTTTAAAGAAATTGTAGACATGCATTTATTATTTTTCCTTTGGAGAACTTCTTGATAGAAAATTGGGTTGTGTTAGTATCTATTTAAATCTCATTAGGGCAGTGGTTAGAAGTTCCAATAACAGCTCTCTCCAAGGATTTGAGGTTTGGCATCCACCTTTGTAGGAGCTGATTCACTCTTTCTGAACTATTTTCCATGTAAAGAAATGGGGCTCATTACCTTCACAAACCTAATAATTAACTAGGCACAGTGCTTCTCTTTATATCTCACATGACTGATGAGAAAATAAATCATTCATCTTACAAATAGGTATTAGGAGCCTACGGTGCACCAATTATTGTGGCAGGAGTGAAAGGGTCAGAATCAATGAGGAAGGGAAAACTGGCATGGACACATCATTCAATTTAGAGCTAGCTACAGGGGTGGCACAAAGCTCTGCTAAAGGGAAGTTAGGGAGGATGTCTAGAGAAGATATTTAAGCTCAGGTCAAAAGTAAGAATATGAATATTTCTGGCAGATTAGGGTTGGAACCTGGGTAGGGAGAAATTGGGTGGTTTGGGAGGATATATATATAAATAGACCGAACAACAAAACAACCAAACAACTGAACAACCGGTCGTTATGACGTGTGCTGACCACCAAGGGGCGCTTGTGGAACAAGGCAGATGTGGCAGTAGGAAACATGGAAAGTGTTGGCTGTGGCAGGATGGTGGAGCAGGTGAGCAGGGGCGCCAGACCAAGGCAGGGAGCCAGACACCGTCATTGGGGTGAGCCTCAGGTAGTTACTGAAAATTCTTTGCTCCCACGCGCCACGGTCCCACCCGGTGCTTGCGCCTGCTGCTGGCGCTAATCCCACTCACACCCACTGCTGACACTGGAGCCGTGCTCATACCTGTTGCCAGCCCCGATTGCTTGGCACCGTCAGCAGGTGCAAGTGGGGCTTGCCAGCTCTGATAGTGCCTCAGGGATTCTCCACCTCCCCCTGCTCCTGAGGGATGATCAGGGCAGCAGCTGCTGCTTGCACCTGGTGCTGGCACTGAACCCAATTGCTCTCCACCATGAGTGGGTACAGGCAGGGCCGCTTGCAGACCAGAGGCGGCCAGGGGGCCAGGGGTCATGGCAGGAGGGGCCAGGCGGGTACATGGAGGATGGGCCAAGCCCCACCCCTGTGCCCACTGCAGCCTTTCAGCACACAATTCCTTTCAAGGTGCACAGATTCGTACACTGGGCACCTGGTATTAAAATAAATGTACAGGGGCATGAGACAAGTGGCACACAAGCTCAGCTTGGATGAAGCTACAAGTTAGAGAGCTAGAGCAGTTAGTTAGGCAAAAACTATTTCTTGGGTGATTAGTAGGTGCTGAGCACCCGGCGTGGTTTAGAAGATTCCTGAAGTAACTGAGACAGACCTTCAAAAAGATTACGGGTGAGCCCAGAAGACAGATCTTAGGCAAATGATTTCAGATGCGGTATGTGCTTCAAAGAAGGAATATAGGGTGCTATGAGAGAATGCTAGCAGAACTGGAGAAGTAGTTACGCAATATCGACAAATGTTGTTTCCCTCTCGTTTTTGCTTTCTTCCATAAGTGCCTCTCTTTTCTTTCCCCATTCCCAAATCCAATTCAGGTAGCTTGTCTCATTGCCAAAGAGGAACACATTGCCAGTATAGAGAAAATAAGTAACCTCTGCTGCTTCCTGGCTTTGCGGTCATTGGTATAATAATTGAAAGCATGCCGAAACCAGTTTGGCTCAGTGGTAGAGCGTCGGTCTGCGACTGAAAGGTCCCAGGTTGGATTCCAGTCAAGGGCATGTACATTGGTTGCGGGCACATCCCCGGTAGGGGGTGTGCAAGAAGCAGCTGGTCGATGTTTCTCTCTCATCAACGTTTCTAGCTCTCTATTTCTCTCCTTTCCTCTCTGTAAAATATCAATAAAATATATTTAAAAAAATAATTGAAAGCATGGAAGTGGGCGACTGACCTAGAGAGGGCAATGGATATGGAGTGGAAAAAGGGCAGTGCCTAGCATAGAGCTATGAGAAGCACACAGAGAAATTTGCAAAAGAGCTGACATGAGAAAAGAGTCAAGAGAGAGTAAGAGAGAGAGAAGGCGAGTTAGGTGGGGAGGGAGGCAAGGATCAGCTCTAAGACAGTATCAGGAACAGGAAAATGAACTTCACTATAGATCTTACCTACATTAAATGTATAATAAACACCCATGAACAATTAGTGAACTTAAATGAAACGGATGAATTCCTTGAAATACACAAAATATCAAAGCTTGCTGAAGAAGAAATAAACAACAGAAATGGCCAGTGTTGATTAAAGAAAATGAATTTGTAGTTGAAAATCTTCACGTGAAGACAACTCCAGGCCCAGGTTGATTTCACTGGCAAATTGTACCAAGTATTTAAAGATGAAATAATATAAACTCTATACAAATGCTTCAAAAAAATAAGAAAAGATGGAACACTTCTTTCTATGGAAGGCTAGCATTACCCTGGTAACAAGATGTGCCAAAGACATAATGAGGGGGTTCGGGTTGAAGACTCTGTGCTAAATCCCCCCCCCCCATGTTCCTGTTATACCTTTAACGTACATAATTTCCTGTGCAACCATGCCACATTGGAGATCTTTCCCCACAATCTTGCCTTCTACCCAGAGGTAGCCTACTATTATTGCTTATTATTCAACTGGGGACCCAGTGCACAAATTTGTGCACCTTGAAAGGAACTGTGGGCTGCGAGGCTGCGGTGAGCACAGGGCCAGGTCTTGGCCCATCCTCCGTGCACCCACCTGGCCCCTCCCACTGCAGCCTCCAGTCCTCTGTCTGCCGGCAGCCCTGCTCCCACCACTGCCACTCCCATGCACTGGTCCCTCTCACACTTGCTGAGGGTGCCGAGCAATCGAGGCAGGCACCAGGCACCAGCAGTAGGTGTGAGCAGTGACTCCGACGCAGGCAGCAGGTGTGAGCACCAGGCGGGACTGAGACATGCAGGGAAAAGAATTTTCAGTAACTACTAGAGCAGCCGTGGGTAAACTATGCCCGTGGGCCGGATCCAGCCCGTTTGGCTGTTCTATCCGGCCCTCGGAGCCGAAAGAGCGGAGGGTTCTCTTGCTCTCCCTTCCGCTTCTTCACCAGCAGCCCAAGATGAGAGTGCCAGCATGGTCAGGTTGCTTTTGTTCTGGCCCTCAGGTCCAGTTTAAGAACCCATTGTGGCCCTCGAGTCAAAAAGTTTGCTCACCCCTGTACTAGAGGCTCGCCCAGATGACAGTGACTGGTCCCCCACCTTGATCTGATGCCCCTGCTCATCTGCTCCACCATCCTGCCATGGTCAATGTCTGCCATATTCCCCTGGTGGTCAGCACACATCATAGCAACTGGTTGTTTAGTTCAGTTGTTCTGCTGTTCGGTGTATTGGCATATTAGCCTTTTATTATATAGGATGCTCGCTATCTGGGCAGCAGGCAGAAAGTTTCTCTGTTGTCCTGGTTCACTTCAGTCTTAGTTGTGTGCCTAGGTCTTTGTGATGGGTATTTCTCATGATCCTGCTCCTCCTCTTATGACAGCCAAATTCTACTATGTATTCTTATTGGGTCTTTTTTGGGAGCTTCAAGATTTCCCTCCCCATACCCTAATCCTCTGGCAATAGACCTCCAATGGTATTGATTGATAGAGGATCTGTGTTTAGGACTGGTTCCTGCCTCTCTCCTATAAGTAGAGGGTACTTTTCTTTTACCTGTCTACAATAGTGCTTCAAGCATGTCCTGGAAGCATTAGGGTTTGCTGCTTCTACTCCACGACTTAAGGCTTTTGTTTCCTAGAGTAAAGGTCCAGGAGATGCTTTATGTCTTTGCCACAGCAGCACCCAACCTCTTTCAGTGACCCTGCACTACTGAAGGAAGTTCTTTCTGGTCCTCCCCGCAGCACCCAATGGAAACCCGAGGAAAGGGTTTGCATTTAGGTGCTGGTTCTCTTTGTTTGTGACTCCCAGGTCATACTGTCATGCTAGCCCACCCTTGGTCTTTCTATCCATTTCTGAATTTTTTATATGATTTTTTGGTGCATCTTCCCTCTCTTTCCCATGCTGTGCCATATATAAGCCAGTTTTTGCATTCTCTCTTTCCTTGGAGAAGCCTGTCTGTTTTTGGATTTCAGGTTGCCTTTTAATCTTAGCTTTCTGATATGTTCAAGAAAATGTATGTGTTTATAACTCATTATTATAAACTATTTCTAATTGTCACGGTAGAATCTGTACTCTTCATAGCTTTCTACATCCTAAGAGAAAGCAGAAATTTTCTTCATTATTTGACTATCTTATTTTTCTGGGTATAAAATTATAGATTAAAATATTTTGTTTTCATTGGTTTTATTTCTTTTTTAAAAACACTTTATTTATTTCAGAGAGGAAGAGGGAGATAGAAACATCAATAATGACAGAGAATCATTGATCCACTGCCTTCTGCATCGCCCCACACTGGGGATCCAGCCCACAATCTGCGCATGTGCCCTGACTGGGACTCAAACTGTGACCTCCTGGTTCATAGATGATGTCAACCACTGAGCCACACTGGCAGGGCAGGTTTTATTTCTTTAATGCAGTGTCTCCATTGTCTTCTGGTTTCTGATGAGAAGGCTGATGCCATTTTTGTTTTTATTTCTCAGGACATAATGTGTCCTTTACCTCTAGATGTTTTTATGATATTTATTTTATCACTGACTTTTAGTGATTTGATTATGATGTGTCCAGATTCACTTTCTTCATATTTTTGCTGATTGAGGCTCATTAAGGTTCTTAAATCTATGGATGCATAATTTTCAAAAAATTTGAAGAAATTGTAGCATTGTTTCCTAAAATATATTTTCTGTTTTCCCTCCCTTCCTGGTTCATCAATTATACATATATTATTTAACTATTTGATATCCCACAACTCATTAATTTATTTTTTTTAATGTTCTCTTTTTATTTCATTTTGGTGTTTCTATTACTGTGCCATCGACTTCACTAGTATCCTGCAGTGTGCAACATACTATTCATCTCATTTAGCTTCTTATTTCAGATCTTGTATTTTCATATCTAGAAATTCAAATTGCTTTTTAATACCTTCCATTCATATTCATGTTTTTCTTTAACATCTTGGACATATGGAAAATATATGTGTATATATATATTTTAATAGTTTGTTTTTGTTGATTTTTAGAGAGAAAGGAAGGAAAGGGGAGAAAGAGAAACATTAATGTGAGAGTGTAACATAGATCAGCTGCCTCCTGCACACCCCTAACTGGAGATCGATCCCATAATCTTGGCATGTGGCCTGGCCAGAATCGAACTGGCAACCTTTTTGGTGCACAGGACAATGTCCAACCAATGAAGCTATATCAGCCAGTGTCTTGAACATATGGAATATATTTAAATTAGCTATTTTACTGTCTTTGCCAGCTAATTCTCCTATCTGTATCACCCCCAGGTCTGTATCTATTCATTGATTTTTTTTTCTCCTGGGGGTGGGTGTGTAGTGTTGATATTTACATTGTTGGATGTTGTATTTTTGTAGTGTTCACTTAAATATTGTTGGGCTTTGTTGCTTGGAATCAGCTGGACCCTTTTTAAATTTGCTTTTAAGTCTGTGAAGCAGATTGAGACTAACTTTTAGTCTAGGCTAATGTGTCCCCATTACTGAGGTACCATCCTTTGAGGACTCTACTTAATGCCCACGTAGCAGGAGTTTGTTTCATTCTGGCTAGTTAGAATACAGATCATTGCTTGTCTGTGTGACCTTAATGATTATTTAGCCTATTTCTTCCTGAGAGTTATTTTCTTCAGCCTCAAGCAGTTCCTTCCATAAATTCACAGATCAGTACTCAGCCTCAAGACCTCTAAGGAACCCTCCAAAGAACTCTGGATTTAACTCCCATCCAAAAGCATTTACATCTTCAGTATTTCCCTTCACAAATTCTAGTTACCTTTATCTGTGCTTCAAATCTACCTCTGAACAGAGCAAGACTGCCAGACTTCGTTTTGGTTCTCTCACTTTCCTATGACCTGGAAACTTCCCAGGCAGTGAGCTGGGGCAATCAAAGGGGTCACTTTATTAGTCTCCTCTCTCTTAGGGATCAAATGTCCTGCACTGTCTGTTGTCTCAATGTCTTAAAAAATGCTTTGTTGGTTTCTAATTGTTTAGAGCCAGTGAATAAATAGAGTCTCTTTACTATATCTAGAAGTAGATGTAGCCAACTTAACTGTTTTAAGGTATAGACAATGTGGTAACATTTGTGGGTAAGTCACTCTGATTGGCCAATGAAGTATTAATTGGAGGAGAGTGAGACTAGATACAAAAAGTCAGGTTAAGTGCAAATAGTCTGGGCAAAAGACAACAGAAGCATAAATTCTAGGTTGTAGAGATGGGTGTCGACAAGAAGTGATGGATATAATAAATATTTAGAGCAATGGGATCTATTGACAGATTGACTATGGAAAAATCAAGTGAGATAATGAATACAAAATCATTTTCAAACATTTATTGAATAACTACAGTGTGCCCAGCAGTATGGTAGGTTAACAGACTACAAATATAAATACAAGATAGTATCTGGGCAAAGAGAGTTAACAGACTTATTAATATAATTATAAAACAATACAGGACTGCCATAATGAAAGTCAAGTAAGGGGCTATATTACATAAATGATGGAGTGATAACATCAGAGGAGAGTCAAGGAAGCCCTTTAAAAGGAGGTCATATTTGAGATAACTCTTGAAAGGTAGGTAGAAGCTCTTTAGACAGGGAAGGAAAGGACATTGCAGGCAAAGAATAATAAAAGCATAGTGATTTCTCAGAACAGACAGTTTTGCTGTGAATGAAGTTTAGAATATGTTGAATAATCAAGGTATAAAAACATCAAAATATAATATTATAAATGCAATATATTATTGCATTTCCAAGGATTATCCCTCTATACATATGCATACATCATGTGAAATGTGTAAGTAAGTTTTGGTGATGCCATGGTACTCAAAGTAGACTCTGTATCATCAGTTATATAGAGAAGAAATCAATGCTTATGCCTACTTCCAATCCAGGATTCAAGAAATGCAATTACTAAAAATGTCTGCATTCATGTACCAAGATAATGTTCCAACAATCCATGCAGTCTAAAAGAAATAGACATAAATATTTATAATGGTTCTAAGAAATAAAAAGAATTTTACATAGCATTCTTCTTTTTTTTTTAAGTTCTCTTTATGTAGATAAATTCCCTTGGGAATCATTGTTACACAACAAAATAATGTTCTTTCTGTTATTTGTATCCATGACACTAAAAAACATATAGATCTCCTTCTTTTAATATTTCAGTTTTGAACATTCTGATGTTAACATTGTCTTCATCCACCTGTTTCCCATTTGGAATTCCCATGGGAAGTGTGCCTGTTCTCTAGTCAAGACCCTCTCTTTAACCTTCTCCAGAAAATAACCTCCCCTCTGCTGCTGTGTAGTAGAGGGCTAGTCATCTGCAGTGCAGAGTAGCAAAGGTGTCGGTGGGTATAACTGCTCCTCAAAGAGACCTCCAGCCAGTCTATTCTTGCCCAGAATTTACCTTCTCTATCAGAGGTGCCAGACGCCAATTGCTGGACCTTTGGGGTGAGAGGCGGGTGGGGGTGGGAACTGGATTCTGCACTATCTGTAAATCAGGCTGCTTCTTAGCTTCTTCCCACTGCAGCCTTAGCTCTCTTGGGTCTGCTAAGTTAGTTGCCATTTATCTTTCTTCTTTCCAGTTTCCTCTATTCTAGTGATATTGTTTTATTTCTGTTCTCTTTGTCCTTGTGGGTTTAAACCTGATGTTTAAAAATTCATTTGCTATCACGGTAGTGGCCTTCAAGAGGAAGCTGAAAATACATGTGTTCAATACTTCCTCTTTAACTGGAAGTCCTTCAGCTCATTCCTTTTTAATATCTGTGTCATTTATAATGTACACTAGTGGCCCGGTGCACGAAATTCGTGCACGGGGGTTGTCCCTCAGCCCGGCCTGTACCCTCTCCAATCTGGGACCCCTCGGGGGATGTCCAGCTGCCAGTTCAGGCCCAATCCCTGTGACAGGAATGGCCTCCTCCAAGCCACATGGAGCCACAGAACCCCCTAGCCTCACCGTGTGGAGCAGCACCGGGCCCTGCCTCCACTGTGCGCATGACCATCTTGTAGTGGCCATCTTGTGGTGGCCATCTTGTGATGATGAAACACAAGGATCACCTATGTTTTTATTAATACAGATAGTATAGATGGCAACCATCTGTGGCAACCATCTTGTGGTGATGTTGAGTGCAAGGGCCATCTAGGCTTTTATTAGTATAGAAAACTTATTTGTACAATAATACACAGACACATAATCCTATATAATAAAAGCCTAATATGCAAATTATCCCCTTGAGTGGTTGTTCAACTGAGAGTTCGACCACTCATTATGACGTGTGGTGACCACCAGGGGGCGGTGCAGAACATGGCAGGTGTTGGCCATTTGCTGCAACCTCTTGCTTGGGGCAAGGGTGACAGGAGGTGTGGTGAGAATGCGGGGTGTCCACCAAGCTCGCTCTCACTCCACCTGCTACCCTCTCCCAGGATAGTACACTAGGGAAGCACCCACGTTGGCCTCTTACGGGTGAGCCAGGCTGCAGCTGCAGGAACTGCAGGGGCCAATCGGGCTCCCCACGTGTTTGCACAGGAGCTGTTCTGCAAGGCTGGCTGGGAGGGAGCACGCTGTCCACCTGGCTTCCATGTGGTGCCACTGGGCAGCCCAGAGGCCCATGCTGAGCCCTGGCCCGCGGCATTTGGCCACACTCACCGCATCTTCCAGGTGATGCCCAGGGCCCAGAGGTCAGCTGTGACCTGCCCTTCCACACCAGATGCTCATGCTTTGATCACCAGCCAGGCCTAGGGACTGCACCCATGCATGAATTTCATGCACCAGGTCCCTAGTTTATAAATAAAATTTGTGCACAATAAAAGGGAATTAATTAGAGGGAATATTTTAATATTGCCATTTGCCCTTTCTCTATAATAGAAGTGCCAGAGGTGAAAGAAAATTAGTAAAATGTGTATGAAAATTACATATAAATTTATTAATAAATAAACAATCACAACATGTTATAACAACAACAAAGGGTCCAGGGTGTAGGTGAATGGGATTCCTGGCTGGCATGCTGCTGACAGGAAACTGACCAACGGCCAATTCCATGAGGAATGGGGTTCCCTCCTCCCTCCTGTCAGGGTCTGGCGTGCAGGTGGATGGGATTCCTAGTTGGCAGGCCACTGACAGCTAGCTGACCGATGGCCAATTCCACAAAGAATGTGACTCCTTCCAGTCAGAGTTCCGGTTTAAAGGCTGGCCACTCCCCCAATCACGGAGACCCAGAGTTTTGACACACCCTGGTTGGGGCCCAGAGCTCCTTCCTGCCATCACTGTGCCCAGGCCAAGACCGGGAGGGAGCTCACTCCTGCTGGCAGCCTGCTGTTTGTTTTTATTCTCTGGTTTTGGAATCATATAGATATTCAGTACAAGTTTTTGGTTCTATAACTGGTATGGCTGGGCAGGGTCAATTTGTCTGGTTGTTTAGGTCACGGCGGCCTCTGGCTTTTTATATATTAGGATACCTACTATCACATTGCTTGATTTAAATTACTTTTTCTTCTTCTTACAGATTATGTGATTATAAAGGTTTAAAGGCTATGGCTCTTCCTGGCCTCTCAATGATGGGTCACCCAAGGGCTCAGAGCTTGGCATTTTTCTCTTTTTGTATTCATACTCCTTGAGGTGATCACTGTTGATGCATACTGATGTTGATGACTCCAAAATGTATACTTTTGACTTCTGCACTCATGCAAGATATCCAGATAGTCACTTAATATTTTCACATGGATGTCTAACAGACTCAAATTTAACCTCCAAATCAGAACTCTTGACTACCACAACCCCACACCCTCCACAAATTGCACCCTGCCCAGCCATACCAGTTATAGAACCAAAAACTTGTACTGAATATCTATATGATTCCAAAACCAGAGAATATGACATTAAACCAAACTGAAAGATTGCTGCCATGAAGCTTACATGCTCAGAGACGGAGGAGAAGACAACTAAAAATTTTGAAGTCAATATATATCTTGTGTTTATATTTACTTACATTTATCTAGGTTAAGAGCTACATAGAAAAATATAGCTAAGGAAAAGGTATGGCTAGTCATGTATATCTGTTTTCTGCTATCTCTTCTTTCCAAAAATTCTTCACTAATATCTCCTATTTTGCTCTTTTTCTTTGTGAGTTACTGGGTTTACAATACTGCCATTTAGTAGAGTTTGAGGAGAGTGCTGTGAGAAATGCAGATGTTCAATCTTCCATCTTCACCTAGAAGTTAAAGAGTGTTAAGGGAATATTTATGAGAAAATGGTATTTAAGCAGAAACCTGGAAGAAGTGAGGAAGTAAGCCATGTAGAGATCTAAAAGAAGAGCATTCCAGATGGAGGAAGCCACAAGTGAGAAAGCTCCTAAAGAAGGAGTGTGTTTAACATGTTCAAGGAACAGCAAGGAGTCTGGTGTTGCTGACGTGGAGCTGAGAGGTGGGATGAGAAAGGGAAGACTGTTAGAGAAGGAAGTTAGAAAGGTGGCAAGGGGCCTGATCATTTATTGGAATCAATGGTAAGCATTCTTATTTTTATTCAGAATGAAATGGGAAGACTTTGGAAGATTTTAAACAGACATTATTAAAACTATGTTTTAAATACTCACTCTGGCCGCTGTATAACGTCCTGTAGGGAGATGTAGGCAGAAGCAGAGACATCATTAGGAGTGTATAGGAAAGAGATGATGATGACCTGACCTAGAAGAGTGACAATGATGTAATGAGAAGTGGTAGGATTCTGGATATGCTTTGAAGTTAGAGCCAAAGAATTTTACTGGTAGAATGGGCAACAGGAGAGTCAAGTATATTGCAAGGTTTTTGGAGACTGAGGAAAGAGTTGTCAATGAAACAGGAGAACCACGAGAGGGCGGTGCCTAGAGGAAAAGTGATGGGTGTTTCAAGAAGAAGGGAGTGATTGACTCTGTTAAGTCCTGCTAAAAAGGTGAATAAGATAAAGTCTAAGGAATGACTATTAGATTAACAATGTGGGGATCACTGATGACCTTGACAGGATAATTTCAGCGGAATGAAGGAAATATAGCTTAACTGCAGTGCTGCAGACGCTGACTTGAGGACTCAGAATAAACAGAATTTATCTGTTGGGGCAATCTTCAAAAGCAAGCAAGAAAGAGGAGAGCCAGAGTTTAGATGGAGACGGTGGTCTTACGTAGGAGACCAGACAGTTCCATTCACTGCAATGGAGGGAAGCCAGAGGGGCTCAGTTTGCAGTAAGTTGGAAGATGTAGCCAGAAATATGGAAGCTCATTTTTTATTGAAATAGGAAACAAGGCCATTATCAGCTGAGAAAAATGGAGAATGGATAAGTATTGGTTAAAGGAGAGAGAAGAATATATAAAATAGTTAGCTAGGAGAGTAGAAAAGCAAATTAAGTAGGAAATTATAGTAGGATTGCATAGCAGGGCAAAGTCCCACTTGAAGTATGAAGTCATGAAGAAAGACTAGTTATCTTGGGCATGTGATTTTTCTCCATCCATGTGATTTTTCTTCATCACTCAAGCGCAAATGAAGAGACCATGGAGATTTAGATTTGACCAAGTTCGAGGTTTTCCCCAGCAAGGTTAATGAAGAGGGGTAAGGGAGCTGAAAGTGTGACAATGTAGTGATTACATTGTGGTGGACCACCTCAGCTAATGCACTCTCGATCACTTGGTTGCTCTACCCAAAAGTCTGGAAATAATTTTTTATTTCTTCCTTTCTTCATTCCCTACACCATCCTATCAGCAGGTCCTACCGTTATTTCCATATGGAATCTATCACGTTTTCTCAATCTCCATGGACATCTTGGCCTCTTGGTGCCAGTGTCTTGGTTGTCTAACCGGTCTCCTTGCCCCAATTCTTACTACCCAGCAACCTTTCCTCTACACAACATCCACAGTCAGCTTCTAACATCTTAACCAAATTACAGAGCCCCGCCGAAACTGATTTGGCTCAGTGGATAGAGCGTTGACCTGCGGACTGAAAGGTCCCAGGTTCGATTCCGGTCAAGGGCATGTACCTTGGTTTCGGGCACATCCCCAGTAGGTGGTGTGCAAGAGGCAGCTGGTCGATGATTCTCTCTCATCGATGTTTCTAACTCTCTATCCCTCTCTCTTCCTCTCTGTAAAAAAAATAATCAATAAAATACATATTTTAAAAAAAATTATAGAGCCCCTATTTCAGCCTTGAGTGGCTTCCCACTGAACTTGTTTTAATCCAAATGGAAGCCACCAAGAGTCTTGCTCCTCTGCCCATTTCTCCAACCTTCGCTAGTACTGCTCCTCTGATGACCACTGTATTAGCCACTGCTCTCTAGTTCTCAGACACGCAAACATTTTTTGTCTCAGATTGATGAAATTATCTCTCCTGCTTGGAATGCTCTTCCCCTGGCAATTTAATTGATCAGTTTTACTCATTTTTCAAGTCTCAAATCAAACTATAACTTCCTCAGAGACTTCCCTGAGCTTAGTATTTAAAGCATTTTTACCTGCTTTAATTTAAAGCAATATTACCTGATTTCTTTTAGAGCCTTACACAATCTGAAGTTATCTTTATATATTTGTTCACCTCTGTACCTTTGTCTTTTCATTCTCCTTCCAAGTCCTACAGCAGTGGTTCTCAAACTTATTTGTCTCCAAAAATTTATACTTTTAAAAGTCATCAAGGCCGGAACCGGTTTGGCTCAGTGGTAGAACGTCGGTCTGCGGACTGAAAGGTCCCGGGTTCGATTCTGGTCAAGGGCTTGTACATTGGTTGCGGGCACATCCCCGGTAAGGGGTGTGCAAGAGGCAGCTGGTCGATATTTCTCTCTCATCGACGTTTATAGCTCTCTATCTCTCTCCCTTCCTCTCTGTTAAAAAATCAATAAAATATATTTTTTTAAAAGTCATTAAGGACCCCAAAACATTATGTGCATGTGAGTTATCCTGTTATCTATTACTATAAATTAAAACTGAGAACTACAAAATATTTGTGTTCTTTTATTAAAAACAATAATTAACCTATTACATATTAACATCCTATCTAATAAAAGAGAAACATGAAAATTGACTGTACCTTCACTATTCCCACTAGCCACACCCACCAACCAATCAGGAGGGGATATGCAAATTGACCCCACCAAGATGGCAGTTAATTTGCATAGCCAGGCGGAGAGCAAAGACTGAAGACAGCATAGAAGGAAGCCAAGCACTATAGAAGGGATCAAAGCTGCAGAGAAGCAAGCAGGTGGTGGAGACTGAAGGGAAGCAGGTAAAGACCGCAGAGAAGGGAAGGAAAGAGGCGGATTGGCGGAGACCACCATAGGAACCTTCCTGTAATGGGCCTCTAGTCAATAATAATTTTATAAAAAATAATTCTATTTTCCACAACAAAAAATAGTAAGAATATTATTCTTCATTTTTGCAAATATCTTCAATGTCTGATTTAACAGAAGACATCTGGATTCTCCTGTTTTTGTTGTAACATGTTATTTTGGTTGAACTATATTTTTAAAAAATCAGTTTTCACACTAACATAGCTGGGGGGAAAATAATATTTTATGGATTTTTTTTCAGATACTTGTGAATATCTTCTTTGATACTACACTAAAACTCAACAAGTAGTAGTTCCTTAAAGGCTAATTACAACATGGAATCTGAAACCCTATCAATTTAACACTTTGTGTATTGAAATTCATTGGTCTACTTTAAAGTTTGAATGGATCTTTTGCCTATATATGATTTTATAACTTCATGCACTGGTCATTTGCCAACTCATTTATGTGGATTTTTCAGATGTTGACATATTTTATTATACAATATAAAAAATTCATATTTCTTCTGATCTCATTAGAAAAGTTCTTATGTATTGGCAAGTTGTCAAGCTCATAGTAGTAGATAAAATTTTCTTAAATTCTAGTTTTCATTTAGAAACTTTCATTTTAATTGGCACCAGCTATTGTGTCCTTTGTCTCTTTTGAAATGAAATACTTTTTCTTATTTCTGAGAAAATGTTAAATAGCAAATCCAGTAATCTATATATATAAAAGCCTAAGCAACCAAACGACCCAACAACCAGTCGCTATAACATACACTGACCATCAGAGGGCAGATGCTCAATGCAAGAGCTGTCCCCTGGTGGTCCGTGCACTTCCACAGCCAACCTCCCACAGTCTCTTCTCCCAGCCTGCTGGCCCAATGGCCCTGATCAGGTGGCCAATCTCCTGCGGTACTGAACTGCCCTGATTGCCAGCCAGGCCATGGGACCCACCCATGCACGAATTCATGCACCAGGCCTCTCGTTTGGTTTATAAGCCAGTCTTTCTATTAATAATGATATTCCATGGGGGAAAAAAATAGTGACTAATTCAGCTTTCAAATAATGGCACAATAGTTTTCCTCAAATGACCATTGTACTTCAGATGCATACTTTCCATTTTACGGCAAAATATTAAAAAGATAAATTCAAGAGTTAGTTTTGATAAAATTAATAACTGAATTGCCTCAGCAATTAATAAATAAAACTGGTGTTATTGTGTGTGTGTGTGTGTGTTTTTTTTACTACTAGTTCCTGTCAGTGACAAACTCATGATTACTAAGTACAGTGTGGTGCTCTGCCTTGATCCATGCTGACACCAACAGTTTTACTCATTATTGATTGTGCACCATCAGTAGTGCATCAGAGTGAATAAAGCAAAAAACATCTTAGGAAATTTGTGAATATATTCTTATCTCACAGACCTGAAAGGGTCTTGGGATCACAGGTATCCACAGACCGTACAAGAACACATGATAGCTTGCCATATAGTAGAAAGTCAATAAAATTTTATAATATAAATGAGGTGCTGGGTTATCCTACCATCTTGGTCTATTATTATTGACTCGGCAAGTTCTTGTTCTAAAAAATAATGTCTTAGAATTTAGCATTTTGTTTGAGGCATCTTATGAGAAAAAATAAGGAATCATTTAATCAAAAGTACATATCAACATCTGTCTTTCCACGGAGCTGTGCAGACACTGCACAGAGCAAATCAAACAGACCTTGTTTTGAGGAATTTATAAAAACTACAAACATAAATAGCATAGGCAGGGCCAATACTGAACATGTACATTAGTTAGCAATGCTAACATGTCACAGATTAGATGAGATATCATTAATACCTTAGTCCTCTAGGGAGAAAATTTAAAACTCTACTAAATACTATGAAAGAAGGTCTGAATAAATGAAGATTTAGCTCATACATATAGAGTGACTTAGTGTAAAGATGTCAACTATTCCTGAATTGTTCTGTAAATTCACTACAATCCCAATCCAAATGTCATCAGTTGTAATAGAGAGATGACTGGAGTAGACTTAAGGAATAGATAAAGGAAAATACTAGCTTTGCTATAAATGAAGCTCCTGGAATCAACAAAGTGGAAAACCCTAGAAAGATGAAAAAATAGGAATAAGTAACAAGTATATTATCTAACTAAGTAAAGAGGAAAATCAACAATGAGATATTACATCACACCCACCAGATAGGGGAAAATTTCCCAGTTCAATAATGCCAAGTGTTGATAGGGAAACAAGAACTCATTTATACATGGGCATTGCCATTTTGGAGAACAATCTGGCAAAGTCATGGTACCAATTATGTATGATTCTACCATCACACTCCCAAAGAAAAAGGGAGAAAGAGAAACTTCGCCAAAAAAAAAAAAAGTATGTAAGAGGATATCTTTTTCACACTGTTGTTTGTGGAAGCAGGGAATTGGAAACAACTTCATTGTCTACCACTTGAGGAAGAAGAAGGATGCAGATGGCACTCTACTGAAGATGGCACGGTAGCTAGAAACAATGTAGAGCTTAAAAACATAATGTTTTGTGGAAACAAACAAAAAATGGCATCTATGAATGTAAACTTTAAAATAGACACCTGCAAAATAAAACTACATGTTTCCAAAGGTACATTTAACCTTAAGAACGCACATCAAGCACATTAGAGCAGTTGCCTGTTAGGAAGGAGAGGATGGGAGTGAGGGATGTGGTAATGTGAAGAAATCCATTTACTAGTGGAATTGCTTTTTGGCCTTGTTCAGGTCAATGATGACAATCGAGCATGAACCAATGACGTAGATTAACTCAACCTCTGCATCTATTCCATCCTCCTCTAAAAATATTTTTTTTATTAAAGAAAAACTATATATATTGTAGGATGGTAACATATTCACAGTTTGCATATTTATACAAGGATAATTAGAAAAAAATTGCTACCTGTCTATTGTATGATGGATCAGAGGAATTAGCCAGAGATCTGTAGAATTCTTGAAAGCTGAAAGAAGATCTCAATAATTTGGTTTTTCTAGTTCCCTGGTTGCAAGTATATCTTCTCCCTGTTGGAAAAGACATGAACAAAGGGGACTCCACATCTTCTTTCACTAGCCTGTAACAAACGACCCTTCTTTCTTATGTCTGTACTATGTTTTCACTGTTACTTTCAAGTCATTTCTCAGAGAAGGGTAAAAATTGCTCTATGTCTTTCTTATGATAATGCCTCATGAATTCAGAGATAATTATTGTCTCCTGACTAATTAATTCCAACTCCTTCTACCTGTTCTCATGGGTCTTATTTATTCACTATTTTAATCATATTATTAAACCATTCTGAGCTTCTCTACTTCACAGCATCCTCAAGGTGAAGAGACATAAAATGGATGCAATACTAATTCCACAATGGCCCCATGTATGCCTGACTGAGAAAGAAATTATTTCCAACGACTGCTACCAAGAATCCTTAAAAATAATAACCGGGGGCTGGGCAATCTCATCAACTTTTTTTTGTTATGCGTTTTAATTATAACAACCCCTTCTATGTATAAATGTTATTGTTACAAAACACTGTCTTATTTGATCTTCCAACTCAATAATGATAGGAAAGATGTCATAATTCTCATTGCATACATGAGTAATGTAAACCACAAAGACTTTGAAGTAACTTTCCTGAGGTCACTGAGCTAACAGGTGGCGAAGGTAGGATTTATGATTCTAAGCATGAAGGAAGCATGCTTGATGTCAAGCATGTAAAGAGCAGTGCAGCGTAAGAGAAAGAGCATTAATTTGTTGCCAGAAGACTTGGACATCAGACCCCAGCTCGGCCACTGGCGGCCCTGTGACCAAACGGGATAACGGGGTGAATGTAAATGTATGGTTAGGGTGTAATAAAGCCTATAAGCTTTGATTTCCAGGTTTTCTTTTCTTTGTTTTGATGATTTGAATACATCTGATTTTAAAGTTATTCCAAATTAATTTTCCTTTGCACTTCTGCTCCCACACCACCAGTTTATTCTTCTTGAAAATGTTTCCTTTTGTTGTTATTTGGGTTTTCTTCCTGTCCCACCTACAGAACACCACCTTGCTCTTGTTTTTTAGATATTCATGAACACAATTAGGCAATTAGGAAACATTTGCTATGACACTTTTGCTCTTCTTTAGATTACACAATCATCTTCAAGAGATTAATAGTATAGACAAAAGAATGAAAAGCATTAGATCTTTGTGCTTCCTTATACATTTGGTTTTTTGAAGCACTAAAAGACAGAGCAAATGACCACAGGAATTGAAAAATAAACATTTTAATATCAATGCAACTTTTGTAAGCCTAATGACGTTTTAAACCTTTAAAAGTAGGGGGGGGGGGTGGAGAACACCTGTAATACTTTCAACAATAAAGATAAATTTTTAAAAAGTTAATATTGGAGGACAAAATTTCAGAATGTGTCCATGACCCACTATTGCGATATTTTATTGCACATAATTACAGTAGTTATACACCAGATTTTCCCATATAGAGTGTTACAAAGTCTTCGCAAATTATAAGCAATGTGCAAACTTTATTTTTGCTACACAGGGGACATCTAAAAGTTTCTGGTTCATACCCACACCTAGAAAATATCCTCTTCTCATCCACAGACTGAACATTGGTCCAGGGCCTGCGTCCAGAATTTCCGGAGACTCGGTGATTCCTGACTTATTTATGGCTTAGTTGTTAGTATTTCCTTGGATTACCTGAACCAGTTTGATTCTTCTTTTGCCTTAATGTGGTAAAGTCTCTATCTCTTCATCCCTCCATCCCTCCACCCCCCAACTAATACCAGCTAACATGAAGATTTATTTATATGTATAAGATCATGTTTGTCAGCTAGAATGCTGAGATGAGTAGGTCAAATGGGAAGGTGAGCAGAGGGAGTAATATTAGCCTGGCAACAAAGAAAAAAAAATCATGTAGCATGGGAAGATTCAAGAACTCTACCTAGTGAGTATTCAACACCACACAATCAAGGCATTAGCAACAGTACTGAAAGAACAAACGAATAATCTGTCTGATAACTGACTGCTTTCATGGGCACTACTACTCAGTTGCCATTGATTTGTTGTAACTGTTGCTCCCTTTAGCTTTGCTTCCAGTCTTGAGTGCTTTCAATGTGCTGCCATCGCTGTAATATTCAAAAGTGTGACAGAAACCTATCAGAATCATATACATAATAGAAAAGAAAGAAGTTGAAACATCATTTTCTCAAACTCTGGTCTTTTGTCTTTACATTTAAAATGTCTACAATTGGAATATATTTTACAATGACATTAAAAATAAAACAAAAACCTGCCAGCAGCGGGGGGGCGAGGGAGGAGGCGCGGGGGAGGGGGGAGAATAGGTTGTCATTGTCTGCGCATGTGCAAACTCGTATTTAGCCAGAATCTATTCAACTTTGTTATTTGCTGTTGAATTTTAAATTAATGAGAATCTCGCTTATATAAAGTGAAAGCCTTTCACTAAAGCATGGAACATCTATCTGTGAAAAGCTCCCAGCTGGCTTTTAAGAAAAGTGATTATTAATTTACAAAAAAACCGGTGATTTTACCCAAATAGAAAGTGCAGGAAAAACACTGGTAATCTTCAATATGCCTAGAAATTCTCCTCTCAAGCTTTATGATGTTAGAGTTCAAGGTTTGAGCTTAAACTATGAAATGCAGTGGGTCATCCATAATTAAAAATAGCCTAACATCATGCAGACTTCTTGATGTCAGACATATAGATTTACTCTCCAGTGCTGATTTGCTGCTCAAAGAAACAATACAGAATTAAATGGATAAGAGAACTATGTTGGCAAATTAAAATAAATTATCTTCACTTAATATAGTTTTTATCCTTGAAAACTACTGCAAAATCAACGAGGTGTCTCAATATTCCTGGCAATTGAGGGATTCATTTTTTTCTTCTTCTGTACTTCTAACAGACTGCTGGTTGTGACTTGAGTATCTGTTTTTCATATACATAGATGTAAAAAACAAAACAAAACTATGCCTGGCCTATGTTACTGTGTTCTAACATTGGCCCCTCCACCAAGTGGTTTCCAGTTTGATTCCTGGAACCTGGGTTGCAGGTTCAATCCTCCACTCAGGTTGGGGCTGCTTTGAGAGGCAACCAATCAATGTGTCTCTCTCACATCAATATCGATGTCTCTCTTTTCCTCTCTCCCTCCCTCCCTCCCTCCCTCCCTCCCTCTCTTTCTCCTTCCCTTCCACTTGCTCTCTCTAAAAAAAATAATAATAATTCAATGGGAAAAAACATCCTAGGATGAGGATTAACAAAACAAACAAACAAACAAAAAATGTGTTTGGATTAAAGACACCCTAGTTTAACTGAATTGCTTAACAAATAATTTTATCTCCTGATCCTCTAAAATTTCCAGAACATGATTGCTGTTGTAGAATGATGATAGTTCTATAAGTTTCATCTGCCACACTTTTAAAATTTTATCTTTTGTAAAAAAGCTTTTTTAAGGTTTTATGAAAGGTTTTCACCAAGAAGTCTACGGAAATCAATTGGTGATGATTAAATGAGTTTCACTGCCACTTTAGGGATTCTTTTTAAACTCTCAGAGAGAATGGGAATTGATTGGGATTGAAACAAGAAGAAATCTTCAACTTTAAAACATTTAATAAACAGCTCTGAAGAAATTGAAAACTGTATGTCTTGAGGCTAGTGATTACTGAATCAGAAGGATCATTAATAATGTAAGTAGTAAACATAGCCAGTAATGTAGCAGTCTTTTATTCCAGCATTAACTGATCTAAGAAGTTTTTAGTGATCTTTAAGTTCAGAGTTGCAGTAGTATTGGGATTTTTTATTTTGGAATCACCCATTTAGTTAAATTCCATAACCTATTTAGAATTTGTGTTCTTTGTCAAGTATACATAGCTTTCTTAGATATTTGATCCTATATAATAAAAGCCTAATATGCAAATTACAAGATTACTGCCCCCATGTGACATAAGATGGCTACCACAAGATGGCTGACCGGAGAGGGCATTTGGGAGGGACCAGGCCTGCAAGGGAGGGCAGTTGGGGGCAATCAGGCCTATAAGGGAGGGCAGTTCGTGGAAAACCAGGCCTGCAGGGGAGGGCAGTTGGGGCGGACGAGGCTGGCAGAGGAGGGAAGTTAAGGGGGACCAGGCCTACAGAGAAGGGCAGTTAGGGGCAACCAAGCCAGCAGGGGAGGGTATTTGGGGGGAGGGAGGCAAGACCTGCAAGGGAGGGCAGTTGGAGGGAATGAGACCTGCAGGGGAGGGAAGTTAGGATCAGGCCTAAACGGGCAGTTGGACATCCCATGAGGTGACCCATATTAGAGAGGTGTAGGCTGGGTTGAGGGATACCCCTCTGCACAAATTTTGTGCACCGGGCCTCTAGTATTTTAACAAATAGTTGTATCACAGTATTTTAATGTCAATATAACCTTTGGTAAAGCAACATTTCATTATTTAAAAATGTTTAATTTTTTAAAAGTAACTGAATATCTTTGTTTATCAGAACCCTAGTAAAAAGGAGTATGGATGGAGTATTGCAGCTTGATACTAGCAGATCAGATTCAGTTTCTTTGATCTGCTTAAGTTTCCACAGGAATAGATCTTAAAATAGTCCCCACATCATGCTAAGATATTGCAGCTTGTCACTTTTGCCACCTGTGCTTGAACTGCCCGCGGTTGTTCAAAGGAAGCCCCATGCAAGCATGACTAGACTTTCTCATCTTTATCACTGTTATTATGGGCCATAAATTAGGAGAACACATTAAAAGCATTTCCTATACCCATATACTACTCTTGCAATTACAATTGCTGCTATTAAATTTAGCCGATTTTTCCTGAACCCTGACATTTTATGTCAATGTTGCATAGATAAATGATAATTTTCTTTCAGGGAGAAAAATACTTCACTGAAACAATGAGTACAATGGAAAAGCTTATATATTGAGTTAAATTAATAACTTTAGGAAGAACACAGGAAAGGATAAGTTTTCATTTTTAAAAAGATGGTGTTTTAAAACATTAATATTCATTCATTATAGCTATAAAACAAACAAAAAACACATTCTTAAAAAAACAAACAATGAAAATCAAAACACAAAAACAAAAAACAAAAAAACCACCCTAGACTTTGTAGTAAAACTCAGAATCTCTAGCTCCATTTATTGTATTGGATAATTGGCTAATAAGATATATCCTCAAACAATAATGCAGTAAAATGTTTTAGTGATAAAAGTAAGCACCTCCATTTTGAAATATATTTGGTTAAATATACACTGCATGTTTTTTTAATTAAAGACATCAAAATGAGAAACTACCAAAGGGAGAACTGAGCATAAGTTGAGTCTGAGATATGGCATGAAAAACAAAGGATATGAATGGATGATGAAATTTTGAAAAAGAATGACTTCATTGTTACCATTCTTTTCACCAAAGAAACATTCCCAGGTATCAAAAATGAAACAAAAAAGGAGCATAAAAACCAAAGATGGTGCTTACTTAATAAATACTATTCAAGAATAAGAAGGTGGACTTGCTCATAAACTTCAGCTGTTTTGAAGGTTCTGGTTTGTTAGAAATGACAAAGAAATAATAACACTTCACATATAAAAATTATGATAGTGAATTACCATATAATGATTAAAATGACTAACCTAGATTCTGAGATCTAGTGTTGCTGGACTAGAAGAAAGTAGTGAAGAAATTATTTACTGTGAGAAAAAAAAATGTGATTTAAAAAAAAATTACTTACCTTGGTATATAATGAAATTAATTTTATCAAACTGGTTTCATGATTTATCATAGACATTGATAATTAACACCTCAACTTTAAAAGTTGACCATATGGGTGAACATCTTTTTCTTTCTTTTTTAATATATTTTATTGATTTTTTACAGAGAGGAAGAGAGAAGGATAGAGAGTCAGAAACATCGATGAGAGAGAAACATCGACCAGCTGCCTCCTGCACGCCCCCCACTGGAGATATGCCCGCAACCAAGGCACATGCCTCCGACCTGAATCTAACCTGGGACCCTTCAGTCTGCAGGCTGACACTCTACCCACTGAGCCGGTTTTGGCCATCTTTTTCTTTTTTTAATGTCAGTTTCTAGCCTTAACCAAAAGCTTTACCTGAATGTGTACTTATTTATTTACTATGAGAGAAAAATAAAAACCTAATATAAGACAGTTACATTTTTTAAAGCACCAAAGGGATGATTATCCTGATGTTGAACTACCAGAAACAATTTGAGACTTGGCAAGAGATCATAAGGCCAAAAATGTCCACTCAGAGGCCTGAGTGATCTAGATTCTTAATTTATCCTCAGAGGATAATTTTATAAGGGTGTCACTTACGGTACTTTCACTGGGTCTAGTTTTTCTGTAACTCTACTCTGCAATGGGACAAGATGGAGGAATCTTATATATAACAACTCTCTTTGAATACCAAATAAAGGTTATGGATTCTATGTGGATAAAATATAAACACTTACACAAAACTCTGCATATTCTATAATATCAAGATGTTCACAGATTCAAGAGCTCCTGTGTACCTTGTCCCAGGTAAAGAAATTATTTTTGCAAGGTCACATATGCTATAAACTTGCTGTGAGTAGTCTTTTCCCTGCCACTAAAGTCTGTATAACTTCCATAATGTGATAGTCTCACTTGCCAGTCGGTACAATGTTTACTGGAGGATAAAAGAGCAAAGGAGAGGAGCTTTGTCTGCCACTAGTAAACCGAGCATACAAAAGGTGTGTTGCTGGACTAGAGGAAAGTAGGGGAGAAATTATTTACTGTGAGAAAACTTTGTCTGCCACTAGTAAACCGAGCATAAAGAAGCCTCAAGTATTAGTCAATCTGTCATCACCTACAGCTCCAAAGAAATCAAACCTAAATTTGTCCAATGCTCAAATTTTATCTCTTGATTTTATGGTATATCGATAGACAAATGCATGTTTTACATAAGTAACTATAAAATAATTTATATTTTATTTTTCTAAATGGTTTAAAAATGTCATTATGATATTCTAACTAACTCTGGTGGCAAAAAAAAAGCACAAAAGAGAATATACTTGGTTTCAAGCTTTTCTGCAAAAAATAGTACAGTGGTGAAAAAGAATTAGGCATAGCAGTTAAATCTCTTGCTCTTATTTTTGATACAATTAGAAAATGCATTCATCATACAATGTCTTACTGTCAAATTGATACCAATAGCTTACACTGAAGACATTTTATGAAGCTGATAGGTGAAAATTATATGAGTTGAGCACCAAGATAAATACAAGAGCGAAAAGCTTTCTTTTCCCCTGGGGAAAAAGTCACATTTATTTAGAGTGTCAAGGTTTAAAATATTACTTAAAAATAAGCATAATGTAAGAGAGATAAACTACTCTAATTTGGGTGAGATAAACATTTTATAAGTTGAAGAATGGATTTCTGCTTACAGCCAAGATGGAATAACAGAGACTAGATTTACTCTCCTGCCTGACACAAATAAAAAACTAAATAAAATATATAAATCATATGTTTTCAAGAAATTTAACATCAGGAAATCTGAAACAGTGATCTAAGAAACAGGAAACAAATGAGATGAACAACAAAATTACGCTAGTTCATTGCCTAGAAATACGTTCTAGATTGTGGTGCGGAATGGAGGAAACCAGACGGAGACCGGGAAGTCTCCCTGAGTTCAGGAAGCATGGTTTGAGGGCAGGAGGGCCAAAGCTGATAGAGTTTGCAGGGCACAGAGGAGAAAACTGTATAAACAGAGATATCCTACATACACTAACAAAGCTCACTCAAGGGGAAAAAAAGATAATTTTAATAGTAATATATTTATTCAAGAAAATGATTTTTTTTAATCTAAAAAATTTCCACAGAGAACAACTCCAGGCCCAGAAGTCTCTATTGGTGAATTTCACACAAATGTTTAAAGAAGACAACAATCTTGTCCTAACCGGTTTGGCTCAGTGGATAGAGCAGCAGCCTGCGGACTAAAGGGTCCCAGGTTCGAGTCCATTCAAGGGCATGTACCTTGGTTGCATGTACCCAGTGGGGGTTGTGCAAGAAGAAACAGATCAATGTTTCTAACTCTCTATCCTTCTCTCTTCCTCTCTGTAAAAAGAAAAAAATCAATAAGTGTATATATTTTTAAAAAGAAGATAATAATCTTAGAAAGACTTCACCAGAAAACTTAAAAAAAAAATACCTTCCAACTCATTCTATTAGACCAGCTTTACTCAGATTAAAAACCAGACTGAGACTATACAGACTAATATTTTTCATTTACATAGATGCAAAAGAATTTTTAACAAAATTTGAGCAATTTGAATAAAAAAGTAAACTCCAAGTAGGGTTTTTGTTTTGTTTTTTTGTTTCCAGAAATGCAAGGTAGTTTTCACATTCAAAAATATCTTTAATGTAATTCATCATAGTAACAAATTAAAAAGGAAAACCATATCATCTCATCTGTGTAAAAATGTTTAACCCACTTCATTCCTGATTAAAACTCTCAACAAACTAAGAAAAGAAGGGGACTTCCTTAATGTGATAATGAACATTTATGAAAAGCCCACAGCTACCATCAGACATAATGGAGAAAGATGGAATGTTTTACCCCTAATGCCAGCAGCAAGGCAAGTATGTCTGCTCTCACCATCTTTACTGAACATTTTATTGGAGGTTAGGAATAAAAGTTGGGACATTGGAAAGAAAATAAAACTGCCTTTATTCACAGGCGATATGATTTTCCTGTAGGGCAAATTATATGGAAACACATAAAAGACGTTAAAACTACTAGAGTTCAGTGAATTTGAAGCATAAAAGTGCTTTATTCAAAATTTAGTTGTTTTGCTCAGCTGGTGTGTCTCAGATAGTTGGTTGAGCAACGTCCCATGTACCAAGAGGTCACTGGTTCGATTCCCAGTTAGGGTAAGTGCCTGGGTTGCAGGCTTGATCGCCAGTAAAGGAAGTGCAGAAGGCAATCAATTAATGATTCTCTCTCATCAGTGTTTCTATTCTCTCCTTTCCTCTCTCTATAAAAATCAATAAAAACAGTTTTAAAATGTATTTTTAAAATTTAGTTGTTTTTCTTTATATTAGCAATGAAAAATTAGAAATTGTAATATAATTTTTGATGAAAAGCAATGACAATTCAGTGGAAAAAAAATTATCTTTTGAACAAATGATATTAGAAATTTGGACATGTATATGCAAAATTTTTTGATCCATACGTCACATCACATACAAAAATTAACTAAAAATGGATTATTGAACTTAATGTAAACCCTAAAACTATAAAACTTCTAAAAGAAACAGAAAATCTTGGGTTTGGCAAAGGTTTTATAGATATGATTCTAAAAGCATGGTTTATAAAAGAAAAACTGATAAATTGGCTTCAAAATTAAAAATTGCTCTTCAAAAGATACTATTAAGAGGATGAAGAGAAATTGGAAAGAAGGTAAAAGTTGTTATATAAACATATAAGCCACAGACTAAGAAAAAATATTTGTAAATAATCATTATATCTGATAAACAGTTCTATCCAGATTTTTTTTAAAAACCACCTCTCAGATATCAATAAGAAAACAAAGAACACAATTATAAAAAAGGGTCAAAATATTTCAACAGACCTTTCACCAAAAAAAAAAGACATAGAAATAGCAAATAAATACATGAAATGATGTTTAAAATCATTAGTCATTGGGGCAATGCAAATTATAACTACAAGACACCACTCCAAGACTACTCAAAAGACTAACACTAATTTTAAAAAATAGAAGTAGCTGTATTAATTTCAGACAGGGCAGTCATCAAAGCAAAAGTTATAAGAGAGAAAAAAAATGGAAGTAGCTGTATTAATTTCAGACAGAGCAGTCATCAAAGCAAGAAAAGTTATGAGAAAAAAATGGGCATTACGTAATGATAAACCAGTCAATTCTCCAAGAAAATATAAGAATCCTTAATGTGTATTCATCTAACAACATGGTGACAAATTATTTGAGGCGAAAAATTAATAGAACTTCAAGAAATAGATGAATCCACTAGTGTAGTTGGAGATTTCAATACCCCTCTATCAGAAATAGACATATCTAGCAGGAAGAAAACCAGAGGGACATAGGTGAACTATTATATACACCAAAAGCTGGATATAATTGACATCAATAGATGACTGCATCCAACAACAACATAATAAGCACGCAGTCTCAAGTTCACATTGAATATTCACCAAGAGTCTCTGGGCTGTAAAACACACCTTAACAATTTAAAACAACAGAAATCAAACAATGTCTGCTTTCAGACCTGAATGGAATTAAATCAATATCAGAAAGATAACTCAAAAGTCTCAAAAAACATGTGAAGATTAAACAGCACAGTTCTAAGTAACATTTGGGTCAAAGAAGAATTTTTCAAGAGAATTAAAATATTTTTAACTAAATGGAAATGAAACAACTTATCAAAATGTGTGAGATGCAGTGTAAGCAGTGCTTAGAGGGAAATTTATAGCATTAAATGCAAATATTTTCAAAAAAGGAAAACAAGTCAAAATAAAAAACAACAACTAAGTTTCCACCTTAGGAAACTAAAAAAAGTAGAGCAAATTAAATGCAAAATAAGCAGAAGAAAGGAAATAATAAGAATTAGAGCAGAAATAAAAGAAACCCTAATTAGTAGATCAATAGAGAAAACCAAAGAAACCACAAGCTGTTTCTTAGAAAAGATTAAAGAAATTGATAAGCTTCTAACCAAACCAAACAACAAAGAAGAAAAAGAGATTGGACACAAACACTAATATAAGAAATAAAAGAGGGGATGTCACTAGAGAGCCTATGGGCATTAAAATAATAATACAATACTATGAACCACTCTATACCCACAAATTTGACAAACTAAGATAAAATGGACCAATTTCTTAAAAGTCACAATTTGCCAAAACTCATACAAGAAACAGACAATCTGAAGAGCCCTACATCTAGTAAAGAAATTGATTACCTTCCAACACAGAAAACATCAGGCAGAGATGGGTTCACTGGTGAACACTACAAAATATATAGGGAAGAAATTATAGCAAAGTTCTATAATTTTTTTTAGAAAATAGAAGCAGAAAGCCTACTTCCCAACTTATTCTATGAGGCCTGCACAAGAAAGAAAACTATGAACCAATATCTCTCACGAATATAGATGCAACATCTTCAGCAAAATATTCTTCCCTGTATTCCAGCAATGAACAAGTGAAATTTGAGATAAAAAAACACAATTCCATTTTCATTGCATGCCAAAACATGAAATATGAAGGTATAAGTTAACACAATATATGTTTGATCTATATGAGCAAAACTACAAAACTCTAATAAGAAGAACTAAAAAATTGGTTAGATATTCCATATTCATGGATAGGAAGATTCAATATTATCAAGATATCAATTCTTCCCAGCTTGATCTACAGATTCAGTGCAATCCCAACTGAAATCTCAGAATTATTTTGTGAATAGTGACAAGCTGATTCTAAAGTTTATATATAGAGAAAAAGATCCAGAATAATCAACACAATATTGAAGGACAATAACAGAGTTGAAGAACTGTCACTACTCACCTTCAATACTTAATATAAAGCTACAGTAATCAAGACAGTGTGGTATCAGTGAATAAATAGACAAACAATTAATGGAACAGAATGGAGAGCTCAGAAATAGACCCTTCCCCCATAAATATAATTAACTGATCTTTGACAAAGGAGCAAAAGCAATACGGTGGAACAAAGATAGTCTTTTCAACAAATGTTGCTGGAACAATTGGACATCTATATGTGAAAATAAATAAATGTAGACAAATATTTCACACATTCAAAAAATGAACTCAAATGGAGTGAAAGGGCTAATAATAATAGCTACAGCAATCCCGAGAAAGAAGAACAAAGTTGGAGGGATCACAATATCAGATATCAAGCTATATTACAAAGCCACTGTTCTCAAAGTGCTTGGTACTGGCACAAGAACAGACATATAGACCAATGTAACAGAACAGAGAACCCAGAAATTGACCCAAGCCATTATGCTCAATTAATATTTGACAAAAGAGGCAAGAGCATACAATAGAGTCAAGATAGTCTCTTCAATAAATGGTGTTGGGAAAATTGGTCAGATATGTGAAAAATAATGAAACTAGACCACCAACTTACAGTATACACAAAAATAAACTCAAAATGGGTAAAGGACTTAAACATAAGATGGGAAAACTATAAGTCTTAGAAGAATCTATAGGCAGCAAAATATCAAACATGTCATAGCAATATCTTTGCCAATACAGCTCCTAAGGCGATGGAAACTAAGGAGAAAATAAATAAATAAGACTACATCAAAATAAAAAGCTTATGCACAGCAAAAGAAACCATCAACAAAACAACAAGAAAACCCACTACATTGGAGAACATATTTGCCAATGTTATGACTGATAAGGGTTTAATCTTCAATATTTATAGGGATTCATATAACTCAATAAAAGGAAGATAAACAATCCAATCAAAAAATGGACAAATGACCTAAATAGACACTTTTCAAAAGAGGACATACAAAAGGCCAAGAGACATATAAAACATGCTCAAAGTCACTCAAGAGATGCAAATCAAAATGACAATGAGGTACCATCTCACCTGTCAGAATGGCTATCATCAACAAATCAACAAATTACAAATGCTGGCGAGGATGGAGAGAAAAAGGAACCCTCGTGCACTGCTGGTGGAAATGCAGACTGGTGCAACCACTGTAGAAAACAATATGGAGTTTCCTCAAAAACTAAAAATGGAACTTCCATTTGACTCAGAAATCCCACTTTTAGGAATACATCCCAAGAAATCAGAAACATGAATCAGAAGGGATGTATACACCCCTATGTTCTTGCAGCACAATTTACAATAGCTAAGATTTTGAAACAGCTTAAGTGCCCATCAATAGATGAGTGGATTAAAAAATGGTGATACATCTATACAATGGAATACTACGCTGATGTAAAAAAAAAGAAGGCACTCTTACCATTTGCAACAGAATGGATGGACCTGGAGAACATTATGCTAAGTGAAATAAGCCAGTTGGATAAAGATAAATATCACATGATCTCACTCATTTGTAGAATATAATGAACAACATAAACTAGTGAACAAAAATAGAAACAGAGAAAAAATATTTTAGAATATAATATAAGTAATCCTCTTATTTGCAGGTTTTTAATATTTCCTACAACTTTTGTGATATTATACAAAATAACTATGTTAGTACAGCTTTCATTTTTCTTGAAATATTATTATTGCATGTAACATTATAAAAAAATAACATAGATGGTGCCAGGTGGGTACTGGAAATATTGAGAACACTTGGTAAAGCACATGATTGTCTAACCATATGCTGTATACCTGAAACTAATGCAGAAGAATATTAAATGTAAACTGTAATTAAAAATAAAAATTTTTAAAGAAAAAAATAAAGTATGTTAGAGCAACAAGAAAAAATATATAAAGATACAAAAAGTAAGTCTCCAATACCCATTAAGGATTATTTGTGTATTCCAATGGTACACGAACAGAATTTTAAAGTATTTCAATAAAATATGTTAATTAATAAAAGAAATAATTGATAAGCTAGAGTGTACTATGTTTACAAAATTCTACTCTGTGAAAGACGTCAAGAGAATTATAAGACAAGCCATGGGCTGCCTTCTAATTTACAAAACACACATCTGTTACAATGGATTTTTACCCAAAATACAGGAAAAAACCCTCTTAAAACTCAACAAGAAAATAAGCAACCCAATTAAAAAATGGGCCAAAGAACTTAACATATACCTCACCAAAGAAAATATATAGATGGCAAATAAGCAAATGAAAAGATGCTCAACATAACAACTTAGCAGATAAATATTTCTAATGTTAATGTATAGTACCATGGGATAATACTTTTTGTTTCCAGTACTCTTCCTTTTGGCACTTTGCATTAGTTTTTGGCACAAAAGCTATTTAGGACAATGTTTTATAGGGAATAATCCTAATATATATATAAAAAAGCTAAGAGCTCTCACAACCAAAATAACCAAATGGATGACCGAACAACAGGCTTTGTGGGGCAACCAGGCCGGCAGAGGAGGGACAACCAAACAGCTGAACAGCAGGCTGTGTGGAGCAACCAGGTCAGCAGGGGGGCAGTTGGGGGCAACCAAGTCAGCAGGGAGAGCAGTTGGGGGAGACCAGGCAGGCAGGCAGGTGAGCAATTAGGAGCCAGCAGTCCAGGATTGTGAGAGGTATGTCCAACTGCTGGGTTAGGCCCGGGATCGGCCATACCCTGAAAAGTTCTGGGGGTCCTGGATTAGAGAGTGTTCAGGCTGGGCTGAGGGGACCCTCCCCATGCACGAATTTCATGCACTGGGCCCCTAGTCTAAAATAACTATAGATCCCTTGTCTAGTAATTCATCTTAGGAACCTGCCACTTGATATCATTAGCTTTGCCTTTTCTCCCCATAAAAGTTTACTACCAACTGAAGATTAGTAAATTTTTTAAAAAATATATTTTATTGATATTTTACAGAGAGGAAGGGAGAGAGAGAGAGAGAGAGAGAGAGAGAGAGAGAGAGAGAGAGAGAGAGCTGGAAACGTCAATGAGAGAGAAACATCGACCAGCTGCCTCTTGCACAACCCCTACTGGGGATGTGCCCGCAACCAATGTACATGCCCTTGACCGGAATCGAACCCAGGACCTTTCAGTCCGCAGACCGATGCTCTACCACTGAGCCAAACCGGTTTCGGCAAGATTAGTAAATTTTAATGTACATTTGTATGCCCCATCACATTCTAAAATATGAAACCTGACTGACTCCACTGTTGACTCTGGATCCATCCACCATTAACTTCCGTTCTTTAGAAAGTTACTGAATTCTTTCCTTGCTATTTCTCATTTCCTCTTTACTAGAATTTGCTTATATGTCCAACAATACATTGCTATTATGTGCATATGGGCCTTATATCATATATACACACCTACTCATACATCTAAGTGTGATTTTAGTAGAAGAAAAATAAGAGCATGAAGCATGACTTTGAATTCTGGTTTAGATGACGGAATGTGTAAATGCTATGCTCACCTCCTTGTATAACCACATCAAAAAAAAAATACAGCTAGACTACAGAACAATCATCATTGAGGACCACCTTAAGTCTAGCTAAATGGAAGTCCTATAATTAAGAAAATATGAGAAGCCACATTGAGACTGATAGGAGGGGTAGAGACATGGAAATGTCTGGTCCCATACCCACATATGGTGGTTAAAAATCAGAAGGGATATCTCGGCTGCAGTGGTTCTCCCTGAGATGTGAAGAGTCCCAGCCTAGGGTTCTAGCCCCAGGAAGAGAAGTCCCCATAACTTCTGACTACGAAAACCATCAAGGATGGTAGCTGAGAGAAGAGCTCCTAGAATCCTACGTATACCACTAAAAAGGCTCACAAATGGACTCATTCACTCACAGATTACGTGCTCTGAGCTCCAGCACTGGGGCAGTAGCTTGAAAGGCAGCAGGGACATACATACAAGGAGGAAATGAATTGTCTGACTTCAGGGTGAGGGCTGAGGAGACAGCTTCTCCCAGACAAAGGTGCTGGCAGAAGCCATTGTTCCTTTTCTGAGCTCTCTCCTTGCAAGTGTAGGCAGGCACCATATCTGAGTCTACGTCAACCTGGCTGACACCTTTGGCCCTGCCCTGGTGATTCCTCAAGACCTCACCCCACCAATTTTCTGGCCCACCCAAGCTGCCTCCAGTAGCGTTTCCATACAAACGCCTTGTCTTGGCTCTTGCTGTGGACTTTCCTAACATCTGTCAAAGTTCACCAAACTCCAAACAAGCAGCATCTGGCCTCAGTGTGCCCTGAACCTCTTACTAAGCAGCTCGAAGACCAGCATTAGTGGGGAGCAGCCTCAGATCGCAGTTTATCCTCTCCCAGGCACCTCCAAGCCCAGCTCCAGTGGCAACCATCCATAGATCCTTTGGTGCTCATACACAGTGGCCCCGGACAGGGCATAGACAGCGTCTGACCTGGGCCTGTACCAGAGCCCCTCTTAGGGTCCAGAACCAATGTACCCAGCAGCCAGCTTCAGACCACACCAGAACACCACCCAGCCACCTCCATAAATTATACACCCAAAGGGAGGAGTCAGCAGGCATAAGAATCCTGCCAAAGTGAATCCTGTGGCAGAGGGTCAGCCACTGCAAACAGTTCCTTTACTGTAGTTACAGGCAGTCCTCACAATCAATCAGCCTAAGTGTCGGTCCCTCCATTGATGTGCCCACAGCAATCAAGGCTCAACTACAACAAAAGGGCACACACAAACCACAAGGGACAAACCTGGAGCATTTGGCTCAGGTGACTAGGGAGACTGCACAACGGGGCACCCAAAGGACACCTACCACATAAGACCTCTCTGCCAAGACCGGGAGATATATAGCAGCTCTACCTAATACATAGAAACAAATACAGGGACCATACACCCTTCCATTTAAAATAATTCTGTAGCCAAAACCGGTTTGGCTCAGCGGTAGAGTGTCGGTCTGTGGACTGAAAGGTCCCGGGTTCGATTCCGGTCAAGTACCTTGGTTGCGGGCACATCCCCAGTAGGGGGTGTGCAAGAGGCAGCTGGTCAATGTCTTTCTCTCATCGACGTTTCTAGCTCTCTATCTCTCTCTCTTCCTCTCTGTGAAAAATCAATAAAATATATTAACAAATAAAAAATATATATATAATAATTCTGTAATGAAGGCTCTGAAAGGACAGAGCTAATGTCCAAATGTTACATGATATTCTGGTGTTTCTTTAAATACAACACATATTTTGTTTTCTTCCTTTAAGTTAAGCATCCTGTGAAATTAGGGCAAACTGAGGTCATTGTTAGGAACCATCTTCTATATAATAAAAGCCTAAGCAACTGTTATGGCAAAACAACCAGAACAACTGGTCACTATAATGCGCACTGACCACCAGGGGGCAGACGCTCAATGAAGGAGCTGACCCCTGGTGATCAGTGTGCTCCCATGGTGGTGGTGGTGGTTGGGGGGGGGGTAGAGAAGGGGAGGGGAGTGCTGCTCAGCCAGAAGCTGGCCTCATGGCTGGTGAGCTCAGTGGCAGTGGCAGGAGCCTCTCCCGCCTCCGTGGCAGTGCTAAGGAAGAAGCAGCAAGCTTCTACCCCTCGGTAAGGAGCAGCAAGCAGGTGGGCAGTAAGGAGCAAGGGATCCTGGACTGCAAGAGGATGTCCGTCTGCCGGCTTAGTTCCAATCCCCCCTCTCCAGTGCATGAATTTCATGCACTGGACCTCTAGTACTAATATAATTCCAGAAATGGCCATAGTTTCTTTATCTAATCTACATATTCCAAGGAAACCAATTGACTGTTAAGTGCCTGCTGTATATTCTGAATTGTTGCATATTCTGGGAACATAGAAAACTACAATGGAGAGCTTGTTCTACCGGGGGAAAAATATTAATGAATCAGAGCAATATAAAACTGTAATATACCTGAAAGCTGGCTAAAGTTGAGACATACGAAAGGGGTTCTGGAAATACAGAGGATGAACACCTAGCTATCTGCTGGGAGGAGAGGCATACAGGCTTTCTCAAGGAAGTGAGGATTACGTCGCGACTTGAAAACTATATGAGAATTGTCTGATTCTGAGATGAGGAGTCCAGAGAGACCGGGATATGCAGAAAATGAAAGGAATGGTTATTTGAATAATTATTTCCAATAAGAAGAGTTGAGTGCTTCTGATCCAGTGGGTAGAGTTGAGTGTGAAGAGGTTGAGGAGGGCAGATGATAAAGGATCTCATGTCATAGTAAGGATTGTCCAGGAGTTCATGAAGCATCATTTAATGAGTGATATGATCTATTTTGTTAGAAGTTTACATTTCCAACCATAAAAGAACTTCTTTAGAAAGGATCCCAATGACCTTGTCCAGCCAATCAATTTCCAAGGCTTAATACAGTGCCTAGAATATGATAATTGCTTGAAAAATGTTTAATATAAGAGAAAGTAAATAGATAAATCAGTCAATCGATGTCAGAGCTAAGCTAGTTAGAATTTGCTTCTGGACTACAGATCAAATTTTTACAAATTAACAGTGCTAATGTTAAGTTTTATTTTAAGAATTTAAACAAGAAAAGGTTGGATATGACTGGCCAAATGTGGATCATCATGAATGCTGGGAATACGGTACCTGGTGGGTCATATTTCTGTTTTCTTTACTTTTTCAAACATTTGACATTTTTCCAGAATAAAGTGGCTTAAAATATTGCTCCTGAGATAAGGAGAGGTGATTTTTAGGTTCCAATGTGTTGAAGCATAAATATTTTAGTTTAAAAAAGCTAAACTTTTAAAGAATATGCTTGTACTTTTTTAAAAAATGAAAGTAAAAGAAAAACCATGGACACTATAAAAAAATTTGGAGTCAATGCAACCTTTGATTTCTAGATTTGTAAGTTTTTTATCTTATGTTGGCTAGAGAAGTTCTTGACTTAAACCTTTTCATAGTTTATGTTATAAAACTGAAACTACTCTGTTAGAAATTAGTTGTTAAGTTTCTTTAAAATATGGAAATTATATGCTCATTCCAAAAAGTACTTTGAAAAAAATGTTTTCATATTAATCTATATCACACTCGATTACTTCACAGAATTTGTTATTTTGTAGTTGCTAAACATAACTTGGTGGAATTTATTCCTACTTATATTTGTAAAATATATACACTTTGTACTAAAAACTATATATAGAATTTCTATGTCAGGAATATGAATTCTTTATATTTAAATTTAAAAGGTACGGATAGCTATTGATTCATACCTCTTTCAGTCCATTCAATAAATTGAGTTATTGCTCCTAAATAAAGTTAGGTTTTAATAATTGATAATTTCTGGAGACTGGCCAGACTATCACTGCAGTCTTTGCCTTCCAGGTGTGGAGGGAAGTCTCAGCTGCTTCAGATTAGCTTTCACATCTACCATCAGCCGCTGGTGAACTGGTACCTCCGTGTATTGGACAAAATGTTGTACACAGGATTGTCTGACTGAAAGCCAGTGTTGTAAATGATGATTTCAGCTGATGTACAGAGAGAAAGTAAGAATGCTGCAATGAGAATAAGGTAGAAGTAGGAATGGCAGATGGAAACAAGGGACAGAGAGTAAAGATAGACTTTGGGTCCCTATTTTAATGCGTATGATTTTGCCCAGGAAAAAAGAAACAGTTTCACAGTAGTAGTACAAATCACCAAAACTTGTGACAGAACTTCTTATTTTTACCATTAAAAAAAATTTCATTTCTATTAAAACAATCTCTTAATAATAAAAAGGAAAAAGAAGAGACCACTAGAAAAATGCTATGTTAATAGGCATTCACTAATGTTTGTATACCTTTTTTGAGGATACCCTACACATGCTTCACAAACAGAACATTCTTGTGTTTATTACTTCATTTCTTTCCTACGGAAAAGCAGAGGAAGGAACTGTTTTCTCCTTTCACACGCATTGTGTAAATAGCCTCTCTAGTCTTTTGTCTAATAACCAGGAGAGCTAAAAATAAGAGATACTGAATATCTCAGTGTGTGACTATCTCAACTAAATGAAGTAAAGAATAGATTCTTTCATATTTTAGAGCTCTTAAGGTCTGTCCAAATTAATTGTGTATCTTACTTCGTATATTTGGTTTACTATTAGAAACTAAAGTTTGTGTGATGGAAGAGAAGGAAATTTGTAGAGATACTGAGAAAACCGAAAATTTGCTGTATCAGGGAAATATGGAAATCTTATACATATATTTACACACACACACACACACACACACAAAAAAAAAAAAAAAAAAAGTGTAACATGTGGAAACCATAGTGGTGAGGATGGCAAGAGAAAAAGGCAATATATTTTCTTCTTCTAATACGATACAGCTTACTTGATATTCTTAAGAAAGATGTTCTAGAATAATGTTCCACTACATTATACTGGTAACTGTTGAGAGGAAATAACACATGTGCCCTTACCAGTAGATCCCATTTAAAGGCTACATTAGTTTTTATACCAATGATTATCAGTTGGCAAATTCTGATGAAAATTAAAAAATCCAATAGAACCACTTCACCCACACCAATATTTTTATGCTCTCAAATATAAGCATGGCAATTATGAATGCAATGGAATTTGTAGGTGTTATCAAAACCAAATTATAAGCTCTCCTTAAATTTTGAATATATACATCTCAGTTGAAAGATCTACTTGCTATCAACAATATTTTAAATTTTAACTGTATAATAGAACTCATTCTTTAGGGTAGAAATAGCTAACCACTATTTCAACAAATACACATGACTATAGCCATCCAAGGGAACAAAGTACAGAGGCATAAGTCAAGATCTTTGCCAAGAATTTAAATAAGAGAAGAAAAATAGAGGCCATTTATAAAATAAGGTAGTGAATTGGACAGGCCTTCCTATAGGAATTTGGAAAAATGGAAACCCAATGTTTTATTTAAAAGTCAGTTTAAATCTAAATTGGCTCTTTTTTTTTTTTCAATGTTGAGCTGGCTCTGACTTTCATATGTCTTCCTCTCATATCTGAATCTCAAGTCAGACGTGTGGGCACTCTGAAGACCTGATTCTTTTAAACAACCATTCTCCTTTCCCAGCATCAGTGTCTACTTTGGTGTCCTTGATTCCGCGTGTTTTTATTACACAGAGATTCCTCACTAACTTGTCAGATAAACCTCCCCCTTTCCTTTCCATGAATAAAATATTTTTTCTTCTTCGGGGTTCCTAGTTTACGAATTTGGGTACATGCAAAGGCAAGTTACTACATAACTCTTGCCATCAAATTCCCCTCTTAAAAGCACATTGATGATAAACAGCACGCTTTGTTTAACACACTACCACTAGCCACTGCATCCCCTCCCCCGAGTCTGTCCTCTCTCCTTCCCCTGTTCTCTGCTCAGTCCAGCCCACTCTCCATCCATCAGACATCCTCATATGATGCTACATGCCTACAGACTTCTCCTGTAAGTTTCTTGCCATCTGGAACAGCTTTTTCTACTCCATCCGACGTTGCTTTAAATCTTGGGGGAATAGGTTCTAAAATTGCTTTTCTACGTTAATCTTTGTAATTGTACTGTTAGGTCATGAAGTGATGTTAAAAATAAAACATATATGTCCACGAAGATATGTCTTTCTTGTGCAAACTAAAACTCACATTTAGAAAAAAATAAATTCCAACATCCAAGGATTATTTAATTTGGAGGGGAAAAAAAAGTTGAGTGCTGAATTACTAATAACATTTAAATAAGGGATTATTTGATTGTTGGTAACGAGCTAATTTTTTGTTAGATTAAAAGGAAGTGTGCTCAAAGTTAAGTGAAGAGCTTTCTCAGTGAGATATAAGGGAGACAATACAAATTGTTAATAATGACTTGGCTTACTCTATTCTTTCTGCAGCAGCTAAATAGTATATCTGCTCATATTTCAAATTTGATGTGTATTCAAGCTTTAAAATGGGAGAAGAATATGTGTGTTGAGAGAAAGTCAGAGAGATCTGAACAGAAACATACAATATTGGGAACAATCCAGAAGGGGTGAGGAGTATTACACAAGACTCTTTTGACAGCTGTATTTTGTTGCCAGGACAGATGAGCATTAAAAAAGGAGGTAGTTTTGAAGAAAAGTGTTTTCTATTTTTCCATTTCTACATTTTATAGCTATAAAAAAAGCATCATATCAAATAAAGATGGGATTTAATATATAATTTTAAAAGTTTTTGCAGTTTTTTAAGCTATGTATTATTTTATGCTAATGGAGATAAACCAATTTCATAAATGTGTTGGAATCCTTTTATTTATAAATACTATCCTATCTTGTTCCAGAAAGAACTTGAATGGGACCAATTGATTATTTCATTAGAATAATAACTTATCACAATCAAGGCAAACTTTTTGTAAAGTATTTATCTTGTTTCATGTGATGCCAAGTGAAAACAAGTGACGAATGTCACAGAAATTTTTCTTAAATTTCACATTTCAAGAAAAGTTTGTAATTCTCCTAAAGAGACCACTATAATAAAAACACGAGACATTGGTTTCTCCAAACATTTACTATTTTTGTTAGCCTTCTTATATAAAAGGCATGGAAATCTTTTAAATTGACACTTTATTTTTGAAGTCCATGAGAAAGTTAAAATAAACAAATAGGAAGGGATAGAGAGGGATAGTTGAACTATCCTTGTATACAAAAGAGAAGGCTGAGAAAAGAACTGCAAGTGCCATCACCTTGGGACCTAAAATACAGGACTTCAAGGTAAGATTTTCTTTCTATATGATGTGTGCAGTCTTTCTGTTATATACATGCATAATAACTGACTTAATAACCCTATAGTTATCAAAATCCAGAAATGTATTTTAGGTTTAAAGAAATTAAAAAGTTATAAGGAGTATTACATCTAAAAAACTAAGTAAAATTCAATTTAACATCCACTATTAAAAAAAAGTTTATTTGGCTTAAGAGAAGTTTTAATTTTTAGCAATTAATATATATATATTTTTTCTTAAAACAGACCGATAGCTATAAATTAGTTAAAAGGCAGCCATCTTTAAATTAGGTCTTTGAAAAATAAACTATAAATATTGTCAAAGGTTAGTCAAAATGACAGAAACATCATATTCAGAAAACACCGAAGGGCTGTTTTCCTTAAAAAAATGTAGGAGCTAAGTATAGTAGCATACTTAGGGAACGCTTTTGTAGCTTCCAAATGGAAAACATATATGAGATAATCATACAGCTTTCAATGTTTACATAACAGTCACAAGATATATGTGGAAAACTTTACTCAGGGTTCTTTTATATTTCATGCCATAATTTGATTTATTTTCCTTCGCAAGGATAAAACATCTATTAGCAAGAATCAGACTAATACAAACATTTCCAAACCACAAGATTCTAACTACAATCCTTAGTTCTTGAAATCTGTTTATTTGAAGAACAACAAATTTAAAATATTACACTTATTGGAAGAATACAATGTTTTTAAAATAGAAAAGATAAGACGAGAAAGCATCAATCATAGAAATAAACAGAATTGCATAAAGGCATATTGAATTCTGTCTTTTCAAACCTAGTTACCTAGAAGAAGCTACTTTTCCTATAATAGATAGAATGGAATTACTGTCTTTAAAAATGGAAATATTTTCAATATTGGGATGATAGCCATTTCAATAAATAAGTTTCTCTGATAATTAAAATGCAGTGGGACGACTCTTTTTTATTTGAATTAAGGCTGCTAAAGAAAAGCAATTTTTACATCGTATTAGTCCAAGGATGTCCAGTCTTTTTTTTTCTTCTTCATCATATGTCTGATGATTTCTGGATGTTTTAGTAGAGGGCATTACACAGATGCAGTCTTGCAGTGCAGCTCAAGGCAGTTGCAGCAAGTATTTCTCACTCGGAATGTTAAGGAGCTCAGCGGGTACGAGGCTTGAGGAAACAATCTAGAAAACCACAATACAGCTTGCTGGTCTTCTCCCCCACGAATATCTTTTTTTGAAAGACCACATTCATAAAATGCAGTTTATTATCTAAAGATTTTAAGGAGAATCTTTTGTTGAATGTTAACAAAAGAACGACTCTCCTAGTTCCCTTTAAAATGCAATCCTTAAAAACAGAAATCCAACTCTCAAGTCTTTTGGAAAAGTGCTTAAATCGTGGGGAGATAAATATCACTTAGTGTCCTTGTTTTCTAACAAATGGCTTTTCCCATTGTTTCCATTAATTTCGCCCATATTCGTTGTTTTTTTTAATTTAAACAAACAAGGCCCTTAGCCTCATCACAAAACGCCGATGTAAGGTTTAGCATATTAAACCGGCAATTACATACTAATTTACGAAAAGATTAATTTTTTTTCTTCTCCTTTTGTCAGTTTTCAAGAAGTCCTCCCGTGATGAACTGTAAAACCGGAACGGTTTACACCTCAAATTAGAAGCCATTAATTAGCAGGACGCAGTCCCCGACACGATACACAGATGATTTAAATTATTTAACCGCCACGAATCAACCGGTTTTAAAGTGTAGCCTACGGGTTCCAGGACCCTTCGGAGGTTATCGATCGGTCCGCTAAACTATACCTCCAGATCCGTGAGGATAAATTATCCGTGTTCTTGTTCCTTTCTTTCATGTTTACATTATTCCTCCTGGTAAACACTTACAAAAAAAAAAAAAAAAAAAAGCCTTAAGGTTCCCTAAATCCCCAAATCCCTCATTTAGCCGTCTCTAGCCTTTTTGAAATCAGGAAAAAGAAAAAAAGAAAAAAGAGTATCTGAAGTACAGATCAGGAGTTCGCTTTGCCCATATAACAATAACGGCATTAAAAACACAAACGATGGCAGTAACCGAAGAGGCATGAATAGGCAGGCGGCTTCGGCAAATAACGGACTAGCAAACGCCAAGCGCCCGCATCTTGAGGGCCCCATAAAGCGCCGGGAAGCGCCGCGCTCTGCACGGGCTGCAGAAATAACGCAGGACGAGACTCACGCCGGTGCCCGCCCGTCCGCAGCCTCGAATACACATGCACATGGCCCAGAGGCAGAAACCACACACTTATTTCATTCAGCTCGATCCCGAGCCTGCCCCGGCCGTTGAGAGTGCTCTCTCTCTCTGCGTGTGTGCCCGTGTGCGTGCGTGCGTGCGAGGGAGACCCAACCGCGCGCGGGGCACCTCGCTCTCCCCTTCCCCGGGCCAGTTTGGCTTCATTTGTTTCCTATTTCTGCTACAGGGAAAGTAACTTCCATCTCAGCGCCAGGCAGCGCCACTGAATAGAGCGGTGCTGCGGCTCCGCTTGCGTCAGATCCCTCCGCGGAGCCGACCTCGGCCCCCTCCCTCCTCCCTCCCTCCCTCCTCCCTCCCTCCTCCCGCCCGCGATCGGCCTCCACGGAGAGAGAAAGCGCCTCCCAGCCAACCCGCGGCTCCGGCTCCGGCTCCGGCTAATCTTCTCCAGCTTGGAAATAAACAAATCGCACCTTCGGCCGGGGACGGGGGTGGGTGGGTGGGTCGCCGGGGGCGCAGGCACTCCTTTTCCTCCCCGGGGGGCGGGCGCGCGGGCCGGGGCCGGGAAGGCGGCGGCGGACTCTTTTCTGCGGCGGAGGGATCCGCGGCGGAGGCGGCGGCGGCCGTAGCGGCTGCCGGAGCGAGAGAGTTGTTGTTTCCTCCTCCTCCGCCTCCGCCGCCGCCGCCGCCGCCGCCGTCGCTTGAATGGTGGAGCCGCGGCTGGGCTGGTGAGCAACCCAGTGACAGCTATAGGGCCGGCGGAGGCGCCGTCCCCGCTTCCCCTCGGCGGCGGGGTGTCCCGCCCGCGGGCCCGGAGTGACCCGCAAACATGTCTTGCGAGAGGAAAGGCCTCTCGGAGCTGCGATCGGGTAAGTCGCGGGGCCGCCGGCACCGGGGCGACGCCGCTCGCGGTCCTCCCCCCCGCCGCCCGGCCCCGCGCTTCAGCCCCGCGTGTCTCTCCCCCCCGTCCCTTCTCTCCCGCGCAGAGCTCTACTTCCTCATCGCCCGGTTCCTGGAAGATGGACCCTGTCAGCAGGCGGCTCAGGTACGGCGGCGGCGGCGGCGCGCGGCGCGGGCCGGGCCCGGCGCTCGCGGGCGTGGGGGAGGGCGGCGGCGGCGCGGGGCCGCGGCCCGGGGCGCGGGGCTCAGCTCTCCCCGCTTTGTTGTTGCAGGTGCTGATCCGCGAGGTGGCCGAGAAGGAGGTAAGGGCGGCGGCGGCGGCGGTGGTCGGCCCGCGTCCCTGCCGCCGCGCGGCCGCCCTCGGGCCCGCGGCCGGGGCGTGGGGCGCGGGGCGCGGGGCGCGGGGCGCGGGGCCCGGGGCGCCCGGCGGGGCGGGCGGGGGAGGGGCGCGGGCTGGGGCCGGGGCCGGGGGGCCCGGCTCACGGGGCGCCCTCTCCCCGCAGCTGCTGCCCCGGCGCACCGACTGGACCGGGAAGGAGCACCCCAGGACCTACCAGAATCTGGTGAGGCATTCCGCGCCGCGGAGCAAAGAAACTTTTCCCCGACTCGGAATAAAAATTGAATTTCCCGCAATTTTTTTTTTTTTTTTTTTTAGAGACAAAAACTTGGCCCCAGAACGGGAAAGCTCCCAAAGGCCAGGGGTGGGGGGGTTGGGGGGGGGAAACGTTGGGAAGTGGGGGGGTTGCGGGGGGCTGCGGGGGGGGACCTGCACCCCGGGAGCGTAGGGGCTGCCGGCAGTTTTATTTGTGATATTTGGTTAATGCGCTGGAAATAAAGATACGTCATGAGTGGTGTGCAGTGCGAGGCCGGAGGAGGAGGGGCCGGCGCGCGCGGCCGGGCGGGCGGGCGCGGGGGCGCGCGCGGCGGCGGCGGGAGCGGCGCGCGGAGGGCGCGCTCGGCGCTCGGCTCGCGCGGTCGCTCGGCGGCCGCACACAATGGCTGGTGACTCAGAGCCCCGAAGCGGCATTAGCATTTCGCAGGCGGGCTAATCGGCGGCGGCGGAACCGTGGCATTTTTTCTCCCTCCCCCATTTCTCTTGTTTTTTTTTTTTTTTTTGGCTTGCTTTAAATTCAGAGCTCTGTTTTTTTTGTTGTTTTTGTTGGAGGGGTTCGGATGGGTGATTGCTGGCCTGCAGAACGCACTGCGCTCCCGGAGTGCGAAAGCCTGCGGCGCCCTAAAGCCAGACGTTGGACAGGCTTTTTCTAAATTTTGCTAATTGCGGGGTGTTCTCCGCCCCCCTGGTCCGAGGAACGGTTAGTAGAGGCCACGGAAGCGGTTTTATCCTTTAATTTTTTTTTTTTATTATTCTTATTCTTAGCCACGTTTGTAGTGGAGATGGAACTTTGGAAGTCAAAGTTTTCCCATTTAGCTTAGGGTATAGTTCCGTTAGATAGCTTTAAGATGCCCACCACTTCATTTTTGTGGGTTTTCAAGATGGCTATTTTTTGGTCATTTGTAGAAAATGACCTCTGAATATGGAGCCTGTTACTTGAGGATTGTTGTCTGCGAACAGAGACGTATATCTGTGTCGGGGAGTTTGATTTTCCATGTTGTTTTCTCCGACACTGATGTAGGTTATTTGTGTGAACGCGCGCGCGCACGCGCGGGTGTGTGTGTGTTGGGCAGTTAAAGCACTCACTCGGGGCAGATCAAGCATTTAAAATTTATGCATGCATTGATTTCCTGAGACATTTGCAACTGATGTTGTGAGATGTAGTTAATGACTGTTACTTAATGAGGGCTTCTGAGATATTTGGACGTTTCAAAGCTCTTAGAATTGAATGGCCCGAGTAGGGTGAAGGCATGACATGATTTTGATTTGATGATTTCTTTCATTTGGATGTAGAACATTTAACGAGGCCAAGTCTTTTATTATGATTTATAATATAGGTTGCTGATAAATGCCTACATCTGTTGAAATAAGCAAGGGCACTAAGGTTTAGTAAATTTAATGGAAACTTTTAACAGTTTGCAAGTAGTAGTGATTTAGGCTAGTTTCATTCAATACTTGGCTAAAGTGAATAGAGTTTTAAGCCATCTCAAATTCATTAACTTAAGTATTTAAATTTTTAGATTGTAATCTTTGACAAAATCTGAAGTGTCTTGCTTATTACTCCAAAAAACTATAAAGATAATAATTTTCCTTTTGAAGAATTGGACAGATTTTTACAAAACTTATCTTTGCATCTTACAAAAACCAACAACTCCCAAGTTCTTAAAGATTGCTGTGTTTTCTTGGAGACAGTTGGTAATGTTAGATTTATATTTTTAAAATGAAATGGTTAATGGTATCTGGCCAACTAAGGGGAATGTCTTATCCTTGTAGGAGTATCGTTTTGTTGTCTCCAGTAACAAAAAAGGGCACCAATGATGATTTTTTTATGTAACTTAATTTTTAAAGGGTTTCCCGTCTCTCAAATATTAGTGCATTTATATTCCTGGCTCTTTCTCAAAACTTAGGACACAATAAGTAGAGTCTTCATTGGTGTGTTATTTATCGTCATCTGCCTGTTTTGCATGGAAGTGGTTCTTGGAGTGTTTCCATCCTTATATTAGAACAGTCATGTTGGCATTTCATGAGAAAGTTAAAATTCTCATTAGAATTCAGAGTTCTCTGGATCATTTTATCTTTTTATTCTTTCAGCATGTTGCTCACTCCGTATCTACTGGATACAAGGCATCATTCAAGATGCTTTCATATTCATCAAACTATAGGTGTGGAGATATTCTGTTTAACTTCGACTTTTTGAGATTTAGTTAGCTCTAAAAACATTTTGAACAGCAGGTATCTGAGCACATTTTTGTTTAATATTAAGTAGGCTCTTGAATTTTATGTCTATGTGAATGTGCAAAAGTTTGTATAGTACTCTCTATTGTCTTAATTTATTCTTGTGACTTAGACATGTTTAACTTCGTTGCCTATCAAATTACTTTTATTTGACATTGATTTGAAGACTATTTTGGTGAGTGAAATTAAAATAACTATTTTTGATAGGTGGTTTCAGTAGTGTCTACCTGTACCTGGAAATTTGTTATATTTCTGATAAATGAGTAATATTTTAAATGGAAAAATACATATATCAGATTAAAAATTCTAGAAAAGTCTCAAATTAGAGTTATTTAGGATGGGAAGTAATATTTGTGTTTATGAGCTTAAAAATAGGTGGAGATTAGTATCTGCAATCAGTCCACAGATATAATCAGTGATTGAGTTTTGACCAAGAGGAAAGTAGAGATTTATGAGAGTTTTAAAAGTTTACAGATTTTTTAAAAAAATTGATGTGTTTATTTCAAGTATGATTGACAAAATTTCATTGTGATTATTCCCCTCTACCTTAAGATTTAAAATATTTTTAATAGGAAATTAAATCTTTTTTTTGGCTCTATGGAATATGTCTATAATTAGTTTTTTATTTTTAAAAACAGGACGTCGATTTCAAGCAAAAGGAATTTCAAAGTTTTATCAGAATTCTTATTTTTTAAATGGACTGAGGCTTAGGAGACAGGAAAACTCAAATAATTTTTGGACAGTTAATTTCTTAGTTTGCATGGTGGAATTAGTTGATTTGTTAATTTCCCTTTTTAGTCGCCACCTTACTGGTGGTTGCATATTTATGAAGAGATCTTGACACAGAAATTGTATGCTTTTTTACTAGATTTGGGACTCGGATCACATTTCTTGATTACATGGTGTTTGCTTGTTTTTTTCTTTTCAAAACAGGATTCATGTTTTGCCAGTCTGTTAAAATGATATACTTATTTTATGTTTTGTAGTGGTATTTACTTTTCTTAAAATGATTCCACTTTATTAGAAATAATTCTATTTAAGTGAAATGATTGGGAGCCAGGAGACGTGGCACTGATCTTAGACCTGCCAGCAGTTAACCTGCAGGTAATCTCCAGCAAGTCAGTTTTGTGGGTCCCAGTTATTCATGAAATAAGTGAATTACAACTTTTCTTATCTGAAAATATGGTTTTGAAATAGAAATAGCAGTACATTGTCCCTAATAGTTCAACTCTTTCCTTTTGGAGTTTTATTATCAAAAACACAGAAAAGTAGAAATAGAGAAATTAGGCAGATTTTAACATTTTATAAATGCTTTTGATAGTGCCATTGTTAGGTTGTAGTATGATTTCTCTTTGCAAGGATGAAAATTTTTGAGACACTAACCACATTGTCCACTACGTGCTCTTTACCCTATAATTTAGTATGTTTTTCGGTATGGTTTAAATATTAGGTTTAATAAATTATTGGTGGTCTTAAATTCAGAGATGAATAGGAATCATGGGTAAGAATTACTTAGGTATGTATCAAGTATACATTATTTAGAGTGTGCTGATTAATGTGAAAGTTAAGGTGAAAAACAGAGACCAGTTTTAGGGAAAAATATATAACACTTTAAATGTTTTTGAATCAGGGAATCGCATTCTATATGAGATAACAGTACTTTTCAAAAGTTAAACCAGTATAATTTGGGTTGGGGTGTGCCTTATGAAGTAATTGTGTGTTGCAGTGTTTCCATTTTCGTTTTTAGTAGGGTATCAATGAAATAGTAAGCTTAGCTTGGTAGCCTCTAAAACAGGGCTTTAATGTATCACGATCATCAAAACAAATGAAATGTTAGCTGAAGTGGACAAAACTACATATTTTCTTATACATGCAATTATTATAATGGTACTTATGTCATTGTTTTTAAAAGTGAGACAGTTATAAACATTTCAAAATTAAATAAGTACCTATTAAAATCTTAATACCCTTGAATTGGCATTAGATGAAAAGGAAGTTGTATTATCTTCTCCCTAACTACAAAGGGATGTTCTAATTGTTATGGGGTAGAATAGTAAGTACTGCAGGAGTGTTTCCCAGTCTACCAAATGGGCTAATAATAGCACCTGCGTTGTAAGATTCTGTGAGTGATAACAGCTTGGCACAAGTTACATGCTAATAAGGGTTTGTGTTTTGCTATTACTAGAACTACAGTAGTTGTAATAAAGTTGTTCCATTTATAGCTTTCTAATGTATTATTGTTTAAGAAAAACATCATTTCAAAAACAAGTATACATAACTTTCTGAACATAACAGCTACAGTATAAAAAAGGGTACTTTAAAACTTCAGAAAATACTATTAGTATAATTACTTTTAGATTCAAGAATAAAATAAGCCTATGATATAAAAAAAGCTATAGTAAATATCCAAAATAAATAATTCTTTAAAAATATTAGGTAGAATATCTAGAAAACTTTTGATGGTCTGTATAGTGATTCAAACAAGAGTATTTTTCTGTAACATTAAGTATTTCAGTGTTTGAAATATCTAGAATTGATTAGAGTATATATGAAGCTTTTTTCTTTTGGTAGGTGACATTTAGGAATATGTGAAGGATCCTTGGCTGTTGCATCTGACTCCTATCCAGAGATTTGTGTAATTTAAAATCATCACAGTAGTTTGTATTCTCTTTGGAAATTGTCAGTGTTTTGCCAGTCTGGCTTAATGCTATGTGTTGTTGTTGTTTTTTTTAATTAAAGAGTTTAATAAAGACTTTCAAAAATTCTTAAGTGTACATTAGGTTAAATACTCAATATCAATTTTTCAATCCACTTGGTATTTCTTTAATAGATAACTAGAAACTTCTCTCACTTACTGCAGCCATACTCTTTCCTCTCCGCCCTCCTGCCCCCCAAGTTTATGGTTATATATATCACTACATATTTGTAGCAAATAAAATTGTATTTTACCCAACTTATTCTGGGTAAATAATACCACACAGGTTGATTTTATTCTTGCTAGTAATTCCCTCACAAAATTTTAGACTTCAGAGTGTTGTCATACTAAGCAAAGGGGCAGTTATATACTACATATACCCATTTAGAAACACTTCCTATTTTAAAGTATTTTTAGTTAACTTTAAGAGAGTCGTTACAACGAGTGTATTAGGAAAAAAATTATTAGCAGTAAAAATTTAGGTTAACTTGTTTTCATAATTACGTATAAAGAAAAAAGACTATTTGAGACTAGGAACCAAATTTAAAATATATATTGATTTTTTTACAGAGAGGAAGGGAGAATAATAGAGAGTTAGAAACATGGATGAGAGAGAAACAATCAGCTGCCTCCTGCACACTCCCCACTGGGTATGTGCCCACAACCAAGGTTCATGCCCTTGACCGGAATACAATCTGGGACCCTTGAGTCTGCAGGCCGATGCTCTATCCACTGAGCCAAACCGGTTAGGGTCCAAATTAAAATTTTTATAAATAAATTTAAAATGTGTAAAATTACCAGTTTCTGTGTTTTTGTTTTGTTTATGAGCTGCTATGTTTGTGAAATGAGTAATTTATGAAAATTAAATGATTTAGGAATTATTAAATATATTACTGAGCATATGGAATATAGATTGCAAGTATTTTATAACAGATTGGGGGAAATGATAGTACTTTTTTAAATTGAATTTGAGAATTAAAAGTACTGAAAATCAAATTATGATAATGTAAATTGAGATAATTTAGATGCAAGAAGCTTTGGTCTCTAGAGAAGGCAATCATGTTTAAAGCAGGTCTACCTTTGGTTATTTGCCTTAGAGAGAGAGAGAGAGACAGACAGACAGACACACACACACACACACACACACACACACACACCCACCCCGTCCCCAAGTGTTTGGAGCTCAAGGATCATTTAAGGAAGAGGATGGTTGATATTAAGAAAAATTAGCAACATGGTCTTATACAGCTTCTACTTAGTTAAAAGTAATTGAAAATGTAAGAGACATGACATTGTAGTATAAGGCTTAGTAAGTTATTCATGACAGCATAAATGGTGACAGACATCTGCAAAGGAAGCACGTAAGAAAAATCCATGTAGTGATTCTGGACTCCAGACAGCCTGTTGTTATGACCCATTTGGTCTCTGTCATGAATAAATAAGAGGCACATAGTCTTCTCAGACGTTATCATATAAATGCAAGAAATATTTACCTTTGCTTTTGTCACTTGATTCTAGTTTAGTTTTGGGGTTTGGAAGTAATAAATTCTAGGCAACTTGGAGAAATATACATTTTCTTAAATAACTACTGCTATTGTATATGTGGTATTAGTTATTTTTAGTACAGTGTTTGAAACTGAAACATTACTAAAAATGAAACTGGGTGTTCTCTTAAAATTACTTATTTTGGCATCTTAAGCATAAACTGTTTAAGAATTTTTCATCTTTAAATTAATAGATAACGAATTTTTTCAACAGAATTATAAATTTGAATTTTAAATTACTAAATTAAATATTTTAAAGAGGATTTTTTATTGCACAAATTTTGCTTAGCAGATATGACTTGATTTAAAAACAAAACTTCAAAGTGTATTTAAATAGTTAAGCTTTGTTTTTCAAATTTTTATATATCATTGTGTTTTGTGGAAACCTTAATTCTGGATAGGTTTGGGTGTTTTTTCTGTTTTGTGTGTGCGGTGGTTTTTTTTGTGTTTTTTTTTTAGAATATAGCTTGTTATGAGTGAATGAAATTTGAAAGAGCAATATTTCTTTTTATTTAAATGAAAAATTTATATTGATAATTGTATTTATTATACAACTGAATTATCTAAATGAATTCTTAGGTGGTTGACTAAGTTTTGAGTTTAAGACAGTCTTTCAAGTGTATTTATTCACAGTTACAAGTAAATAGACCACCAAGATCAATTTTGACACCTAATATGATTTCTATATTAATTTTATTATACTTCTAATTATAAAGAAATCATAGGCAAGTAAGAGTACTTCTGAGATCAATTTCCCAGCTTAGAAGATTTGACTTGAAAGTGATTAAATGGATTCTAGTAAGTTTATAATAAAGAAACATGTGACAATGGAGGGTGTAATATTTTGAGAAGGAAACTGTAATGTAATAAAAATAACAGTTAACTTGCAATCATGAGATCTGGATTTGATTATTGTTTTCCTTTTTAAATGTCTGACCTTGGACATACTGCGTAACCTTTGGACTTCTTATGAAGTGGGTAAATACTTGTTTGTGAAGATAAATAAATTTGGAGAATGCTGGGTACTGTGTGTGTGTGTGTGTGTGTGTGTGTGTGTGTGTGTGTGTGTGTGTGGAGAGAGAGAGAGAGAGAGAGAGAGAGAGAGAGAGAGAGATGTAATATGCACATTTGTCCGGCACGCCTTTGTAGTCATTATCAGCGTGGCTCGGAACACGCCCCCTACCCCAGCAGACACACACAGGGGGGGTCTCTGTGTGTGAGCTGCAGAGAAAACACTTTTCTGACTGCTTATTGGCTAAGCTCCCAAAGGGCTCCTGGACTATGAGAGGGGGCTGGCTGGGCCAAGAGACCCGTCACCCCAGTGTATGAATTTCATGCCCCAGGCCTCTAGTCCTGTATAATAAAAGCTTAATATGCAAATTGTCTCCTCATCTGGAAGTTCAACCAAGGGCAGAGCCAAGCACCATCAACTCCCCCCCCCCCCCCCCCCCCCCCGGGGTCAGTCCTCCCCTGGCCGGCAACAGTGGCAGGCAGCTGGGGAAGGAGGGCTCCCCGCTGGCAGCCTCTAGGGCAGGGGTGGGCAAACTTTTTGACTCAAGGGCCACAATGGGTTCTTAAACTGGACCGGAGGGCCAGAACAAAAGCAACCTGACCATGCTGGCACTCTCATCTTGGGCTGCAGGTGAAGGAGCGGAGGGGAAAGCAAGAGAATCCTTCGCTCTTTTGGCTCCACAGGCCGGATATAACAGCCGAACGAGGGCCGTAGTTTGCCCACGGCTGCTCTAGGGGCTCTACCTGTGCAGGAATTTCATGCACCGGGCCTCTAGTTTCATACATTTGTCTATGTGAAGATGCTATTAGTAAAATTACTCAGATTAAACTTGAACACTTGCTTTAATGAATATAGATAAAATTTAACATGTACTTTGTAGTAATGGTAAAAAATTTATAATTATAACGAAGTTTTGAGAAGTTTAGGGGTCAAGTTATAAAGTGATTAAATAACAAATAGATTTTTTAAATCTATGAATTTTGTTTATGTGCTAAATAGTCATAAAAATAGTAACTATAGTCCATTAAGCTGACATTTTATTTAACTTATTTTTAATCCTCACCTGAGGATATGGTATTTTTCTTTTCTTTTTTCACTAATTTTTAGAGAGAGAGGAAAGGGGTAGGGGAGAAAGAGAAACATCTACTGGTTGCTTCCCTTACTTGCCCTGACTAGAAGTCAAAACTGCAAACTAGTTATGTACCCTAACTGGAAATCGAACCCACAACCCTTTGGTGTACCGATGATTCTCCAACCAACTGAACCACCCACCCAGAGCTAAGCTGACATTTTAGTATTCGAAACTAGAGCAGAGAGCAAAAGCAGGTAGCCTTTCAGATCTGAAATAATGGTGAGAAAAATAGATGAGACCATCTGAAAAACATTCTTTTTAGAACTAATCAGCTTTTCTAGAAATGAAGTACCTAGACCAATTAAATCATCCTAGTGGTAATTATGAGGTGGATCTTATTTTTATAGGAACCTCTGATATACTAGACAAAGGACTGGCATTTTTCTCACAGGTAAATTTAAGTAGTAATTGGAATTAGTGTATTGATCTAGTCCAGGCGTGGGCAAACTACGGCCCGCCTGCCGGATGGCTGTTCTAAACTATTGGGGGGGAAAAGACCATACCTTTTAATGTAATGATGTTTACTTTGAATTTATATTAATTCACACAAAAACTCCATCCATGCTTTTGTTCTGGCCCTCCGGTCCAGTTTAAGAACCCATTGTGGCCCTTGAGTCAAAAAGTTTGCCCACCCCTGATCTAGTATCACTTGGAAAAGATCCTTAAAAAGATGACCTTCATTTTTTCTCCATATTTAGGTCTAGAAATATATATTTTTTTAACATGAAAGGTCAACATGTAAAAGCACCTCTTGGTACTATGATCATCTCCCCAGGTGGTGATTTTAAAGTCCTAGTCTTATAGATGAGGACATTGAGACTTCAATTAAAATGTTTTTCCCATGCTCAGTTTGGAAGCTTAAATCCATAATTCTAGAAATAGTTTATGTAAGCAGTCTGAGAAAGGAGTGCTACATATTTATGATTGGGCCAAGATGGAGAAGGTATGAGCAGAGTTGCCTTTGTTTTGCAGAATTGTATTACCCCTACTGCTGGAAAAGATGCTAGAACCAAGGATCATTCTTTAGATCTGGGGAGATAATAAGCTAAAGTTAATACCTTTTAAAAAGAGTTTGCATATAGATAGTATTTCTTTCCCATCTATCTGTTTTATATAATGTAACATACTTACAAAAAGGCTAATTATGTTTCATTCAAGTTTTAGTCATTAATTATAGACAGTTAACAAAATATTGTTACTAGTATATTAAGTGATTCTCAATTGGTATTGGAGGTAGGGGCAGGGATATGAAAAGTTCGAAAAGGCTCTGGCCAGACCACAAGTCTAGGAGTGAATCGCAGTGAGGTGGCATCAGGGGTTGCATCCTGAGGTGGCAGCAGGCTCTTGTATCTTAGTGGGAGAGGAGATGAAATGTTTATCAAAAGGGGCATGGACTTAAAAAAGTGGAGCACTACTGATAAATGTGTCCATTTTTTAAAATAACTACTTTTTAATAGTAATAAGCTTTTACAGTCTTAACCCTTTTGGTGTAATTTATTTGTACATTATTAAGATTAAAATTTTAAACTCAAATTTAAAAAGAGGGAGGGTCCAAGCTGGCACAAAGTAGGTGGAAGCTGCACTTACCTCCTCCTAAGAACAAACTGGAATTACAACTAAATTACAGAACAATTGTATATACTATTTATACCTCTTTTCTAACTTTATTTTTAATTTTTCCAGATAGAAGAGGAAACTTTAAAAATTCTTTTATTTCCTCTTATTGAATTTATTGGGGTGACACTGGTTAAAATTATATAGGTTTTAGGTGCATAGTTCTATAGCACATCATCTATTCATCACCCCACATCAGGTCCCCGTCCATTACCATTTATCCCCCCACACCCTCCACCATCCCCCCACACCCCTCTTCCTGGCAGTCACCACAGTGTTGTCCCTGGCTGTGAGTTTTTTCTTTTTCTTTCTTTTCCTATTTGCTCAATACCTCCAAATCCTCTGACCTAGCCTTCCCACCATCACCATAGCTGTCAGCCTGCTCTTCTGAGTCTGTCTCTATTTTGCTTGTTAGTTCATTTTGTTCATAAGATTCCACAGATGAGTGAAATCGCATGGTATTTGTCTTTCTCTGGCTGGTTTATTTCATTTAGTATAATGCTATGCAGATCTATCCATTCTGTCACAAACAGTAAGATTTCTTTTTTTACAGCTAAATAGTATTCCATTATGTAAATGTACCATAGCTTTTTTTATTGACTCATCTACAGATGGATAATTGGGCTGCTTCCAAATCTTGGCTATTGTGAATAATGCTGCAATGCACCAAGGGGTGGATATATTCTTTTGAATTAGTGTTTTGGGTTTCTTCAGATAAGCTCCCAGAAGTTAAATTGCAGTGTCATAAAGCAGTTCTATTTTTTATTTTTTGAGGTAACTCCACACTGCTTTCTTTCCACAGTGATTGTACCAGTCTGCATTCCCACTAACAGTGCACTGGGGTTTTCTTTTCTCCACATGCTTGCCAACGCATACTTTTTGTTGATTTCTTAATGATAGCCATGCTAACAGGTGTGAGGTGATACCTCATTGTTCATTGGCCCTTTATTTTATTTTTTTAATATATTTTATTGATTTTTTTACAGAGAGGAAGAGAGAGGGATAGAGAGTTAGAAACATCAATGAGAGAGAAACATCGATCAGCTGCCTCTTGCACATCCCCTACTGGGGATGTGCCCTTAACCGGAATCAAACCCGGGACCCTTGAGTCCACAAGCCGATGCTCTATCCACTGAGCCAAACTGGTTTTGGCTCATTGGCCCTTTAAAAGGGCGCCTGTCTTTAGTGGACTTCTATCTCTCCCTGCTGGTCAGATGCCCTGGTGCTTTTCACAGCCAAATGTTATGTGGGTGCCTCTTCCTGACTTTGGGTGCTCTGGGCCGGGGGGTGGAAGGCGGGGGGAGCTGTTTTGGTGTCCACCCACGCTTCTCAAGGAGAGCCTGCAGCCAAGACATCCTTCTAGCACCTCAGCTGCCTCTTGTGGGTGCAGGAGCAGTTCTTTTCAAGTCTCTGCCCTTCCTACCGTGTCTCCCCGAAAATAAGACATCCTCCGAAAATACGACCTACTTCATGGAAACATAATAAATACATCCCCTGAAAATAAGACCTAGCACATCTTTGGGAGCAAAAATTAATATAAGACACTGTCTTTATTTTTGGGGAAACAGGGTATCAGTCTTGATGTGGCTTCTGTAAACCCTCGGTTATGAGACTTCTCTTCAGCTAGTCTTCAGCTGGTTATTCAGGACAATTGTTCTGTAATTTAGTTGTAATTCCAGTTTGTTCTTAGGAGGAGGTAAGTGCAGCTTCCACCTACTTTGTGCCAGCTTGGACCCTCCCTCTTTTTAAATTTGAGTTTAAAATTTTAATCTTAATAATGTACAAAAGTAGGATTGATCACATTATTTTCTTCAGCCATTTTGGTAGAGTATTTTATCTTTTACTTGATAGTAAAAGGGGAGATTTTTAAGTGCTCCCCTTTACCTATAGGAATTTATGCTCTTGTGCTTATTTTTTTTTTAGTAGTGAGAATGAACTTTAAAACGTTTCTGTTTCTGGCTCAGTTTAATGTCATCTTAAAACTATATAAAATCTCCTTTATAGCTTGCTTACACACTGATATATATGTATGTGTGTATACACACACACACATACATATATGTATATATATTTGAAGTAATCGGTACTGTGGGGTTGGGCACTCTGAATATCAGCTCTGAAGTTAGCCCGCCTTGGTTTTATTCTCATTTCTGCCATCCACTAAGTATGTGACCTTTCATGGTGGTTTTACTTTTTTGCACCATAATTTCTTTATTAATGAGAATACATACCTTTTAGGGTTTTTAAAATAATTAACTTATATGTAAAACTTAACCACACTTACCCCAAGGGCTAGCATTTAGTGTTCAGTTATTATGTTTTAGCTCTGTGTTATTAATATTTATCACACTTTAACTTCATAATTTGCTCATATTTTTTATGTGTTGAATATCTAAAGAGTTTGAAAGCAGCTCTAATCATGGAAAGTAATGGGCATATTAGAATTGAGGGTAACAAGTTGTGTTTTGGTTTTCCCAAATGATAATGTATAAATAGTTACTGAGAATTCAAATGTAGATATTTTTGAGAGGGCATTTTATTAGAATTTTCCTCTTATTTTAATTTCCTTTAAGTTATTTATTAGTGTAAATAAATAAAGTAATAGTTTATTCAAACCAAAAGGCTTAATATTAAAGATAGGGCCTTTTACTAATTTGAAAATTAAAAGATATATATGTATAGCCCTATGAGCTTTTTTAACTTTTTTAATTTGTTTTTGGTTTTACTTTTTAAATATTGACCATGGATCAATAGTGGCATGGGTTAATGTTCATGAAGAATAATGTTTAGAAAAAGACAGTAGCAAATGATAATTTTTTTTTCATTTTTTAAATTTAACCTTTATTGCTCAGATTATTACAATTGTGACTCCTTTTTGCCCCCATAGTTCCCCTCCACCCAGTTCCCATCTCATCCTCTGCCCTTACCTCCCCCCCATTGTCCTCATCCATAGGTGTATGATTTTAGTCCAGTCTCTTCCTGCACCCCTCACACCCCTTTCACCCTGGTAATTATCAATCCACCCCCTTTCTTTGCCCTTGATTCTATTATATTCACTAGTTTATTCTGTTCCTCAGATTTTTAATTCACTTGATTTTTAGGTTCACTTGTTGATAGATATGTATTTATTGTTCATAATTTTTATCTTTACTTTTTTCTTCTTCCTGTTCTTAAAGAATACCTTTCAGCATTTCATATAATACTGGTTTGGTGGTGATGAACTCCTTTAGCTTTTTCTTATCTGTGAAGCTCTTTATCTGACCTTTAATTCTGAATGATAGCTTTGCTGGGTAGAGTAATCTCGGTTGTAGGTTCTTGCTAGTCATCACTTTGAATATTTTTTTGCCACTCTCGTCTGGCCAGAAATCAGCTGACAGTCATATAGGTGCTCCCTTGTAGATAACTAACTGTTTTTCTGCTTTTAATAGTCTCTCTCTGTCTTTTGCCCTTGGCATTTTAATTATGATGTGTCTTGGTGTGGTCCTCTTTGGATTCCTTTTATTTGGGGTTCTGTGTGCTTCTGTACTTATAATTCTATTTCTTTCACCAGGTGGGGAAGTTTTCTGTCATTATTTCTTCAAATGCCTCTTTGTATTCCAAATCTTTGATTTGATTCTTGTGTTCCTCTAGTCTGCTGGTGGGTGTCTCTATAATATTTTTTATTTCAGTCAGTGTATGTTTAATTTCTAGTTGGTCCTTTTTCATATCCTTGAGGGTCTCGTTAAATTTATCGGCCTTTTCTAGGAAATTCTTGAAAAACCTTATCCTTATAATTGTGGTTTTGAATTCTATATCCAGTCATTTGTTCTCCATTTCTTTCATTTGTGGTATGTTTCTTTGATTCCACATTTTCATTGCTTCCCTGAGTTGTTAGGGTAGCTTTGTGTGATAGGTTTCCTATATGGCCCTGTGGGTCAGCCTCCCCAGTTACCTGTGACACTCTTGGTGCTCTCCTTTGTGGACTGAGTGTAAGCCTTGTTGTAGTTAAGTCTTGATTGTTGTTGGAATCACTGGGAGGAATTGGCCTCCAGGCCAAATTGGCTGTATCAGCTGTGTCTATGCCCGGATATCTTCTCTATTGGAGACTGCCTTATAGGACCAGACTTCCAAAATTCCAAAAGCCTCTATGCTCAGCTTGGGTGGGGTGGAGTCTCAGGGCTGAGCAGACAGTTTTGGCTTCCCATCAGCCCTGCCCTTTCGCACGCCCCTCTAGACCTCTGCCATCCGCAGCTCTCCAGAGTTTCCGTCTGACGGTCCAGATTCCCCCTGTAAGAGCGTGGGTCTCCCAGGGGTTGCTCAGAACTGGGTTTCAGTGCAGTTGGAACTGGGGTTCAGTGTAGTTGGAACGGGGGTTCAGTGTAATCAGGAGCTTTTGACTGACTCCTTCCACTATGGAAAGGCTGCTGCAACCTCCACAGTCAGACCTCTCTTTGCACACTTGCACACGCCCCCCTCCAGACCCCTGCCTGCTGAGGTTCCCCCAAACCTCCGAGTCTCCGTGTACCTTTCTCTACAGTCCAAACTCTACCCGTAAGAGCCTGGGTCCACAAGGTTTTGGCCGGAGCTGGGGTTCAGTGAAGTCGGGTGTGTCTAAATGTAGAAAATTGGAGCTGGAGCGTGAGTGGCTGGAAATGTGCCTGGTAAAGCAGAGAACCAGGAATGGACCAGAAATGTGTGTAAGGGTTTGTAGACCATATTAAGGATTTGAATCTGCCAAGAATAAGGAAAAGCCTCTTTTAGGTAGGTGTGACTTGAATAGATACATGTTTTGGAAAGAGCATTCTTCAAAGGAAAATAGAGAATAGGTTTGAATGAGGTAGAGGGCATGAGTAGATGTCAGAAAGATGGTAGTTTATTGCAAAGATGATTTGAAGTTGAGATGTTATTGTGGTGAAGGAGAGAGATAGCTGCATTTAAGGATAGGAAGGACAAATCTGTTGGGTTTGGTGAAACTGCTTGGATATTGGGAATGAGATGGGAGGGAGCAATAGACAAATATAAAAAAAATGACATCTTGGTTTGAGGCTGTGTATATATGGTGTTGCTGTATTGAGAGGGTTTTGGCATGAGTCTTAAGGGTTCATTTTTACATGAGTTGAGAAGGCTTTGGGACTTCAAAGAAAGATGTCTTCTAAGAAAGTTTGCTATGTATAAGGACTGTCCAAGAAGAGAGTATATATAGTGTAAAGAAAAGGAGTTCTGGAGCTGATGTCTAGGATCTCAGACTATAAGGAATTTACTGTTTAGTGGCTAAATAGAAGTCAGTGTTTCTGCAAATTTCATCTGTTCATTTATTTAACAATTTAATAAGCACTCAGTATATATACTGCATTTAGGTATTGGGTTGACAGGTAAACAGGGTCTCATTTCATGTTTATGCAGGACATGGACCATAAATTGGTAGTTTCAGTATAGTGTCATGGGTCTTAAGAACCCCCAAAACAAGGCAAGATCGTGGTAGGACCTATATATGTGGTTTTTTCAAGGAAGGTGGAAAGGAACATAACTATCATTAAATTCCACTGAGGGCTGGGTATTATTAAGGAAAATTAATACAATATAAGTATTACAAAGTGTTGGGGGATAGGGTCATAAATGAACATTTGGGAGGAGTATATAATGTGCTGTGGAAACACAAAGAAGGGACAGTGGTAATATAACAGGTCATGTAAGGCCGTGGAGCTTTGACTGAGACTTGAGTGATAGTGGAGGTGGGTGGGTAAAGATTAGATTTTAAGCAGAGAGATCAGCTTGTATAAAGTCTCAAAAGCCAGAAAGCATGAAGAGTTTAAGAATTGAAAGTATCTCTTGTAACTTTAAAATGAAATTTGATTTTGAAAAATTGTAATCATTAAGAAAATATTTAGTCAGGAAAAAGTGGATTCATAATATTTTATTAAAAGATAAAATTCTGCAATGTAAGGATTTTCAGATTCGTTACCTGAAATGTATTTTACAAAAAAGATTCTTAGTACAGGATCATCACAAAATTACCATTAAGAAGTAATCAATTTTCTTATTAAAGTAAAATTTCACAAGGAATTTTGGTCAATTTAAAGAAGTCACATTAGAACAATTATTACGTACAAATTTAGAAGTGGAAGGGACATAAGTATTTTAGATACTTTTACTTTTAAGTTTTATTGTAAGCAAATTAGGAAAGATTAGAGAAAAGTATAAATATATCTAAAATATTATTTTGGTGTATTTTCTTTTAAATGCTTTTTCTATTTAGCTAATCATACTGAAGCAGATATTTGAAAAAATATTTTTGGGGGTTAAGATGATACTATTAGGGAAAAGGGAATACTATAGATAATGAGTTCGGGAAATTGTGCGTTAAACACAATTATATAGTTTTATCTTAAGATTTTTCAGAGGTTTTAATGTCATTTTTGATTCTCAAAAGCAGAGATGTAGTGTGTATAATTTGTATTAGAACCTTTTTCAGAAGTATTTAGTCTATCAGTACTTATTATTGACCATTATATGCCACACTGTATAATTTTAAATTGGTGTGATAGTATGACTCCATGCTATCTCCATGACAGGAGTGTATTATGAGGAAAAGTAAAGTAAGTTCCTCTCAATTAGTTTCATCTTAGAAAGATGAATACTAGCTAAGTTTTTTAAAATATCATTATGGTCTTCAGTGGTTAGAGTATGACAGTTACTACAAGATGGAATGAAATTATTTAACCCCACACATCTCCAAATCAGTTTTATAAGGAGTTCATACTAACATTGCCATTACTAAATGAATTAGGGTAGCAATTCTCAAACTTCTTGGCTCATAACCCCTTTATATGAATAAAAATTGTTCAAGTTCCTTTGTTTATATAGATTATAATCTCATTTATCATTTAAAAATAAAATTTTAAAATGTTTTATTTAAATTTATTTCACATTACTATAATTAACTTATCTTTTTTAATATGCAGTCATTAAATTTTATTTATAAAGCAAATAGCAACATGAGGACAATGAAAATATAATTTTATGGAGAAAAGACAGGATAGAAAATTTGTATATGTATATATAAAAGTTATATATATAAAAATATGACATATATGTGAATTATTATAACATAATGTAAAAATGCAAGGTAAACAGAAGAATAAGCTGTAGCTGGTTTGGCTCAATGGATAAAGCATCAGCCTGCAAAGGGTCCCAGGTTCAATTCCGGCCAAAGGCACATGCCTGCATTGTGGGCTCAGTTCCCAGTAGGGGGACGTGCAAGAGGCAACCAATCAGTGATTCTCATCATTGATATTTCCATCTCCCTCTCCTTTCCTCTCTAAAGTCAATAAAATATATTAAAAAAAATATATATATATATATATATATATATATATATATATATATATATATATATATATATATAACACACACACACAAAGAAAAACAGAAGAATGAAAAAGCCAAAGGGCCATACATCAACATTCTTTTTTATTATCTCAAGTATTACAAATAGTACACGTCTCCCTTTTTTCCTCATTGACCTTCCTCCACATTATTATAATTAACTTTTAAAATAAAGTAATTATTTTCCAAAACAAATTTGTTAGAATAATGTTATTGTTTTACATTTTTTAGAACATTTATTGGTCTGGCTTAATAGAGACATTCTTATATACTTTTGTATTCATTCTGTTGTAACATCATGTGTCATGTGGGCTCTGGAAAACACCAAATACTCATGAGAAAAATGGGAGTGAAAAGTAAATAGTGTCTTATTTGTAATTTTTGCTTGAGGAACTCCTAGAGGTTTTTTTGAATAGACTTTGAAAACAGCTGAATTAGAGAGTATTACTATTTAGGTACTACAATGAGAAATTGTTGGTAACTTGATAACCTCTAAATATAAAGTGGTAAAATAATATACTTCATTTTCTCTCTCTTTAGATTAATATGCAAATATTGTCAATTTAATGAAAATACTGTAGGATAAGTAAATTAGCATTTCATAATGTGTTTTCAAATAGTAGCATAAAGTAAGCAGTGTTTTGAAGTTGTTCCAGAAATGCTCCAACTTCCTAGTAGGTAGATTTTTTTTATATAAGTCAAAATATGTTTCAGTTAATAGTTGGAATTTGACGTTTATATTAGGTTGTAGGTAAATAATATAACTCAGCATAGATGCTTTCTAAGTTTTTAAAATTTTGTCATGAAAACATGAACTATCAAGTTAATTTAATCCTGAATTATTCTGGAGATACTCTATAATATCAAGGATATAAAACATTTTACTTTTTTGAAAATTAAAATATTAAACGAAAGCATACCATTTTAGATTATAATGCTATATATATATATAGATAGATAGATAGATAGACATATTATCATTCAGTATTTGCATTGACTAGCATCTGTTAATTTATAACTTGCTATATTTAGGTCACATTAATTCTTTTGTATTTTTCCTCCTCTGTGGTTTCAATGATAGTTGGGTACCTATTCTGTTCTGTGAGTCAAGTGATTTCACAGAATGAACATGAACTCTTCTCCCAAGTAACCTGAAATGTTAACTAGCCAGAACAAATTACTATATGTCTTAAAGAGTGTTTATTTACTATAAAGAATTATATCACTTTATTTAGCAAATATTTCATGTCTTTTTTATAATAGGTGAAGTATTACAGACATTTAGCACCTGATCACTTGCTGCAAATATGTCATCGATTAGGACCTCTTCTTGAACAAGAAATTCCACAAAGTGTTCCTGGAGTACAAACTTTATTAGGAGCTGGAAGACAGTCCTTACTACGCACAAACAAAAGTATGAAAAATTTCTAATAGCATTTAGACATTCTTTTCTTATTTCTTGGTTTGTGTCCTATCCTCGTACCCATAAATATGTGTGTTTAATAGGCTGCAAGCATGTTGTGTGGAAAGGATCTGCTCTGGCTGCATTGCATTGTGGAAGACCACCTGAGTCACCAATTAACTATGGTAGCCCACCCAGCATTGGTGAGTTAAGTTTATTTTCAAGTTGATATTCTTTTGGTAAAGAGCTTTTGAAAATAAAATTGTTTTTTTATTTACTGTTAAACCAGAGAATTTCATATTATATACATTAACATTCAAAGAGGATAACGCTTATCAGATTCTTATATAAGTGATCTTAATAGTGCAGAAGTCATCCTCCTATATAATAAAAGGCTGTTAGGCAAGTTGTCCCCTCCACTGGGAGTTGGACCAGGGGGCGGGGCTGGCTGGCCAACTGCCTACGGCCCCTTCCCCCAGCCGGCCCAACCTGATGGGTCCCAATTGATGTAGGCTGGCCAGACCCCCACCCATGCACATATTCATGCACTGGGCCTCTAGTAATCCTAATATATAAAAAAAATCAAGGGCCCTCACAACCAAAACTGGACAGACAACCGAACAGCAGGCTGCATGGAGCGACCAGGCAGGCAGGGGGGGCAGTTGGGGGAGACCAGGACAGCGGTCAGGAGGGCAGTTAGGGGCGATAAGGCAGGCAGAGGTGGTTAGGGGTGATCAGGCTGGCAGGGTGGGAAGTTAGGGGTGATCAAGCAAGCATGCAGGGGAGCAGTTAGGAGCTAGCAGTCTCGGATTGTGAGAGGGATGTCCAACTGCTAGACATCCCCCGAGGGATCCCAGATTGCAGAGGATGCAGGCTGGGCTAAGGGCCCCCTGCCTTGCCCGTGCACAAATTTTGTGCAGTGGGCCTCTCTCTAGTCTATAATCATACAAGTGTAATATGCTAATTGGATTAGACATCCTTCCGGACGAAGCTGCAGTGGTGGGGGTCCCGAAGCAGCTGCTGTGGTGGCGGGGACCAAACCGCTTGCATGAGTTTCGTGCGTTGGATCTCTGGTAATATAATTATGGATTGTGTATATTGTATCTAATTGGGCTAATTAGTTCATCAGTATTTTATTTTTACAAAGAATTGTTTACTGCATTGATTTTCAATCATGCATTATTTAGTCAGGGTATTAACCTCTTTTCCCTTAGATTGTGAAATTAAAAAATGACAACAGCGAAAATAACGATAGCCATCTGGTGTGAATACCCAGTCTTAAACCATAAATATATAGGTCATATAATAGAATTGCATCTTATTGGTCATGTCACATAATAGTGTTGTATCTAATTGGTTAATTCTTAGCACCATAAATCCTTATATACAAGTATAGGAACCTGATTTTTTTTAAAGCTACTTTGGAGCAAAAAGTGTAGGCAATTATTATTATTTTTTTGTAAATCAATATTTTACTTTTTTAGAAATCAGATCTGCAAAAAAATATGTTACTTGTTGTGCTGCAGAATTTTAGTAATTTGTGTGCCATGAGATGAAAAAGGTTGAAAATCTCTGGTTTACTAACCTGTGTGTTACTGGGTTAATTTAATGGGCGATTGTATCATAATATAGAATAATTACAAGGGTGAAAAACAAAATGTTTGGGGTTTTTTGTTGTGTTTATTTATAAAGCATAGTACCTTTCTTTTTGCCTTTAAAATTTCAAAGAAAGGAAACGGATACAGATAGGTCTTCCTTTTGAAAATGCCTCCTAGATCCCTTTTACCTTATCAGATCCTTATTTATTATAGACTCCTACACATCTTCTGATATCTTCTTCGTCTCTCCCTTCCACAAACAAAAGTATGAAAAATTCCAGTTCATACTGTGTAACACTGTAATATTCCTCTTATTTAATTCTACTTTAGCTGTGTCGCTTTTCTGATAAAGGTAGTATAATAACTTTGTTTAAGATATTTTAATCCTATATAATAAAAGCCTAAGATGCTAAGTGTCCAACTGTTTGTTCAACCAGTAGCTATGATGCACACTGAACACCAGAGGTTAGACACTCCAACCCATAGGTTAGCTTGCTGCTGGGGTCTGGCTGATCGGGACTGGGCAAGACAGGCCGGACATGTCCTGGAGCCCTCTTCGGCCCCAATGGTGCACTGGTGGGGTCCCTCAGCCTGGTCTGCAACCTCGCAATCTGGGATCCCTTGGGGGATGTCAGAGAGCTGGTTTCAGCCCAATCCCCACAGGCCAGGCCAAGAGGTGCATGAATTCGTGTACCAGGCCTTTAGTGGTATTATACTTCCTTTACCACCAAATCTAAACGTGAATTTTCAGAGAACTTCATTTTAATAATTGCCTCTTCTACTACCTCCATTCTCCTACCTAGCCATCTATCCAAATCCTATTTTTTCTCTAATTAGGGTACTCCTAATCTGGCCTTTGCTAAAAACTCAAAAGAACTGCACGTGGCTCGTGAGCCGCAATTTGCCTACCATTGCCCTCTAAGGAAAAGTTTATTCTCTTTTTGAGAATTTTAGATCCATATATTAAAGGAAACGTGTTGCTCTTTGAAAATACCTTGTCGGGCAACCCTGTGGTAGTCAAAGGGCAAGAGGGTTGATAGTAAATAACTTTCCTATTAATATTTGCTATGAAAGTAATTACTGTGTACCAGGCAGTACTCTAGTATTTTCCCTTTTAAAACCTTAAATGGTTTATAGGAGGAACTATTATTATTTTACAGAGAAAGAAATAGAGGCATGGAAAGTTTTTGCAACTTAACCAAGATTACACATTTAATGAGTCATGAAGCCAGACTGACTCCAGTATTATTCTCAATAAGCTAAACTTTCATAACTTTGGGTTACTCAAGAAAATTGGTATTAGTCATATATGGTCAGATCAGTAAGTATTGCTGACATGAATATAGGGAATGTGAGTATGACAAATATATCTTGTGTTTTGTGTTACAACACAGAAAGTCAACTGGTATATTCGGGTAACAAGAATTAATTATTAAGTAGGTAATTGTACTTTTCTGAAAGAGTTTTTAAATATTTTATTTTTATATTATATATGTATATAAATTGTGTTACAATTTTTTTCTTCTATTCATCGGGAAAAGCTAGTTCTTTATATTTAAAAATACATACCTGTTCTAGAATGCTTGATAATTTACCTACTTTTTTTTTTAACAAATATTTTTTAAACCTCTAAGGAAAAGCTGGATTGTCTGACCACTATGCTCTACGCCTGAAACTACTACAAAATAATATTGAATATAAACTGTAATTGGAAAATATAAAAACAGAAAAGCTAGACTAGTCGAAATGACTATTTTAATCATGGTTTAGTGTCATGTCTTGTTAGCTTACCTTGGTGACAGTCTTGAATATCTTTCCTAGAAAATTATGAATATGATGGTATGGAAAGAAAAGTTCATCAAGATTTTTCCCTTGATAGTTTGCCTGCATGGTGGTACAGTGTATCATTTCAAGTTACCATAGAATATGGGTCAGAAAACATATTTTTAAGATGCAAACTTTTGTAGTACTGACTTACCGTATTTGCCGGCGTATAAGACGATTTTTTGGCCCTGAAAATACCGTATTTGCCGGCGTATAAGACGACTGGGCATATAAGACGACCCCCTAACATTTCCACTCAAAATACAGAGTTTGTTATATACTCGCCGTATAAGACTACCCCCCACTTGGAGGCATATTTTTCAGGGCCAAAAAATCGTCTTATACGCCGGCAAATACAGTATTCTTTTTTGGGGGGGGGGGTTACTCTGTCATTTTCTGTCTGGCTACTTTTAAATATTTTTTTTGCTCTTTTCTTGGTCAGTGTGGTATTACCAAATATTAGTGGGGGAATAACACAAAATCTTTATATTTAGCTTTTCTTAAAATATAGATTTAAATGTTTAAAATACACATTTTAATTTTGATACATTTTGGATATAGGGTGTTTTTTAAAATACAGTTCCTATTTTAGAATAGGAAATCATTTATCAAAAAGTGCATAGAGCCCAAAGGCAGAGATCTGTTTGTATGTTGTTGTTGTTTTGACAACTATTAAACATTTCTGTACATACCCAATAAAACCTGTAATGTGCACGGGGAAAAAAAGAAAAGTTGCACACATTGTTCAAAGAACTCCTGTGTATCTCATATTCAGTTATGATAGATAAAATGTTTTTTAGAATTGCAGGATAAACAAGGAAATGGCTTCTGTTCTAAAATTTACAGGTTGTCCTATTCTTTGCTCCAGTCTTATTTCTGCACTGTAGGGCTTAACTCTACCAGGATTTCTAAATCAGGGTTTCTTAACCTTGATACGGCTTACATTTTAGGCCAGATAATTTGTTGTGCACTGTATTGTGTTTATCAGAATCCCTGCCTGTACCCAATATATTTTAGTAGCAATCCACTCTACTCAATACTTCTCCACCATGATTGTGATAGCCAAAAATGTCTCTAGACATTCCCAAATGTTTCAAATAAAATTGCTTCTAGTTGGAAGCCACTGCTGTAAATGTTTTAAAATGCAAATATACTCATATCCTACCTCCTTTTTCCTGATGACTTTGAATAGATTCAGCCCTATAATGTGACTCACAAAAATGGCTTTTTCCTACTTATCCTGTCTTTCCTAACCTGGACTTTGCTCTAGTTTTGTACACCTCTTCACAGCCCTTAGAATCAGCCAAACTCTCTTTTTTTATCCCTTTGTCTCTGCACATGTCTTATTTTTCTCTGCAGTGTCTCTTTTTTGTCTATTCATCCTTTAAAACTTAAATGTCACTAGGTAGAATTAAGTGCCTACTGCTAGTTATTTCTAGTATAGCTTTTTTTTTTAATGTTTTTGTTGATTTCAGAGTGGAAGGGAGGAGAGATAGAAACATCAATGATGACAGAATCATTGATCCACTGCCTCCTGCACAGCCCACACTAGGGATCGAGCCCACAACTCAGGCATGTGCCCTTGACCAGAATCGAATGTGGGACCCTTCAGTCTGCAGGCCAGGGCTCTAGTATAGCTTTTATTACATAGTTGTAGCTATTTATTTACCTTTGACTCTTGTAATATTATACTTTTAAGCCCTGGAGGATAGGAATTATATTTTATTGCTCTTTATCGACCCAATTCCTCAGCATCCTATATAATAAAAACCCAGTGACCATAACAGAACGTCTGCTCGACAAGTCACTGTCAGGTGCACTGACTGACCACTTCTAGGTCCCTCCCCCGGCAGGCTCCAATTGCTGGATGGTGAACAGGGAACCGGGGTTGGGTTGGTGGCAGTGGTGGTGGGGGGGAGGACACGCGCGGGACTGGCGAGTGAGCAGAACAGCCAACCTCTTGGTCCTTCCCCCTGGCCCACAGGCTCCAATTGCCAGATGGCAAATAGAGAACCAGGGTGGGTGGCAGGGTATGCCGGGGTGATGACGCTGGTGAGTGGGCGGGAGCAGCCAGCCCCTCAGTCCCTCCCGCTGGCCCTTAGAATCCTATCACCTGATGGCAACCGGAACCTGGGTGGGTGGTGGCATGGGGCGAGGCCGGCAGCTGGGGAAGATGGCCCTGATCACAGGGACTATACCTGTGTGTGATTTTGTGCACCAGGCCTCTAGTTACCGTATTTGCCGGCGTATAAGACGATTTTTTGGCCCTGAAAAATACGTATTTGCCGGCGTATAAGACGACTGGGCGTATAAGATGACCCCCTAACATTTCCACTCAAAATACAGAGTTTGTTATATACTCGCCGTATAAGACTACCCCCCACTTGGAGGCATATTTTTCAGGGCCAAAAAATCGTCTTATACGCCGGCAAATAACGGTAGTAAATATTAAATAGACAATAGTTAAGTCATGTAATTGATTAACTGGGGTGAAACAAGGAAAGTTCAGAAGTGGGTGAGGGTAAAAAAAATAGAATAGGTGGTTGGAAGAAGAGAGAGAAATAAGTGATGCAAGGGTAGCTTTAAGGAAAAAAAATCCAGAAACTGGTATTTAGAAAATGAAGGTTTATTAGTGAGCTAAGGTATCCAATTGATTACACTTGGAATATTAGAACCTATGCTTGTATAATTTAAGAAGCAACTTTTGGGCTTATCTCAGTGCTTGTTTATTTTAAAATATATTATTTAAAAATTTTTAATTATTGATTTAGTTTTTTCAGAGGGCAGGTGAGAGAGAGAGATATTTGTTGTTCCACTGATTCATGCATTCATTGGTTGATGTTGTATGTGCCTTCCAGGGTTTGAGTCTGCAATCTTGGTATATGGGGATGACGCTTTAACAACTGAGCTATCTGGCCAAGGTTTATCTTGTTTTATTTTATTGTCTGTTTATAAATCCAGACTACTTTGTACCTACTAGTCTGTGATGTAAATTGTAAAAATTTAACAAACTTAATTGAGGTGGTAACTAAAACTTAGTTTATTGCCCTGGTTATTTTGTCTCTGATCTTATGCATTTATATAGCATCCTTTTGCCTTCTCTGAAATCTTTATGCATTAGTCTTGTACCAGCTGTGTCTATTTATAGGCATACCTTGGAGATATACCACTGCAATAAAGTGGCTGTTGCAATAAAGCAAGTCATAATCTTTTGCTGGAAGAAGGTCTGTCCAATTTGTAAATAATTGCAATATCTGAAACACAGTAAAGCAAACCACAATAAAATGAGGTATGCCTGTATTGACTTATATAAAGGAACATTTTGTCTCAGAATCTGAACTCTAGAAACAATAAGACTTGATATATTCTTTCTTTCAAGTTTATATCTTGCCACATAGATACTTAAATTTGAGAGGAAATATTCATTTCTTTGAGAAAGCTTAAATCTTGTTGGGAAACTGATTAAATTTTTTCTAAAATGAAATTTTGTTTTTGGGAACCTTAGATTTCTTTTACAAAATCAGCTCTTGCTTTTAGTTACATCTCCTCTGGTCTATTCTTATTGCAGTTAAGAGATTAAACTGCAATTATTTCAAAGCTGTTTTATAATATCATACCCATTTCTTTCTTCCTAAAAACCTTCAGCTTATTTTTCTTGGGAAATAGTCCAAAATTTTTTACTGCACTTTAGAAAGTACTCTATAGTGCGCCCTCTAAAATGAAATTTTGTTTTTGGGGACCTTTGATTTCTTTTGCACAAACAGCTTTTGATTTTAGTCACATGCCTTCTGGTTTATTCTTACTGCAGTTAAGAGATTAAACTGCAATTACTTCAAAACTATCCTATAATATCACTAGAGGCCCAATGCACAAAATTCGTACAAGGGGCTCAGCCCTCACAGCCCTGGCTGCCTCATCCCTTGCAGCCCCAGCTTTGTCCGGAAGGTTGTCTGGATGGTCGTTCTGCTGTTAGGTCTAATTAGCATGTTAGCACTTTATTATATAAAATATGCACTTCTTTCTTCCTAAAAGCCTTCAATTTATTTTCCTTGGGAAATAGTCCAAAATTTCTGACAATGCATACTCTAGTATGTCCTCTATCTTTTCAGGCTTTTTTATTAATTTTAGAGAGAGATGAACAGACACCAGTTTTTTATCTTTCTTATTTATGCATCTATTGCTTGATTTTTTTTTTTTATGTGCCCTGACTGGGGATTGCATGTGCAACTTGGCATATCCAGATGATTCTGTGATCAACTGAGAATCCTAACCCTCTGTCCTCTGTATGCTAACCATAGTACACATAGATTTTAATACTATATTCTTTCTAGCCTCAGAGCATTGCACATGTTCTTTCCTTGACCTAGAATATGCTTCCATCTTTTGCTGTTCATTTTCCAGTCAAAAATAGCTGAACTTTTTCAGTTTAAATGTTATGTTTCAGAGAAATCTACTCTGATTCTCAGATAAAATCCCCCCCCCCCCCCGCCAAAAGTTAGTACCCTGTGCTATATATTTCAGAATTTCCCAATACCTTTTGTTTGATGTCACTTAATATTGTAAGTCCTTGTTTCGTGTCTGTCTTCCCTGCTAGACTGCGATCTCTCAAGAGGTAAGTGCTTTGTCTTTTGCTTTTCTTTATTATATCCCTTAGCCCATACTTGGCCAAAATAGGTGCTCCATAAAATGTTTGTTGACTGAGAAATGAATGATTAAAATATTTTAAATAGCTCTGACAGGTGTGGCTCAGTTGGTTGAGCATAGTCCCATGCACTGAAAGGTTGCCAGTTGAACTCCCTGGCTCATGCCCAGGTTGCTGGTTCAGTCCCTGGTTTGGGTGCATATGGGAGGCAACTGGCTGATGTTTCTTTTTCACATCATTCTCTTTCTCCTTTTCTGTTCCTCTCTCTCTAAAATTAATAAAAACTTAAAGATATGTTTGGCATAAAACAATAGCTTTTATTTTTATTTAATACCAGAGGCCCAGTGCACAAATTTGTGCATCAGTGGGGTCCCTCCGCCTGGTCTGCGGGATCAGGCTGAAATTGACTCTACGACATCCCCCGAGGGGTCCCAGATTGTGAGAGGGTACAGGCCAGGCCGAGGGACCCCACTGGTGCACAATCAGGGTCAGGGAGGGACATGGGAGATTGGCCAGTTGGGGAGAACTCCAGGGCGTGTCCAGCCTGTCTCAGTCCTGATCGGCTGGACCCCAGCAGCAAGCACATGTACCTATCTTAGCATCTACCCCCTTGTGGTCAGGGTTAGTACATGACATAGCGAGTGGTTGAGCAGCTTTAGCATATTATTAGCATATTACGCTTTGATTGGTTGAATGGATGACCTGACACTTAAGCATATTAGGCTTTTATTATATAGGATTTTTATTGATTTCAGAGAAGAAGAGAGAAACATCAATGATGAGAGAGAATCATTGATCAGCTACCTCCTAAATGCCCCCTACTGGGGATTGAGCCTGCAACGCAGGCATGTAACCTGACCAGAATCAAACCCTGACTTCCAGAGTCATATGTCAATGCTCAACCATTGAGCTATGCCAATCAGGCAAACTATCACTTTTAAAAATAATTTTTTAAAAAGAACTATAAAATATTTAAAACTTAAAATGTTATATTATCTTCTATTTGAAGCAGCATCAGACTAGTTTCCAGGGAAGAAAAAAGGAAACAGAATAATACGAACCGAGTAATTATACAATTCTAATAAGTTACAATCCTAGTAATTGTAACGTTTGTTTTGTTTTTAGTGCTTGTTATGTACTTTGTTAATGATGTTTTTGGTTTAATTTTTAGAATCATTGCTTCCTATTACCGTATTTTTCGGACCATAATACGCACTTTTTCTTCACCAAATAGTGGGAGGAAAAGTGCCTGCATCTTATGGTCCGAGTTGCAGAGCGGCAATATTATTCTGTTATACTTTATTAAATATTTTATTACACTATTTGGTTCAGAATATTTTTTTTCCTATTTTTCTCCTCTAAAAACCAGGTGCGTCTTATGGTGCGAAAAATATGGTATTTTATTTCAGTTAGTATTTGTGTTCTTTTTTTCAGACAAACGTATCTTTCAAACAAGAGGTACAGCTAACTATCAAAATTGACTGCAAAGATTGGGAAGATAGCTACTGTCATAGTAATTATGTTAGTTTAAGTAGCAAAATGAGAGATGCTTTCATGGGCATAATGTTGCCCAGGTGACTATTTATTTTCCTTTACTCATCCATTCTTTTTTCTTTCCTCCTTTTTTGTGGGGGGGCAGGCAAAAAGTTGATTACAGAATTATCAGGATTATCCTTTTAATGTTGCAACCTCCTCCTACTTTAAAGTTGGGACTTTTGTATATTATAGTTATAAATTTTTCTTTTTCCTATGTTGGTCATTTGTTAGCTATTGGTGTAGGATGATATAGAGATCAGATGGTACTGTAGAAATAAACAGTCTGCGTTGAATTATTTCCCAGATTATCTCTGGCTAGTAACTTCAGAAAAATTGTGGCAAGCTTATCAGTTGGCTCTAGTGAATTAAACATTAAAAGTTTCTCCTATACAATTCCTTTCCAAATTAAATTGAACCTAAACTATCTTTGATGTATTAGAAACAAAACTTATAAATAAAATTGTTAGCCCTTTATATTTTGCTAGAGGCCTGGTGCACGAATTCGTGCACAGGTGGGGTCCTGCTGGCATGGCGCACAACAATCAGGGTGGGGGGCTGATTGAGGGGGCCTGCCTGGAAGGAAGGGCTGAAGGCAGTTGATGGGCTGGCTCAGCCCCCTGGTGGAACTCTCAGTTGAGGGGGCAATTTGCATATTGGCCTTTTATTTATATAGGATGGTTTTTTAATCAAACCAGATGTGAATTCTTTGTAACATATTCAGTCCATTGTCAAATAGGCAATGGTTATGCTCTGTGGTATAGTACAGTTAGTATAATATACTTAATTTTTAGTTTCCTTTTTATGGTTAAATAAAGTTAAATTACTTACATCTTTATCTGTGGACCTATTTTTCTCAATTTTTGAATACAAATTAATCTCTTTAGACAATTTAGATTTTTCATATTGCTTTTATGAGTTCCATGCAGTAGATTGAACAATACTTTAATTAAAAAATCAGGCAGAATGAACATAAGCTCAGTGGAGAAAACGTGTAAAACAAGAACAGCTCAAATATCAGTCAGTCTCGCTGATTATCTGTTATTGGCACTTTGGCTTGCTTTCTTTCAGTTGTTCTTTCTTAATAGTTGTCTTCTTGGCAGCATAGTAAGATTGTGGTCTTTGGAATCAGACTCTGAATTCAAACCTGGGCTTCATCTCTGGGAAAGTTAAATTTTGTCCTTCTGTTTCCTTATTGGAGACTAGAGGCCCAGTGCATGGAATTCGTGTTCTATAGTCCTTTTTCTCCCCACACTGTGTATTGTGTTTTGAAGTTTATCCACATTGTTAATTGCTACAAATAAGCCTTTTTCTTCCATCAGATTCTTCAGGTCTTTCTAATAAGAGACTCTTTCTAGCTGTCAGCCCTGGTGACTTTTCTCTTCTTCATAGCCATTTGACTTTCAGCTTTATCATAACTTCTCTTTCAGTGAATTATGTAGCAATTTCTTTACGCCCACAATCATATCTCCTTTTCATTAGAGTTTTTTTGTGTGTGTGTGTGTGTGTGTGTGTGTGTGTGTGTGTGTGGTTCTTTTTAAAAATATATATTGTTTCTTTAATTGATTTTTTTATTTTTAATGTGGAGGAAGGGAGAGGAATAGAGAGTTAGAAACTTTGATGAGAGAGAACAGTGATCAGCTGCAACCGAGGTACTCCATGCCCTTGATCAGAATAGAACTTGTGACCTTTCAGTCCACAGGTCAGTGCTCTATTCACTGAGCCAAACCAGTTAGAGCTGTGGTTCTTTAAAATGAATAAAATTCTATGCCTTATCAAATACTTCATACCACACAGTATATTTGTCTGATAGGAATTCTGGAATCACCATATAGTGTGTGTGTGTGTTTATATGTATATACACACACAACTTTTGGTACTTGGAATGACTTGAAAGGTCATTTTTATTTAGTTAGAAGTTGCCCTCTTAGTTCCTGATCATGGATGTAGCATTATTTTGTGGGGAGAACTATATTACACCCATTATATGTGTGGGTTCTGAATCCATGAATTTAACCAATCATGGATCAAAAATCCATATTTGAGAAAAAATGTTACATGTTGCTAACGTATCCTGTGTAGTTAAACCTATGATGGTTGTATCTATACTGAACATGTTCTGAACATGATCAGACCTTTTTTTTTGTCATTATTTACTAAACAGTACAATATTTACATAACATTTACACTGTATTAGGTATTATAAGTAATATAGAGGCAACTTAAAGTATACATGCAAATGCTATACTACTTTATATAAGGGACTTGAGTATCCATAGGGAGTGTTCTGGAAGCAATAGCTCATCTAAAATGTAGATTAGCCGAAACCGGTTTGGCTCAGTGGATAGGCAGGGGTGGGCAAAATTTTTGACTCGAGGGCCACAATGGGTTCTTAAACTAGACCGGAGGGCCGGAACAAATGCAACCTGACCATGCTGGCACTCTCATCTTGGGTTGCTGGTGAAGGTGCGGAGGGGAAAGCAAGAGAACACTCTGCTCTTCTGGCTCCACAGGCTGGATAGAACAGCTGAATGGGCCGATCCGGCCCGCGGGGTCATAGTTTGCCCACGGTTGGGATAGAGCATCGGCTTGCGGACTCAAGGGTCCCGGGTTCGATTCCGGTCAAGGGCATGTGCCCAGTAGGGGGTGTGCAAGAGGCAGCTGATCGATGTTTCTAACTCTATCCCTCTCTCTTCCTCTCTGTAAAAAACCAATAAAATATATTTTAAAAAAATAAAGTGTAGATTAGTTTGAAATTTATTTTTATGTGGTCTTGCTTTATAAAAGTTTACTAAAGTTTTTTTTTTATGTAGTTTACTAAAGCTTTAGTTTTATGGGTTCCCAAACTCTTGTTTCATAGTTATGAGATTAGCCATTGTATTAATCTCACATTTAGAAAACATTTATTAACACACACAATGGAGATGAAAAAGAAACCTAAGTACTGATTATTCAGAATTTATTTTTTGAGAGAAGAGCCAAGATGGCGGCCTAGGTACTCTCCTAAGCTGCTGCCTCATCAGCAATTTTAAAACAAACAACTAAAATCAAAAAGGCCTTCACCAAAACCTCAGGAAAGCTGGCGGAGTGGAATAGCTACAACTAGAAAAAAGGAAAGAGGCTTACAGATCTGATTGGGAGCCTCAAAGTGCTGAGGTAGGGAGATGCTCGTTCACGCCAAGAGGAAGTGCAGCTGCCCAATGCCTGCCTGGCAGCGGGAGGGGAGGAATTCCCGATTGCACTGAACCCTTTCCGACTGTACTGAACCCCAACCCTGGCCGAAACCCTGTGGTACCAGGCTCATACAGGTGTAGTCTGTACTGTAGAGAAAGGCACCCAGAGACTCAGAGACTGGGAGACCAGGGACCCGGGAGCAGCAGCCGGCAGGGTCTACAGTTGCGTGCAAGTGAGTATGCGCAGAGGTCTGACCACGGAGGCTGCCGCCTCCTCCCCGTAGCAGAAGGAGTCAGAAGCTCCAGACTACAGAGACCAGCCCAAGTCCTGGCGAGCCCCTGGGGCACCCACGCTCTTGCACGGGGAACCTGGGACGGTCAGGTGGAAACCCAGGGAAGCCACGAAGGCAGAGGTCAGGTGGAAACTTAGGCAAGTCCACAAGGGCAGGGCGGAAGCCAGGACTGTCAATTCAGCCCTGAGACTCTGCCCTATCCAAGCTCAGCAGAGGCTTCTGCAGTTTTTAAGTCTGATCCTATAAGACTGTCTCCAATACAGAAGTTATCCCAGAGTAAACACAGCTGATACCCACATCCAATTGGCCTGAAGGTCAATACTCAACAATAAAGACTTAGCTACAACAAGACTGTGCATGCAGTCCACAAAGGGGAGCACCAAGAGTGTCTACCTCAGGTAACTGAGGAGGCTGACCCACTGGGCCATATAGGACACCAAACACACAAAGCCATCCTACCAACTCTGAAAAACAGCGAAAATGCCGAGACAAGGAAATAGATCTCAAACGAAAGAGATGGAGGATATAGAGTTCAGAACTACGGTTCTAAGGTTATGCAAGAATATCCTAGAAAAGCTCGATAAACTTCATGAGACTCAACTAAAAAGTATACATAAACTGACTAAATTGGAAAATATGCAGAGATCCAACAGCAGAATGGAAGAACACAAGAATCGGGTCAAAGAGCCAAAAGACACTCCTCTGGAGAAGCAAGAAGAAAAGAGAATCCAGAAAGTTGAAGATAGTGTAAGGAGCCTCTGGGACAACTTCAAGCACACCAACATCAGAATTATTGGGGTGCCAGAAGAAGAGGGAGTGCAAAATACTAAAAACATATTTGAAGAAATTATATCAGCAAACTTCCCTCACCTGGTGAAATAGACTTACAAGTACAGGAAGTCTACAGAACCCCAAATAAGAGGAATCCAAAGAAAAATACTTTGAGACATATCATCATCAATATGCCAAGGGTAAAAGACAAAAAGAAGATCTTATAAGCAGCAAGAGAAAAGCAGTTGGTTACCTATAAGGGATCACCCATACGACTATCAGCTGATTTCTCAACAGAAACCATGCAGACCAGATGGGAGTGGCAACAAATATTCAAAGTGATTAATAGCAAGAACCTGCAACTAAGATTACTGTATCCAGCAAAGTTATTCAGAATTGAAGGGCAGATAAAGAGCTTCACAGATAAGAAAAAGTTAAAAGAGTTCATCACCAGCAAACCAGGATTATGTGAAATGCTGAAAGGTATTACTTAAGAAGAGGAAGATCAAGTGAATTAAAAATCTGAGGAACAGAATAAACTGGTGAATATTATAGAATCAGGGGCAAATAAAGGGAGTGGATTGATAATTATCAGGGTGAAAGGGGTATGGGGGTGCAGAAAGAGACTGGATTAAAATAACCTATGGATGAGGACAATGGGGGCGGGGTAAGGGCAGAGGGTGGGGTGGGAATCGGGTGGAAGGGAGCTATGGGGGGAGAAAAAGAATCTATTGTAATAATTGAGCAATAAAGATTTATTTTTAAAAAAAGAATTTATCTTTTGTACTTTAACTTAGGAATTGTTTATGTGGTTATTGTTTATAAGATAGCTACTTTTGCATTTTATTTTCAGAAACTTTGGGAGCTTTTCAGGTCTTTTCTTTAAGTAGAATTACAAAATAAAATAAGTTAAAATGTAGTACAAAAATGAATTTAATAAAAATTAATCAAAATACTCTTGATAAAGTACTCTGGTGTTATTTTTGACCTGAGTATCCCTTTTTCTGTATCAGAAAAGAACCCACATTGTACTGAAATACCTTCCGAGTTACATATTTTATCTTCTCTGCTTCCTGTTCTAGTAATCAGAAAAGAGCCCATGTTGTTCTAAAATACCTTCTGAGTTACATATTTTAGCTTCTCTGCCTCCTATTTAATTCTGGTACGGGCACAAAAATTAGTTTTCAGGTTTTAGGATTTGACAGCCACACGCTTCTTGTACTGACTATACTTTCTCCAGCGCTTTGACTTCATAAGCTCATTTAAGTTAATAGGCACTAGCTCTGGGACCCTTCAGTTCTGATTGTTAAGGGGGAACTGCTTTCCTACACTGTAGTAGACATTGTATAGCATATCATATTCTTAACAGTTAAAAAAAACTTTTAAAAACCTCTGTATTTTTGTTAATTCAGAGTAATTTAAATATTTAACTCATCTTTTTAAACAATGAGGTTAATTTTGATCTTAGATAAATTATTGCAATCACACCATGTGTCATTGTCCATTTTCCAAAGTGCTTAACAGCAGAAGAAGAAAATTTGGAACAGGGGAGTTATGGTATTTCTGCTTGATGTTCATTTTTACTTGCAGAGACTATTATGTATTTTTCTAATGACCTAAAAAATCTAGTAACCGTGGTTATTGCAGATGCTCTTTTCTGGCAGCTATTCATTTACCCTCCATGAAACTTAGTTCAAATGGTACAGATTTCTATAGTGGGAAAAACTATAGTAACTTTATGTTTACCTTTTTCTAAAATCCTCTGCGTTAAAAACTTGGTCCCAGCTATAGGAAGAAAGCATCATGTTCCTGGATAGAAAGGTGTCGATTGTTTTTAAGTGAATGATATCAAAGTTATATTTCAACATATTGATTTATTTTCAGTTACATTTATTGTTAAAAGTATTACAGATGTCCCATCTTTTCCCCCATTGACCCTACCAGCCCCCACCTAGGCCTTCACCACGGGTTATAAACATATACAACAAATTGATGTCTTAAAAACTTTTTAATCATCCTCAAATTAGATAATAAATAATCAAAATGGGCACATAATAAAGTAAAATAGCCAGATAAATATTAATACATCATTAGGTATAAAGTTAAAATTTTGGTACTGGCATGTAAATAGACATTATCAGTGACCTGGTACAGAAATATGTATATAAGACAATCAAAACTTAATGGACTGAAGAAGGATTATATTAAAGGAAAAGGCTGGGATAGTTAGTTAATCATTGGGGGGAAGAAAACCTTCCCTCCAAATCTTCACTCACTTCATATTACATATTGAACCTCCAGCAATATTAAGGAAATTTAAGGCATCAAAAATTTTAAAATGTGAAAATGGATATTTATTGTACTGTTGGCTGGAAGGAGGACTTTTCATTTTAAAACAGCAGAAGAAATACAAAAGGAAGAATATTGTTAGAATTGACTAAACATTTTAAAATTGTGAGATGTCAAGAACAGCATAATATTGAAAGCAAAGTATATTAAGGAAAATGTTCCTAGAAATGTAACTGGAGAAATTAAAGTTGAGAACTTGTTTCTAGTCAATCATAATGTCAAATTTGAACACCAGTATATTAAACTTAATGCCTTGTTCTTATTTCGTTTGGAATATAGCATAGCTCTTAAAATGCTATTTATGAAGGAAACCTTTGCAATTTCTAAAATTGATTGCTCTAGGTGGTAAAATTATGGATTTTTGTTTTCTATATTGAGTATGCATTAGTATTATGATTAGAGAAATAAATCAATTCTTGAAAAATAACATGTTTGAACTAGGAAAACGTGACTTGTGGGGCAATTTGACTTATCATCCTAGCATCTTGAGAAGTAATCCTATCTATATAAAAGCCTAAGTGACCAAACAGGCTAAGTGGAGCGACCAGGCCGGCAGGTGGTTAGTGAGGAGTGACCAAATGACCGAGCAGCAGGCTGCATGGGCAACTAGGCCAGCAAGGGGTGCAGTTGTGGGTGAGCACGCTGGCAGGCAGAAGCAGGGGTGATCAGAAGGGCAGGTAGGGGTGACCAGGCTGGCAGGGCGGGGAATGAGAGGTGATCAGACCAGCAGGCAGAGGCGGTTAGGACCCAGTGGTCCAAGATTGTGAGTCGGACATCCCCCAAGGTGTCATGGATTGGAGAGGGTGCAGGCTGGGCTGAGGGGAATTTCGTGCACTGGGCCTCTAATATATATATTAATATATATTAATAATATATATTAATTATATATATATATATATATATATATATATATATATATATATATATATATATATATATTAGAGTGACCAGAATACCAGAATGACTGGAATGACCAGTTGCTTTGACGCACACTGTGGCCCTGGTTGCCCCCTACCCCCTGGCCAGCCTGGCCCTGATCAGCCCTAATTGGGGAGGGCCAGCTGAACCCCACTCATGCACAAATTCATACACTGGGCCTCTAGTATAAAAGAAAAGACTAATATGCAAATCGGTAAAACGTCTGGTCACTATGATGTATACCAGCTGTCGGCAAACTACGGCCCCACGGGCTGGATCCGGCCCATTCGGCTATTCTATCCGGCCCTCGGAGTTGAAAGAGCAGAGGGTTCTCTTGCTCTCCCCTCCACTCCTTCACCAGCAGCCCAAGATGAGAGTGCCAGCATGGTCAAGTTGCTTTTGTTCCAGCCCTCCGGTCCATTTTAAGAACCCATTGTGGCCCTCGAGTCAAAAAGTTTGCCCACCCTTGATGTATACTGTCCACCAGGGGGCAGACTCTTGGTGCAGGAGCTGCCCCCTGGTCATCAGTGTGCTCCCACCACTCAGCCAGAAGCTGGGTTCATGACTGGCGAGTATAGCGGCGATGATGACAGCGCTAAGGATGTCTGACTGCCAGCTCAGGCCCCGGGTGAGTGGGCCTGAACTGGCAGTCTGACATCCCGAGAAGGTGCAGGCTGGGCTGAGGGACATGCATGTGTCGTGTGTCCCAACCACCACACCCCACTGCGCGCGCCCCCCTCCCCCCAAGTGCACGAATTTTGTACACCTGGCCTATAGTAGATAAGAAGAACCACTGGTTATATGTGTGTACACAGTTATATCTAACATGAAGAGATCATGGACCTTTTATCTCTAGTAATTCTGTAGACTTTTGAAAATAGACTTGGCTTCAAAGTTCTGAATGATTTGCTAGAAATTGCACTTGTTATTTTGTTCCTTTTCTCCAGACTTTAAAGAGATTGATACTTGAAATTGATAACAGTGATTTCTGGAATGTTTATTTCATTTACTGGTCTATTTACTCAGAAAACTGAATAAATATGTTATATTTCCTTCCAAATTAAATCCAGTTAGTAGGGTATTGGAAATGAAGGAGTATTTAGAAATATTTTCCATTTGGAACCTGTATGATAAAGAAATCTTCCATATTTGTTTTATTCCTAAACCTAATTGTTTTATTAACATGTAATTTTTTCATTAAATTCACCAAATATATATTGACCATCTATTAAGTGCCAGTCACCACAGTTCTTAGGCTAATCAAAGAGCAAAACAGACAGAAATCCTGCCCACATAGAGCTTATTATTTTTTTTATTTTTTTTATTTTTTTTTAAATTTTACTTTATTAAGGTATTTTCTGTGTACATAGTTTACCATTGCCCCCCCCCACCTCCCATTTATGCCCTCCCTCCCCAGAGTTCTGTGTTCATAGGTTGTACTTATGTTCATGCATAACAGTCCCCACATAGAGCTTATTATAGTGTAGTAGGAGATATAGGAAAAAACTAATGAACATAATAAGCATATTAATGTAAAGCTACAGGTGATAAGTGCTGAACAAAAGAACATAAAGGAGGATTAAGAGTTGTGGGTGGTGGTGGTGGTGGTGGTAGGGAATCGTTGCAGTTTTCAATGTGCTGATTGGGTTAGGCCTTGTTGACAGAAATATAAAGAACTACTTGAAGTGGGAAGTCAAGGAATTAGCCATATGTGGCAGAGAGTATCCTAGTCACATGGAATAGCCAGTGCAAACATCCCAAATTAGGAGCATACCTGATGTGTTGGAAGAATGGGAAAGATTGGAGTAGCTAAAGCAGACCAAATAAGGGGCAGGGGGAATAGTAGTAGGTGAGGGCAGAGAGGTGATGGGATACAAGATTATGCAGGGAATTGGTAAACTGGTGTATAAGGAATTTGGTGTTATTCTGAATCAAATGAAGAATGGTATATTTTTGAGCAGAGAAGTCAATGATGCAAGGCAATCAGTTATATTCACTACATTCTTCCTAGAGGAGGTGACATTTTAACTGGCCCTGGATATGAAATACTTTTCCAAGTAAAGATAGAGATTTGTTTTGGCAGGCTTAATTTAAGAATATTTCTCACCACTGTACTTATGGAAATAAATGTGCTTTTAAAACCGAAGTCATATATGCTCCTTGATTTAAGGTTAAACTATTGTAATGTCATAGAATGAACTTACTTCTTCGTGACCTCTTATATCTGTTTAACCATGCTCATTTAGAAAATTGATGTTCTAGTTTAATAAATTTAAGGAGTTCCTATAATCCAAGAGATATTTCTTCTTTTACTCAAATCCAGTAGGTCTACTAACAGTTTCTTTAGAAAGTGAATAACTGCCATTTGCATTTCTGCTATAAAACTATAAATTAAATTGAACTAACTTGGGTATCTTACTATTAACTAAAATTCATTTACATACATTTTTATTTAAAAGGCTCTACACTCAGTTGTAAGAAATATGAGTATGACAGAATTTCTGTCTTTAAGGCACTTAAGATCTGGTAAGGGAAACAAACATTATGCAAATTGAGTAGTAAATTAAAATATGAATTTACTAAGTAGTAGTCCTATAACATTGTTCTCTACATTTTTAGAAATTATTCAATCTGGTCAGACTTTCAAATTTAACCTCTTCAAATTGAACTTTAACTATTGAATCATACTTGTATTTTTTTTTAACTCACTGTATCAAGTTTGAGTTGCCAACTTATTACCTGAAAATTCTACATACTGGTGTCTCTATAGGCCATATCTTTCTCCCTTAGGATCCAGCAATAGTGTAGATAGTCAGTAATTAATTGGTAGTGAAGCGTAACAGGCTAATGTGGAATATAATTCTAACTACAAATATATTAATGTTTTATTTCTGGAAAGTTTTACTTGAGAAGTTGACTGTAAAGTAACTTTGAGAGGATATCTTTTTTTTTTCCAGTTGACTCTCAGTGAAAATGAACTTTAGGTAAAAATTTAGTAAAAACTGGCCGAAACTGGTTTGGCTCAGTGGTAGAGCGTTGGTCTGCAGACTGAAAGGTCCCAGGTTCGATTCCGGTCAAGGGCATGTACCTTGGCTGCGGGCACATCCCCGGTTGGGGGGTGTGAAGCTGGTCGATGCTTTTCTCTCATCAACGTTTCTGGCTCTCTATCTCCTTTCTTCTCTGTAAAATATTAATAAAATATACTTTTAAAAAAATTTAGTAAAAACTGTTTAAGAGAGCAGTAAAAAAAATTTTCTCTTTACCTGAGGGAAGTATTTTTGCTCAGTAAATATTTTATCAACTCTTACTTTCCAAATGATCTTTACAAAATATTCAGTTATGAAATTTCAACACATAATTAAGTGCTTGATCATTAAAATAATAGTTTTGATGTTATAATTACCATCAACAATCATTTTTTTATACCTGAACAATGTTAAATATTTTAATAAAATTTGGCATTTTTAGAATTTTGTTAAATTTTGGAGGGAGGGAATTAAACTATGTTTTGTAACGCTGTCAGTGTTTATAATATATGTCATCATTTATTTTCTTACAGAAATGTCATTGATTCTTAGTGTTTGGATAAGATTATTTGCATTATAGTTTGGCAAGACGGTTGATGTCTGTGTTTTTATGTGATGCCTGTTCTAAATCAGTTTGGAACCAAAGCACTGGAGGACATCTTTTACCAGGCCATTTGTGTATGGAAAGATGTGTCAGGCCTTATTAGAACTTATTGAATCACTGTATAACCAACTTAAGCCTAAATATACTAATTCATAGCTGTTAAAGCTTGTGTTAGATATTCATTGAGGTTGAAATAGATTATTGTATAGAATTTATATGTTAACAGCAGGAGAGATAATCTATCTTATCTTATATAATAAAAGCCTAACATGTTAAGTGTCTGACCATTCGACTGTTTGACCAGTCACTGTCACTGTGACGTGGACTGATCACCAGGGGGAGATGCTGCTGGGGTCCAGCCAATCAGGACTGGGCCAAATAGGCCGGACATGCCCTGGAGCCCTCCTGTGGTCCCTCCCTGGTCCCAGTCATGCATCAGTGGGGTCCCTTGGCCTGACCTGTGCCTTCTTAATCCGGGAACCATTGGGGAATGTCCACAGGCCTGATTGAGGGACCCTACGGTGCACAAATCTATGCACTGGGCCTCTAGTTACAAGTTAAAATGATTGATACAGTAAAAACATAAGGGCAATTAATTATTTCTTGAAATATTATTGTAAAATATTCTTCTTTAAATCTCACCAGTCCCCAAGATTTTTTTCTTTCAAATCTACAAATAGTTTAAATATACAAACATTTATTGTATTGTGGATTAAAAAAATAGTGGTATCATGTACACTATAACTGAGATATTTGTGCCTTGCCAATAATTGCTAGGCTCTAAATCTAGTTTAAATAGCAATTTTATATGTATTTAAATTATCTTTGGGACTAAATTCAAGTGAGAAACTATAGTGCTTACTAGATGTCACAGTTAAAAATAACGCTTTATATTAAAAATATATAGGTGAATAATGTGCCTGCTGATCAGTCAGCATATGTTTATAGAATATCTTTTGTTCATATTATCAGTATAAAGATAAGTACAGTCATAATTTAGTTGGAAGAGAACATTTTGTGCTGTAGTGAAGTAAATTTCAGTTATATTTGAAAGATACTAGTTAAAATTGATGGTTGAAAAAAGAGCAAATAGGTTTTAGGGAAGGAATCACTATACAGTTGTTTGTCAAGATAACCAATTTAATTGTAATTTTAAAAAATAAAACAATGAATTCTTCTCTCTTCATTTGTAAAGTTTTTAAAAGCATCACTTAGTATGTCAGATTTAGTGTGTTTAGGAATTGCTGGATGATAAAAACTAAAAATTACTGGATGGATCCAGTTTGACTGCTTTTATAAGAGCACCTATCTCATAGAGGCATTTAAAGAAATAATATTACATAAAATGAGACTAAAATTGAACAAAGAAAAGCCTGAGTTTAAATTCTACCTTCATATTTTCTTTTGACTTTGGACATGTCATTTAAATGAATTTGATTCTTTGTAAAAGGAGGGTAAAAGTGCCTAACTCACCAAATTTCAGGTGAAATAATGTTTTTATTATGACTGTTTTATAAACTTTAGGAGCCATGTACATTAATTAGAAAGCATTGTTATTAACATCAACATATGAGAAATTGGAATATGTGAATTCTTAAAAGGTAATAATTAAGCCCAATAATTTATGATTTATAAATATTTTCCTCTTTTTTCTTGATAGCGGATACTTTGTTTTCAAGGAGGCTGAATGGGAAATACAGGCTTGAGCGACTTGTTCCAACTGCAGTATATCAACACATGAAAATGCATAAACGAATTCTTGGACATTTGTCGTCTGTGTACTGTGTAACTTTTGATAGAACTGGCAGACGGATATTTACTGTAAGTAATTTTTAAAATATCTTAATTCATATGAAGAATTGAAGAAACATTGCTTATAGTTAAACTTAAGATTAAACCTTTATTTTTCCTTTTAATATAAAGCTGGAAATTCAGGTAATTTTGCTTATTTTCAGAAGATTTTACTTAAGGCTAGACTTTATCCAAGTTTGGAAAATTCCTAAAAGATATGTTATATCACAGTCACAGCTATATTATAGACCCATATCATGGATAAGTGTAATTCTCAGCATTATTTCAAATATACAGTTTGAAATTTTGTAAAATGTCAAATAATTTTAATTCTAAACCCAAGGGCATTTCCAAAGTGCCTTAAGCATATTAGAGGAGACTACTAATGTGTCTTTTTATATTACTTGTAGAAAACGGCTCATCTATGGGAAATTTCCCTTCAAAATTATGGCAGAAAAAATTCTGAGCATATTTAACATGCTTTGTTTATTATCTTTTATTCTTAACCTCACTCTTTAATGTGTATGATGTTGTATCAAAGAGGCTCTTTGGGTTTACTTTTTATTCTTTTAACATGTTGAATGGAGAAAAGCACTGGTTTTCAGTGAGAAAATTATTTTTTGGGAAATTTCAATTTCTTTTTGGACACCTTAACTATTGTATCTACTAAGGATAATACTTTTCATACTAACAATACTTGTATTTACAATTAAATTATTCACAAAGTTCTTAATTTCTTTTGAAATAAGAAAATAGCAAATGGAAGTTAAAATGGAAATACATGTCTCTCTCTTTGAAGCAAGCAGCTGTGAGTTTTATACAGTTGATACAGTTATAGATTCCTCTTTTTAGTAAACATCCTTATAAATTGAGATTTATTTATGTCCTCTACTTTTATACTAGTTCAACTCTACTTTTTTTTGTTTTGTTTTTAAATAAATCTTTATTTTTCAGATTATTACAATTGTTCTCCTTTTTCCCCCCCATAGCTCCCCTCCATGCAGTTTCCACCCCCCCTCCTTTTACCCCCCCCCCCTACTGTCCTCATCCATAGATGTATGATTTTTGTCCACAACTCTTAACTTTACCACTTCCTAGCAGTTTATCGTGGACAGATGATCTCACCCCTCTAATGGCCAGTGTCTCATCTCAAAAAAAGTGGGAGGGGAATAGATAATAGTGTAATCCATAGGAGTTTAGTGTGATTACATGAAATAATGCATATAATTAGTATATAACAAGATGTACAATAAACAGTCATTAAGTTTTGCCTGCTGTTCTTAATTTTATAGATAGATTTAAATAAAAAAATTTTAATCTAAGAATCTTATTTATAAGCTAGAGGCTTGGCGCACAAAATTCGTGCACTGGGGGAGGAGGGGGTTATCTCACAATCTGGGAGCCCTTGAGGAACGTCCGACTGCCGGTTTAGGTCCACTTCCAGCATCATTCGGACATCCCCTAGCGCTGCCACCACTGCTGCTACGCTCTCCAGCCATTATTCCGATTTCTGGACAGAGCAGTGCTTCCCCTGTGGAAGCGCACTGACCACCAGGGGGCACCTCCTGCATTGAGCTTCTGCACCCTGGCAGTCTGCACATCATAGCGACTGGTCGCTGGCCATTCAGTCAATTTGCATATTAGCCTTATATTATATATGATGCTATATACGATTTAAACTGAAATCATTGTAATGGTAAGTGAAATTCTATATTGGGCAAGTTTGCCATTGTTTTATATGTAATAATAAATGTTTCCCAATAGAAAAATTAGAAGAACCCAGGGAGTAAGCTAGCATATTACCAAGTCATAATTGATATCTAATTCTCCTTAGTTTTTAAATTATTTTTACTTGGTTTCAGAATCATTGCCTTAAGTAATATTTACTTAAGAAAAGTAGAATTAATGAATTCTCTCAGGAGTGAGCCATTCACTCAAAATACAAAAGTATGTTGAGACCCATATAAAAAGATCATCCTCCTTTTTCCTTTTAGAAACAAAATGTATCTCTCTTTTCAAAATAAGGCAAAAGAGCACAGAATAGTTCCATAAAGGCAGTAAGTTATGATAAAAATATGAAGTTATGCATTCTTTTTGTTTTATTGTCTGAAGTTTTACGTATGTCTTCCTTTTCCCCAGTTAACCCTCTCCCCTTCCCCCAAGATTATGCATTTTTTTAACACACTTAAGTCTTTAGGAGCCAGACACTGTTCTAAAACAGTAGGGTACAGAAATGAAAGTCATAGTATCTGTCCCTGGAGAGCTCACATATTGTTAATAGACAATATTGATATAACGTAAAAAGACAGAGACTTCTCAAGATACAGAGGTATCTATCATAGGAGATAGGTAACTAATTCAGTTTATAGTAGAGACTAAAGGCCCGATGCACGAAATTCACACAAGAGTAGTCTTCCTTCCCCCAGCTGCCAGCACCAGCTTCCCCCTGGCACCTGGGACCTGGGTTTCCCTCGAAGACCCGGCTTCCTTTGGAAGGTTGTCCTGAAAGACGTCCAGTCTAATTAGCATATTATGTTTTATTATTATAGATAGTAAGAGAAACTTACTAGAGAAGGGACACTTCAACTGAGTTGAGCTAGGCATTTCAGACTTAGGGAAAGGCATTTATAAACTTTGGGAGAATGTAATGTGCAGTTGTGAATTATTGGATATGGCAAATAATAATATGGATCATCGTTAAACAAGAGCTAGAGATATTGGTGAGGGACAAAATCCTCAGTATCCTTTTGGGCATATGAAAGATGGGTTTGTTGCCTGAAGTCAATGGAGAGACAATGACAAATTGAGATAAAAGAATGAGTAGAAATTCTTCTCTTAATGACACCCTTGGCATTATTAAAGAGGATGGATTGAAACTAAATATATAGAGAGGAATTGGTTCTAGCAGTGGTCCATGAAAGAAATCATCAGGGCTTGAATAGAGCCACAATGGAAGTAGGGATGGAATTAACAGATTAAAGCTAATGTCTCTAGAATTTAAGAAATGCACTTGAATTTAGGCAGGATTTAAGAGAGAACAGTATAGAATGACATGTTTTTAACTTGTGTGACTGGTTACAAAGTCCAGTCACTGTTTGTGATGTAGGGATTTAAATGGAGAAGTTTGTGAGGCTGGGGCATGTTGAATTTGAGATATTCGTGTGGCTAGCTAAATAGAAATATTCAAAAGGCTGTGGGAGCTCAGGAGAGAGAGCTAGGCTAGAAGATTCAGCTTGTTAATCATTGAATAAGGAAATCGACTGTATTACCTCATAAGTATGTAATGGAAGAAGGCTGAAACTTCACCCTTTAAAGCAGACCAAAGAAAAGGAGAGGAATCAGTAACAGTCTGAGAAAGAGCTGCCTAAGAGGGCAGAGAAAAATAAAAAAATGAAGTGGTATCTAAAAGCCAAAGTATTATCATTTCATGAAAGATCGAAACCTAAAGCGAAATTAGAATTGAAAAGCATCTTTTGGATTTGACAAGGCCATTAATGACCTTGACCAAAAAAAAAAAAAAGTTTTAGTATTAGGGATAGGAGTGAGATTGCAATGCACTGAGGAGGGGTGTTAGGAATTAAAAAATTAAAAAGACTTAATACAGACTTAAACTCCAAAAATCTTGACAATTGAAAAAGGACTTTTTTTGAATGTGGAATACCACCACTGAACTTCATACTTATCTCATACTAGAGTCCTAGTGCACGAAATTTATGCACTCGGCGTGGGGAGGTGGGTCCTTCAGCCCAGCCTGTGCCCTCTCACATTCCAGGACCCCCGTGATTCATCACAACTCAGAGGGAGGCCCTGCCATTGCCACCGGCCAGGTAGCCTGGGCCTCCCTCTGCAGGGGGATAGTGGGGTGATGGTGGGGTCCCCTGACCAATTGCATTGTACCTGCTTTGGTGGCAGCAGTCAGTGCTGGGTCGCTGTGGCGTCCGTGACCCAGCAGGGACAGAGAGGTCAGGAGTTCAGCCCACTCGCCAGTCCCCACCCACCTGAGCCTGCTGTGCATGCAGCCTGGCATTTGTTCATCGGTCTGGTCATTTTGGATGTTACGGACCCTGGCTCTTTATACATTAGGATTGTATTTTCTACTATGTTGCAAAAATTTGTTTAATTGTCTGTCTTTTAAAATAAGAGTTCTTAATAGGAAACACTTTCTTGAACCTTTTTAGAGCTATAGTGCCTTACAGAGTATCTGGTGAATACAGTAGGCATACAACAAATGAATGAATCAACCATTCAATTAGGAAAAAAAATGAATAATAGACTTTGTTAGGGGAGATAAGTGTGAATGTCTATAGGACAAATTCCCTTCTGTGCTTCAGTTACACTAGTCTTTTTTTTTTTTGTACTAGAAACTTGCAAAACCTATTAATGACTTAGAGATTTTTGTTTGTTTGTATTAGCTATTTCCTTTGCCTGGAATTGTCTTTATCTTTAAGATGAATATTTCTTTATTCCTGTATTAGCTATTCTCTGGTCAGTTGCCACTTTCTTAGAGACTTTTCCCTGCTTACCTTCCTAACCCTATTCCACCATATCTATATAAATCATTCTCTGAAATTTTTTATTTTACTTTTTTTGTATACCTTTTACTGAGTTCTGTGAAGACAGAGACTTTTAACTTTTTAAAAAATATTTTTTTAATTGATTTTTTTTACAGAGAGGAAGGGAGAGGGATAGAAAGTTAGAAACATTGATGAGGGAGAATCATCCATCGGCTGCCTCTTGCACACCCCCCACTGGGGATGTGCTCGCAACCAAGGTACATGCCCTTGACCGGATTCGAACCTGGGACCTTTCAGTCCGCAGGCTGATGCTCATCCACTGAGCCAAACCGGTTTCAGCCCTTTGACTGTTTTATTATCATTGGCTAAAATAGAAATGCCTGAGTGATTCTGTTTTAAATAGGCAACTGAATTAGTGAAAGAGAAGGAGAAACCTTTTTACAGTAGAATGCCAACTATTAACTTAGAAAGAATTATTGTTTAGCAGGCATCATACTAGTTGATTCATTTGTGTGTCATCAATGAAGGCTAATAGTGGTAGAGGATCTTGGCATAATTTTGCATTGTTTCCACAACATATTATTTAATTAAATATACTAATCAATTAAACAGGAAAATGCAACTTTTCAGGGTAGAAACCTTGGAAACACTAAACAAAGTTCACTTTATTAGTAGTGGGGATGGCTTGACAGTATGTGTCCTCTGAATTGTTGCAACTGAGAAAAACACAGCATCTTGTCTGTGGGATATACCAAGTCACTAAGACCTGGGTCTGATCATGAAGAAACATTAGACAGCCTTAAGGGTCGTGCTCATCTACAGAATGCAAGGTCTGTATTATTTATAAATTTCTGAGAACAAGAAACACAGAGAAGGCCTGAGGAAGTATTCCAGAGAGAGTAAAGAGACAATATAACTAAAATTAAGAAGTTTTGCTATATGGATCCTAGCAAAAAAGATAATGGGACATTCCCAGTATAGTTAAGAAAATTTGAATGGGGCCTAGGATTTGATGGTAGATTTATTAATATCAACTTCTCAACTTATGTTAGGTGATTGTCCTTATTTTAGAGAAATATAGTTAGGCTATTTGGAAGTGATGAGACATCAAGTCTGCAGCCTACTCTTAAATGAGCAGAAAAAGACTAATGGCGCTGTGTGTGTGTGTGTGTGTGTGTGTTACGTGAAGAGAGAGGAAGTGAGGAGAGGTGGTGCTGGAGTACATGTGGTTAATTGTTAATAGTTGATGAGTCTGAGTGATGAGATATGGAAGGTATTGGCACTGTTCTTAAACTCTTAAGTTTAGAATCCACAATTATATTTTAAAAGTGCATGGCAAGTATTTATAGGAATGATGGTGAGTATTAAGTTTGTTAGTAATGGAAAGGAGTAGAGGATGGTAACTCATTCGAAGAAAAACTTGTGAAATATTGTGTGGATCAAGAGGAAGGAGCTAGGAGAGCCAACTTGAAGAGATAAGAGATAATTGATATTCAGTGGTTTTCAAGAAGGATAGATAGATAGATAGATAGATAGATAGATAGATAGATAGATATAGATGAATAAGTAGATGAAAATGGGATATATAAAGAGCAGTTTATTTTAACTATTTAGAAAGATAGTTAATTAGGTTTCAGAATGAACAAATCGTACTCTCCAATGTGAAATATTTATTTGCTAAGGCTCTTGGTTAGGAAATGGGACTGGGTTCTAGACATGAGTGATACAATAATAGTAGAGGAAAGGAATGATCAATACAAACCAGCTACGGATTTAAAAAAAGGATTGCTGATTAGCCTTAGGTGGACAGAGTAAGAAAATTAAGTATGTCTTGAAATGCTTATTACTGAAGTTTTGGGTAATTTGTAAGGAAAATGAAACCAGTCTGATAGATTGGTAAGAAAGAAAACCATTGGTGTTTCCTTGAAGAAGAAAAAAAAAAGAACATCGAACTAAATTTAAAGTGTAAGCAATTTTTAGCTTCTTGAAGAACAAGAGTACTTTTTAGCTTAAATAAGAAAATGACATTGTAGAATACATAGTATTTTAAACATTTAATTATTTGTTTTAATGACACCAAGATGTGAAATCTGACTTATAAAGCTATGTAGTAATAGCAAGAGAAATAAGAATTTTCTTTGTTCTTACAAGAAACGCCAAATTCTCCAAGATAGAAGTTTTGAAATTATATAATTTATTATATCTTGTCAAAGTAATAATCTTTGGTTGACCTTCACGATTGATGCTTCTCTTAAAAAGGAAAAGTTTATAGGTCTACTTTTTAATTTTAAGGGCACCTGAGCAGAAGTAACCTACTGTACTGTTTCCAACTGTGTGCAGTTTTTTGCTTGTAAAAGTCAGTCATTCTTTGTCATGTACTGCTCTACCCTGTACTTTTCATTGAACAGCTCACATAGTTGTCACTTATCTAGTTTTTAGTTTAAATAAATAAATGCATATAGTTCAATTAAACCCTTTAAAACTTGTCTTTCAGAAACTATTAAATTTTGGAGGTATAGACTTTAGGTTCTGTTTTAGTCTGCATAGAATTTAATTGATTCAAAGTCCTGTGTCTGAAGTTATCTCATAATGTTCTCATATAAGTAGGTAAGACATTTTTTTCTAGGTTTTAAGGAGAATTTTAATACCCAAGTATATAACAAAGTAGAGGAGAAAGCATTGTCACAGAGACTTATAGGACTTTTGTTTACCAGACTTACCAAAGCCAAATGTGTACTAGACATTTCCTTATGCTTTATTTTTGGAGAATGTTAGTATTTGGTAGATAAAATAGGAATTACCTGTATTGTTAGATGCAGATGTACACCTGAAGAAAAGGTCATTGGTGCCACTATTTCCATAATCTCCTTAAAACTATTAAGAGAAATAACTATTCTGGAGTGTCTGCTTCTGTTTTCTTTCTCTGTCCTAAGCTAAGGTGCATATTGATTGTCTTAATGGCACAGGGTTTATTATTATGTTCATGGATTCTTTAGATGTCGTGGTGGAATAAGCAAACTTAGAGGGTACTTCAAACTAAATTCCCATTCATAGGCAAATTTAAGGTTTATTTAAGTCCCACCCTTTCTTACCAGGACTTTTCACTATGTGGGTTTTTTTGTTTGTTTGTTTGTTTTTTCAGGATAGAAGAAAAGGTTCTTTTCTTTTCGCTTCCTTGGCTTTGTCTTTGCATTGAAGCTGTTTTGACATTTTAAAAAAACACACTGCTGTATATTTGGTGTCACATTTTGTTCAGGGATTTAAGTAAACTAAAGATATACATTCTTATTGTAATGTTTTCTCTTTATGCTAGGTTTGACATAGATAAATGGTAACATACTAATGAACATACTTTCACAGTAATTACAAGAGATTTTCATTATTGAAAAGTAAAAATAGTGACCCATTGCTATCTGTTTGCTTGGAATTAAATGAATTGTTTTAAAAAGCATTTTTGGATTTGTACCTAGCTAGATTATGCATATCTTAAAACATTGTGGCAAAAAGTAAATCATTGTGGCTCAAAGAGTATAGTGACTATGTCTTGTCTGCATAAAATTCTTCTGTAGTTACCTCACCAGGTTAAATCCAAACCTCCTTAACAGGCATTTTTAAAACACTCTTTTCTTTCTCAGATAAAATCTTTTTAGCTGAATTTCTTACTTCTACTGTATTTTGTACTCCCAACGTTTTTCACCTTTCCCATTTAGTAATTCTAGTAACTGAAAATGACTATTTTATTTTCTCCTAAGCCTTGAAACTTTGCTGAAAAAATTGTCAGCTGAGGTTTTTCTAAAATCATACTATCTTATTTTATCAGGACTTTCACTGTTGCTCATGGATTTTATTTTATTTTTACCTTATTTCTTATTACTGTTATCCTTTAATATTTCTATAAACTTTCCTTACTTTTTGGTGTTCCTTTTATTGTTTACCCCTTCCCTTTTTTTAGGAAATAATCCTTAGATACTTGTTTTAATTGCTAAGGTTAGAATAATCTAATCTCTTTGTTGATTATGTTAATACTAGAGGCCCAGTGCATGAAAATCGTGCAGGGGGGAGTTGTCCCTTACCCCGGCCTATACCCTCTCGCAGTCCAGGACCCCAGGGTAGGGTCCCTAGGTCAGCCGGCGATCAGGGCCTATGGGGGCTTTCCTTTCTCAGGTTTCTAGCAGCTGGCTCCATCCCTGCTGCTGCCACTGCCACTGCTTGCCATCTGTGTGCCTCCTGTTACTGGTCACCTCCCTCTGGGTGACAGGCGTGGGATGCAAGCACTTGGCTGGCTTGGTCCTTCCTCTTTGGGGTGATTAATCGCGGAACTCCACTATTGATTGCCCAGCAGAGGGAGGCCTGGCACACCTGGCCGGGGCTCCACAATTAATCTCTGCTCAGAGGGTAGCCTGGCTTCCCTCTTTGGAATAATCAATTGTGGGGCACCCGCCCCTTTCCCCCCACTCCAACCAATTGCATTGCACCTGCCTTGGCTGACCTGGTGCCAGTGCGTGTCATAGGGTGGTCTTTCTGCTGTTTGTTCGATCAATTTGCTTATTATGCTTTTGCTAGAGGCCCGGTGTGCATAAAATTAGTGGACAGGGTTGTGTGTCCTTCAGCCTATCCTGCACCCTCTCCAATCTGGGATCCTTCAAGGGATGTCTGACTGCCTGTTTAGGCCCAAATTTGCAGTCAGACATCCCTCTCACAATCCAGGAGAGTAGTCCCTCAGCCCAGCCTGCACCCTCTCCAATTGGACATCCCTCTGACTCCCAACCTCTCACCTGTCTGCCTGATTGCCCCTATCCGCTTCTGCCCGCCAGCCTGATCACCCCTAATTACTCCCCTGCCAGCTTGATTGATGCCTAACTGCTCCCTTGCTGGCTCGATTGCCCCTAGCTGCCCTCCTTTGTCAGCCTGGTTGCTCCTTACTGCCCTCCTCTACTGACCTGGTTGTCACCAACTGCCCTCCCCTGTAGTCCTGGTCACAAGATGGCCATCCACGCCTGGTCACCCCCAACTGCCTTCTCCTGCAGGCCTGTTCGCTCCTCCCCTCCCCCCAACTGCCCTCTCCTGCTGGCCTGGTAACCTCTAACTGCCCTCCCCTGCTTGCCTGATCGCCCACAACTGCCCTTCCCTGCTGGCCATCTGTATCCCCTTGGGAGCAGCCATCTTTTGTGTTGGAGTGATGGTCAATTTGCATATTACTCTTTTATTAGATAGGACTATCATAGATTGCTATCTCTACTTGTGTCTGCATGGGGGCAGCCATCTTTGACCTCATGGGGGCAGCCATCTTGTGTGTTGGAATGACAGTCAATTTGCATATTACTCTTATAGGATGAAGAGACTGAGATAAAATCAACATGATGGTAATTTCAGATTTTAATGTAGATACTTTAACCAAAGTTAAGTTTTAGTACTAGTCTTTAGTGGTTGGGAGCCCATTTAATTTGCTTCAAAACTCAATCTGAAGAACTTGTTCAGTGGTTTAGAGTTTTCTGGGTAGTGTTAGCAGAATCTGGTTAGGAAGTACAGCATTTAATATGTTATATTAATACCATGTGATCAGTTATATGCCATATTTATTATAAAGCTGATGACTAGTAGCATTTGGTTTTTTTAGGTTCTGAATAATGTTCAGATACAGTGATGCTTTAAAGAAAAAAATAGATTGTGAGGTTGTAAAAAATTTTAATATATGCAACCTTTTAAACTGGTTGATAAATTTTGAATCTAGAAAATGGATATATGGGATTAATGATAATATTCTCTACCTTTTTTGTATATACAAAATTTAAAACATTTTAATAGTAAAACATAGGGGACTATAGGGAGAGATTGGGAATAGAGTATAAGCTATAAGATAAATAAGAAAACTTTGAGAATGAAAAAAGTAAGTAAAAATAAGCCTAAAAGTTCTAATCTGTACTCTGGCTGTGTGAAATTGGAATGTTTATTTGTAAAAATGTAGGTCTTCATAGTATGCACTATATACTTTACAGTTTTCTTCCTGAGCTTATTTTGCTGGTGTAGCATGAACAAGTAATTTATATGTGTTTTTATTGATTTCATTCAGATAAAAACAATTTTCTGGTAACTGGCTTTGGGTGACTTTATATGTATGTTTAGCTGAAGATCAATGATGGGAAACATTTTTAGCTTCCTAGGGGAAAAAGCCCCAAATTATCTTACTTTTATTTTTATGTAGCACAATACCATAAATAGGATTAGTCACTATTGTATATTACATTTCTTTTCTCAATTATTTTGTTTTCTTTAGAAATTCAGGTTCTTTCTCAAGATTCTAGCTAAAAGTTATTATGATGGATGGTAGGTAAGGGCAAATAGATAAATGTTAGCTATTGGTAACATCCTGCTTCTGTTAGATGTGTGCATCTGGGTATTCTTTATAAGTGAATAATTTAATAAAATAGCCTTATGTACAGCACGATTGGTAACACAAGTAGTAATGTTTTTCAGTTCTTAAAAATATAATTGTTGGGAAGTGGACATAAAAATATGATTTCTTTGTCTGTGTTAAGAATTTGAATTAAAATACATAGAGTTATTTATTTCTATTACTATTCTTATTTTAAGGGTTCTGATGACTGTCTTGTGAAAATCTGGGCAACAGATGATGGCAGATTGTTAGCTACTTTAAGAGGACATGCTGCTGAAATATCAGACATGGCTGTAAACTATGAGAATACCATGATAGCAGCTGGAAGTTGTGATAAAATGATCCGAGTCTGGTGTCTTCGAACATGTGCACCTTTGGCTGTTCTTCAGGGCCACAGTGCATCTATAACATCACTACAGGTACTTGTTTTAATCCTTGTCATATCCTTTCTTATAATTTAAAATAAGTTTTAAGAAGTTACTTGTATAATTCATTGTATAAAGTCTGCTAAGACAAAGGAATAGTTCTCTTTTCTTTATAAATACATGGCTTTAGATAACTTGGTAGTCATGATCATTGTCATTTCTGGACGTTTTTAATTCTGCTATTGCTATTTGCATGGTGAAAAATTAGTTTATTATTTGGACTGTGTCACTCTTGTAATGATATTTTTTTTCTTTGATTGTTTTTCAGTTCTCACCTTTGTGCAGTGGCTCAAAGAGATACCTATCTTCTACGGGGGCAGATGGCACTATTTGTTTTTGGCTGTGGGATGCCGGAACCCTTAAAATAAAGTCAGTTGCTCTTTTATTTCACAGATGTAACTTTAAAAGCATAAATGTTCAGAGGTTGAAATTGCAAAAGTTATAAAGTAGTTGACAATAGGAATTCATTTATTTTATCTCCTTGAGTAAGTAACATTTTGGCTCTTCATTGACCTCTCATATTTAAGTTTTCTTTTTCTTTTCATGCTTCAGAGAAACTTTTCTCATGTTAACATCTTTGTTTTTTTTCCCCTCTTATCTTTATCCTAGCTCTAGCTCTTTCCCATAGGCTATACCTGTCTTACTACCATTCATTTCTTTATACTACCTAGTTTTATCTGAATATCTCCTGGTGCTGAGAACATAATCTTAAGAGTTCGTAAACTGTTCTTTAGAACAATTATAATTATTTGTTAGCACATCTATAAATTGTAGAAACTTAGGAAAACATAATCATTACATTTTCACTAGTAGATGCACCCTCCCTTTCGGAGGTTTTTGCATTTATATTTTTCACTTATCTTGGTTTACCAAAACAAGTTGGCTGGAAAACATTATCTTTCGATTAAAGGACAATGAGGCAAAGAAAGGTTAAATGACTTTCTGATAGTTTTTGAGAATTGGCAAAGCCAGGATTAGCACACTTCCTTGCCCTTGGATGCTTCACTGTCTACACCGTGCCATCTCTCGAGTGGAGGTAGTAGATACAGGAAGTGCTCTCTTTACTCCATAGACAGTCAGTGAATGGGAAGGTAATACATCCTGTGTTTCCACACTGTTGAAATGGCCATTTCTGTGATTTCAGGATAGAAAGTCATTCAGATTAGAAAGTTTATCTCAGTAATTATCTCTTTTGTTTTTGAATTGTCAATGAAATTGAGTTATTTAATCAAAAAATTGTGAGATTTGTTCTTTTAAAACAATAGTGTTTAAATTCATATGTGTGGACATTCCTGGAGAATACCTCTTCTAGTAGGGCATTAGAGGGTCATGCAGCTTGAGTAACAAAATAAAACAAACTGTGCTTCATTTGAAAAAAGGATTGTAATCAAAGACATGGTTCTTTTGAGAAAGCAAATTCATTTCTGAAAGGTCCCAGGTTTGATTTGCTTGCGGGCACATCCCCAGGGGGTGGAGGGGTGCAGGAGACAGCTGGTCGATGTTTCTCTCTCATCGACGTTTCTGACTATATCCTTCTCAATTCCTCTCTGTGTAAAATCAATAAAATACATTTTTTTTAAAAAGAAAGAATGTTTAAAATGTTAATTTTTACAATTTTATTTCAAATTTATTTTAAAAACTTAACAAATAATAAGTGTGTTCTATATTAGTAAAAAAGACCACTGTTCTGAATAAATAATTTATAGGTAGATCCAACTAATACATTTTATTTCCCTAAATGATTATAAAATTGAAAACACTCTATAATCGAATGCTGTGGATTGTGAAAGTTTTACAGTGCATTCTGGTGAGGTTGAAGACTATTTTTGAAATTTTTTCCTAATCTGAGAAAAATTAGGTCAAAATGTATATTAAGTAGGGCTTTCAAAGTAATCACTCTATTTTGGAGCATTTCAAATATATATGTATTGAAGCTGGTATATCAAATTAATTTTTTTCTTACTAAAGTTGATTATAACAAACATTTAATACCAATAGTATTAATGAGAGATAATCTAATACAGTTCTATAATTAATGTAAATATAGCTTAGTGGGACCTATTTTCTACACATCACTGTTGACATAGAATCAAATACTTTAAAATTTTTACTAAGATTCTTAATTTTTAGAGTTTTATAAGACATTTTGTGATATTAAAAGATAAGCAAGGGGATATGTTTAATGTCTAACATGGAGAAATTTTAATTTGGTGTGTATATGCTACAGAGGCAATAACTTGCTTAAGTGTCCATGTTTACAAATGACTTGTTTATGTATTTGTGCTCTATCAAAATCTGTGAAACGTTAATTTGATAAGGAGTGGGTATAACTAATACCTGCATGTCTTGTCATAGTGGCTTTGAAATTATTTATGTGTGGATTGTTATGTAATCAGAAGCTCCTACAAAATCTGTATGTGGAATTTCCACAAGATCTACTGAGCATGACATATGATTTCAAACCTGTTTTTAGGAAGGGAGCCATCTGTTGCTTCTTATATAATTCTGTCCTGTAATTATTTTTTGTAATAGCAAATTTCTGGTGTTGCTATTCCCTTTGGGATATTTAAAAAAAAAAAATTTTTTTTGTATTATAGTCCAAGACCTGCAAAATTTACAGAGCGCCCTAGACCTGGAGTTCAAATGATCTGTTCTTCTTTTAGTGCTGGTAAGATGTTTTTCTCCCTAATTTTCTGTTTAAAGTTATACATTACATCTTTATCTTTTCCTGGATATTATACAGGGTGGAGCTAAGGTAGGTTTACAGTTGTTGGTATGGAATAAATAACAATTCTACCTAATAAAAAGGTAATCCGCAAATTACACCACTCTGCTACACCCTCAAGCCATGCCCACCAGCCAATCAGAGTGAGTATGCAAATTAATCCCAACCAAGATGGCTGCCACCACAGAGACCAGGAGGGAGGCTTGGTTTCCCTGGCAATAGAGGAAGCCAAGCTTCTCACACTTGCTGGCCTGCCCAGGCCTCCACTCAAGGATACAAAGTTTTAATTATCGAAGATAAGTCCCAAGAAAAATGGTGCAGCCACAGAGCAGGAGAGAGCAGGCTAGGATTGTCCCAGGTGAAGGAGGAAGCCAAACTTTCCACCTGCCCTAGCCTGCCTAGGCCTCCATTCTAGGCTACAAAGTTTCAATTATAGAAGGTGAATAAACCTCAACAGAAATGGCTGCCGCCATGGAGTGAGCAGGAGGCTTGGCTTCGCTCTAGGCCACAAAGTTGCAATTGTAGAAGGTAAAGGGCCTCTGCTTGGGTTGCTTGGGGGTGTGGCTGGCCTGCAAACCACCACAGGCCCCTCTCCCAGGCCACCTCACGCCCTAAGGGAACCCCCACCCTAATCTGGGACACCCTTCAGGGCAAACCAGTTGGCCCCCACCCATGCACCAGTCCTCTATTTTGTCTAATAAAAGAGTAATATGCAGATTGACCATCATTCCAACACACAATATGACTGCTCCCATGTGGACACAAGATGGCCAGCAGGGGAGGGCAGTTGTGGGCGATCAGGCTAGCGGGGGAAGGTAGTTGGGGGGACCAGGCTTGCAAGGGAGGGCAATTGGGGCCAATCAAGCCTGCAGGGGAGGGCAGTTAGGGGTGACCAACCCAGCAGAGGAGGGAAGTTGGGGACAAACAGGCTGGCAGGGGACCAGTTAGACATCAATCAGGCTGGGAAGGCAGTGGTTAGGAGGTGATCAGGCAGGCAGGTGAACAGTTGGGAGCCAGCAGTCCTGGATTGTGAGAGGGATGTCTGACTGCCATAAAAGGGCAGTAGGACCAGTGGGACATCCCTCGAGGGGTCCCAGATTGGAGAGGGTGCAGGCTGGGCTGAGGGACACCCCCAACTCTGTGCACAAATTTTGTGCACTGGGCTTCTAGTACAAGAATAAACTCTCACAACTATAATTCTACTTTTACCCCACCCTCTATTTTCAAATGCAGTTATGTGCTTGATGTAAGCTGCCCTAGAAAGTTCTCTGCACTGCTGAAACCGGTTTGGCTCAGTGGTAGAGCGTCAGCCTGCGGACTGAAAGGTCCCGGGTTCAATTCCGGTCAAGGGCATGTACCTTGGTTGTGCAAGAGGCAGCTGATCGATGATTCTCTCTCATCGATGTTTCTAACTCTCTATCCCTCTCTCTTCCTCTCTGTAAAAAATCAATAAAATATATTTTTTTAAAAATAAAAAGGACCAGGAGCTTTTTAAAAAAAAAAGAAAAAGAAAGTTCTCTGCACTGAGTAATTCGTATGCAAAATGGTAAAAGACAATGTCACCCATAAGCAAAAGCTTTTAATGTACACAGCGTATGTACATTGTGTATAAATACACAAAAACCTTTGTTTCAGAGTTGAGAATAATGGTAGACCTCTTGATTAAATGCTGAAATTTTCATTGGAGAAAAATAGATTTGGTAAGGCACAGGAGATTAAAAGAAAAAGTGACATTTTGTGATAAGGACACCATCAGGGTCCCTGACTTCACTACAGCACTGTCATGGACTGAGTATTTTTGTCCCCTCACCCTCATGCTGGCACCCTGACCTCAGATTTCTCAGCCTCCAGAACTGTGAGTAATAGATGTCTATTGTTTTTGTTTTGAGAGAGAGAATAGGGAGAGGAAAAAAAGAAAGCTGGCTTATAATGAAACACAGTTTTGGAAAATATTTACTATTGTAGTATAAATCATATTCTTATATATATTCCAGGGGATGAAAATTAACTTATAAATATTTGAATTTTGTTAGTATTTAGTTTATATACTCATGTGACTAATATTTTTCTATAAGATTATAATGCTCTAGTAGCAGAGAATAAATAGTTTCAAAATTTATTCTATTAGGAATACATCTTTGAGGAGGTATCTTGTTAGAAGAAAGGTACTTTAAATCTGCTTTGTGTTTTTATAGATTTTGGAGTTTTTCATTAACTAAACAAAAATAAACTTGATATTTGTACAACTTTATTAATTACTTTGTTTAGTTCTTATTTACTCTTTAAAAATTAGCTGTACAATAATGCTGACATTCAAATTAACTTGAGTTTATGTAGCAGTGTTTTAAATGGATATTAATCTTTAAACAAATTATGATCTGCAGATTTGAACTGATGACAAATGAAATGAAACATAAGTGGATTTAATATTTAATGTTCCTAGTACTAGTTATTTCCACATTTATTTCCACTTTTACTTTATCTTTTCATTTCATAATTATGGGTAGCATTCGTGCGTAAGATAAGATTGCAAACTGATGACATGAATGTATTTGAATATCAATATTCAAACATTTTTAATTTCTAACTTCTAGATTTCCACTGTTACTTCTATGAAGACAGTAGTCATAGCACAAATGTGGGCACTATGCATGTGTTAGAAGTACTCTAAGTACAGATATATGTGTGTGTGTGTGTGTGTGTGTGTGTGTGTGTGTGTGTGTGTGTGTCACTGTTCTTAACACTGAGGGAGAGTATTGATTCCAGGGCGAGATTAAATGGAATATATCAACTGTAATGGAAGCTAGACTGTTTATGTTATATGACAGTCTTAATGAGAGTTCAGCGGAGAGCAGGTTCATTTGATTAAAAAACTTATAAAGACCATTTACCAAAGGAGTTTGGCCCTAAAAGTTTGATAGAATTTTAACATATGAGAAATAGGGCAAGAGAGGGATTTGGACATCTAAAAGGCATTTTTTCTAGTGAGGATGACTGTTAATTTCAATTTAAGATTATGTAATCTTAATAAAACTATTTGTTAGAGGAAATCTTTCTTTCCTAGTTAAAATTGTTAGCAAACTTCTTTAATTCAGGTTAGTTATATACTTATGATAAATAGAAATAGTTTTAAAGTATTAACCATGTAGTATACATTTTGGTAATGTTTGTGTTGTATTATCTAATTTTGAAATTGTGTTTTACTGTAAATGTTTGTATGCTGTTATTCTTCAGGTGGAATGTTCCTGGCCACAGGAAGCACAGACCATATTATTAGGGTTTATTTTTTTGGCTCAGGTCAGCCAGAAAAAATATCAGAATTGGAGTTTCATACTGTAAGTATTGGTGAAAAGAATTAGATGAGTACAATTTAAATGAGTCTTAACAGTTTATTTTCAGGATCCTCTTTTTTGTTTATCTGTTTATATATAGGACAAAGTTGACAGTATCCAGTTTTCCAACACTAGTAACAGGTAAAATAATTATTTTGTTAAATTTAATTCCAATTTTTAAATTATGAAATAAGGATAGTTTTTATAGTCAGGTTTTAATTAAAATTATATAGGAATTAATCACCTAAAAGAAAGATCTTGACTAGTTATATTGAAAAGTGTATATAGCATTGTATGTGAATATACATCTTTATGTTGCATTTGTAATAATGTTAGTTTAGTTGGCCATTTTTAATAATAGGGATTTTTATCCATCTTGCCTATTCCCTATATATATATCAAAGTATATATACCGTATTTGCCGGCGTATAAGACGATTTTTTGGCCCTGAAAAATATGCCTCCAAGTGGGGGGTAGTCTTATACGACGAGTATATAACAAACTCTGTATTTTGAGTGGAAATGTTAGGGGGGTGTCTTATACGCCCAGTCGTCTTATACGCCGGCAAATACGGTATTTTCAGGGCCAAAAATCGTCTTATACGCCGGCAAATACGGTGTGTGTATATATATTAGTAGAGATTGGAAATACATCACACTGTAATATTTGAGGCAGAACTGGTTTTTCCATGTTCTAGTTTTAAAATGAAAGAAAGGTATTTCTAAGAACCTTGAATAGAATGAATCAAGATCATTAATATTAAAAGAAAAGTCAGTAATTTTCTATTTGAAAATATAAATTCTTATTTTAAGATACTAAATGGTCGCATTGAAACCCTTTTGAATATTATTTTGAGACCTAGCCATTCATATTAGAATATATGTGTATAAAATTTTAAAAGCCTATAATGTTTTAAAAGTTCTTAGATTTACAGTGAATATCTGGTTGAGTATGAGAATGCTATGTAAGTAAAGATGAATGTTGTCTTTTGAGTATTTTTTAAAACATAACTCTTGGAAAGTTCATTTCAGTAGAACGTGTGATTTTTATTTTGGTGGTGGACTTCTTTTTAATGCAGGTTTGTAAGTGGAAGTCGTGATGGAACAGCGCGAATTTGGCAGTTTAAACGAAGAGAATGGAAGAGCATTTTGTTGGATATGGCTACTCGTCCAGCAGGGTAAGAAATCAAATTTGATATAATACATCAGTATAGATAGATCATTTAAAGTATGCTGTAAAACAGGTTGGTGTATCTCCAAGCTATAAAAGCATATATCGTAATCATTGTTAAAATGAATGCTTTATGACTAGAGGTTCTACTGGAGATGAAAGGCTTTAATTTTTACCAAATGATTTTTGCACTATCGGAGAAGGCCTACTGCATCAGTTCTCCCCCCCCCCCCAGTTCAGTTTTGTTAAGACAATGATGGTACTGTAAGAATGTTTTAAGTTTCACTAGTTTTTTAAAAGTAGAGCATATTATAATGCTACATTTGTCACAGAGGGATCATGTGGTTTATCCAATGGTTTTCTCTAGCCAAAAGAAATGATATTACACCTTGTAACTTTTTTGGTCTTAACCATTTTTTTTTCTATTTGTTTTTGTGTAGCAGTCTCAGATGGAAGGGCAGAGCAGTTAAGCAGGGCATGACAGCAGTAAAAGATGGAGAGCAGTATGACACAGAGTTTCAGGGTCCAGATAGAGTTAAAGCAGTGACGTTTATTCAGTTAGTTTGAAGGCTTAGGAGTGCTGAAATCCTGGGTTTGCTGACTTGGTGCAGTGATTTTTGTCATCATCCTATGTTTATCCAAACTATTCATAACTGCTAGGTGATAGTTATGTTATTGAATATAAATTATATGAAAATACATTTATGTTTTTGTTAATACTTGTATTTTAATAAATAGTGTCAGTGTAAACAAATACTGCCTCCATCACTTTCAGTCAAAACCTTCAAGGAATAGAAGATAAAATCACAAAGATGAAAGTAACTATGGTGGCGTGGGATCGACATGACAGTACAGTTATAACTGCAGTTAATAACATGACTCTGAAAGTTTGGAACTCTTACACCGGTCAACTGATTCATGTCCTGATGGTGAGAAAAAAGATTAACATTTATTTGGTATAATTAAAACTGATTGTAGAATGGAGTATGTTCATTTAGGAATAGTCTTAAGTACCTAGATGGGTAATTTGTCAGAGATTGGAAATAATTTTAAAATACAATTAAATGGGTTTGGCTTGGAAATATAGATCCATGCTGTTTTTTTGGTATGTAGGGCTGCATCAATAGTATTCTCAGATTTTAACAAATAATAGCAAAACTCTGGACAGTGATATTAGCTCAGCTTTGGTATTATACATTGATAAATATCAAGATTTTGCCACCTTAATAATTCTGAAAACTCAGAATTTTGAAATGTTTCCATATTGTTGGGTGGAATTTTCTCCTTTAATATTTTTTTATAATTCTTTGCTACTTCAAAAATACTTCAGGGTCATGAAGATGAGGTATTTGTTCTTGAGCCACACCCATTTGATCCAAGAGTTCTCTTTTCTGCTGGTCATGATGGAAACGTGATAGTATGGGATCTGGCAAGAGGAGTCAAAATTCGATCTTACTTCAATATGGTAATTATCAGTCTCTTTATAGCTATTAAAGATTTGGGGACTTATTGACTCAGGTACTCTGCATATCACAAAGGAAATCCATTTAAGAATAAGTTTAGACATTATTTTGACTTAAAGTTTCAAAAAGTTGCTTATTTCACACTTATTTACATGCTATATTTAAAGGAAATTTAATTGTGCATGTTACAATACATATGAATATTATGATTAAGCTAATTTTTAAAATAGTTTTAATAGTGAAACTTTGGTGAAGAAAAAGTATGACAATACTATGGAGATAGAATGAAAGTTTGGGAAAATGGGAAGAAATTATAAATTTTTACATTGTGTTACTGTATTTCACCTGTAGTCCTATAGTACAACATAATTTAATTAAAATACACCCATTTTAAAACGAAAGCCAAAGAATCAGTCCTTCTTTCCTTTTATCAAATTGTAGTATATTAGATATTTATTTGTGATTAAGCACTTTTTTCTCCATATTTTGCTGCTTATATTGATTTTAGTATATTTTGCTGAATACTTGAATTACACTGGTTTGATCTCACATTTTACTCTGTAGTAAAGTGCTCCTTAAATATTGCTTACATTTTTTACTCTACTTCCTATATATAAATTATATCTTTTAAAAATAAAAACAAAAACATGTCTACTATTTTGGCATGTTTAGCTATTTTTAGAAATAAAGGATAGAAATCTTTGGTAATAAATCATAAAATAATACAACTAATAGTGTGGTTGGTCAGTTATTTTGCAAAAATAATTGTTTGACAAAACAGTTTTGGGAAATATAATAATACTTTGTCAAAAAATTTCATGAAAGTGATCCCATAGTTGATTGATAAATATAGTAAAGCTACATCTATGTAGTAAGAAATCATTGATCAAAACATTTGGAGGATTAAGCAGAAGATTAAAAAAAGGATTTTTATTAATGAAGGAATTAATTGTAGCTGTCTTTATTGATATGCCTTAATGTACAATAAGGTAAGAAATAAGATTTGTCAAATTCTTACTTTTCTAAAAAGACATCACTAATTTATTTGGGATATAATTGTTAGTGATGGATGGATTTCCTTAGTGATTATATGTATAGAGGAGACTTTTAAAAACAAATCTTTAAATATGCCGGTAAAGAATATTTTCACCTTTTCTTTCTATCCTTGTGTTTCTGGTTTGCTTCTTTTTGGGATATTTCTATTGAATGTGGAAATTAGTCATTTCTCGGTGTGTCTTTAAAGTTTCAAAACAAAACAATTTGTCTATACATTTATTACTTTTTTAGTAATTTCTTATATTCAAAGGGCATTGATATATTAATAAAGTGTTTATAGGGAAAGTTTTCTCTTACTTGAGTACTGCTATCACCTTTAAATTATAAAGGTGAATTTATTTGTTGTCAGGTAAGTATCACACTAATATTCCATTTTATACGTAGATATAAAAATTGAAGCACCTTGAGATTGAAATGATTTACTCTTAGATCATTACAATTTAGTGATATAATCAGGAGTAGAAGTCACCAATGTTATATTGTATACTCTTTGAAATTAGCTAAGGAGGTTAGTTATAATACTGCCTTAAAATTTATTTCTTGTTATGAGTGTTTTAGATAAGGATATTTTCCCTGCTCTTTTTAATAAGAAACTAAAGGCCTTTAAATGGCAGAAGAAACAAATTTATGAATAGGATAGTATCCATAGACTCTTCAAACTGTTAAAAAAACAAAAAGGATTAAAAATAAGTCTTGCATTTAACAAAACAGAAAACGAGCTATTCTTTTTTTTTATTAACATAAAAGTACCCTGTTTAATTTTTCTGATGATTTTTAAAGGCTTCTAAAATGCTTCTACATAGTATCTCATCACTGTCTTATGAAAATTGATAATAAGGGTAGTAGATTTTACTATTACTGGCTTTGCAAATGGAAAAACTACACAGAGATAAATGCCTTGCCTAGAGTCAGCTAGGTCACAGCTATTATAACTTAAAACCATGACTTTCTCTCCTTTGTTAATGTTTTCTTAATGCTGTCTCTAGTTGGGTTAAGTTATTGCACAACTAACTTCCAACTCTATCCAGTTAGTGATGTGTGCAGTGGGAAAATATTTTTTAAATGAAATTAACTCCAAGTAGATCTCTTAAGATATAATTTAGCTTGACAATTTTTTTCTCTTAATTTGAAGTCATCTGCGTACCCTGGTTTTTGCTCTCTACTCCTTTGTGTGTGTGTGTGTGTGTTTTCATTGTTTTACCTATGGGCATATGGAAGATAAAGCATCCAGCATTGCTATTAAGAAAATAAAAATAACTTGAGGGAGGAGTAGAAGCTTGTGTTCACTGTACACTATCCTGAATGTTGGCTGTAGTGACAACTCTTTGGCTCTCTGTAGCTAATAAGCTTTGGTGTTGCTAAAATACCATATGTTGATTGAGTACAAATTCAATTCCTGACATTAAATTGAACTAGTAATCATAAATTCAAATTAGTAAATGTTTTATGGTTTCCTATGTAAAGGCACTAGTTACGGTGAAAGTTTAGATCAAGTCTGATTAAGATTTGTATTGTTAGCATTTTGTGTGAGTTTTAAGATCAAACTTATAACATGAAGTAAGTTCACCATTAAATCTGTGGCCAGAAAATAAGGAATTTAAATGGTGCCTTTATTTATTAATTTTAAATATGTTTTTATTTATTTTAAGAGAGAGAGGAAGGGAGAGAAACTAAATGAGAAAGAAACATTAATCTGCTGCCTCCTGCATGCCCCCTACTGGGGATTGAGCCTACAACCTGTGTCCCAACAAGTAATTTAACCAGTGAATTGTCAGTGTATGGGAAGATGCTCAACCAACTGAGCCACACTGTCCAGTGCTAAATTTTGCCTTTAAAAGAAAAAAAATTTACATACAAATTCTTAAAATAGGTTATTAAGTATTTTCTGAGAATACTGTTTCAGTATTGATCACACACACCCTCCCCCTTTTTTTCTTTTTTTTTTAATCCTCACCTGAGGATATTTTTTCCATTGTTTTTTTTTTTTTTTGAGAGAGAGAGAATAGGGAGGAGGTGAGGGGGAGAGAAGAGAGAGACAGATAAAACATCGATGTGAGGGAGACACATAGATTGGTTTTAGTTGCTTCCCTCACGTGTTCAGACCAGAGCTGGGGATTGAGCCTGCAACAGAGGTAGAGATGTTTGCCCTTTACCGGGAATCACACTCACAGTCCTTCAGTCTATAGCCGACACTAACCGCTGGGAAAGCTAGCCCAGGCCCCCCTTATGATCATTGAATTTTCTATTTGAAAGTTATGCCTTTGTAAAAGGCAATTAAATAATGCAATAAATAATTATTTTGTTTCCAAATCTTATAAATTGTAAAAAGAAAAAAAGCATTGTATTATACTTTTTCTTATTTATTACATAAATTGAAATTGTTTTATGAAATTTTAGAAATTGTAAAAAATCCTCTATCATCAGAAATCCTTTTAAAGGTGAAAGGTTGAATTTTTAAATGATTAAATGATCATGTTTAATATATATTAATTATGTTTTAATAACTAATGCATTTAATAAATTTAAAATATTGAGCCATTAATATTTTAATATTGCACTGATATTCATCATCCAGATAAATACTTTTTCTGCAGTTTCTATGATAACATTTAAAAATCTTATATTTTATTTTAGCATCACCCAAATATATAAACAATATTTTTGAGTCTGAGAATTGAGATAGAGATTTAATTTCTTATGTGCTTACATAATTCCCTAATTTCATTTCCAAATCTTATAAATAAATTTTCAACCTGCTAGTGAAATTTTCTATAAAAGTGATAGAGTAATTTTCATTATTTTTACTGCTAGCTTTATGTTTAATAGAGGAGTTGAATAATAAAAGCATTTGGTGAATAGATATTGGGTTTTTGTTATTTATAAGAAGTACATGTCAAGTGACATAGGGAATGAAATGGGATGGACAATGTATATTCCTTGTACTCTCCCCCTTGTCTCATTTTAAAAAATGAAATAATTTTAAGGTAAACTTTTAAAAGCACTTGTTGGAAAAGCATAATATATAAGGTAGAAACGTCGAACCCTTATTTTTTTTCTTTAAATGAACCATAGAAAGAAGCTAAAGAGGATATTGTCGAGAAGGTTATAAACATAAGACAAATTAATTCTATTTTTAAAAAGCTTGAATTCTTAACCTTAAACTTGACTTACCTACATACTATATATATATATATATATATAGATATATAGATATATAGATATATAGATATATATTTTTATATATATATAAAATTATATATATATAAAGATATATATATATTTATATATATAAAATTATATATATATAAAGATATATATATATTTATATATATAAAATTATATATATATATATAATTGATTTTTTTACAGAGAGGAAGAGAGAGGGATAGAGAGTCAGAAACATCGATGGGAGAGAATTATCTATCAGCTGCCTCTTACACACCCCCCATTGGGGATGTGCTTGCAACCAAGGTACATGCCCTTGACCAGAATCAAACCTGGGACCCTTCAGTCCGCAGGCTGACGCTCTATCCACTGAGCCAAACCGGTTTCAGCCCTACATTCTTTTTAATATTATGTAAATTTATTCATGTTTCAGCTGAATAGTCCTTATATAAACTTGAGTGTTCAGGACAAAAGTAGAATATATTTGGACATTCTTTTGAAGGCAGATAGTGTATATTAAGAATATTCTTAACTCTCTGGGTATAGTTTGTAAGTTCACATATTTGTGTTTGGTAGTGGCAGGAGGTAAATATCAGTATAGCTTTGTTTTGATGAAAGTTGTTCTGAACTCTAGTTTAAAAGCTCTGAACTCCAATTAATTACTGAGAGGCAGATAAATTAGTCCTGGAAATAATTTGAAAATGTATGCAAATTCACTGAATTGAAGTTGTGGGCTTTTGTAATATTTTAATTCCCTGAAAGAGGTAGGCAAGTCAAATTTATATAAGCATAAATGTCTCTAAATTTAAAAGTTGTTTTTTTTAGCCCTTTTTCTCTTAAATTATCACAGCACAGCTAAGTTTTAACTATAAGTTTAACTAAATGAATATTAAATTCATTTGGAAAGATACCAAAAGAGACTTTTAAAATTCTTAGTACTAGGCCATTTGATTATTAGATAGTAAATAAAAGATGTTTGGATTGGTGTTTGTAGATTCAACATTAGTAGTTTTTCCTCATGTGTTTGCCCCCTTTGCTTTTATCTTGCTCTCTTTTCTCTATTGTTCTTTCTGTGTCTATGAATCTGTCTCTCATGTCTGTTTCTGTCATGTTATTCAAAGCTCTTTTCTGGTTGCCTCTTTTCTGGTTCTGATTTTAACTGAAGAGTACAATATATCTTTTGTTAGAAAGAAATTTTACTGAATTTGATTGTTGCTTTGTTTTTGTTGTTTTATGAGTAATTTCCAAATAACAATTTATTTAACTAAATTTTTTCTTATTTTTATAATTGTTAACCTTTCTTTTACTTGAGATTTAAAAAAAATGTTCCAGTGTCCACTAATCCAGAACAATAAATTTCTCCTTGCAACGTTCTAAACAAGCAGAGGCTGCCAATCCACCACTCAGAATTTTTGCACATGCTTATTGATATTAACCTGTTCTCAGTGTGATTTCTATTTTAGTTTTGGACAATTGTAGCTTGTATCTAGGAAAGGGAGGACAAAAAGCTTTAAAAAGGTATATTATATCGTGTTCTCTCTCTTGTGAATCCAAATTTCAAGATCTCTATCTCAAGATCTCTATCTCTTTTTTCCTTCTTTCTTCTTTCCTTCCTATCTATCTCATTACCTATCATCACCTAACAAGATGTCATGTCAGCATTCTGTGTGTTAAAAGGATTCTTTGATGCTTCCAGTCTTTGTTTCAACCTTTCTGGGTAAGGAATTACATTCAGCCTTCTGATTATAAACTTTAGTTATTGCTGCTGTCTTTCAGATTTCTGGAGTTCTTTAGATTCTCTCTCTTTCTTGTCTTGGTATCAAAGACATACCTTAAAATTTGTAGCCATAACTGTTTGTCTCTCTGGTTTGTCACACTATATTTAGGGAATTACATTTATGTTATAATTCTTCAGTATGCTCTATGAGTTGCTATCACAAAGGTAATCAAGATTTGAAAGTTATAAGGGAAAGTATTTAAATTCTGTATAATGTAAACACAGAGGTGAAGACATTTTGATTAGCAAATAAGAACAAGGGGCGGTACTTGATTTTAACCAGTGTGCAGTTGAATTGGGGAGATAAAATATACCTGGATAAAAGTATTGATAAGTAGTTTTAAATGCTAGTGTGCATATGAGCAGATAATTTATATATCTAAAGATATAGGGGGATCACTTCAGGTGGTTGGTCAAAGGTTTTGTTAGACAGGAGGAATTGAAAGTATGCCTTGAACAATGAATAAAAATTAAATCAGTAAAATAACTATAAATAAGAGGAATATTAAATAACAAAGTAAGAAATATTAATACATGTTCATAGAGCAGTTCACAAAATATGTCTAGAATAGGGATTTTTGGCAAATTATATTTATATTCCAGAAACTTAATAGAAAAATAGTTTGAATGCCAATAATAGTATTTCAGGTATGAAATTGAATAGGTGGGGGAAGAATTAGTTTTATTAGTGACATTATAATGAAAAATTATAGGGGTAGGTAGTAGGAAATTTGTGGAAGAAAGAAATTATGTATGTGTATATAAATGACTTGGTAATTTTATAGAAGGGTTAGGACTAGATTAGTGATTTAATAAATTTGGTGAGTATTAAACTAGATGATTTTATAATAATGATATTATTGGAAATATGAAAGATGTGAAGGAAAACTGATTCTTTTTCATTTATTTTTATACATTTACTGTTACATAGTTGTGGAAATGGGCAGCCAGACTTGGATATAGAATAAAAGGAAATAGAATAGTGTTTACTTCCTCATAGAGATAGGAAAGGCAGTATTGAGAGCTTATACCTAAACTTTTAGAAATAGTTATATTTAGCTGGGTAGTGAAGAGATCACAATGTCTAGAAGTAAGACCATGTCAGAGGAACCAAAGGAAGAAAATAGATTTCAAGGAGGACTTGATTAATAGTATTGCTGCTCTCAGAGAAATCAGAATATGGTAAACAAAATGCTGTTAAATTTGAAGATGATTTGTTTATTTTGATAATTATTTTTTTCTAAATGAAAATTAGAGTTGATTCTTCAAAATCACTTATATATCTACTGGCTTTATCAAGCCAGTTTCCTTTTGTATGTAAATTTATCTTGGCACCATTTATTTTAAAAAGCTATCTTTTATTCATATCTAATAATGTTACCACAAAGAATTTTCAATATTAAAGAAAACATTCATCCAGCAGTGATCTTTTAAAGTAATTTGATGACACCTAGACTATTGGAATGTTGATTGCTTCCCTTAACATATATTCTTTGTTTACACTGTTACTATTTTAATAATTAAAAGGTCACAAAAAGTGTGACAGTGACTATCTTTAGAATCTAGTGTACATTCTTAATTAACTTCATTTTTCTCTCAGGTTGATAAACTTTTAAGGTTCTTTATATTTAAGAAAGGACACTTTCCATGTCTATCCCATAAAATTATAAAGTTATTTTAAATGACTTATTTTAAATTATGTACTATTTTTATTGATGAGATGCTCCATTTTAATCAATGATGTATTTAAAAATATGAATTAGACCAAAAAAATTGGCATTGATTATAGACTTGAAATTATTCCATAACAGGATCATTCTGCTTAAGAGAGTTCTTATTTTTTAATCTTTCTGATTTGTGTTGTGTTCCTTTAGGAGTACATACTCATATTCTGCAGTGTATACCTCATGATTGATAGGATTTAGACCCTATAATTTACTCTTCATTGTAGTGCTTTTAGCATACCTCATTTCCAAAATGTCTAGTTCTTCCAAAAAGTCTTCTTGAATATTAGATTTAGGATTTTAGATCTGGATAGGACTCTAACGATCATTTAAGTATCTGCATCGTTTTACAGAGAGAGTAGGTAATTTGCTTATTACTAAAGGAAAGGTCTCTTGGATCTAAGACCCTATTCCTGTTTCCATTAATTATTCATCTTTCTACTTAACCAAAATTATATTAGAAATTATGGATAGTATTCTGCCTTGAAAAGGGTACTAATGTACTTCATTAAATATTACAATTCTATCATTTCTTGGAAATATTTTCAGCATTCTTTAGTTAATATGAGAATTTTCTTGCAAATGTGTTCATTATTTTAACTCGTCTGGTTCTTTCATCTTTTGCTTTAAAAAATTAAAATAACATAATAGTTGCTGGATATGTCTTTATTTTTTTATTTTAACTATTGAATTTTCTGCACTAATTAGTGAATTCTAGCTCTTGGATTTCTCAACTTTTACTGTAATTTAATGTATATAAATATTATGTGGTGTTTATTAACATGTCTCATATTTAGTAAGCATACTTGATTTTTAAAAATATATATATTTTATTGATATTTTACAGAGAGGAAGGGAGAGAGATAGAGAGCTAGAAATGTCGATGTTTCTCTCTCCTCCTGCACACTCCCTACTGGGGATGTGTCTGCAACCAAGGTACATGCCCTTGACCGGAATCGAACCCAGGACCCTTCAGTCCACAGACCGATGCTCTACCACTGAGCCAAACCGGTTTCGGCAGCATACTTGATTTTATTAGAGGAATAATTCATCTAAAATTTATTTTGAACATTTCTCATTCATTCTGTTGTTTTTTTTATTTACTAAAGCTGTAATAGTACTAGCATAAGTTATATACAATATTAAATTTATATGAACTTATTATTTTGTTAAGCATTACATTTATGTGATATGTTTAACTTTAATATGATAGAGAGGATATTTTTTTTTCCTTTGGTTTTTAAATGAAAACCTCATTGCTTTCTCGTTACACATACATATTAAAATAGTGCATTAAATTTTTTCTTTGAGAATTCTTATAAATACTTTTATCCCGGTTGAAGAAGATCAAATTCATTTTAGTGAGAAATATTTAACTTTTTGTTTGGTTTTGTTTTCTTAATCATAGTATAGGTAATAAAAACATCAAGGGCGTATTTTAGTATATAGGGAAAGTAAAATATTTTCCTTATTTTGTATTAACTGAAAAGCCTTGTCTACATTTTGTAGTTATGGGTGTTGGTTAACTGAGGAACCATTACTAAATATAAATTTGGCATTTTAATTAATAATGTCATGGCACCTTTTCTAATTGTTCATGAGTAGTGCATATTCTTTCAATGCCTTCTTTAATGATTAAGGTTAATCCAAATACATTTTAATGTATTTTACCTATTTTTTATTTTATTGATTATACTTTCATTTTCTCCATATAAAAATCACTTTGAAGTTATATAAATGCCTTGCACACACAAAATTGATAACATCCTGCCATATTAACAATGGCATGTGTTATGTCAGAAATTTATTGGTCTTCAATGAGATTGCTATTTTTTCTTTGCTCTTTTTGAGCTTTATATGTTCCATGTCTCCTAGGTATTTTTTTTAGAGACTTGTTAAGTGTAAATGTGGCAATATTGATAGATAGCATGGTTATAGGTGGATTAATTCTCAGACCACTACCCTTCTTCCCCCACAAAAAGAAAAAACTATAGAGCAAGATTGCCTAAACATCACATGAAGGCTATCCTTTGGCATTGCTGAGTCAGACTTCTTTCATATCTTTCTTACTTGTATGTTCTTAGAATTATAAATTTAAACTGACAATAATAATATAATTTTGGAAGCATTTATTATATTAGAGTATATTTATGGAGTAGTTGCTGTTTTTGTTTTCTCTTTTATGAAAATTTATGAACCAAGATAAATAAAGCATCTAATAACACATGGCCAAGACAGTTTCTACTCTTTATCTTTACTTGTTTTATGTAAAATCCTTTTTAGAGCTAAACTTTGTTGGTGTGGTTACTTCGTTTAACTTTTTACTTGGAAAAGAAATTGAGGCTTGAATTCTGACATTTCTGCTTAGAATCTTTCAATTTTGGCAAATAGTAAGTTATATAGCTAACAGTGCCTTAATGTTAACTTGGGAAAATATATTCTTTCTCATTTTTAAAAAGTTTTCAAGGATTTGGAATCAGTTTTCTTCCTCTGCTGTCTTATCCTCCAACTTACTTCATAACCAAGACATATCCTATTTCACATAGGATTCATTTTCTTACTTTTGTGGTAAATCTTTAACTGCAGTAGATATTAGATAAGTTCAACTTCACAAATTTTCTTTCGTATGATTAAGTTTTGAGGAAAGTTATTCTTTTCCATTATTATTACTATCTAAAACAGCATTAATAAACACTAGTGGGCTCATTCCTTCTTTTCAGCAAGCTAAAGGGGAAAACTTTTGTTTTTGAGGCAATTCGTGGTATCTAAATATATTAGGGAGAGCCCTTCTTTTTAAAATGATGTTTTCTCTTTTGACCAAAATACAAACTTTTCTTGAGAAACCAACTATTCTTCTTCTAAATTTTAATTTCACTTATGTATTTGCTGAACTGAACATTCATCTCTGTGCCATATTTTTAACATTAAAGAAAGAAAATTACCCTTCTCTCTTTTCCAAACCTTTCTTGGGATATCGGAATAATACTAATAAAATTCAGTTTGTTCTAGATCAGTGGATACCGGAACAGAGAGGAGGTGTTTCTTACCTGATAAAGTGTGTGTGTTCCGATTCTGCTAATCCAGAAATCCAATCTCATTTGTTTAAAATCATCCTTAGTTGTTATTTGTTAGGGAGTCAACTCCCTATTTTGATTTTTCCTGAAATTCAGTCCCTAGATGTGCTTTAGATAGGGTAGAATTTTTACCTCTTTCAGAACACTGCTAAAGAAGTTTTCAACTGGAACATAGTGTGAAGAAGCACTGAGAGCAAAAAAATTCAGAGTGGTGATTGGCCACCTCTGTTTGATTGACAGGTTGCAGGGAGAAACCCATTCGTTCTGGATTAATGGAACTGGAAAGCAGAAAACAATTATCAGGTAAAAAAAACCTTTTCTTTAACCTTTGAAATTCACCATTTAAAATATGAGTCAGACCACAAGGGAATTTATTACCAAAAGGAAAAATAATTAGTGTCTCATGAGCATCTTTGGCTACTACTTCCAAGAGTTACCAAGGAATAAAAAGCTACAATTACTACACATTGTCAGCCTTTGCCGAAAGGGCTTGATTAAATGCAGAAAAGTTGAAAGGGTGTGTGAGGAGCAATTACGTTTTAAGTCTGGGTTAAAGACATGAAGCAGAATTCTATGGGTGGGGGAGATTGGTGGTGTTTTATTCCTGAATTGTGTTTGGTCTGTGGATAAATAGAATAATTTGGTTTTCAGAGCTTTAATCTGGCACTTTTCATGAATATTCACAAATTTTGTTACTATACTGTGTTCTTTATACTTATTTACTTTATTAGGATGTATACTTATATATCATCATAAAATTCTAGTGACAACACTGACCAGGTCTTTATTTTTTTAATGGCAATTTTCTGATTACTGGTTAAATACATTTCAGATTGAAGGCCAAGGACATGGTGCAGTATTTGACTGCAAATGCTCTCCTGATGGACAGCATTTTGCATGCACAGACTCTCATGGACATCTTTTAATTTTTGGCTTTGGCTCCAGTAGCAAATATGACAAGGTAGGGTTTAATGACTATATATCTACGTTTTTTTAATTCCTGGATGTTTATTGGTTGTATTTGGGGCAGGGGGTGAGAATCATTTATGCTTTCAGCATATTTGAAGAATATTTCAGCAAACAGAAGAGCGATATTTTAGCCTGGAGATATGTTTTGAAAAGAAGGGTGAAAACAACAATTTTTAAATCTTTCTTTTGAATAATAGACATTAGATAATAATTATATATTATTTAAATAAGTAAAAGTAGAACCTTTATATTTCAGAAGGAAGAATTTTATACTTAAGTATCCTGCAAGAACAATCTAGATTTTATTCTTAAAATTGGGGCATATAAACTGGGGATGGGCGATATTATCCATAAAAGGACTTTTGAAATTATGTAAGATATTTTATTTGTATGGATAATATTCATTTTATCTGGGATACAAATTTGTGGCTTTCAAATGTGTGCCATACTGAAGGTAGCTAATATTTTTAAATAAGACTCTAAGATGAGTTACTAAAATTGCTTTTTTGTAGTAGAGTGGTATGGAAGACTATAAAAATTGCATAGCTCATGATTTAGTTGTAATATATTCCACATTAACTATTATAAATGTTGATGTTACAGATGTCTGAAGCATGAGTTCATATTAATAATTATATATTTTAGAAAAAATGCTTAAGTCTTGGAAAATGGGATAATGTTAAATTTTATGTTAACATTATATAAATCATATTCATTATATAATTAAGGAGTTTCTTAAATTGTATAAGTGATATTAAAAAGTTTAATTCTGAGAATAAATTCATTGAATGTTTACCCTTTGTAAAATGCTAAAAAAAAATAGTATTACCCCATTTGTTAATTTATAAAGTAAGATAAAAGCTGTTAGCTCTGTTAAAGTAATAGTACCGTTGAATGATTTATGCCTAGATTTGATTTTATCATATGATTTGAAATTATATAACCTATCTATTCAATCTCTTATTTCAGAGAAAATTCAAAGTAGCTACTTTTCTGATTATAAAATTCAATGTGTAGAATATAAAGATTTATTTAGAATTAATTCAAAAAATAATAGTCTTTTATATTGCTCTTAATGTCATGATTTATGGTGAATTGTTTGCTTTCTATTAGAAATTTATAATGATAAATTTTATTTTTCCAATCTTTTATCATCCTTTCTTTTTAAAGATAGCAGATCAGATGTTCTTTCATAGTGATTATCGGCCCCTTATTCGAGATGCCAACAATTTTGTGTTAGATGAACAGACTCAGCAAGCACCACATCTCATGCCTCCTCCCTTTTTGGTTGATGTTGATGGTAACCCTCATCCATCAAGATACCAGAGATTAGTTCCCGGTCGTGAAAACTGCAGGGAGGAGCAGCTCATTCCTCAGATGGGAGTAACTTCCTCAGGTAAACGTTCATCTTCATAGACAACCACATTTTTTTTCCTACTGAAAATTTATAAAATTATTAATTGGATAACACTCTGTTTTCAAAATATGACAAGTAAAATGACTTTCTGTACTTCCCTAAAGTTTTTGAATAATGCTTAACAATTTCAAGGTAATTAAGGAACAGAGAATGTTTAAAGCATTAATTTGATCTATATCCATTTATAACCTCCAGGGACTAATAGGATAAGTTCCTATATTTGATATGAGATGAGTCAACTTATTTATTCATTCAGCAACATATATTGAAAATATCCTTTGTCCATGACACCTGCTAAGCTGTGGTATTCAGTAATCACAGTTATAAACAGATACATGTTTAAAAATTGTGGTAAATCTGCCGAAGCCGGTTTGGCTCAGTGGTAGAGCGTCGGTCTTCGGACTGAAAGGTCCCTGGTTCGATTCCGGTCAAGGGCATGTACCTTGGTTGCGGGCACATCCCCAGTAGGGGGTGTGCAAGAGGCAACTGGTCGATGTTTCTCTCTCATCAACGCTTCTAGCTCTCTATCTCTCTCCCTCTCTGTAAAATATCAATAAAATATATTTTTTAAAAATTTGTGTTAAATCTTACAAAGGGGGGGGTAATAGTGTGATGTGAGAGTCTAAGATTAGATAGTGTATTCCCATTGAAGATTGTTTAAAATTGAGATCAACTTTTATTTATTTAATGTTATTTTTGTTTTTTTGTTTTTTTTAAGAGAGAGAAGGAGAGAGAAATTCATTAATTGGTTGCCTCCCCTACGTGCCCCTACTGAGGATCAAACTTGAAACCTTGGGTATTATGCCTTGACCAAGAATTAAAACCGGCACCTTTTGGTATGAGATAATGATCCAACCAACTGAACCATATCAGCCAGGGCAAAAGTGATCAAGTTGTAGAAGTTTATATGTAAGATAGGGATGAAAAGTGTTGAGAGCTGTTTTAGTAATGTAATGAAGGTAAATGTTAAATGAGTCACAGAATTAGAGTTTAAAGGACTATAGACACCTTCTTCTTCCACCCTTTGGTTAAGACACAACAATAATTTATGAAGTGAAAATAATGGACTCTAAAGAAGGTTAAAGCCAGGTTTGAATTTATAAATCATTCTGTTATATATTAGAGTAGAAAAATGTTTGTGAGATATTTTAAGTTCTTAACTCTAGCATAACGGACAAGTAGATTTAAAGGACATATATGGGATATAATGTATGATAAGTAACTTAAGTAATGAATTCAGATTCTGTAGGCAGCATAGAAAAAAAAACAACTATTTCATTGCATTATAGAGAACTCCTTATTTTTTCTTAAGGATTGGTCATGAAATTTCATGAAGATGAACATATTACATAGGAAAGGTTGCTCTTGTAACTGTACATGCCCACTTAGAATGAAGGGTGTGGAGAAAAATGAAGGGAATAGTCCCTGCTGCCACTTGTAGAGAGTTGTACAGTCCAGTAGACCTGAGTATCTGGGTTATTTGAAATTAAAATGTCTCAATACAGGGACACAGTATGGCTGGGATTTTAGGCATAAGGAAATGAGAAAATGATTCACTTATTAAAATATTAGTGCTACTAATTACTGTGATTACTTTTTCTTCATTAACTTTTTATAAAGGACTTTTATAAATAATGTCATTTAATCCTTATATCTATGGTATCTCAATCCTAAAAGTTTAGAAAATGAAAACAAGATTCTATCTTGTCCAAGTTTAAGTATATGGAATTATAGGTACTCAAATTCAGCTTGGCTTCCAATTCATTGTTCTTTCTTTCGTATTAAGCTGACCTTGGAATAAAAAGTAAACTTGGTTTTGAAAATGAAATAGACTGTGGTTATCAATAGTTTTTTGTTCACAGAGAACCCATAGCAATAATTGTGGCTTCAAAGTGAGTCATAGAATTTTTAAGTTTCTAGGTAACAAGAATTCAGGTTTAACATTATTTCTTTCATTAAGAGTTAAAGAGTACAAAAATAGAACAAAATAACTTTTTATATACTTTTAAAATTTTTATATGATTTGAGAGAGAGAAACATCATTGATGAGTGAGAATCATTGATTGGCTGCCTCCTGCACACCCTCCACTGGGCATATCCAGACATGTGCCCTTCTGGAATTGAACCATGACCTCCTGGTTCATAGGTCAATGCTCAACCACTGAGCCATGCCAGCCAGGCAGTAATACTTTTTTTGTTTTTTAACTCAGCATTATTTCTAACTAAATTTCTGTTTGCAAATCTATATCTATAATAATATTTATTTTTGGAAAATATTTGTAGCCAAAAACGATTTGTCTCAGTGGATAGAGCGTCGGCCTGCGGACTGGGGAGTTCTGGGTTCGATTCTGGTCAAGGGAATGTACCTTGGTTGCGGACACATCCCCAGTAGGGGTGTGTAGGAGGCAGCTGATCAGTGTTTCTCTCTCATTGATGTTTCTAACTCTTCTATCCTTCTCCCTTTATCTCTGTAAAAAAAAAAAATCAATAAAATGTATTAAAAATATATTTGTAGTGCTAGGTAAAAATAGGTGATGGCTGTTGTAATTATAAATTGACTCAAATGCAGTTTTGTTATATTTACACTGAACAATACACTTTAAATGTGTTTCCTCAATTATAAACTGGAGCTATGTAAAATTACTCATGATTATACATGAGATGTTTTGCCAGCATCATAGTAGGAAAGAAGCATCCATAGGTATTTTAACATTTACATCTTTCTTCTTTTACCACTTTTTATCTTTGTGATCTTAGATAAGTTATTTTATTCCACTGATATTTAATATTCTATTTTTACATATATTATAAACTTAATACATGTATCCCTTTATGTATACCTATATATACTTTTAAAATATATATATTTTGTTGAGGGTTTTTTTTTGTTTTGTTTTGTTTTTGCAAAGAGGCAGGGAGATGGATAGAGAGAAATATCGATGAGAGAGAAACTTCAATTAGCTGCCTCCTCACACCCCCTACTGGGGATGTGCCCACAACCAAGGTACATGTCCTTGACTAGAATTGAATCTGGGACCCTTCAGTCTGCAGTCCCCTCTATCCACTAAGTCAAACCTGTTAGGGCTTTTTTTTTTCATATATATATATATATATATATATATATAATTTTTTTTTCTTTTTTTTTCTCTCTCTCATTTCAGAGAGGAAGGGAGAGAGAAATGGAAACATCATTGATGAGAGAAAATCATTGATTGTTTGCCTCCTGCATGTCCCCCTATTGGGGATAAAGTCTGCAACCTGGTTATGTGCCTTGACTAGGAATCAAAAGGTGACCTCCTGGGTCATACATAGGTCTGTGCTCAACCACTGAGTCACACCAGCCAGGCATTAATACTTCTTTATTGAAGGATATCTTTTGTGTCTTCTCCTAGCCCATGTTAAAAGTCTGATCTCATCAAGTATTCTCTTCTATACCTTCACACCTCATATTAATTACTCCTTTCTCAAGTCTCATGTCTGTGCACGCCTATATTTCATGAAACTTAAATATTATTTTATTCATTGAGCAGGATTGAACATACTATCTAATAAGAGTAATATGCAAATTAATATGCTGCCCCCATGTGGTCAAAGATCCTGCCCCCCAAGTGGACACAAGATGGCCAGCAGGAGAAAGCAGTTGGGAGGGACCATGCCTGCAAGGGAGGGCAGTTAGAAATGACCCAGCTGGCAGAGGAAGAAAGTAAGGGGCGACTGGGCCTGTAGGGAAGGGCATTTGGGGGTGGGACTCAGGCCTCAGGGGAGAGCAGTTGGGGGGGGGGGGGAACCAGGCCTGCAGGGCAGGACAGTTAGGGGTGACCAGGCCTGTGGGGCAAGGCAGTTAGTCATCAATCAAGATGGCAGGGGAGTGGTTAGAGGGGTGATCAGGAAGGCAGACAAGCAGTTGAGAGCCAGCAGTCTTTTATTGTGAGCTGGATGTACTGATAGGATCAAGCCTAAATGGGCAGTTGTACATCCCTTGAGGGGGTCCCAGGTTGGAGAGGGTGCAGGCTGGGCAAAGGGACACACACCTTCGTGCACAAATTTCATTCACCGGGCGTCTAGTATTTGTATATCTAGCTTTGTGCTAGATTTAGAATTAGAATATTAAGATAAGTCAGTTCCAGCTTTTGAGGAACCCATTCTTTTGGACTTCCTTTCTGTATTGGCTGAACACTTGAGATATAAATGTACATATTGTCTGATTAAATGAAAGAGAGTACTAACTGCTAATTTTTTCAGGGATAGTTTGGGGAGATTTCACAGATGAAATGTTATGGAAATACCATTTTAGTTGGTCCTTAAAGGATAAGATAGTGATAATCACGTATATATTTGAATCGAAAGTATTGTGGTCAAAGCATAAAGATGTTTATCCCATGAGAGTAAGAGTCAAGTAGTTTTATATGGTACAGGTGAGAGTTGATGCTGGAAAAGTAGAGTGGATTAAAACACATTAAGTTTTCTCCTACCTCAACGTTTTTATGTCGACTCAGCCTTCTATCTGGAGTGTTCTTATTCTACCTCCCCATATGATTACTAATTCTTCAAGTGTTCGCTCAAATGCTGCCTTCTCAAGGAGAGTTTCTTTGACTTAATGAGATTCACCATAGTTAGTTCCCATCTCCCTTCCCTATTTTCTCTTTCTCATCATCATCTTTAAACATTTTTTTTTACATCTGTGTCTATGTATGGGTTTATTTTTCAGTTTTCCCCATTAGATTGTTTGCTTCCTAAAGGTCAGGAACCTTGATGTTTCTTATTCACCCCTAAATTCTCAGTTCTTTGGCATAGTCCCTAGCACATAATAAACACTCAAGAATTTGTTGAATAGCCGAAACCGGTTTGGCTCAGAGGATAGAGCATCAGCCTGTGGACTGAAAAGTGCCAGGTTCGATTCCGGTCAAGGGCATATACCTTGGTTGCGGGCACATCCCCAGTAGGGGGTGTGCAAGAGGCAGCTGATAGATGTTTCTCTCTCATCAATGTTTCTAACTCTCCCTCTCCCTTCCTCTCTGTAAAAAATCAATGAAATATATATATATATATTTTAAAAGAATTTGTTGAAAAATTAAGCTGTAAAAATTTATTTTTTATATAAAGTAGGTAATCGGATTTACCTTTTAAAAAAACCAACAACTAGGATCTCTAAGATGAAATCCTGTTATATGGCTTTAAGTATTTATTTTGGCTTTCTCACTTGCAAATTAGAGTTAATCATACATAACTAATTGAGTTATTGTGATGATTATATGAGTGGCTTAATCATGATAAGCACTCAGATATCATCATCATTTCAGTTTTCAATAGATTAAGATTGATGGGGACATGTTTCTATTTACTGCCATTATTTACTGTTGATCATTTTACGTCTTCTCACGCCAAATGTACTTTTTAAAAAAATATATATTTTATTGATATTTTACAGAGAGGAAGGGAGAGAGATAGAGAGCTAGAAACGTCTATGAGAGAGAAACATCGACCAGTTGCCTCCTGCACACCCCCCACTGGGGATGTGCCCGTAACCAGTGTACATGCCCTTGACCGGAATCGAACCTGGGAACTTTCAGTCCGCAGATGGACGCTCTACCACTGAGCCAAACCGGTTTCAGCTCCAAATGTACTTTTACTTCTGGACTTAAACTGAGGTAATGAGTGAAATGGTTTGAATAGTTGACTAAAGTATTCTTAGCATTTTGTGTCTTATTACATAGGACTGAACCAAGTTTTAAGTCAGCAAGTGAATCAGGAGATCAGCCCACTGGACAGTATGATTCAAAGACTACAACAGGAGCAAGACCTAAGGCGTTCTGGTGAAGCAGGTGTCAGCAATACCAGCCGTTTAAGTAGAGGTATGATGTGATGCTTTTAAGTGAAATGTTAAAAACCCGAAACAGCCTAAATTTTTAATGGGTAGAGATGACATTAAACAAATTATTGTACATCTATAAAATGAAATACTAGGTGCCAAAATTATGATGTTTTTGAAAAATATTTAATGACTGATCTAATGTTCCTCATGTAAGGCTTTAAACAGTACATCAAATTTTTAATGTTTATTCTCCCAAATACCCCATAATAATCATATAGAACTTATAAAATCTTTAAAAATAAATGTATTCAGTAATTTATAAAATGTATTAAGAGCCACATTCTCAAACAACTAATCACTTTGTTGTATATTATTAAACTTTAAGAGAAAATTTAAAGCAATAATTTATGAGTCATAAATGTCCTTGGGTTTGTCTGTTTCTGCTTTTTATATCATTACCCCCAAAATACATGGTGAGCATTTTTAAAAAGTAATTATTTTATATCATAAACAGTCAATACTTATGATTTATTAACATATCTGATAAACTGAATAACCATGTTCTATTGTTATTAAACTTTTGCCTGTGATTTAGTTCCAAATTTATTATTTGTCACAATAAGTTTCATGTGGAAGTTAGTGTAGTTTTTTTTTTTTTTTTTCTATTATAAGCTAATGGAAAAGTATCTCTAAATATAACTTACTATACTTTTGCTAAGGTTCTATAAGCTCTACCTCAGAGGTTCATTCACCTCCAAATGTTGGGCTAAGGCGGAGTGGACAGATTGAAGGAGTGCGACAGATGCACAGCAATGCACCCAGAAGTGAAATAGCCACAGAGCGGGATCTTGTGGCGTGGAGTCGAAGGGTGGTAGTACCGGAGCTTTCAGCTGGTGTAGCCAGGTAAGTGAAGTTGCGGATTCTTATGTACCCCAGTTGTTTGTGTTTATTTTTAAGTATAGTCTTAAAGTACCTTTACAGCACTGTAATTTACTTCAAATTTATTTGAAGAGCTAGTTTTTTAAAATAATCATTAAAAAATGCAATACATTTTTTTCTAGAATGAGTCATGTGAAGGATATGAAGGGAAGATTTCTTAAGGTGAATGGGGGCTGGGAATCAATCTGTCTTATTTAATTGTAGCTTAAAACACTTCAAAATTTGTTATAATAAAATTTTCAATGGATTTTATTCGTTATTCATATCATTCACAGGCATAATAAATTATTTATTGATAATACATTAAATATGTTTATATATTAAATTGATTCTTTGCTGTATTTAAATATGTTATACATGTATAAATTTAAAAGTATTGATTTGCTATAATCTTTTTCTTGAGGCTCATGCTATAAGGGAACTTTAAAACCAGTTCTTTTTTATTCTTTAGTAATTCATGAATGTGGTACATCTGAACCCAGCGCACTACATACTATTAATACTACCCTATAATTTTAAAAAAAGTGAAGATTAAAATGTGAATTTGATTTTAGGTTTTTGTTTCTTTTTTTCTCATTAATTTCAGAGAGGAAGAGGGAAAGAGAGAGATAGAAACATCAATGATGAGAGAGAATCATTGATCAGCTGCCTCCTACAATGTCACTTGCTGGGGATCGAGCCCGTAACCCCAGCATGTGCCCTTGATTGGAATTGAACCCAGAACTCTTCAGTTCACAGGTCGATGCTCTTTCCACTGAGCCAAAACAGCTAGGGCAAGATTTTCTACTTCTTAAAAAACTCAAAAGATAATAGTTATTTACAGATAGTCTCTACCTTACAAATTTTTTGACTTTATGATGGTGTGAAAATGATTTGCATTCAGTAGAAACCATACTTCAAATTTTGAATTTTGATATTTTCTTGGACTAGTGATAATGTGGTATGATATTTGTTCATAATGCTGGTTGGGTAGTGGCAGTGAGTTGCAGCTCCCTGTCAGATATGTGATCATGACAGTAAACATCCTATACTCTATGTTGCCAGTGTTTTTTAGGGAATTATGTTCTGAGCATGTTTAAGGCAGGCTAAATTAAGTTCTGATATTGATTAGTTTAGGTGTATTAAGTGCATATTTTCAACTTAGGATGAGTGTATCAGGATGTAATCCCATCTTAAGTTGAGGAACATCTATGTTTAAAATAAATACTTTTGAATGTGAGTGTTTATATAGTAAATGTTTTTTTTATTGGATAATCCTTCAAATTTGTGTTAGGGTATAATTAAATCTACACCTAAAGTATACATTTGAACAATAACTATCTGATTGAAAACACACGTATATAAATGTCTTTTATAAAAATTAATGCCGAAACCTGTTTGGCTCTGTGGTAGAGCATCGGTCTGTGTACTGAAAGGTCCCGGGTTTGATTCCGGCCAAGGGCATGTACATTGGTTGCAGGCATATCCCCGGTAGGGGGTGTGCAGGAGGCAGCTAGTCAATGTTTCTCATTGACGTTTCTAGCTCTCTATCTCTCTCCCTTCCTCTCTGTAAAATATCAATTTTTTTTTTAAAAGATTAACTTTCACTTTATTTTTAGTTGGATTCCTATCTGCTTTTTAATTCTAACGTTAGGTTGGGGGGGGGTGAAGTAATTGAAAACAAAAGAAAGAATAAAACAGACAGGAAATCAGATTATTACTTTTTGCAATTGATACAGCTATTGCTTTATCTTGTATGAAGAATGTGGCTTTTACTTGCCTTAAAGTGTACTTTTTAATACTGTACTCCAATAACAGGTAACATTGAGGTTCTTAGTATTTCTACCCATGGAGAAGCCGCTGGTTTACTTCTTTAAAATGCAGAAAAGAATATATACATTGCTAAGCTGTTTATTTTCTTCCAGGAATTAGTTCACTTCTCCCCTTCTTAAAAACCTAAATATGCAGTTCCCAGTGATTATCCTTTTGGGGATATATGCCAAAGAATTAAAACTTATGTTCACACAAAAGAACATAAACACTGATGATATACACTGAGTGGCCAGATTATTATGATCTCAGAACGCATAATAATCTGGCCACTCAGTGTATATCCTCTATAATAAAAGGCTAATATGCAAATTGTCCCCTCAACCAGGAGTTCGACCAGCAGGCAGGCCGGCCAACTTCCCATGTCCTCTCCCCCCCAGCCTGGCTGGCCCGACATCATGCATGCACGAATTTGTGTGCCGAGCCCCCCCCCCCCTCTCTCTCTCTCTCTCTCACACACACACACACACACACACACACACACACACACACACACGGAGTGGCCAGATTATTATGTGTTTAGAGATTGTAATAATGTGGTCACTCAGTGTATAGCAGCTTTTTTTTGTAATAGCCAAAACCTACAAATAACACAGGTATTTTCTTTAATAAGGATGTAGTTACACAAACTGTGATATATCCACTGCGTGGAATACCACTTTGCTATCAGAAAAAGACATAGAGAACATACTAGTGATGACTAGACGTTGGGGGGAAGAAGGGCTGAGGAAGAGAAGATAAAGATAGGTATGGTCATTAGAAGGACACAACAAGTGATCTCTGTGGTGATGGATGGATACATAAACCTACACATGTGGTACAAGTAATCACATTCTAATGCATACATACACGAGTACAAGTAAAACTTGGGAGGTCTGAATATTGATGGGTTGTATCAGTGTCAATATCCAGGTTGTTATATTGTACTATAGTTTGATAAGATACAACCATGGGAAATACTAGATACAGGAAACTTATTATTTCTTAAAACTAGAGGCACAGTGTGAGAAATTCGTGTATGGGCTGGAGGCAGTGGGGGTGTGTCCCTCAGCCCAGCCAGCACACTCTCCAATCTGGGACCCCTCGAGGACAGTTGGATATCCTTCTCACAATCCAGGACTGCTATCTCCCAACCGCTCATCTCCCACTGACTGATTGCCCCTAACTGCTTCTGCCTGCCAGCCTGATCACCCCCTAACCACTCCCCCCCCCCAACTGCCCTTCTCTGCTGTCCTGGTCACCCCTAACTGCCCACAACTGCATTCCCCTGTAGGCCATCTTGTTGTGGCCATCTTGTGTTTTGGAGTGATGGTCAATTTGCATATTACTATTTTTAAAAAATATATATTTCATTGATTTTTCACAGAGAGGAAGGGAGAAGGATAGAAAGCTAGAAACAGTTATCTCAATAAAAATTTTAATTTCAAAAACAAGTAAATTGCTAAGAACTAAGAAAAATTAAATCAAGGCTAATATTTTCATAAGATTTAAAAAATATATATATTTCATTGATATTTTACAGAGAGGAAGGGAGAGAGATAGAGAGCTAGAAACGTCGATGAGAGAGAAACATTGACCAGCTGCCTCTTGCACACCCCCCACTGGGGATGTGCCCGCAACCAATGTACATGCCCTTGACCGGAATTGAACCCGGGACCTTTCAGTCCGCAGACCGATGCTCTACCACTGTGCCAAACTGGTTTCGGCTATTTTCATAAGATTTAAGTTAACTCATTTTATTTTCCACTGAGAATTATGACCAGCAGCAAAAGAGAATTTGCAGTTAAAATGACATTAATGTACTCTAGTAAAAACAATTAACTTTATAAAGCTGTTCCAAATTTAAATGCTAACTCACAGCTGTGAAATATCCAGGAAAAAATTATAGTTAAAAAACATGAAAATTGTAAAGAATTAATGTAAAAGTCAAAATTTTGTTCTGTCCTTGTGATTTCAGGTTTCATGACATTATAATTCACAATTAATGTTACTCAGCGTTTTCTGTTTTACAATTTCAGCTGAATTCTGGATAGAGTTGAAGTTTTTCAGTGGATGAAGGCTGTCTTGCTTTTCACTGGAAATAATGTAGTTCTTTCAGGGCTTTGGGTTATGTTCATTCAGCCTAGAGGTTCTGTGTGCCTTTTTAATATATTTTTATTGTAAGATTTTAGCTATTTATATGGCACACAAGATTATCACAGCATAAGCTCTATGCTGATGTAATATTTCCAAAATAAATCCAATTTCTAACTCTATAGAGCAGTTACCTCAGGAATATAATCACGTTCTCAGAACCTAATACTTGATACTTGATTTAAAAACAAACATAGCAGAACCAGTAGTTTCAAGTTCAAGTAGTCAATCTTTCCCATGTTTCAGTCATCTAATGTCAAATGTCCAGAGCACATAATCTATGAATATAAGCTCAGAAATTTTTATCATATGCCTCTATCTGGAAAGAAAACATTAAGAGTAGCATTTCTTCTCTGACACCTAATACCTCTTTAGGTGAGAAATTAGTTGTAAAAGTTCAAGATGAACATGTGGCTTTTAATTATCTTTCAGTAGGCAAGAAGAATGGAGAACTGCAAAGGGAGAAGAAGAAATAAAGACATATAGATCAGAAGAGAAAAGAAAACACTTTACTGCTCCAAAAGAAAATAAAACACCCACTGTCTCAAAGGTAAGCAGTAATTACTTGTATGTGTAATATTTGCTTTAACTTTTTAGGAAGGCTGCTTAATGAAGTAAAATTGTATAGTTATTTCTTGATTTCCTCTTTGTATTATCATATTTATCATTTAAAATACTTTATTTTCCATTTCTTGCCTTCTATCATCTCTTGGCCTTTTGGATAAGATCAAATGTACATTTCTTGCCTTATAACATACCTTTTCTCCAAATGGCAATTTTTATATGCCCATTAAACCTAATAAATTATATCAGAAGCCTAAGCAAGATCTTTTTTTTTTTTTTAATATATTTTTGTTGATTTCAGAGAGGAAGGGGGGAGAGAGAGAGATTAAAACAATGATGAAAAGGAATCAGTGATCTGATGCCTCCTGCATGCCTCCTACTGGGGATCAAGCCCATAGCCTGGGTTTGTGCCCCTGACCAGAATTGAACCTGGAACCCTTCAGTCCACAGGTTGATGTACTGTCCATTGAGTAAAACTGGCTAGGGAAAGTTCGTTTTGTTTGTTTGTAAGCTCTTCCATTGGTTGCATACCATGAAACAGTTTTGTGGTTTTATATTGGTCCTGTTTGGTTGTGGAGTTGTTGTCGTTTGATTTTTGCTGTCTTGCACTGATTTGTTATTGAAGATAATTAAGTCACTTATGCTGTTCTAAATAATGGTTCTTATTTCCTCCATTAAAAGAGGTAAATTATCTCTACTAGTTTGACCTGTAGGTTTCTCTCCCTAATCTCAAAAAGCTGGAACCAGTGTTTTACAGTTGGTCAAGCAACAATCTGGGAGAGATACATACCTTGCCTCCTTGAGTGTCAAGGTATCACAATTATCCATTCTTAAGTGTTTGTTTGTTTTTGTTTGTTTTTTAAATAGATTAGCTTGGAAGCTTCAAAGCTTTAGAATCTGAAATTGATGAAAGCTATATGGGAAAAAACTGGTTTTTTCCATATAGCTTTATGGACTGAAGGGTTCCAGCTTTAAGCTTCTTCCTCTTATTATTTGAGTTTCATAAATCTGAATTAGTCTAGTTTTCTAGAACTTTACTGTTAAGTGAAAAGGGCAAGTACAACAGTAATATTTATAATATAACCTCTTTTTTTTCAATGGAGAAATGTTTGAGTGTACACATAATAGACTTCTGACATTGATCATAGATGTACAAGTAACGAGATAGCCTATTTTATTTTAGAGTTGAGGTACTGCTCAGTGGTTGATTGAACCAGGAGATCACAATTCCATTCCTACCGTTTCCCCGAGAATAAGACAGTGTCTTATATTAATTTTTGCTCCCAAAGATGCGCTAGGTCTTATTTTCAGGGGATGTATTATGTTTCCATGAAGTAGGTCTTATTTTCGGAGGATGTCTTATTTTCGGGGAAACACGGTAGTTAGGGCACATTCCTGGGTTGCAGGCTCAGTCCCTAGTGTTGAACGTGCAGGAGGTAGCCAATCAATGATTCCCTCTCATCATTGATTGTTTCTCTCAGTCCCTCTTCCTTCCTCTCTGAAATGTATAAAAATATATTTAATAGTAGGGAATACTAACTGTGCAGATGGAAAGTATAAATTAATATAAAACTGTTTAGAAAGTAGTTATGAATGCCGAAGCCGGCAGGGCTCCGTGGATAGAGCGTCAGCCTGTGGACTGAAGGGTCCCAGGTTCGATTCTGGTCAAGGACACATACCTTGGTTGCGGGCACATCCCCAGTGGGGGGTGTGCAATAGACAGCTGATCGATGATTCTCATCAGTGTTTCTAACTCTCTATCCCTCTCTCGTCCTCTCTGTAAAAATCAATAAAATATATTTTTTTTTAAACAGAAAGAAAGTAGTTATGAAGCTGATTTTTGGCAGTAGGTTTGATACCAAAATTATAGTGGCTTTTAAACAAGGTGCAAATATATTTCTCTGATGTAAAAGCCTCAGTATGTGGTTCAGGCTTGGTATGTCCTCAATGTTAAGAACTGAATTTCTTTAATTTTTCTGACCCTTTTGTGAATGAATTTGTTCTCATGACTAAAGCTATCAGCATTCTCATTTAAGAGTATAGTATGGAGAATCAAGTCAGTGAAGAAGGTTCAAATGGCACATATTCCCTCCTGAGAAAGGTTTTCTGAAGTTCCTTTGCAGCATTGTGCCAGATAACCTATTGGCCAAAATTTAGTCTCATGAACTATCGTCAGAGAAAATTTTATTTTTTTTCTTCAAGAAGGGAGAACAGATAGATATTGGCCAACAAATAGTTTTCCCTTATACTGTATTATTTACTTATGCATTAAAAACGTTTTTGTTTTTTGACTTGAAATTTATCCTAAAAAAATATAGAATTGTAAATAAAGCTTTTACAAAATAGAACAAATAGCAATTTTTAATGAAGTGGAATTGAGTAGGTAAATATATTTAAGTGAGAGTAGCATAATTTTTGTAATGAATTACTCAAAATTTACATTATTTTTGTAATGAATTACTCAAAATTTATGAGATTATAGTTTGAATAGGTTTTTTTAAAATAATTTTACATAGTTCTCAAATTTTTAAAAATTTACTAAATTATTCCTAGAGAGACTGTGCGGAAAATCTTGTGTCCTTGTAGTGTATGAACGTCTTTTATTTCTATTGGCTATAACTACCCTGTTTCCCCGAAAATAAGACAGTGTCTTACATTTTTGCTCCCAAAGATGCGCTAGGTCTTATTTTCAGGGGATGCCTTATTTTTCCATGAAGAAGAATACGGTATACATTTATTGTTAAATGAAAATGAAGGAAATTTATTACCTCTATACGGTACGGTAGTACAATAGTTGTCAACACTAACCAGACAAACTGTGAATCCTACAGTATCAAGAATTTACTCATTTATTCAATGACAATCATGTCATCATCTGGAACATCATCATAACAATCCAGTTCCTGAATTTCCTGATGAATTTGAGACTCCATTTCTTTCAGAATCAGTGGACCAAATCTCTCTCTCTCTCTCTCTCTCTCTCTCTCTCTCTCTCTCTCTCTCCCTCTCTCTTCCTCTCTGTAAAAAATCAATAATAATAATAAAAAAAAAGAATCTAACCAGTGGTTCCTTGGTGTGCAGGCCAATGCTCTAACCACTGCACAACACCGACCAGGGCAGATTTAAATTATTATGGTATTGAGTTTTATTTCTGTCACCATGTTGGACTTTATTTAAAAAAAATTTTTTGTGTGTGACTGTTGTGTTTTCATCTGCTGTAGAACTTTTTCCACATTTATCTGTATTTAAAAGAAAGAGCTAGCCACCTGATACTCAAGTCTCATAGTGACAGGGTAGTTTTGTGATCACCTTTTTGATTTCTAGTTGCCTCTATCAATATGCCTCACAGTCTGTGGTCCTCTTTCTCATTTGTTTTATAGGTTTGGTTGTGTGTGGGTATGAGAGAATTCAATGTTAGGCTTAGTTTATTATGAATACTTAAATCCATATTAATCAAAAGCAAGGTTTTGATAATATCATTTAGCAAGTGAATGTCAACATATACAAACCTGTGATTTTACTTGATATAATAAAGTATTGAACAGGTAGTCTAATCTAGTTTATGTAATATAAATATGTATGGATTTTTTATAATTAAGAAATATAACTTTTGCCCTAACTGGTTTGGCTCAGTAGACAGAGCATCGGCCTTTGGACTCAAGGGTTCCAGGTTCAATTCTGGTCAAGGGCATGTACCTTGGTTGCAGGCACATCCCCAGTAGGGGGGGTGCAGGAGGCAGCTGATCTATGTCTCTAACTATCCCTCTCCCTTCCTCTCTGTAAAAAATTAATAAATGTTTTTTTAAATGTAACTTTTAAAGTAAAAAGTTATCTCTTTAAGCATTCTGTAAATAAATTTAATTTACTTTTTCCCCAGAATCATGCCCATGAGCATTTCCTGGATCTTGGAGAATCCAAAAAGCAGCAGGCAAATCAACATAGTTATTGTACCAGATCTGCATTGGAAGAAATTCCTAGACCTTCAGAAGAGATAGAAAATGGCACTAGCTCTTCAGATGTAAGATCTTATCACATGCATAGATTTGTTTTCATTTTTACTTTTTTGAAAAACTGACTTTCATTCTTCACATTGATTGGTAAATTTATAGATGTAGCTCAAACATGAGCCTTATAATGATAGTGATAGCTTCCATTTACTGAATACCTGCTATGTATGTTCCAGGCATGGCACACTTATGCATAATCTCAGATGCACAACATATGGGAATTTTCTGAGTATATTTTATATGCATAGGGCAATATTAACTCAAATTGACAATACCTGTAATTTAAAAGTTAGTCTCTGGTGGCTTAGGTCTTCGTATGGTCAGGTCAAAATAATATGTCTAATCTGGTAAAGAGACCACATTTAATAATTACATAAAATCGACATGATAATTTAGATATGCATATAAAAGAAAATTTATGTCAGCAAGTTATTGTTTGCCTTATAAAATGTTTCTGTATTTTTTAAAGGTTTATAATATTTTTTAAATATTAAGTTTCTAGAAAATATTTTTTGGTAATTTATTTTTAATTAAATGTATTGGCATGATAATACAGGTTTCAAGTGTAGGTTTCTATGCTATAAGGTCTGTATATTGCACCATGTGCCCACCACCCAGTGTCAAATCTTCTCCTGTCACCGTATATTAGGACCTCCTTCTCCCCCTATCCTCTTTCCTCTAGCAGCCAAACGTCGTTTTGGCTCATGAGTTCAGTTTTATATCTCACATATGAGTGAGAAAATATGGTTCTTAGCTTTTTCTGGCTGACTACTTATGTCACTTAGTATTATATTCTAGAAAACATTTTAAATATGATTCAGCTTACTAGAATCTTATGTATTTTCAGGTGCATTTGTTACATAAGAAAGTTAAACATAATTTTTTATGTTCAAACTAATTTGCGCTCTACTGTCCTTTTAGAGCAATTAAATAAATTTCTAGAGGAGTACATTACGAACAGAATATCACCTTAGGCACAATGTATTGTTAATGGGGGGAAATGCTGATTTTGGTTCAATATTTTGTACTTCCATATAGTGGCTATTTTGTATTTAGCAATATATCTTCCTTCTCTTTAAAGAAGTAATATACTAAGGGTGGGAATAATCAGATAATTTGTTTAGATTTTTCAGTTATATTAAATAAAGATTAAAGAGAAACAATGTCCTTGGGTACTTTTTAATGCTATACCATTTGGAAAAAATAATACTAGACAGGAATATTCTTTTTGTATAATAAAGCCATTTTTATAATAATTATAATACATAAAAGTATAATTTTAGGCTTCTAAAATCATCTTTTTAAAAGTTTAAATTTTAACAAAGGCGCAAGAGGTAAAAATGATTTGCTTTGTCACCTATGGAATTTTATATCACTCTAGAAGAGAAGTGATAAGTCTTCTAAAAACAACAAATAAAATATGGGGTGGGAGGCAAAAGTTGGTTTATAGTTGTGAGTACATGAAGAACAGTTTATTCTTTTATTATTTATTAATATGTTTTACATATGAACCTACTTTTGTCCTACCATGTATGTTATTTATCCAAGAGATTGTTCTAAATCCAATATTAAAATAAATATATGCTTGGATACATTTAATAACTTGGATATATTTAATAATTATTAAATACATTTAATTAATATTTTTTGTATAAAAAAGGCCTATATTTGCAACTAATCTATATCAGGTTTTTATTTAAATATTCTGCTTTGATTGTTAATATTAGATAATACTGATATTTTCTATAATCATAGAATGTTATTTTATAAAATTGCACAATAAAACATATATTCCATATCTCACAGGAAGGTGAAGTTGTTGCTGGTAGTGGTGGAACCTCTGAAGAAGAAGAGAGAGCATGGCACAGTGATGGCAGTTCTAGGTAATTTAATGAATTTTTATTTCTCCAAATGTAATTAATATAAACTCTTTAGAAAGCTGAAGATTCTTTTGTATCAGTCTTTGATTTCAAAGTTGCTCCTTTAGAGAGATTTTGCAGTCATCTAAAATTTAGATTTTCTTTTTGACATGTTTTCTCTACTAGCATAAAATTTTGGTTATTGCAGCTAGATCTACAAAGATGCTTTATCTTTCTAGATGATATTTTATTATTGAATATTATTATTTTAACACTGAACCACAAATTAGTTTCATTACGGGTTTTGAGAAATATTTGAGCATTAAATTATGAAAGTAATGAGATCGTATAGAATTAACTATCTTATATAGTGGAATTTGTTGAATACTATTAATAATTTTTTTTCCAGCAGTAAGACTAAGTTTTTCTTTTTCCTGTTATCACCATCCCATTTGGTCATGTAAATGAGGATTCCTTCAACTTCTTACAGTAGTAATTCACATTATTACAGGGCTGATATTCTTGGCTGACTTTGTAAGAACTTAGTAGCAAGAAGGAGTGTATCCTCTGGAGATAATTTTGTTTAGCTCCTCACACTTATTCCTTAGCAGCAGTATCTTTTAATAAACAATTGTCAGAGAAACCATGAGGGTGAAAGCTATAAGAATTCCTTATGTCATTGTAAGAATCAAGGGCTTTCCTGTGTCCACAACAGATATGATATGCAAGTGCTCATGGTTATATCTGGTAGTTTCCTGCATTTGAAACAGGGCTATGAAACAAATTTTTTCTTGTGGCGAGTTTTATAAAGAACATGGGTTCTCTCTCAGTTTTATAGTTAGGTCTATGCTAGCAGCAGAAGATTTTCCATAAGAGCTGAATGCTCCAGATAGTAGCATCTGTCAGTATTTGGCAGGTGCTATTTGCAGGGACTGTGGCTGGAGCAAGTGTAAATAAATGCTGGTAAGTTGAGAACAGTCTATTCTTGTATAGATGTTTGTGGTACAGATGCATTCCCATGCATCTAGTGTAGTGTCTGAAAATTTTTAAGTTCTCTTGGATAATTTTTAATTTTAAAATGAAGTCTGAAGTCATACTAGAAAGCCAGTTATTTAAATTTTATCTGTGGTGATAATTCTTGATGAGGTGTAGGTAAATACCTACCTATAATGGACATCGGGCTAGGGGGAGGAGAGATGGTAAGTGTGGAATAAAATTACAGAAAAATCTGTCCTTTCAAGATTTACCAGGAATATTTTTAGAAGAGTGAGGTCATATATCACTAAATTTAGGCAAGTAATTTATTGATTTTAACATAGTATAACTTAGATTTTAGGCATTTATATTTGTAAAACTGTATAAAATCAAGTAATGTCCTCATATATTAAAATCGAAACAGAAGATAACATAACTGGATTCTTTATTTTCCAACAAAATCAGTTAAGCATAACTTTTAAGTCTGTTAAAGGTAATCTGAAAAGAAATGGCAAACATGATTGGTAATGATAGATAAAATAATAGGGTGAGGGTTGAAATTTTTTGAATCATGGCATTCTTTGAAGCATAAGATATATCTAAGATATATGTAAATGCTCAGTATAGTTTACAATCACAACCTTTTCACTGAGCAAGAATACTTCTGATCTTGCCATGAGGGCATCAGTGCTCAACATAATTTCCCTGGAAAGAGCTCTCATCAAAGTAATCCCTATACCACCTCCTCAGTGTTGATACCTCCTCTGCTGTCCAGGGCTACCTTTCTACTGTTATTAGAATTGAGGAAGATGATTCTGCTGCTTGTTTTTGCATGCCCCACAATATTTTGAACATATGAAGCACTCAAATTAATTTGGCTAATTCACAGAAGGCACTTAAATTCATTGTTTCAATTAAAGCTGTGGCCTTGTCCTAGCCAGTTTGGCTCAGTGGATAGAGTGTCGGCCTGTGGACCAAAGGGTCACAGGTTTGATTCTAGTCAAGGGCACACACCTAGGTTGCAGACTCCTCCCTGATCTGGATTCACACAGGAGGCAACCAATCAATGTGTTTCTCTCACATCAATGTGTGTCTCTGTCTTTCCCTCTATCTTCCACTCTCCCTAAAAATCAATGGAAAAATATCCTCAAGTGAGGATTAACAACAACAACAAAGCTGTGGCCTTATTCGTCATAATATTTTTTTTAGATATTTAAGTAAGTTAAGCCTATAGAATTTTAAGAAACTGTTCAGAAGATAATGAGTTGAAAGTTAAAGAAATATTTTCAGTTCATTAACATGTACTATTTTGTCATTTCTCTTTATTATAATCCTTTTTTTTTTTGAATTTTTATAAAAGTCAACATGTATTTTGTCTGTGTGTGTGCTTTAACTTTTTTTTTTCTTTTCTTTTCTAGTGACTACTCCAGTGATTATTCTGACTGGACAGCAGATGCAGGAATTAATTTGCAACCACCAAAGAAAATTCCTAAGCATAAAACCAAGAAAGCAGAAAGCAGTTCAGATGAAGAAGAAGAATCTGAAAAACAGAAACAAAAGCAAATTAAAAAGGAAAGGAAAAAAATACATGAAGAAAAAGATGGACCAATATCACCAAAGAAAAAGAATCCCAAAGAAAGAAAACAAAAGGTTAATTTATAGTATATAAACTAATATTTTCTATGAAAACAAAGCACACATTTTAAAAGTGCAGTTTTATGAACATTAACATTATTGAGGGGTACCAGCAGAGTAATAGAAAAAATTTAGAAATACACGGAAGTAAAACAGAAGATAGCTGGTCCTTGAATAATTTTTCATTCAATATACATTTGATGTAATGTTATAAGATGCTGTAGGAACTTAACTCTTGTGTATATTAATTAGCCTCTTACAAATTGGTTTTATTATACACCATTTCGACTTCATAAGTCAGAGAACCTGATTACAACAGTGAGGACTTAACTGTATACTAAAATATATTTCGTTAATTCAGGTTTAAATACTTACCTTATGAGAGTGTTTCCTGTAGAATTATTTTCTAAATATTGAACATTCAGTCTATAACGAGCAGATTTTTCTTGATAATCCCGTGGGATTTATTTGTTTATGTATGTTTTTAAAATGCTATAAAATATACAGTTTATTAGTCTTTTAATTGCCATTACCTTTTAACAACCCTTATTTTTATTGCTGGAAATAAACAGAAAGCATAAGGAGACCATCACCTGGAATAAGAATGGCAAAATTTGTTTGGCCTGTGGAGTTAGGGCCAAACAAAACTGGCAGTTTGACATTTCCCGAAGGGTCCCGATAGCAAGAGGGCACAGGTCAGGCTGAGGTAACCCACTGGTGTGGGCCTCTAATATAAATATAAAGTAGGATACTACTGCTGTAACAAGATTTTATCAATTTACATAGTATGAAGTGTTTATTTTATACTAAAGGCCCAGTGCACGAAATTCATCTACTTTGGGGGTTGGTTCTCAGCCCAGCCTGTGCCTTCTCACAGTCCAGGAGCCCTTGGGGGATGACTGACTGACAGCTTAGGCCCCGTGGCAGTCAGACATCCTTAGTGCTGGCCCGGAGGCAGGAGAGGCTCCCTCCACCACTGCTGAGTTTGCCAACTGTGATTCAGCTTCTATCCCAGTGGGAGTACACTGATCACCAGGGGACAGCTCCTGCATTGAGTGAGCATCTCATTTATCATCACTTATGACTGGAATTGAACCCGGAACCCTTCAGTCCACAGGCTGATGCTCTATCCACTGAGCTAAACCTGTGGTCAGTGTGCATCATAGCAACTGGTCACTTTGCTGTTTGGTTTATTTGCATATTATATTAGCCTTTTATTATATAGGATGTCTATATTGAGCTCTTGTTTATTTCAGCTTTATAGTTATGAATTACTTTCATTTGTATTCCACTGTCTACTATTCTTTTTGTCCTTTTCTTTTGTCTGGGGAAGATTTACCAAAGAGAATACCATGCTTTTGATTAGTTTTCGTCTTGTCAGTGATGATAAATGTATATGAGCCCATTATTCTGTGTGGTAGATTGGTTAAAGAAGCCTTATTTAGCCATGTATCTCACTAATAAGGTTAACACTTTTTTTTTTCCTAAGCTCAAGACAACTCTGATGTACCTTTGAGTTTTGCACTGTGAGAACATAATTCTTTTGTACTTTGTGGTCTCCTTTGATTGATAATCATCTACAAACTAATACCTTGGGATCCTTCATACAATGCTGCATTTGCATCCGCTATTACTGTTTGATATATTTTAATTTCACTGTTTTGCTTAAACCAGTAGTATTCTAACAGTATATCTGCCACTAAACTTTTGTGGGACAGATTTAAAATATAGTAAGATTACACTATAGCTGGTTTGGCTCAATGGATAGAGCATCAGTCTGCAGACTAAAAGGTCCCTAGTTCAATTCTGTTCAAAGGCACAGGCCCAAGTTACAGGCTCAGTCCCATTGTGGGGGTGTGTAGGAGGCAGCCAATTGATTCTCATCATTAATGTTTCTCCCTCTCCCTTCCTCTCTGAAATCAATAGAATATTTTAAAAAATATATTTTATTGATATTTTACAGAGAGAAAGAGATAGAGAGCTAGAAACGTCGATGAGAGAGAAACATCGACCAGCTGCCTCTTGCACACCCCCTACCGGGGATGTGCCCGCAACCAATGTACATGCCCTTGACCGGAATCGAACCTGAGACCTTTCAGTCCACTGACCGACGCTCTACCGCTGAGCCAAACCGGTTTCGGCTCAATAGAAGATTTTTAAGTAAAATAAAATATAATAAGTTTAGGATATTATAGGACATTTACTTTCATCTGAATTTTGTTCACATGCTTTGGTGCTAGCCTACTAGTAGACACAACAGTGGGTAGAATTGTCCTTATTCTGTAGTCTTTTTGTTATCTCAAGTAATATTTCCCTTTTTTATGCATAGAGTTGTAGTGCTGGAAAATAAAAGATCATTAAGCAATGGTATTATTGCTTCTATTAAAATATTTTTCATGTGACTAATTCTGTTTCAATTAATTAAGCAAGAAAATCAGTAAGGTAGTTACAGAGAATGCTTGTAAGAAAATAGAATTCTCCAAAGAGAAAGTAAAGAACTCTCAGATGGTATCTGAAATATATATCCCTTATGGTTTTAGGGGCTCTGGAAACCAGACCAATACATTTTTATTGTGTGCTTATTATTTATAAGGCAATACAGTGAATAAAAAGATATGTAAGCCATAGTTAATACTTATGCTAAAATAATGTGTGACTAACAAGTTGCTTGAATCCCCTAAGGTAAAAATAGAAGAAACACCATACGTTTAGTTGCCAGATAATGTTTAATGATGATAAATCAGAAACCAAATGGGGATATCTTACTTTAGAGTTTGAGATAAGACTTTTAGAAGAAGTAAGATTTGAGTTGGGACTAGAAGAATTTCTATGGATAGAAAAGAAATTAAATACCCATATTTCCAAAATTTAAAACAAATCTCATCATTAGGCTAGAAATTTTGAGGCATATTCAGTCCATTTTACTCCCTAAGTGGTTTTAAATACTAAGTGACAGAAAACTACTTTAACCAAAAATTATAGGTATTCTAAGAATTATTGGTGAACAAGATTTATTGTCAAAATGATTCTTGGCTATGCCATACTCTTACAGTTATAAATATAGTTATTCCTTTGTAATGCCCAATTTATCTGGCTTTACGTAAGAGTGGTTAGCTATACCAGTCAACAGAATTTTCCTTACGGGAAAAAAATACTTGTCTAGTATAATTGAGAGTCCATACTGAGGCTGGATTAATAATTTTTAAGATTTTTTTTGAACTTGTTTTTCTCTTTATTAAGTCAAAGGACACCTTTTAAAAAATATACTTTAACTTAAAACCTCAATGTATACAACTGATAAAACTTAGTAGATTTAACTCTGATGTAGTACATAGTAACAATGGCTACTCAGAAACCCTGTGAATAAAATAATTGTTCAGGTGTCATCTGACTTAGCATTGCAAATCTTACACATATAAAACTTATTTCCAAGTCATCTTCTGTAGCCTCTGGTTCTCCTCATCTCATTTCAAAACCTTGCTGTTATCCTTAATTCCTCTTTTTCCACAGTCCATCGGAATTATTGTGGTTCTTTCTTTTAAATAAGTTCAGCATCTAATTGTTTTCACCATTCCTATTGTCACTAGTGTTAGCTACCATGAACTCTCACTTGATTTATTGCAGTAGCCTTCCATCTTTCTACTTCTTACCTTTCCCCCTTAGAGTCTATTCTGAAAAGCAGGTATTGACAAACTTTTTCCATAGAGTTCCAGTTATTCTGCCATTGTAGCCTGAAAGCAGCCATAGACAATACATGAATGAATGAATGAATGAATGAATGAATGAATGAATGAATATGGCTATGTTCTAATAAAATTTGATTTGTAGATAACAGACTGGGCTTGGACTATGGGCCATAATTTGATAAACCCTACTCTGGTGCATCTGGAGTGATCCTTTTAAATGCAAGTCAGATCCTATCACTCTTCTGACTAAAAATCTCCAGTAGACCCATGTCACATGCATTAAATGCATATCTTTTTTTTTCTTCCTTACTCTCTAGGAAGATATAGTTAATGAAGAGGAAAATGGATACTGAGTAGCAGCTGTAACAGTACCTGTTGCAAATAGTGTTCTGTGATACCCCATTATGACATTGCTTCTTATAGTGAACTTGTGTTAACTCAGTAATAACTTTTATTATTTAAAAAACACAAGAGAATAAAATTTAGAATCTTCTTATGTATATAAACACAGAACCAAACAGTTTTAATCAATTGCATGAAGTTTTTCTGCTTATAAATATTATGTTTCAAAGTCCATTTTTCCTAAGTCTAAGGTGACAGCATTCAGAACATGATGGTGGTGGTGGTGGTTGTTGTTGTTGTTGTTAGAAGCTAATTGTGAGCCAGGAGTGAGAAATGGCTATTTTAAAAAGGGAAGAGGAGCCGAAACCGGTTTCGCTCAGTGGATGGAGCGTAGGCCTGCGGACTGAAGGGTCCCGGGTTCGATTCCAGTCAAGGGTATGTGCCTTGGTTGCGGGCACATCCCCAGTGAAGGGTGTGCAGGAGGCGGCTGGTTGGTGTTTCTCTCTCATCAACGTTTCTAACTCTCTATTTCTCTCTTCCTCTCTGTGTAAAATCAATAAAGTATATTTAAAAAGTAAAAAGGGAAGAGGAGTATTCTTGGGCTATATAGAAGTATAATACCCAGCCATGGAAATAGTTAGACTTCTGTCTGTGTCTTACATGAGTTAGCCTATATGAGAATATCTTAATTGTTACGAACACATTATGACTAGGATTTTAAAAACAAACAAAAAACAAACCATCAAATATGCTTTGCTTTGGAAAGTTTATAAAACTGATCAAACTTTGAGAGAAAGGGATACTATAGAGAGCAAATACTTTGATGTTTATGGGAATATTTTGTCACTTAGTTTTGTTGTAAATGTTTTCTGTAGATTTTGGATTATCTAGTTTTTTGTGTTTTTTTGTGTATATGCGCAGTGATTTGGAGAGATCGAATACTATACTGCCACTATTGCCATCTTTCCAGAATAGCTTTTTAATACCTAAAGAATATACATTGTTGTACAATGATTCCTTTTATTTAAATATCTTTAATAGTTATTTTAAAACACAGTTTACAAATATTACGATATTAACTTGAAATGTTCTAAACCTTAGAGATTGGCGGTAGGAGAACTAACAGAAAATGGATTGACATTAGAAGAATGGTTGCCTTCAACATGGATTACAGATACTCTTCCCCGAAGATGTCCATTTGTACCACAAATGGGTGATGAGGTACATTTAAACTTTTAAATAATCCTTTGTGTTTTCAAGTTACTTTTAAACATTTTAATAGCTCTAGAAACAAAACTCTAGAAGATTACAGTATCGCATTCTAGATGTTTGGAAAAAGTGAAGTTAGGAGAGCAGTGCTAATGATTTTTTTTTTTTTTTGAGATTCCTGTGAGTATTGTAGATCAAAATAATTGTCAAAATGGAAATTTTGATGACATTTTAAAAACTACCATTTATTTTTAATAATAGATTTTTGTTGCCAGTTTTTTTTAAGTTAAAATATATTTTTCGTTTAAGACTTCAGTGTTTTGTTTTAATTTAATTCATAAGTTTTATTTAAATACTTACAATGTTCATAGTTTGTCTCTTCGATCTCTAAAAAGTTCTATTATTTTAGAATAAGAAATATTTCATTTTTAAGAAAATGTGATTGGCTATCATTTGACTATGAAATGAAAACTGTCTGATCTTAGATTAAAGTTTCCCACTCAGGGATTCATATCTCTTTGCATAAATGTTAAGAGATAGGATTATCTGGTGTACAGTAGGTGAATGGTAAGAAATCAGGAATTAAAACTGGCTTCTTTAGCAAAGCATACTAATTAACTATAGAAAGTGGCAGGTGGCAGTTGATAGTAAAAGAAGGAAAACAAAAACTTTATACTGCGTGAGTAACTAATGAACAGTCTAAAATAATTCATGTAGAGACCCTGTTTGCCAAAGAAGTTTTGAAGAGCACTGAACATTTAGCACATTGTTGTAATTTAGTACAATGATAGATCCTAACAGATATTGCCACATCAAGAAAATGCTTGATTATAACATATTTAACTACTGTTTCAAGATGGTCAGAAAGTGTGTAATTGCTATCAAAATGTCCAAGTTGTCTTTTTAGTTGTTGGTGCTTAAATAGGTAATTTCTCATTATTCAGCACCATTCATTCCTTCATATTAGAGTTCAGGCAACTGAATAATGATATTAATGGATAGAATGAAGGTATATAGAATAATGAATGTCCACAAATATTACTAAGACCTTAACATTTTTAAAATTTTTAGTAGGTTTTTGTTTTTTTTTTAAAACAAGCTCTATTATTTTTTTATTACTGGAAAGAACTTCTGGTACCTAACTACTGTGTTCAATTATCAGTTCTACAGGATGGTAGTCAGGAGTTATTTAAATTTGACTTTTATAGCATGAAGATAAATGGGTGCCTTGCTGTTTTTATAAGGATAAAATATATGTGCGAATACATTTTTCACTTTCAAGTTCTGCATATGTATAAACGACTTGCTTCAAAAATAAGGGAACAATAAACTTAATCATGATCCCTAGTCATTGCTTCTTTTTTTTTAAAAAAAAATATATATATTTTATTGATATTTTACAGAGAAGAAGGGACAGAGATAGAGAGCTAGAAATGTAGATGAGAGAGAAACATCTACCAGCTGCCTCTTGCACACCCCCTACCGGGGATGTGCCCGCAACCAATGTACATGCCCTTGACTGGAATCGAACCCAGGACCCTTCAGTCCGGAGACCGATGCTCTACCACTGAGCCAAACCGGCTTCAGCTAGTCATTGCTTCTTTATGCAACAAGATTAACTTATTTTGAATCAAAAGATAAAATGGTGAAATAAACAACAACAAAAAAAATGACTACTCTTCTCACTTATTCTATAATAACATTAATATTATTTTGAAAACTTTAGGTATGATTAAATGACATTATAAAACACATGACACAGAGGTTACATGACACGTTAAGGATTTCTGCTGCAGACTTGGCTGCTTAAAATCCAGGTGAATCACAACACATGACACAGCCACCAAATGAACCACATCCTCGGGCTACTTGAAAATATTATTGAACTGCCAAAACCAGTTTGGCTCAGTGGAGAGAGCATCGGCCTGCGGACTGAAAGGTCCCAGGTTCGATTCCAGTCAAGGGCATGTACCTTGGTTGTGGGCACATCCCCAGTAGGGGGTGTGCAGGAGGCAGCTGATGGATGTTTCTAACTCTCTATCCCTCTCTCTTCCTCTCTGTAAAAAAAACAATAAAATATTTTTTTAAAAGAAAATATTATTTAACTATTTACAATGAATTTTGTTCATTTATTATTATTATTAACTAGAGGCTCTGTGCATGGATTCATGCTCCTGAGGGGTCCCTTGGCCCAGCCTGCGGGGATCAGGCAGGAACCAGCTCTTCAACGTCTCCTGAGGGGTGCCGGATTGAGAGAGGGCAGTTCTTGGGTGACACCTCAGAATCAAGCTCCCTCCTCTCTGGTTTCAGGTGTGTCACCCAAGAACTGTAGCTGCCAAGTCACCACAGCTCAGAAGCTCCTGCAATGAGCGTCTGGTGGTCATTGCGTGTCATAACTATCGGTCTAACAGTTGGACAGTCACTTAGGCTTTTATAGAGAGAGACTAGAGGCCTGGTGCACAAAATTCATGCACAGGTAGGGTCCCTAGGCCTGGCCGACAATCAGGGCTGATCAGGTTCCCCGTATCCACTTTACCTTGCTATCTAGATGCCACCACCATGCGTTTCCCCGCCTCTCCTCCGCCTCCTTCCCTTACTACCTATGCACTGCTATCTTGTGGTTCCCCCCCACCTCCTCCTTCCAGCACTCCCTCAGCACCCTGCTGCCACCACTGGTTGGCCGCCATGTTCTGCGCCGCTCCCTGGTGGTCAGCACACGTCATAGCGAGTAAATGAATTCACAGTCGAACACCCAAGGGGTTATGTTGCATATTATCCATATATTTCAAAAAAAGAAATAAAAACTTGAGGAAAAGAAGGGGGAAAATAAAATATTAGGATAATTTTAAAGAACATTAAATTCTTGCATATTGGGTTAAAGGAAACACATTCAAGTTTTAAAATTGTAACTTTATTTATTTTTTTAGGTTTATTATTTCCGACAAGGACATGAAGCATATGTTGAAATGGCCCGGAAAAATAAAATTTATAGTATCAATCCCAAAAAACAACCGTGGCATAAAATGGAATTACGGGTATGATAGCACCAAACTATGTATTTATGGAATATGGAGAAAATTGTATTTTTACTATAAGAAACTAGATCATGAAGATACCTTTCTTAACTGAGGCAATCTAGGGAGTAGAGGGTGTTTAACGTTCTAAGAAACACAATATTGACTACATTTGTGTACTCCCATAGTTTATAAACTGGATACAAAATATAATTATAGTGAAAATTGACAACACTAATGTTTAAGGTAAAAATTCATGTTTTTAAATTTGTTAAGTATTTTTAGATTTAGCAGTAGTTCAAAATTATTAGTTCTAAACCTCTTAAGTGTTGGAAAACTCTTATTTCATTCAAAGTTTTTGTTCCATTTTTTCTTTACTGTTTAAAATTTAAATATAATTTGTATACTTATAGTACACAGATCTTAAGTATATACCTCAATGAATTTATACACATAAACACACACACACGCACAGTAATTACCTAGATCAAGATTTAAATGAAGATGCTTATTCAGTTATGTTTAGTAATTTATTTATTTTGTGAAGATGTTTTCTATTTCTTGTATCTTCCTCAGGAACAAGAACTGATGAAAATCGTTGGCATAAAATATGAAGTGGGCTTGCCTACCCTCTGTTGCCTTAAACTTGCTTTTCTAGATCCTGACACTGGTAAACTGACTGGCGGATCATTTACCATGAAGTAAGAACTGCAGAAGAGGCAGTAGTTTCTTAGTATTGTAGATTAGTTTTCAAGATTCAGATAATTTGAATGTCTCTTAGATATTTTTAGGTATGTGACCTAATCAGTTTGTTTCTCTTTGTAATTAGATACCATGATATGCCTGATGTTATAGATTTTCTAGTCTTGAGACAACAATTTGATGATGCCAAATATAGGCGGTGGAATATAGGTAGGTAATTTTAGAAACCATAGGTGTGTGTTTTTAATCTAATAAATCATTTAATATTTTTCATTATTTAAGAAAAGATAACAAGAGAAATTGTCTTGTCATTTCTGGGAATATTAATAGCAAGCACAGTATTGTGTCTATCTCTCAATAATGGGTGGGTAGCTTATATAGTGTGAATATGGTGGACAAAGGAATAACTCTGTCTCAAGAATGAAGGTGTGGGGTGTCATAAGATTGCATCTTGCTACCCAGAATGGTGCACAATTTAAAACTTAAAAGATAGTTTATTTTTTGAATTTTCTACTTAATATTTTCAGGCTGTTATTGACGGTAACTGAAACTGTGGAAAATAAAACTGCATGTTGAGGGGACAGGACTATACGGAACATGTATCAGTATAACAACTGCTATTTAAAATTACATTAATAGTAATTAGCCTTCAGAAATATGGAATGCTTGCTTTGAATAGTGGATTCTATTCCTTGTTTAACTTTATTGTTAATCATTTTATTGTATCGTTCATTTGGGTTAGGCATGCATTGTTCAGTTCTTTCTCTTTAGAATAACATCATTAGTCTATGTAAGATCATAAGAAATAGTTACTAGGTATACCGGTTAATAATGCGGATTTTTTTTTTCAATGGAGTTACACATATGTTGATATATGTGAGATTTGATATGTATACTATTTTGTTGTACTGACAACAAGCTTCAAAATTGCATATGTCAAATTTTCTGAAGGTGTTGACATTATAGATATTTTTATGCTTGAAAATGTTGAATTTTGTGCCAAAAAAAAAAGCATTTGTGGGAAGTTTTAATTCTTTATTTTGAAGAAAAAGTTACTGTATACTTTGGGAAGCTTATGAACATGCTCCATCTCCTGATACTTGTGGATGCTGGTTTAAACGCTTTAAAAGTGATGATTTTCACTGAAACCGGTTTGGCTCAGTGGATAGAGCATCGGCCTCCAGACTGAAGGGTCCCAGGTTCGATTCCGGTCAAGGGCATGTACCTTGGTTGCGGGCACATCCCTAGTAGGGGGTGTGCAGAAGGCAGCTGGTCGATGATTCTCTCTCATCGATGTTTCTGACTCTCCATCCCTCTCTCTTCCTCTCTGTAAAAAAATATATATATATATATATATATATATATATATATATAAAGTGATGATTTTGATGTGAAAGACAAAGAATGTCCAGGTCAACCGAAAAAAGTTAGAAGACCAACAATTACAAGCATTATTGGATGAAAATGCATATCAAACTCAAAAACAACTTGCAGAAAGATTAAATGTTGCTCAGCAAACAATTTCTGATGGTTTACAAGCAATGGGAAAGATTTTGAAGGAAAATGGGTGCCACATCAACTGAACAAAAAACAAATAGAAACTGAAAAGTCATCAGTAAAACGTTGCTTCAACGGCACGAAAGTCCTTTTTGCATTGAATTCTGACTGGCGGTGAAAAGTGGATTTATTTTGAGAATCCCAAATGCAAAAAATCATGGGTTGATCCAGGTCAGTGGTCGGCAAACTCATTAGTCAGCAGCCAAACATCAACAGTACAATGATTGAAATTTCTTTTGAGAGCAAATTTTTTAAACTTCTAGTGCCACTTCTTCAAAATAGACTCTTCCAGACCATGGTATTTTGTGGAAGAGCCACACTTAAGGGGCCAAAGAGCTGCATGTGGCTCGAGAGCCGCAGTTTGCCAACCACAGATCCATGTCAACTATCAACATCGACTGCAAGGCCAAATCGCTTCAGAAAGAAGATAGTACTCTGTGTTTTATGAGATAAGAAAGTGTGGTATATTATGAGCTTCTGAAACCAGGTGAAACCGTTAATACCAATTGCTACCGACAATATATAACCAATTTGAACCATGCTTTGATCGTAAAATGATTAGAATATGCCAGAAGACATGTCAAAGTAATTTTGTTCCATGACATACTGTCACACATTTCAAAATTAGTTAAAGACACATTTAAAGATATTGCCTGGGAAGTATTAACCCACTGTTATATTCACCAGACCTTGCTCCTTCAGATTATCACTTGTTCCAATGGATGGCACACGCACTTTCTGAGCAGCACTTCCGAACATATAAAGAAGTAGAAAATTGGGTCTCTGAATGATTTGCTTCAAAACAAGAATAGTTCTGTTGCGTATCAGTATCCACAATATACCTGAAATATGGGGAAATGTGTAGCTAGCGATGGACATTACTTTGAATAAATCAATTTTGATGTTTCTCTTTAAATTACCATGATTTCTTTGATTATAAAACCCGCCATTATTAACCAGTACAACTTAAGTTAGTTAATTATAGCTAAATATGAAATGTTTTGCAAATTATTATTCACTCCTAAATGTTTATCTTGATAGCTCTAGAATACTTAAGAATATAATATAAAAAGTTCAGGCTTTTGAGTGGGACTTAGCATAGATTCATATAAAGAATGCTATTCATTATATAGTAGCTTCTCACAGCTTAGTTATCACTCATATGCAGCTGAGGAACAATTAAGAGACTAAAATCTAATAGCTCATATTTCCGTTTAGATACTGGCTGTTAGAATGCTTGAATCTAAACTTGGATCTCAGTGTATATCCTCTCAGAGACTATGTATAACTTAACATGTACTCTTGGTCCCAGCTTTTTTTCAATTAATTTATTTTCCCTTTTTAAATTTTTAAATTCCTCTTTTTACCTTACTGTTAAAAAATGAGAACAAACAAATACTAATTAATTTGTTCAGAGTCACATGGGTAAGTTATTTGATCTCAATCTATGCTTTTCAGGAGAAAAGTCATTAAGTACTAAAGTACTATTAAAGCCAGGGAAGGGGAAAATGTTCAATAAAGGAAGAGAGTGGTTTGTAGTTTTCATGTGAAACAGAAGAAAGTTGAGATAATTTATTAGGTCAGTTTCCCTAATATGCATTTGGGTAAGGAAGGAAAGATACTCAAAGAGTGAGTCTGTTTTACAAAGATTAGTTGTTAGTTTCCATTTGGTTTTTATAGGAAAGAGGAAGTGTATGCATGAGTATCAGGGCTAGGGGGAATTTAGATAAAGGAAGGTAGTTTGGATTTCTGGTTTTGGTTTTGTTATTTTGAGGCTGGACTCTTGAATGTTGGTTAGAGGAACCTGACTACAGAAAATAAGAAATTAGAAGGTAGAGTATAAATATTTGTTGAGCAGAAATTATAAAACTCTACATTTATTTGAATGAAAAATTTTGATATAGTTCTGATGAATTAAAAATGCTACATTGTTAAAAATGCTTGAGTCAAGAGTGAATTTCTCCTTAGCTAACAAAATGTAAGAAATGGTACTGGAAACTGGTAAGTCACACTTTAGGTGTGCTTATTAAATAACTTTTCCCCCAGTATTGCTGATTTATTGACTTATTTTGAAGTTTCTATGTCACTTTTTATATAACTTCTGAAATCATACAGGCAGTTTAAGTATGTCAAGGGTACACTTTAGGGTAAAGGAGCAATGATAGCAGTTTTACATTTCAGAGTAATGAGATGGCTTTTATTCTTATTCAGGTGACCGTTTCAGATCAGTCATAGATGATGCCTGGTGGTTTGGAACAATTGAAAGCCAGGAACCTCTTCAACATGAGTACCCTGATAGTTTGTTTCAGTGCTATAATGTTTGGTAAGGAAGTATTTATTGTATTTTAGTGAAGCCTGAGTTGCTTTGAATGTTTTCCCCATCTATATATATAAAAGCCTAATATACTAACTGTCTGACCGTTCAACCAGTCGCTATGGCATTCACTGTCCACCAGGGGCAGATGCTTTGACTAGTAGGTTAGCTTGCTACTGGGGTCTGGTCGATTCAGACGAGGTGAGATTGGCCAGACACATCCTGGTGCCCTCCCACAGCCCGTCCCCAACCTGCCAATCTTAGAGGCTGGTCCCTCTCCAGCCTCTAAATATTTCTTCTAATTAATTTCCTTTCAATGTGCATGAATCCATGCACCAGGCCTCTGGTCTATCCATAAAGTGATAGAAATACTTCTTTTAAATGCTGAAGCAATTATTTTTATGACATGATTTTATTTTAAAAATTGCATAACAGTATTGAGGTTTCTTTTGCTAACAGTATTTATCTTTTCCTTTAAGCTGGGATAATGGTGATACAGAAAAGATGAGTCCTTGGGATATGGAACTTATACCTAATAATGGTAAGTGTATATTAGGCTTTTCAAATGTGTATTTTGGAATTAATTTCTTAAATAAAATACCTGATTTGCTGACTTGATGACGCATAGGGTTGTATTGACCTGGACTTTAAAGGCATAGTAGTGAACAAGATAGACATAATCTTTACCCACTGGAATTTATGATCTAACAGGGAAGATTGAAGTTAGTTAATTACAGCTAAATATTAAATGTTTTGCAAATTATTACTCCTAAAAGTTTAATCTTTATAACTCTAGAATACTTAAGAATACAATATAATATAAAAAGTTCAGGCTTTTGAATGGGACATAGCATAGATTCATATCCTGGCTCTACCATCTTCTTTCGAGTACATCTTGGCAAATTCCTTAAAGTCTTAAAACCAGATTCTTGGGATTCAGCCTTTGAAATTATGTAAGCTAACCAGAGGTCCATTGCAGGAAGATTCCTGCAAGAATAGGGCTTCCTGCGGCCAGAGAGAAGCAGAGAAGGTAACTGCTTCGTTCCCATCTCTGCTGCTTCGTTCCCTCCCTTTTCAATCTCTTTACTACCTTCTGTGGCAGTTGGTTATCTTCAGTCTTTGCTCCAAGCCTCCATATGCAAATTAACCATCATCTTTGTTGGGTTAGTTTGCATGCTCGCTCCTGATTGGCTGGTGAGCATAGTGGAAGCATAGTCAATTTGCATCTCTTTTATTAGTGTAGATACCTTCCTTATGGGGCTTCTGTGAGGATTAAAAGGCACCATATGTCTAATGTACTTATTATAGAACCTAACACATGTAAGGGCTCATTTAGTAGCTGGTTACAATGAATAATAATGTAATAACTGTCACCTTATGTATGGCCTGACACACAGAGCCTTGGGATTTGGGAGTTAGCCTTAGGCAGTGAATGCGACATCTTTCTGAAACAGAAAAGACCAGTGTGGCTAAATACTTGAGATTGTATTTTCATTCTACCTCATTACTATCTTTGTTTCAATTTAAGAATAAAGTTCACATTATACTGTATATGCATAAAATGTTTAAAAGGATATATATTTCATATTATTAATAAGGATTATTTATAAAGGGCAAGAATATGAGGACTTTCATAAATTAGGTTTTACATTATTCTATATTCAATTTTTTAAAAATAATACTTTTACTATCAGATAAGAGGAAAGATTTTTTTAAACAGGAAAAAATATGACATAAAATAATAGAAATAATCAGTTATGAATATTCACTAGTTTTTGTATTCTAATAAGTCAGAGAAAAAAGATAACTTAGAGAAAGTAAACCCAATTTGATAAACCTTAGAAATGAGAAAATCATGCTAATATTATCCAAGACTAGTTTTTTTTTTTAGAAATTATCACTTTAAAAATTTAACGCCAGAAGTGAATTTTCATCTCACTGCTAGACTACATCTGTTTAAAATATCTTAATCAACTTGTAACCATGTTACATGGCTTATATTCTGTTTTTATTGTTCTCCTTCATGAAAGTTTGAAGTCATATTGCACAATTATGAATATGAAAGAAATGACGCTGCTGATTAGTGTTGTAATTCCTCGGGTATTTATTGAAATGGTGCCATTAAGTATTATTTGTTTCCTACCTAAATATATCTGTACTAGGTGCCCAGTGCACGAAATTTGTGCGCTGGGAGCGGGAGGGTCCCTCAGCCCAGCCTTCCCTCTCTCATAGTGCAGGAGTCCTCAGGGGATGTCTTGCTGATGGCTTAGGCCCACTCCCAGGGGGAGCAGGCTTAAGCGCAGTCTAGCCTCACTCTGCGGGAGGTGACCAGGGCTGATCAGGGGAGGGCGCCACCCCCATCATCCCACTGCTGCTGCCACTACCAGCTGCTTCAGCTGCCAAGGTGTTTTTATCTATATAGACTCTAGTCCCTTCACCAAGAAAAAATGTCTGTCTCCCCTTGAGCCTGCTCAGGCCGCACCATGGCAGCTAGGGTCAGGCCCCCCGTCTGTGTCCCCACTCACCAGCTTCTGCCTGCGTGCGCCTCTGCTGGGGGCAAAAGTCCCCGCCCATCAACTCCTGTGTTCGTGCAGCCTGGGATACCATTAGGACCAATTAACATGTTATCTCTTTATATATCTAGATGGGGAGGGGTGGATTTTTGTTGTTTTTTTATCTATTTGGATACACCTACAAATGCAACTAGAGTTGAACTGCATTTTGTGAGGAGAAAAATTTTGTATACAAATTTCTCATATTTAGGTCTAGTTCAGCCATGGGCAAACTAAGGCCCACGGGCCGGATTTGGCCCGCAGAGCCAAAAGAGTGGAGGGTTCTCTTGCTCTTCTCTGCTCCTTCACCAGCAGCCCAAGATGAGACTGCCAGCATGGTCAGGTTGCTTTTGTTCTGGCCCTCCAGTCCATTTTAAGAATCCATTGTGGCCCTCGAGTCAAAAAGTTAGCCCACTCCTGACTCTAGTTCAAAAAAAAAAATTATTTGGGCATTTTATAGACTTAGGTCATCATAAAAACCTAATAGTTCTCTTAAAGATTCAGTTAAAGATTCTATCAAAGATTTGTTCATTCATTTAAGAAACCATCATTCAAGAGCAATAAGAATTAGCCATCAGTAGTCATAATTTTCTCTGTTCCTACATTTTTGAAATTGTAAACTTTATTTGAAGTATTCCAGAAAATACCACTTAAATTCAGTTTTGCCTTGTGTATGTTTTATCAAAATAAATATGGAGATCATATTATCAAATAATTGATAACTTTTAAATTAGCCTCATTTCCACTTTACCTGTAAATGATAAAGTAAATTGTGAGGTAAAACTTTGGAGAAGTAATTACAACATTTTAAAAATTATTTACACACTAGTTGGTTTGGCTCAATGGATAGAGCATTGACTTGCAGACTGAAGGGTCCTGGGTTCAGTTCTAGCCAAGGGCATATGCCCAGGTTGTGGGCTCGATCCCCAGTAGGGTGTGTGCAGGAAGCAGTCGATCAGTGATTCTCTCTCATAATTGATATTTTTCCCTCTCTCTTCTTCTCTGAAATCAATAAAAATATACTTTAAAAACTTATTTAAATTTAGTGACTCTTGGAACATACTTTAATGAAAATAAAGAATATACTTACCAGATTGTTATAAAAATTTACTTTAGTTTTATGACAATACCAATTCTATTTTTAAAGATAACCTAAATATTACGAGATTACCACATATTTTCACTAAATTTGTATTTCTTTTGTGTATTTTAGCTGTATTTCCTGAAGAACTAGGTACCAGTGTTCCTTTAACTGATATTGAATGCAGATCATTGATCTATAAACCTCTTGATGGAGAATGGGGTTCTAATCCCAGGGATGAAGAATGTGAAAGAATTGTTGCAGGAATAAACCAATTGATGACACTAGGTAAATGATAATAGTAGCACATCAATGTAGAAAAGCTGACAAAAAGCAAACAGACACTTGCAAGTGGAAGTTTAAAAAATTAGATCTTACACAGGACTCAAGATATCTAAAAACAGTTATAAATGAATTTGCTCCAACTAAATTTAAAGTGAGGACCCCCAGAAATGCCAAGGGTATTTCTGAAAAATTTGGTTCCTCTAGAACCCAACTTGAAAACCCTTGACATATTCAGGCTGATATGATATAAATTGGGAGAGAATGGCTGAAAGCTGAATTATAATTATACTTATATACTTATACTAGTTTTTACCTTAACTTTACAATGCATATACATAAGAGAATATTTGTAAGGGGATGGGAGAAGGTCATATTATTTGCTTTGTCTCATTAAAATAAAACTAATGACCACAAGTTACCTGGAGTAACCCTAAACTAGTAGACACATGGGATAATATTTTGATCTGAAGTATTTTATAAAATGGCAACACTTCATAAAAATTGTCTCAAGATTACTTAAAATTACTATCTTAAGTAATGTTAGTAGTATTTTAGGATCTGATGTCATACTGTGTGTGCATGAGCAAAAAATGGAGCTGCCAATTAGTGTTGTATGCCCAGATTTTATCAGTTTACAGTGTGCCATTGAGTCAGTGACTTTGAGCCAAAACTTCTGGATCTGTTTCCTCTTCTCTGCTTGCCTAATATTTCACAGAACTATGTTGTAAAGATCAAAAGTTATAACATTTGAATGCAATGTATTACTATATATTATAGTGTTGCTGGTAGAATGTTAAGAACATAGATTCATTCATGAATGGCCAGGTTTAAATTAGAGAAAAGTGTGTGTCCTTAGTCGGTCACATGTATATTATCTGTCATCTTTTCTAAGCAGCCCATGAATTCAAATATCTAGAATTTTGCAGTGTAATTGTCTACATAATAAAAAATAGGGACTCATAGGGTTGCTAAATTATGTTTTTTTCTATGAAAAGATAGTAGCAGTCTAATGTTATATGTGGATCAGTCCTTAAGTCTCAATTCATGCAGAATTGTCCATGAAGTATTTTAAGCAATACAAATATAAATTTATAAACTTATTTGTCATATTTATTTTAGATATTGCTTCTCCATTTGTGGCTCCTGTGGATCTGCAAGCCTATCCCATGTATTGCACTGTAGTGGCATATCCAACAGATTTAAGTACAATTAAACAAAGACTGGAAAACAGGTTTTACAGGTTAGAATTGTTTGCTGTAGCTATTATCAAAGGAAAGCTAACGATTATTTTCTCAATTTACTGATCTTCTATAGCACTGTTTCTCAAACAATGTATGTAAAAATCACCTGGGATTTTGTTAAAATGCAGAATCTGAGTTCATAGGTTTAGAGTAGGACCTGAGTTTCTACATTTCTGAGAAGTTCCAGCGATGTTGCTGCTGGTGGTCTTATAGACAGTAAGTGCACGATTCGATTCCTAGGTACAGTTTTTCCTAATTGCCAATAGAGTTTCTGCTAACTGTCTTTATGTTGTATTTTATAAAGCAAGACGAATTTTTTCATTTTCCCCAAGATACTGCATTGAAATATTTGTTCGTTACTTGACTTTTTATAGAATAATATAAAAATTTGTCTTTTTTTTTCTTATTTTGCTTCTCTTCAGCTTATAATACTTATTCTGAATTTTCATTTTTCATAGTTATATGTTAGCTTGAAATATAGAGGTTTTTTTAAAAGACATAATTTGAATTAATTTGCATCATCACCTTCCTGAAGTAATTTCAATAAATACTGAGTTCTAATCTCGGATAGGCTTTGTAGGTTTATTACCTAAAATATCTTGTCAAAAAGTGAGTTTAAGTCTATAGTTTTGACATAATTAAATCATATTTGTTTTCATTATTCTTATATGACTTGCTAGACAGGCCAACAGAATTTTAATTCAGATTATACTGCATTAAAATTTTTTCTGTGTGATCAGCTTTATATTACTTCAGTTCTTTACATTTTTATTTATTTAACTTATAAAAGTTTTTATTCATATATTGCTACATAAAATTAGTGCTTTCCATTCTTTTTATTATTTAAAGTGTAGTGTAACTCTAATTTGGTACTTTGTTTACCTGGCAAACAAAGAATATAAAAATATAGAAATTCTTAACTATAGCCTTCTTTCTGAAAATGCCATTTGTTATTCCTTTATGACAAAAGTAGATTTTCTCAATAAAAACATAACTGGCATTTGGAGCTGTCCTCTATCCTTTAAGTGCCAATAGCAGCCCCTATTGTAAAACTAAAAATATCTCCAGACTTTGCCAATGACGCATGGAAGTGGGAGGGAGGCAGACAGGCAGAATCACTCCTCATTAAGAACCACTGGAATAAAGAAAATTAAGACATTAGATTTCAGATTCTGAAGATTTTTCTGATCTTGTTAGGTGTTTCTTAGGTTGCGTCATTGATATTTACCAAAAGCATAGGAAATGATAATGTGCCTCCCAGCCATCTTACCCCTGTAGCACATTTCTTTAAATTTTTAACTCCACATATCAGAAGTTTAAGAAAATAAATGGAGAAGAAATTCTTTTTAAAAAATATATATTTTATTGATACTTTACAGAGAGGAAGGGAGAAAGAGAGAGAGCTAGAAACGTCGATGAGAGAGAAACATCGACCAGCCGCCTCTTGCACACCCCCTACTGGGGATGTACCCGCAACCAATGTGCATGCCCTTGACCGGAATCGAACCCAGGACCTTTCAGTCCGCAGACCGACGCTCTACCACTGAGCCAAACTGGTTTCCGCAAGAAGAAATTCTTAACTATAGCCTTCTTTCTCCTAGTCCCCTAAATTGCTAAGTCTTAGGACTATGCCTAGTACTTCAGAGATGGAACAAAATATGGCGGATAACAGGGAAAGAATTGTTATACAATGGTTTTTGGACTTCAGCTAGAAAGATAAACTTAAAGCATCTCCCACTGTTGTTGTAAATATACTTTCTCATAGAAATGCTGCTTATTATAAAAATTGCTAAAGTATGCATATCAAGTACATTATAGCTTAAATAGAATTTTTTGCAGTAGCCTGGCTTAGTAATAATCAAGTTTGAACACATCTTTTGGGATACAATCCTTACATAAATTTGAAACTACCGTATTTGCCGGCGTATAAGACGATTTTTTGGCCCTGAAAAATACCATATTTGCCGGCGTATAAGAGACTGGGCGTATAAGACGACCCCCTAACATTTCCATTCAAAATACAGAGTTATATATTCGCCGTATAAGACTACCCCCCACTTGGAGGCATATTTTTCAGGGCCAAAAAATCGTCTTATACGCCGGCAAATACGGTACCTGTTTTTCTGATATGGTTATAGACCCGAATTAAACTATTGTCAATTTGCTCTGCTGTTATTAATCTACCGGTAATACCTTATTTTATGCACAGTTTCTATAAGGTTTTCTGAAGATACCTGTGATTTTATTATTAGAATAACTTTGTGAATGGTATTTTAAATCCACAGAAGCATTATTGTATCCACAATTACAAATTTTTAAAATTCCATACAATTATATTTTTGTTCACACTTCAGTAAGATTGTCTTAGTATTTTCACATATTGTATAATATTCTAGAAGTCATCTTTGGTATTTCTTTACTTTAAGAAGTAAAATAATAAAACACCAAAATTTATTTTAGTGTTGTCAATTCAGTGTTAAAAGTAATTTTCATATACTTGATTTTCTTGGTAAGCTAACATGGTTACTGTGTTTTTATATTTTTATATTACATAAGCAGGCTATCAGTTACTGTTTCATTTTTACATGTCATTTAATTACCAGTAATATAATTAGATGAAAATTGTTTTCATTTCACATAAATGTCAGATATGCTTATTATAAAAAATGACAACATATATGACAGGAATAAGCTAAAAATAAAAATTCCAGTTCTCTTTTGCTACTCTCCTTATAGAGAGTCTTTATCCCTAAAAGAAGGAACATTGTGGATTAGACATAGTGTATCTAATCAGAAATATTGTATGCAAATAGAGAATGTTACTACACTTTTTTCCCTTACACAAAGAAGTGACAATATTTTGAAAATAATGTTTTAAGGTGTGTGTTTTGTGCCTGATTTAAGAGTGCAATTTTGAAAAGTTTCAATGTCTTTGTTTAAAACTTTGTGGCTATATTTCTAAATATAATGAGGTTTAATCCTTGTGTATTTTGTTTAAAGGCGGGTTTCTTCCCTAATGTGGGAAGTTCGATATATAGAGCATAACACTCGAACATTTAATGAACCTGGAAGCCCTATTGTAAAATCTGCTAAGTTTGTGACTGATCTTCTTCTACATTTTATAAAGTGAGTTATTTTTCCACACATAATTATACTTACTGTAATAATAACAATATTTTCAAATGTCAAATACAATCTTTCTTATGTGAATACTGTCAATGCTGTGCTATACACATGGTTCCACTCAAAGCAGAGAGCAAATAATGTCTGTGTCTAAAGTAACATTTAAAAATTTAGTTCATTAACCAGTATTTACAAAATCATAAAAATTGTGTTGTACAGTTAATATAAACAAACATGTATCCTTTTCTAAATCTAGCTATTGGATAATAATCATAACTTTATTGAACATGTAATGTTTAACCTAAAATAATTCTTGTAGATAAAAAAAATCTTAAATGTGGGAGAGATCATTATCTTGGAATTTATAATTAAGGAAACCGAGTCCTTTAGAGGTTAACTTCACAGTCAGTGAATGTCTGCCATTTGATGTGAGAACCTTTAATCTTAATATTATAGTACCCTGTCAAGCTTATAAACAAATACTTAAAGAGTCTAGCAGAAAACTAAATTTAACTTTCCAGATGATTCTTCTTTAAAGCTTTCTTCATTAATTGATCCTATACCAAGAGTGCTAACAATCACTTTCAAGGCAGCAGCACTTTTATTTACATGTCTTAGGGATTTATGTAACCATAGAATGAATTGTGCCTTCTAAATTGAAACCAGAGGATATTTTGTATAAGATATTGTTTGAGTTTGTATTATGGTTATTTTTATTGGATAATATTTCTTGTTAAGAGGAGACAATGTATTTTCTAATTTAAATATTCAGCTGCTATCAACTTTTATTTTTACATGAAGGGATCGTCAAGGCTTTTTTTTTTAAACATCTCAAGCTATTCTGTTTACCTATCATAATCAGAGGCTCCCTTTTCCTGGTATTAGTTTGCTAAGGAATGTAGGTAATTTCACTATAAGAAAACAGTAGAGAAAATTTGTAAGATAAACTTTATGCCCTTCCTCTACCTTATTCCCTAAAGAAATTTGTTGCCTTGCAAGTGGTGTAGGGGTTATTGTTGCAATGCCTTGCTTTTCAGTAAAATTGGTAATCAAGAATTAGCTATCCTCAGAGAACTGTTTATTTAACAGTTCTTGGTTACATTAGCTTATAATAATTTAACAAAGTCTTTAGTCTGTAATTTTATAAGTGTTATGTGGATATTTACTTACATCTGTTTTTCCAGAGATATAAATTAGTAGAATTCGGATAGAGTAAATTTATATTTTAGTGAAATAATTTAAATAAAACAATTATTTTTGTATTTGGAATAGTCTATACAATGGTACTTTTTTTCAAATAGTTATTGTGAAGTGCCTTGTATGAACAGACTAATATAACATTTTATTATTTGTTTATTTTTGTTAATCCTCACTCAAGGATAGGCTTTCCATTGATTTTTAGAAAGAATGGAAGAGAGGTAGGGAGCGATAGAGAAACTGGGGCCAGGATTGAACCTGCAACCCGGATATGTGTCTCTGACCGGGAATCAAATCCAAGACCCTTTATTGTGCGGATGGACAATCTAACCACTTAGGAACACCAGCCAGGGCAATTAATACATTTAAAGCATTCATATTGTATATATCTAAAAATAAATCTCTGGCAATTTTTAGATATATATAATTTGTTAAAGCCATTTTTAACTGAAAGTTTTCAAAATGTTATTTCCAAATTTTGATTATATTTTTTAATTGAGTTATTTGCCCTAATTTCAAACAATGGATATATACAAAGTTATGTAATAGATTTTTGGAGATAGAAAGAAGTGTATATTTGACCTCAATGTAATTTATAGACAGGTAAATCTATAACTATAATAAGTTTAGTTATTTAAATTGGGTGAAGTAGAGAGTACATGAGCAGAAAGAAGTAAGGGATACAGTGTTGTAAACTCATCTGTGGGTCAGATCATGGAGGGCCTTGACTGCTGACCTAAAGAACTAGACTTTTAAAATACAGGCACTGGGAGCAAAGGTCTATGAAATATTTTTTTAATATACTTTATTGATTTTTTTACAGAGAGGAAAGGAGAGGGATAGAGAGTTAGAAATATTGATGAGAGAGAAACATCAGTCAGCTATACATGCCCTTGACCGGAATTGCAACCGGGACCCTTGAGTCCACAGGCCAGTACAGTACTCTATCCCCTGAGCCAAACCGGTTAGAGCTATGAAAATATTTTAACTTGAAAATTATCTGATGCCTTATATATTGTAATTTAAAATTATATGCCTTATTATTTATAATTAACTATATGCCTTAAATGTTGTAATTTAAAATTTTTTAATTATTGATTTTAGGGAGAGAGAAAAACACATTAATTTGTTATTCCACTTATTTATGCATTCCTTGATTGATTCTTGTATGTGTCCTGAGGGGGAATAACCCACAACCTTGGCATAATGGGACAGTGCTCTAACCAACTTATGTCCATAGCATCTCTGAAAATACTTATTTCAGTGTCTAATATTAATTTATAGGGAATAGACATAAAGCATAAATAGCAGATTGGCTGCTATGCTAACTAATTAAGGTGATGAGGGATTAGTTTATGGAAGTGAGAAAGACAGATGCCAAGAGATTTTAGAAGTTATACTCACAAAACTTGTCCCATGATTGGATTGATAAGGAGGCAAGGGGTGGAATAATGAAAAGCTGTGTACTACTATGAAAATGTGGAATACGGTTTTAAAAAATACAGAAAAACAAGGAAGAGTGTCTGGGAGTGACATTGAGGCTCAGACATGGAATTTTAGATGATGGTAGGAATCTCAGAAGAGTCGGACCAAATTATAGGATTTGGAATTCATTTACACAAATACAATACAAAAATATAAGGTTATCGTGGCAAAAGTTACACTGTCAAGAGAAGATGAATAAGGATAAATAAAATCTTAGGAAATAAATATGTGTAAGAATGAAAAATTGAGAAATTAGTAGGTATTACTTTTTTCTTGTAGACTGAGTAACAAAAGAAGGCATCCCAGGCACAGCAATGATATGAGCAAAACTTGGAGATGAGAATTGTATTGGGTTTGATGTAAAGAAATAGGCCAGGATGGAGGCTCCACATGGAGTGGAGGAGCAGGGTCGAATGTGTGCGTTGGCGTCAACCTATGAAATAAGCCTTCAGTTTTAAATTTTATCTTAAAATTGGTTTTAGTAATAGGTTTAAAGGAAAAATATCTCATGACTCTAATCTTGTATACTAATGTTTCCTTGTTATTTAGGGATCAGACTTGCTATAACGTAATTCCACTGTACAATTCAATGAAGAAGAAAGTTTTGTCTGACTCTGAGGTATTTAATATTTCATTTTAATTATTACACTGGTCTCATTTTGTATAAAAAAGAAACACATAGTAGTTTTTAAGTAAATGCCATTATGAAAATTACTTTTGTTTAATTCTATAGTTAATGGTTCAGAATTTTTTTGTATTTTGTTACAAAGAATTTTTTTAAGAGACTTTAATGAGTCAGTAAGTGCTTCAGCATATCCATTATAGATTTACTAAAGTGTAAAGGAAATATATAACTATAGATTACTGTTGACTCTTGAATAACATGGGGGTTAAGGACGCTGACTCCCCGCACAGTCAAAAATCTGTATAACTTTTACCTCTCCCAAAATGTAGCTACTATTAACCTACTGTTGACCAGAGCCTTACTAATAACATAGTTTATTAACACCCATTTTGTATGTTATATGTATTACATACTGTATTCTTATAACAAACCAGAAAAAACGAAAATTATAAAAGAAGAAAAAATACAGTTATGTGTTATACTATATTTATTCAATAAAAAAGTTTGTGTATAAGTGGACAGTTTAAACAAATATTCAAGGGTTCACTGTAATAATGAAACCTAGAACATTTAATCAATTAGATAAATTCTTGCTTCAAAGGAAGAAGAGAAAGATGCTGATGTGCCAGGAACTTCTACTCGAAAAAGGAAGGTAATATGTTTTTTTGTTTTAACAGAAGAACTTTATTGAAATTAAAATGTACTCAGAGCATTTTTTTTTACTGTTAGTATTCCAAGTAAATTTCCATCAGAAAATGCATGATTATTAGAACTAGGTAAATTATATTTTCTATTATTTGTATTACTGGATATTACCTAATTATGTAATACTGCACTAAAAATACAAGATTTATTTTTATGTCATTTTATTAATAATTTTTAACACTTTTATTTTAGGACTATCAGCCTAGAAGAAGATTACGAAACAGAGCTCAGTCTTATGATATTCAAGCATGGAAGAAACAATGTCAAGAATTGTTAAATCTCATATTTCAGTGTGAAGATTCTGAGCCTTTCCGCCAGCCGGTAGATCTCCTTGAATATCCAGTAAGTATTTTTGAAAATATTTTCTTTACCTGTCTATTCCGCTATATGTCTTGTTCATGAAAATTTGCTATTTAAATTATTTTTTATGATTATACTGTATTTCTTTATTATTTCATACATGTTCTCATCCATTTGGTAATAAAGAGTATCTAAGTTGGATAGTGTGGTAAAATAGAAAGAACTCTGAACTAATACTCCAGAGAATTGGGTTATGGTCCCACCTCTGACTTTCACTAATTGTGCAATTTTCTCACCTAATTTTCTTTTTAATGTCTACACACACACACACACACACACACACACACACACACACAAATACACACACACACACACTAATTCTGTAAATTTATTATGGCTATTGTTATACTTACTTAACAACTTCCTTACAGGGTTATAGAGATGATTACATTAAAATAGTTTTAAACTGAAGCATTGTATACAACTGTAAGTTGGCATTATTATATATGTTTAGGTTAGGTCAACTCATGATCTTGATGGATTCATGATTAAATGTTTGAGTAAACATAACTTTAGTATTTAATTTTGCATGTAGTCTTAACAATCTAAATTATCTTAAAATAAGCCTTAATTTCTTTATTTTGGTTATTAAAGTTTATACAGTTGAGATAATATTTGTGGTTTGATATTAAAATTAAAATGTAGTGTTTTTTATAAGAGACCATGAACTGTATGTGGTATTATCTTACATACTACGTGTTTATGTGTATGTTCTAACTTACAGTGATGAAAATAGAATTTTCATCATAAATATCATAAATGCCTTTTCTTATTTAAAAACAAGAAACATGGAATCATAATTGTAAAAGATAAATCTTTAATTCCAGCAATGTGATAAACTGGGCTAGTTCAAGCCCTACCCTCCAAAAAACTCTTTAGAAGAACTGAGCTAATGTTTCAGTGCTCTGGTTTTCAGTTCTTTTTGTTTTGGTACTTCTGGATTTTCCTTTGATTCTTGAAAACCCAACTTTGTTTATGTAAGTTATAATTTACCTACTGTTTGCAGGGGTTTGTATTCTGGACTTTTCCCCAGAAAAAAAGTGATAGATTTTAGAAGCACAAGTATAAACACTGAGCACGGAGACGGGTGAAGCCGTATGAGCCGTAGTGAGGGAGGAAGTGGAGACTCCACTGGAACTATTGAAAGACTTTACTCTCAATGAAAATAATAGAATAATTATTCTTTCTACAAAGAAGAATATCTCTTTGGTGTCAGAGAAATATCCTTAAGCTTGCACTATGCGTGGATTTGGAGTCCAGATTTACACACCCTGTGGTGTAGATGTTCATCAAGGGAAAAGAAACCAATGCCTACTAAAGCTGAACTAATGATGAAAAGAAATTGTAAACTATATAAGGGTGTCATTTGTTAAATGACAACAGAAACAATAAATAGAATAATAGATTATTCTGAAATATGTTTATACTATATCAAATCAAAAACACTGTTCATTGTAAGATGACTGGTATTTTATGTACCACCCAGACAAAGAAGAAAAATTTCCAATTAAACTTTGATTTGTCATTTTGGTTAAGAGATAAATGGAGGGATAAGAAGCATAAGGAAATAAAGACTAAAGACAAAAAGAAAAATGTTAAAGCAATTATACAGAAAATACAGAAGAGACCCAAAACCAGTCCAATCAGTTCATTTTACAGAGGTTGAACTGAGGCTTAGATTAAGAAGCTTTCCAAAATATGTAGCAATTTATTGACTAAGTGAGAAGAGGAGGCCCTTTCTCGTGTACCTAGTGCAGTGCACTAGGGCTATATGTGTTGTTGTTAGATAATAGGTAATACATAGGAATGCGATCTCTCAAGTATTCAACCAGCTAAAAGTATCAGCAGACAAAAAGTACCAGAAAAGTCCTAGCTGATTTAGCTCAATGGATAGTGTCAGCCTGCAGACTCAAGGGTCCCAAGGGCATGTACCTTAGTTGCGGGCACATCCCCAGTAAGTGTGCAGGAGGCAGCTGATTGATGTTTCTAACTCTCAATCCCTCTTCTCTGTGAAGAATCAATAAAATATATGTTTTTTAAAAGTACCAGAAAGAAGAAAAAAACTTTAATTTGATCTATCTCCTGTTGAATTCCTTGATGCAGGTGTGAAAACTTATGGCTCTTAACGATTTCTTAATGCTGTCAAAGAGAAGAGGAAATTTGGATAACCTGGTTTTTATACTTCAGATTTAACTATAATGAACTATCAGCCTTACCAGTAGAATATTTAAGGCAATAATGCTCTTCATACTAACCTTTTGTTTGAAAATATTATTTTACTATCCAAATCAAGATTTTAAAAATTAAACTTTTTTATGGAAAGTAGCATACTAAATCTCCATTTACTTATTCAACGGAATTATATTGAGTGTTTACCATATGAACTAAGGAAAATGAAATGTTCTACATAAATTTAACATTTAACCAAAATTTTACAAAACATGAAAAAATTTTCTATATCATTTTCCAAAAATTTGGAGTTTGTAAATACAATCCAATCTAATAAAAGAGAAACATGCAAATTGACCACACCTCAGCTACACCCACAAGCCAAATAAGGATTAGATATGCAAATCAACCCAACAGATGGTGGTGGTCAGGGAACTGGAGTGAACAGGAGGCTTGGGTTGTCCCCCACGATGGGCCCACCCATCCTGGCCTGCCCTGGCCTCCGCTCAAGGCTACAAAGTTTCAATTATAGAAGATAAATAAATCTCAGATACCTGCTTCCAGCCGGCCCTGGCCTATGCTTGGGTTGTTGGGGATGTAGTTGGACAGCAAACCACCACAGGCCCCTCACCCAGCCCACCCCATGCCCTAAGGGACCCCCACTCTTATTCGGGACACCCTTCAGGGCAAACCAACGCCCCCACCCATGCACCAGGCCTCTATCCTATCTAATAAAAGAGTAATATGCAAAAGATGGCTGCCACAAGATGTCCAGCAGGGGAGCACAGTTGGGAGGGACCAGGCCTGCAAGGAAGGGCAGTTGGGGGTGATCCAACCTGCAGGAGAGGGTAGTTAGGGGTGACCAGGCTGGTAGAGGATGGAAGTTGGGGGCGACGGTCTGCAGGGAAGGGCAGTGCAAAGGGGACCAGTCCAGCAGGGAGAACATTTAGAGGCTATGAGGCTGGAAGGGGAGGGTAGTTAGGGGTGACCAGGCCAGCAGGGGAGGGCAGTCAGGTATCAATCAGGCTGGTTAGGGGGTGATCAGGCTGGCAGAATAAGCAGTTAGGGGCAATCAGGAAGGCAGGCAGGCGAGCAAGTTGGGAGCCAGCAGTCCTAGATTGTGAGAGGGATGTCCCAGATTGGAGAGGCTGCAGACTGGGCTGAGGGACACGCACACACACAAATTTCGTGCACCAGGCCTCTAGTATATTATAATATTTAATATCCAAGTAATTAGAGATTTTGTCAAATTGATTTGAAATCCTTAAGAATATAGAGAGGTTGGACGCTGTCCAGATGTTACCATTCCATAAAGCAATTTTGTACCTATTCCTTCACCCCCATCTGAAGAGTCAGGCATTCTGTATATTTTTTATTGATTTTTGAGAAAGAAGTGGGGAGAGGGGAGAGAAACATCAGTTGGTTGCCTCCCATATGCACTCTGATCAGGAATCAAACCTGCAACTTGGGTTTGTGCCCTGACCATGAATCAAATGGTGACCTTTCTATGTGAGGGACTATGCTCAATTGAGTTACACCACCCAGGACCACCCTCCTAGTGTCAGTGGAGGCCATGCAATAACAAAGGTACTCTAAGGAACTTGAACTCCTAGCTCTTTCAGTAGTTTCAAAGAGGTTCTCCTCAATCCTCGAGTGTCTATGAAGGTCGAATAAAACCTGGACTTAACATTCCCATGTGGCAATAACAAGGAAGTTCCCTCTCTTAGCCCAAAGAGGGGTCAGAGTAAAATACAAGATTTAAAAAAGACCTAATCTTGCCAAAACTGCTTTGGCTCAGTGGATAGAGCATCGGTCTGTGAACTGAGGGGTCCCAGATTCGATTCCGATCAAGGGCATGTACATTAGTTGCGGGCACATCCCCAGTGGAGGGTGTGCAGGAGGCAGCTGATTGATGTTTCTCTCTCATCGATGTTTCTAGCTTTCTATCCCTCTCCCTTCCTCTCTGTAAAAACATCAATAAAATATATTTTCTTAAAAAAGATCTAATCTTAGACTCAAAATGTCCAAGTTTCAATAAAAAACCTGTTATACCAAGAAAGTCTCAAAAGGAATTAGAAAAAACTAATAGAAATAGAACTAAAAAATAATAACATAAAAATTCGCTGAAAAGAACAGAGGAAAAACTCACTGAGCATAAAGGTAAAAAATATGGGTAGGGAAGGTTTCTGTGTATCACCTGAACTGGTAAATATTCGCACTATTATATTTTGATGATCGTGTATATGTTATAAGATATCTGAACATTGATTTACAAAACTCTACAGAGATTTATAGTCATGTACATTATAGACAAAACAAACGGAATTCTGAAATTTGTTCAAGTGACCTATAAAATTGGGAAAAATAAACAAAACAAATGACAGGTATAATTGAAATCATACAGTGTGTCTTTCAACAACATTGTAATCAAACTAGAAATCAGTAATGAAAAAGTAACAAGAAAATCTCTAAACACATCATAACTAAATAGCATACTTCTAAATAATCCATGATTTAAAGAAGACTTACTTGGAAATAAATTCTAAAGAATATTGAACTTAATGAAAATGATTATAAATCAAAATTTGTGATATACAACTAAAGCAAAGCAGGGAAATTGATAGCACTAAATAGTTCATCAGAAGAGGAAGAGTCTCAAATCAGTAATCTAAGCTCTCTAAGAACCTTGAAAAAGAATAAAATTAACCAAAAGTGAGCAAAAGAAAGGAAATACTAAGAGCAGAAATTCCTGAAACTGTAAACAGGAAAAAGTAGAGAAAATCCATAAAACCAAAAGCTGATACTTAATAAAATTGGTAAAGCTCTATTAAGATTTACAGAGTTAAAAAGAGAGAAGACATTAATTATTAATTGCTTCTATGAGGAATGCAATAGGGGATATCACTGCAGACCCTGCCAATATCAAAAGGATAATAAAGGAACACTACAAACAATTCCACATATAAATTTGACATCCTAGATGGAATGGGCCTATTTTCAAAGTTCAAACTGCCTACTTCACCCTATATGAATAGATTATTTGAATAGCCCTATAACTAATAAGGAAATTTAATTTGCAGTTAAGAGCTTTCAAAAAAGAAATCTCAAATCCAGATATCTTCACTGGAGAATTCTATCAAGTGTTTAAAGGGTTAACTCAAATTCTACACAATCTCTCTTATATCTTGAATAAGTGGTTGTTGTTTTTTTGTTGTTTTTTTCAGGGATGTAAAACGGGTTCAGTATTCAGAAAACAATCATAGTCATTAATGTAGAAAAAGCATTTAACAGAATGAAATGCCTGTTTGTTCTAAGAATGTACACGTTGGATGTGATACGGTATAGTAAAGTCAGCATGGCCACTGGAGAACAATAACAAAGCTTGGGAGGAAGGTTTTTATGCTTGCAGGTTCTAGGGAGTGGGATCACCCAATGGTATTTGGCACCATAGTGAATAACCACATTTTGAATGGGTGACAGAAGACAGGAGCAAGGGAATAGTTTAGGCCAGACCTTTCCTTGGGATTTCAATGAGAGAGACAAGGCAGGGCAGGGGTAAACAATTTAGAATGGACTTCGATTAATTCCAGGGGGCATAGAGAGTTACATAAGAAGATGGAACATGTTACCAGTGCAGCCCTTAGCTAACGTTAAGAGGAAGGTCAGTGTCTTCTCAGGTCTGTAAGGCCCCCAAATGCCAGAGCATCAAGAATACAGAAAATAAATAAAAATAGTTAATATAATTGGCCCTACAACAAATGGATGCTAAATAGACAAATACATAACCTAAGAAAACTAGGAATAGCGGGGAACTTCCATAACTTGATAAATAACCTATAGCTAACACCATGCTAAATTGTGAAAAACTGAATATTTTCCCCACTAATATTGGAAATAAGGTAAGAATGTCCATTTTCACTGCTATTCAATATAGTACTACAAATACTAGGCAGTGGAACACGGCAAGAAAGGAAATAGAAGGTATGCAGATTGTTAAGGAACAAGTGAATCTTCCAATTTTTAAATGGCAATAATCCTGTTTGCTTCATGGTAAAACATATTTATAATTTAAAGTTGATGGTTAAAATCAAGTTTTATTTTGAAAAATATAGTTGCATATACCAAGCAATGGAAAAGGTATATATAGTACTCTTTATCCCTATTAGGAGATACTGTATTCAAATACTGTTCTGCTATTTTGTTGCTTCTTTTCTGCTTTCACTTGTCTTGTTTTTATTACTTTTTTATACGTAGTTGACTAGATGGAGACTGGGTGATTCCCCTCCTCTGTGATATGAAGTACGTAGGCTTTGTGACACCTATTTGAAATTATGGTTATGTTTCAGTGAGTCAGCAGCCTTTAGAGTTTATAGGTAGCATAAAGTTTTGGTTTTTTTACATCAAACTTTTATATTTGTAGTTGTAGAGCTGAGATTTTTTTTTTTTCAGTACTTTCTTAATCCCCTACTTACACAACTCCATTTACCTCTTCTCCAAGGAAGTTTGTGCCAGAGGGGCAGCTGTGGTAAACAGAACTTAACAGGTTCTTGAGTGAAAAAAATCTTGTGTTGACTGCAATATAAGGTGGAGGGCATGAAAAAAGTTCTTAGGAAAAATGGATCTTTGGTGAGGAAAACAAGGAATGATTTTATTAAGAGTTCTAGGACTTTTGTTCATCACAGAAATTGTATGTGAATCCCTATGCTGAGATGTAATGACTTGTGGTAGTAATGATGTTAATACCACCTATTTTTCCTCTCTTAGGACTACAGAGACATCATTGACACTCCAATGGATTTTGCTACAGTTAGAGAAACTTTAGAGGCTGGGAATTATGAGTCACCAATGGAGTTATGTAAAGATGTCAGACTTATTTTTAGTAATTCTAAAGCATATACACCGAGCAAAAGATCAAGGGTATATAATTAAATTATTTTCTTTAAATTGTACTTAAATTATTAGAGAAAGTTTTGTCATTTTTATTTAAATTTTAGAGCAAAGTTGATTGACTTTCTATGTTCTTAATGGTATCCTACTGGAAAAAAGAATTGACTTCTTTCTACTTTGTTCTTTCTATGAAATAACACTGGTGTTACTAATGTTTAGGGATGCCTACTTTTCCTGAAGTAGTGTAGTTAAATAGATAGCACATATGTGTTGTCCTGGTATATATTAGGGGTATGTGGGCTTAACTTGTGCAGCTATTTTCTGCATTAATAGAAAGGACCATTTTTATGAATTATTCATAGAAATTAGTAAAACTTTAATTTACCTTTGTTTGGCCAGGTAAGACATTACAAGGGGTGATATGGGCACATGAATTGAGAAAGAATAGGTAGGTAGGTTTAGGTAGCAGTGGGAAATAGATTAAAACTCTCAGGGGTAGTGTCAGTATGACCAAGTTTACAGAAAATTTTGTCTATATAAGCCATCTGAATTCATAGTAGGACTTTTCTTTAAGAATCTCAAAACTTGGGAGATTCCCAATCTAAATACAAAAATAATTGTAAAAATGCTCCAGTTTTACTTTTCAATAAAAGAGATTGGGAAAAAGCAAAGTTTAAATTCTAAAAACTTTAGGCTAGAAAAATGTTTAAATTATATGTCAATATTTTCTTTTGAGAAATGTTGGAATAGTTTCTTTTTCTTATCATAGATTTACAGCATGAGTTTGCGCCTGTCTGCTTTCTTTGAAGAACATATCAGTTCAGTTTTATCAGATTATAAATCTGCTCTTCGTTTTCATAAAAGAAATACAATAACCAAAAGGAGGAAGAAAAGAAACAGAAGCAGCTCTGTTTCCAGTAGTGTTGCATCAAGGTATTTAATTTCTTTTCAGCAGCATCAGCTGATCTATAACTTTGTCATCTAAATCATAGAACTCAGTGTTTTTAAGACATCCTTTACTACCGTGTTTCCCCGAAAATAAGACATCCTCCGAAAATAAGACCTGCCTCATGGAAACATAATACATCCCCTGAAAATAAGACCTAGTGCATCTTTGGGAGCAAAAATTAATATAAGACACTGTCTTATTTTGGGGGAAACAGGGTATTCCCTATATTACAGAATGATATATTTGACATGCAAGTTCCTATGATGTGGAGGATTTTTAATCTTTTAACTAAATCTATTCTAGAGTAAGTGCTTAAATTCAAACTGCTAAATCTATACAGTAAAAGACCATTTTTAGGATAGTAATGGCATCATGGTTTCTGTCATATATAACTATAGCATTTACAGTGATCCTTCACTAAATATTCCATATGAAATCCATATTTTAACATGTTTCATAATAGTGCAAATATTGGATCCAATAAAACTGTTTTATTCCACATAGAGATATAAAATAACTAATGTACCATTTTATTTACAGCCCTGAAAGGAAAAAGAGAGTCATAAAACCCCAACTAAAGTCAGATACCTCTACCTCTCCATTCTCTACAACTACACGATTAATACCACCAAGGCACAATGCTGTGCAAATAAATGGTAAACCAGAATCCAGTTCTGTAGTTCGAACCAGAAGCAACAGAGTGGTTGTAGATCCAATTTCCACTGAGCAACCTTCTACTTCTTCAGCAGCAAAGACTTTTATTTCAAAAGCTAATACATCTGCAATGTCGGGGAAAACAAGTAAGAATCAGTTACAATTTTTAAATTGAAATATATACCATAATTTTTTTATTTAAGCTTTTACTTTGCCAAAGGAGATACATTGGCTTTTAATAAATTCTAGCAGATATTGTTGGTTTTTCTTTATTGTTTTACTTTAAAAAAATTATTAGTAATAAAAATAAAATTGAGGTTAAGGAGTATCAGTATAGAAGAATGCTTTAAAATGGTAACTCTGATCCAAAATGCCTGAATTTCAATTGTAGTTTCTAGACTTGCTAGCAATTTGCCAAGACTTGCCTTCATAATCTTGAAGTGAGTGGATAGCTTATAAAGAGTTCTAAGTTAAGGGTACTTGTTTATGCCTTTTTCCTATTTTGAAAATATATTTCCTAAAGAAGCTTCAAGTCCCCCAGGTTTTGTCCTCTTGGTTAATTTAAGTAATTCAGGTTATATGTGATCCCAACCTTCTTGCTTATTTTTAGATTAAATAACTCTTAGCTTTTAATGTTTCATGTGTGCATGTGTTTTAGTTCTAGAGAATTCTGTGAAACATTCCAAAACTTTGAATAGTTTATCAAGTCCTGGTCAACCCAGTTTTAGTCATGGCACCAAGAATAATTCTGCAAAAGAAAACTTGGAAAAAGAAAAGCCAGTCAAACGTAAAATGAAATCATCTGTACTCTCAAAGACATCCACTTTTTCAAAGTCATCAGCTCTCATTGAGCAAGGTAAGGTGCTTTTGTATCTTTCAAGGTATAGTGGATCTTTCTTTTTTTCTAATATGTTTTATTTATTTTTTTTTGCAGAGGAAGGGAGAAGGATAGAGAGGTAGAAACATCGATGAGAGAGAAACATCAATCAACTGCCTCCTGCACACCCCCTATTGGGGATGTGCCCGCAACCAAGGTACATGTGCATGCCCTTGCCTGGAATCGAACCTGGGATCCTTGAGTCCACAGGCTGACGCTCTATCCATTGAGCCAAACCGGTTTGGGCTAGTAGATCTTTTTTTTAAAACTATGCTTTTGTTGGAGTTCGCATTCTATCAATATTTTTAGGTAGCTCATTTAAAAGTCACATTCTATATTAGTTGATAAATTTAGTGAGACATTTTTTGATTTGCAGCCTTGTGCCAAAAGCAAACTGCATTATTAAATTTTAAAGGCCAAGAAGATTTTTTTGTATGGAAATGAAAACAAACTGTGGACCTGCCCATTGTGGCTCTATTGGTTGGAGCACCATCACTACACCAAAGTTTCAGGTTTGATTCCTGGACACAGCACATACCTAGGTTGTATATTCCATCCTGTTTGGGACACCTATGAGAGGCAACCAATGTTTCTCTCATACTTCAATCTTTCTCTCTCTCTCTCTCTTTCTCAAATATATTTAGTTAACCCATAGCGCTGTCTTCACTTTTTTAAGAAAAATCAGTTGTTACTACATCACAAAATTCAACACACCAATCTTCACAAAAATAATAATTCATCAAGGCTATCTACAGCCAAGCCATCTATTCTAGTATACAACTTTTGGCCTTTTACAGCTATATTTCCAAGTTCTTTCATCAGCAGATTTTAGTTTTAAAGGCATTGTGTTTGAAAGAGAAAGTAAATAATATAAATCTACCCTATGATATGGTAAAACTATTATGACTTATTGGCAGCAGACAGATCAACAATAAGCATTGACAAAACCGGTTTGCCTCGGTGGATAGAGCGCCGGCCTGTGGACTGAAGGGTCCCAGGTTCGATTCCGGTCAAGGGCATGTACCTTGGTTGTGGGCACATCCCCAGTTGGATGTGTGCGGGAGGCAGCTGATTTGTGTTTCTCTCTCATGGATGTTTCTAACTCTCTATCCTCCCTTTCTCTAAAAAATCAATAAAATATATTTAAAAACAAAACAGGCATTTTGTATCATGACTTGCAATTGTATCTGAATCATTTCAACTTCAGTGTTCTCCCCAGAAACGTCTCAAATTTTAATTTTTTATTGAAATGTTCTCATTTTGATTAATGGTATTGGTATCTACCCACTAATATAAGGTTAAAGTCAAGGAATCATCCTAACCTTGTCTTCAGCATTCAGATCTACACAGTTGTTTCTGCCTCTTTAACATCTCTAAATGCCTATCCCCACTCACCATTCTCACTTCCATGGCCTTAATTCAGGCTTAATTTCTCACCTGGATTGTTGTCTTAATTTTCTAACTGGTGTCTCTGCCCAGTCCTTAACTCCTCATTACCCAGTCCGTTTTCCACATTGCAGCCAAAGTGACTTTTCTGATCATTTCTCTCTAGCATAAAGTACACAACCACACTTAAATCTTTGAATAAATAAGAAAATGACTTTGCATACGAATGTTTTACCATTTCTTCCTTTCTGAACTGAATTAAAAGTTTTAAATAATATATTGGCCTTGCTTCTGTCACTTCTCAACCCTAGTGATATAGAATATATATAGTGAATTTGTACTAGTATTACAATAGAAGATCATTAGCCAATTTGATTTATAATTTTTGAGTATTACAAATACAGAAAAGTACAGAACAGTATGGAAATACAATTAGCACCAAAACCGGTTTGGCTCAGTGGATAGAGCGTTGGCCTGTGGACTGAAAGGTCCCAGCTTCGATTCCGGTTAAAGGCATGTACCTTGGTTGCGGGCACATCCCCATTGGGGGTGTGCAGGAGGCAGGTGATCGATGATTCTCTCTCATGGATGTTTCTAACTCTCTATCCCTCTCTCTTTCTCTCTGAAAATAAAATAAAATAAAATATAAAAAAAGAATACAATTAGCTTTAAATAACTCAATGATGACCTATTGCATAAATATTGACATCTAAATTAACTACTAGAATTAAGAACAGTGCTGTATAGTAAAAATATAAGCCAAATATGTAATTTAAAATTTTCTAGTAGCTACTTCTAGTAACAAACAGGTAGAATTATTGATTTAAATAAATTTTTATTTAGTCTGTTATCCAAAATATCATTTCAACATGTAATCAGTATTTCAGAATGTATCCGGCTTTCATTTTCAAACTTTTATTTCAGGTGCTCAGTAGCCACATGGTTAGTAACTGGTAGCACAGATCCAAATCTGTGCTTTTTCACTTTCTGTTGTTTTTTTTTTTTTTTTTTTAGCTCTTGAACTCATTTTTAAGAGAGCTGTCTTCTTAACCTTTTTTAAGGCTTATATATTTATATATAGTTGATGAAACCTGAAGTCCTTCCCCCAGAATGTGCACATAGGCATATTCACTCAAAATTTAGACCATTCCAAGCAGTTCTAGAGTTCCTGAGTCCGGTGTGTAGAACTGCTGTAGTGGGTATGTGGACTGGATGTTTAGAACCCTTCTCAGTAGTTTTAATGGAAAACAAATGGAAGAAATAGACAGAATTCTCAGGTAGTTTAAGTGTAATTGTTTGTTAGTAAATGCTTAACTGCTTTATTTGCACATACATACATATCTTCTTCTATCAGTGTAGAAAACCACCAATCTAAAGGAAATCATTTGTACTTTGGGGGTCAGGAAATGAAGGCTTTGTCTTTTTATTCTTATTATTTAATATTTAGGAAATAAAACTCCAACCCATGACCAAAAAATTCTCTTAGGACAAAGCATTCTTTTTAAAAGCAGTTCCATCCTTTTATGGATTTCCTTTAAAATATTTTATTGCAGGTCATGTACCACATCCAAAAAACTTCAAAATTTTGGAAGAAAAAAGTAGTAGTGCATGTCTGTCATCTTTTTGTTTTCTTAATCTGAAATTGTAATAGATTTTTTTTTTATCACAGAAAACAGTGCATCAAGATCTCCAGATCCTACATACTTAAAATTTGATGTCCTGATTTTTTTCATATTTTAATAAAGCGTGGTGACCTTTATAGTGGAGATTGTTACATTGATTTTTTTAATCATGATAATGGTGGCACACATACCAAGCATACCTTGGAGATATTGCAGGTTCAGTTCCAAACTACCTCAATAAAGCTAATATAGCAATAGAGCAAGTAACACAATTTTTTGGTTTCCTAGTATATATAAGTTATGTTTACACTATATTGTACTCTGTTAAGTGTGCAATAGCTAAAGAAAATAATGCACATACCTTATTTTTTAAAATACTTCATTAATTTAAAAATATTAACGATCGTCTGAGCATGCTGGGAAAATGATGCTGATAGACTTGATTGCAGAGTTGCCACAGACGTTCAATTTGTTTTTTTAAAAGACAATATCTGCAGTACAATGAAGTGAAGTACAATAAAATAAGGTGTGCCTGTAAATAATATCATTAAACTGTTAGCCTTTTGTTGTTTTTCCTTGTGGTAGTAAAAAAAGTAATTAGGATTATGTCATTACACGTACGTATAGTGATGGACTTATTTATGAGATTGAGGGTCAAATAAAAAAGCAATTCCATATATTAAATATAGTAATGTTCTTTTTTTTATATATATACAGATTGCAAGAACAATGCTCTTGTACCAGGAAGCATTCAAGTAAATGGCCATGGAGGGCAGCCATCTAAACTTGTGAAGAGGGGACCTGGAAGGAAACCTAAGGTAGAAATTAATACCAATAGTGGTGAACTTATACACAAGAAGAGAGGTAGAAAGCCCAAAAAGCTACAGTTTGCAAAGCCAGAAAATGCAGAACAAAATAATATACACCCTATCAGAGATGAAGTAGTTCCTTCTTCAACATGCAATTGTCTTCCTGAAACTAATACTGTGAAGGAGGATCTGTTACAGAAAAAGAGTCGTGGAGGCAGAAAACCCAAACGGAAGATAACAGAAAAACTAGACTCGGGTCTCATAGTTCCTACAAGTGTTAAAATGCTAAGGAGAAGTAACCGGAAAAAGACAGATGATCCTGTGGATAAGGAAGAAGAGTTTGGGGAACTTAAAGGCTCTGAACCCCACATGAGAACTAGAAACCAAGGTCGAAGGACAGCTTTCTATAATGAGGATGACTCTGAAGAGGAGCAAAGGCAGCTGTTGTTTGAAGACACCTCTTTGACTTTTGGAACTTCTAGCAGAGGACGAGTCCGAAAGTTGACTGAAAAAGCAAAAGCTAATTTAATTGGTTGGTAACTAATGTGAACCAAACTTATTTTACTTCAAAATCATAAAGCAGGTACAATTAAGGAATAAGTAGAACTAAGGCTTCTGTTTCCTCGCTGCTGTGGTGGTTTAGGGAATATTATGATTTGATTTGCAAAAAAACAAAAAAAAAGGTAAACTTATAAGATGCTTCACTTCTTTAAATGAATATATATATAAATATATACATATATATTTTAAATGTTTGCTATTTATTACCCTTAGGTAGTTATGCATTTCAACATTCATTTCATTCACTGTTCGAAGAAAAAAAAATTGAGTACCTATAATAAATGTCCTGTTTATTTCTGGAAGAGACAATTCTACATTTTTAAGGAGCATAATATTCCTAGTGATAGAGCATTTCATGTTAAAGTGAATTATTTTTTACCAAGCCAGGTACATTTCTATTGATACAGAAGTCGTGCCCCCTAGAAAGACATACGTTACCAGAGCGACAGTAAATTAAGAAATGTGTTTCTTCTAAAGATAAATATAAAATTTCCACAATTTGATACCCTAAAGAGTTTAATTTTAATTGTACACTGTTCATCTACAAATTATCTAGAGGATGCTTTTGCTATATTCCATTTCTGCCAAACAAGTGAAAATGTACTGATGAAAAGAAAACATATCCACATTGGAAAACATTTGACTGTCTAATTTTTCAGACCTTGATTCTTATATCAATCACTTGATCTCTGTTTATTGTGCCAAAGAGTGAGAATCAGTGCAGCGGAAAGCCTGTTTTTGACTGTCAGGACAGCATATACTTTTCAGTATTGGAAAGGCTGTATATTATTCTAAAGAGCGTGTTATTAAAGAGTTATGCTGAGATGCTTTTTTTTGTTTTTTTTGGGTTTTTTTGGTACTAATAGTAGAAAGTAATGCACTGGTGGGTCCTTTGACAGAGATGTTTTAGAGAAAGCGTTTAAGTGGTTAAAGGATTCAAGGAAAATACAGGAAAAGGTATGGGATTTGATGTTTACTTATTGATCTGGATTAATGTCATTTTTAAACTTTTGACATATCTAATAGGCTAAAAAGAAATGTCTGTGTGTGTATGTGTATATATTGATATATAGGTATAATTAAATATATATACAAACACATACTTATGTGCTATTACCCAGATATAAATTCTTTTCTTCAGCATTTTTTAGATAGCGGTAGAATAAAAATAATTTTAAAATGTCATACTTTATAGTTTAATTTTAAGGGGAAGATTGGTTATTTTCAATTATTAAAAGTTAAAATAGGCCAAATCACTTTTTATGCAATCATGTTTTATACAGTGGTATCATTGCACATTGTGTTTTTTCTGCACTTTTTACGGTATCCTTATCACGCTGGTATGTCAATATACACTCTAAAGGAAAAATTCCATTTAATGATTGTGCCTTGTATTCTATTCTTTCTTTTTTTTTTGCATCATTAGTAAAATTAAGTTGTCTATTGTAAATGATAATTATATGACTTAGGAGAATGTATTGCTATATGTACTGCTATGGAAATGGAGAGCAGTTATTTATTTGTTTATGGTACAGTTACTTATACCTTAAAAACCAACATAAAAACCATTTCTATTGTTTAAAAATTGTCCATTTTTAAAGAAGTTGAAAGAATGTAGTATTTTCTGAGGACTAGTATGGTACAAAAATGTAACCAAAATTTTCAGATACACTACATTTTTTTTTAAGTGAGGATGGGAAAATATGTATCAGCATGACCCTGAAGTTTTTAATTGAACTTTGACAAAATACATTACATAATTATTTCTTAACTCAATTTCTGGTAGGGGTAAATGTTAGCTATCATTTAATTGTCTTGAAGAAGAATGGAAAGCAGTGCATTTGGTCTTTTTAAATCATTTATAACTAAATTTGTACAGAAATCCTGTGAAATTAAGTAAACCATTTTCCAGAACTTAACTGGGTTGCTGTGATTTTGCAGTTGAAAATTTTCAAATTTTTCAGGTTTTTTTGTATATTTATTTTTTTCTAATAAATATATTTACTATATAATTAAAATTCAGTAGTTAAACTCTTCATAATTCAGAAATGGATGGCTTGGTTGTATAGTAAAATGAGTCTTTCAGTTACACAATAATAATGTATATGTTTGAAATTTGTCATTAAGGTAATTTGTTGCTTTTGAAGGCAATCTATTTGAAACATGTTATTTCCTGATATTATCTGCATTGTGTTAGAAAAAAAACAGTAGACTATAAATCCATTTTTGTAAAAAAAATGTGTACAGTTTTAAAATGTGTACAGATAAAGGAAGCACGTACACAGTCTTAGAGTGGAACATACCTCTAATACAGTGTATGGATTAGTTCTAACTCTTGAAAAAGAAATTAGTATTTACCATTTTACCTGCAGCAAGTAAATGTATTACTCCTGTTCTAAAGACACTGTATATTTATGACCCTTACTTGGACATTATTAGACACTGGTTTCTTAGTAAAGCAAAAATTACTTGGATGAGATTATTTGTAATTGAAACACTTAAGAAATGTATTAGTAATACCAGATATATTTAGATTTTATATTTTTATAATTTAGCTTCTATACATTGCAGAAGTTGAATTGAGAAATTTAGGTCATCACCATATTTTTGTTTTGTTTGACCACTTGGAAAATATCTTCTTTGAGACAGCGACTCCTTGTATGTATTGTTGGCAAAGGAAATGTTGGCAGTTGTCTTAGGTGAGCAATAAAAAGACTCAAGTTTACTGAAAATTTCAGAAATACTATATAACCTGTTACATGCATGGAAATTGTAAATCAATTTATGTATTTTTAAGTACCTAACCCTTTACCCCAACATTCTCAAGTTCCAATCAAAGTTTAAACAATTATAAAATGTAACAGATGAGCATTTTAAACATTCAGTCTAAATACAGTCTCACAACTAGGCAACTGATAAATACTTTATTAAAATTTATATATTCTTTAAATTTTGCTATTTGCTATTATGGCATTGGACTGTTTTCTAAATACACTTCTGTACTCAAGATTTGTTGCTCTTGTTTCCATTCTTTTTATTATTGCACAGCTTCACAGTTTGAAGACATCACAAAACTCATCCTCCCTAAATTTAATTAGAAAAACTACAGAATATTTGTGAGCTTGATTGGGTCACATCTGAGGCATGAATTTGGCTAATTTAGTATCACTTGGAAAAGGATTATAATAAGATACACTGACCAAAACAATCCTCATGTGGCATGTGTGTGTTAACACCTGGAATTGTCCCATATCTGCAGTGCAGTAAATTACAATTAGAAATTTTAACAAATGTATTCAAATAATTTTTTGTTATTAGCAACATTTACATGTTTTAAAATATGATTGGCAATATAAAGTAGTTCATCCAATTAATAGTGTTTACTTTAATTCTAGCATTCCGTTTTATACATACCAACATACCTATAGCTCTCAGATGTCAACTGTAAGCAATTTTATTTTCAGTGTTCTAATTAATGAAAACAAATCATTATTCTGGATGTTTTTGTTTACCTAAACTCACTTTTGAGTCGGCTTGAAAGGACCAAGACACTTGAGTATTTAAAGGGCTGTGTTCTTAGATGCAGGAAGCACATGATTTTAAAAGTTATAATGGGGGAAGTACTTTTATGTTCTGTGAATGACCCCATACTTAGAAAGTAGTTTTTACATAATAGTTTTGAGAAATGGTTTAGTTATGTTTAGTTGAGAATTTACTTTCCTGTTAAAATTGGAAAAAAATATACCTTTTCCTCTCTTTTCTCCTTCCACCTCTCCTCCCTCAGTTCCCCAAATCTCCAAGTGATTTGAACCAAATATTACACTTACTAAGAAACTATTTTTGTTCTTCATCATGCTGAGCTGGTCACTACAAACGAAGTCATTTTGTACCAATTACAGTACTCAAGACAAGGTCAAACTAAGTCAGAAACCTGTAAGCACCACTTTGGACATTCCAGAGATAAACTTTGTACACGCTGCAGTAAAATTATTAGAAAGTATCACAAGCTATAAATACATACTTATTTTTAGTTTTGATAGCTCTGTGTTGAAATATTTTTAATGCAGATAAAATAATCAGGAAATTAATCTTATATGGCACAAACCAAATATAGTGGGTGGCTATGAGTTACTTCATTTAAGGAACTAAAAGAATAGGTTTGAGATGATATATAGTACACATATATGAAAGAGATGTACACGTATGCTCGTTACTTTTAAGATTGTGCGTGTTGATTCATCACGATAAATATAAATTGAGACAAAATACAAAGTTACATTTTTGGACCATATTTAAACTGCAAGACGGAATCTTATTAAAGATTTTCTAGAGAACTGTTAAATGCTGTCACGATATTTAGACTTGTAGAATGTAGTTCAGTTTTTCAAAAAGTAACTGACCTAGAGGGTTAAAGTTGAAACTGACACATTTTCAAATTAAAATTATGCTTATTTTGTACAGAAAACAATGTTAAACACAAGCAAATCTGTTGTATGTAATAAGTAACAGAGTTTAAAGACAAATTAATTATTTAGCTTTATTGAGGTTTTTTTTTTTTTCCTTCCTGCAACCTGGAGTTTCATGTTATAAATGGCAGTCTCACACCAGAATAGTAGTACCCTTTCTTTTTGTACATATTGATTGGACCTTTCTTTACTGTTATGTGAACACTTTCTATGTTAGTTTTGATGCATAATTCTTTGAATCCTTTTATACTAGAATGTATGTGTAAGAATTCCTGTCCCTGCAATGTAGTAACTATAAACTTATTTTTAAATAAATAGAAAACTTGTTTTTCTAAACTATTTTGTAGAGCCTCATGATTTCTTTATTATTTTTTGTTTGTTTGGTAGCCATGAAGTTCTCAATACATAATTTCAACAGGCACTATACTAAAGAAGCTTTTATATAAATGGTGATACATTAGATTTTCCAATGCCCTAAGTATCAAAAAGTTAAAATTACTAGCCATTCAAAGGATTGAGTAGTGCAATGTAATTTAATTCTAAAATAACTGAAGGTTAAAGATAAATCCTTTGCCTTTTAGCGTGTAAACTTAATAAAATAATCTTATTGATCTGTTACTAGGTGATAACTATTTTGATATTCATATATTTCTGTAAGATATATTTAAAAAGGAACAGTTTGCATAAGTATTTCCCATCAAAAATTAATTTTCAGCAACTTTTTCTCTTTTTGTATTGACATCAACTTTATGTTATAGGCCAGTGGTTGGAAACTGCAGCTGGCAAGCCACATGCGGCTCTTTGGCCCCTTGAGTGTGGCTCCGCGTTAGAACCACTTCTTCAAAATAGACTCGCCCAGGCTGAAAACCGACTTCTGCACATGGGCCACAAAGTTTCAATCGCACTGTATGCGTGCCCGCACGTATTTTGCGGAAGAGCTACACTCAAGGGGCCAAAGAGCCGTATGTGCCAACCACTGTTCTAAGCTAAGTTTCTCCATTATTTAAAAAAACATTAAAAACCTTCTGTCCCTTGCATTGTAAACTTTTCACACTTAACAGGTTTACCACATGGTGATAACTTTTGTTTTTTGGGGGTTTGGGGGAGAAGAATAGTGGAAAGGATTCAACAAGGCAGTTTCCTGCTTAGCTGGCGAGGACTGTTGGCAGCACAGCAGTGGAATGAACTGTGCTTAGAATGGAATCATTCTTTGAGCTTCACTTTTCCTGACCTATAAAGTAAAAAGCATTGATTAGATAACCTGAGGGTCCAATTCCATTTTTAAAAGCCTATGATTATCTGTTTATTGTCCTCTGTGTCCCTGGCCCAATCTTGGCTTTTCTATTTAGTCCCTAAAGAAAATATGCCATTTGATGCATAGCTTCCAGATAAGCTGTGTCTTGTGACCATAACCTAATTGTAATAAGTGGGAGATCTGAATCCTTAGAAAAAGGAGTTTTGACGCTTTTGTTGCAACACACTGTAAATTGTGAGTTGAGTTGAAATATGTGTTCATTGCTAATACAATGTGCTAAAATTGGTGCTTTTCCAGGGGCCATCTAAGAAATGTTAATTCAGTAAGTTAACCAGTAAGAAGTTAAGATGAAAGAGCATTTGAGAGGGTCGGTCTTTATTATTTAATATGTTAAGATTGCTGGAGGAGTTATGCCACCAAAAGTTAGGGAATTTCAAAATTAGTTAGAGTTAGCTAATAAACTGGCAAAATCTGCGAGAATCAACTTTTTCTCATGAAAAACTACCAGGGGAATGTTGAATGAAGAAAGAAGGTGCTAAATTTCAGTAAGGAAGTGATGTTGTTTTAGCTTATGCACCATTCCCCACTCCTTTTCTGGCAATACAGCAGGGACCATGAAGATGTCAACTTGCATTCCTAGTACTTGAGTGGGGAGCTATATGGATTTTGTTCTAAAAGAATTGTCGTTTTGACCTGTCTAGTGGTTCCCGTAGGGGTCAGTTCTGGGGCTTGCCTTTGTTTCAGTGCTGAAGTGGCCACAACAGATGGTATGAGCACAGACAGACGGTAAAGCTTGGGAGAAGGGAGCTTGGGGTGCCTGTCCACTAATAACCCTGATGTGCAAAAGCCAGACATTTGATTTTGGAAAATTGAAAATATCTTATCAGCCGAAACTGGTTGACTAAGTGCATAGAGCGTTGGTCTGTGGACTGAAGGGTCCCGGGTTCAATTCCAGTCGGGGGCATGTACCTTGGTTGCGGGCACATTTCCATTAGGAGGTGTGCAAGAGGCAGCTGGTCAATGCTTCTCTCTCATCGATGTTTCTAACTCTCAATCCCTCTCTCTTCCTCTCTGTAAAAAATCAATAAAATATATTTTTTTTAAAAAAGAAAATATCTATCAAACAAGTTTAGTGTGCATGATAATATGATACCAGAACCCAGGTAATGGCTTATCTTTAAAATTAAGATTTATTTCATTATAGACTTTTTAAAAAGTTACCCTTTGTGTTAATCTTTCCATAATTCTGGTTGGGTGAAAGGCAAGTTAAGAGACATACTTCCTTGAATTTTGAGAAAAAATTTCAATGTTCTCTTACAAATTATTAACATTAGTTAGAGTTAGCTAATAAACGTATTAGTCTGTTGATTCCTAGTTAAAGCAAGTATTTTCTTTTTAATTTAGAGGAATGTTTAAAATTATATTACAAACAAAATTTTATTTTTAAACATTTCATATGACCCAAACATTTTGGGTTAGTATAATATTGCAAATACAGATTCTAAATTCTGTCATCTTGTGGTTACTAAGAAGCAGCGAAAACATGTCAAAAGACAAAAGAGTATATCATTTGCTAACTTCCTATTCCTATTTTACTTACTATTGTATCTAATATTAGGATTTTCCCAAGAAATCTAAGAAATGCCATTTTTAACTTCTTTATCAGAAATAGTTGAACTATTCCTTGAGAAAAACAGGAGTTTGATTTTAAATATGTGTCAGTTTGTTCTCATCATTTTTTTGTCTAAACTCTCATCTCCCCTGCCCCAGACTTACTAAGGTATAATTGGCAAAAAAATGTATATATTAAAGGTATATATAACATATGCTTTGATATACACATTATAAAATTATCACAACCAATTCATACATTCATTACTTCAACCTAGTTATCTTTCACTTTTTGGTGTAGTAAGAACACTGAAGAGCTTCCTTACTAGAATTTCAACCACACAATTCAGTATTATTAAAGATAATCACTATGCCATAACATTAGAGCCCCAGAACATGCTCATCTCATGAGTGAAAGTTTGTACCTTTTCCCCCAACTCCTGCTCCCTACTGGCCCTTGAAACACTGTTATATTGTCTGATTTTACAAATTTAACTTTGTTAGATTCCACATTTAACTGAGATCATACAGAATTTGTCTTTTTCTGTCTTATTTATATCACTTCATCTAATGTCTTCCAGATTCATCAATGTGTCACAATGACTGGGTTCCCCTTTTTTATTTTTTTATTTTATTGATTTCAGAGAGGAATGGGGGGAGGAGAGAGAAAGAGAAACATCAACGATGAGAGAGAATTATTGATCAGCTGCTTCCTGCATGTCCCCCACTGAGGATGAGGCTGCAACCTGGGCATGTGCTCTTGACTGGAATTGAATCTGGGATCCTTCGGTCCACAGGCCAACACTATCCACTGAGCCAAACCAGTGAGGGCCAATGTTTCTTTTAAAATAGCTATGTAATCCACTGTATATATGTACCACATTTTTTTTTATTCACTCGTCCATGGATGGACACTTGTTTCCATGTGGGCTATTATAAATAACTAGAGGCCCAGTGCACAAAATGTGTGCACTTGGCGGGGGTGTGTCCTCCAGCCTGGCCTGTGCCCTCTCACAGTACAGGAGCCCCACGATCAATTGCTCCAAAAGGGTAGGCCCTGCCTACTCATCCAGACCCCTCGATGGATTGCCCCAAAGAGGTAGGCTGGAGCCAGGGGTCCTGCCTCCGTGCCATGTGGATCCATGGGACCCCTTGCCTCACCACACAGAGCTGCAGGACCTGCCTGTGTGCTGCGCATGCAGTGTGCAGCCCCCACTCGCCCGCGTCCGCACTCAGCCCTGCCCACCCACCAGCACCCGCTGCACAGCCAGCCTCTTGGTGGTCGCTCATTGTGGCATGGGGGCATCACAATGTGAGGACATGACAGCAACATAGGCTTTTATTAATAGGACTAGAGGCCCAATGCATGAAATTCATGCACAGGGGCGGGGGGGATGTCCCTCAGCCCAGCCTGCACCCTCTCCAATCTGGGACCCCTCCAGGGATGTCCGGCTGCCCATTTAGGCCCAATCCCACTGGGCAGTTGGACATCCCTCTCACAATCCAGAACTGCTGGCTCCCAACTGCTCGCCTGCCTGCCTTGCTGATTGCCCCTAACTGATTTTGCCTGCCAGCCTGATTACCCCTAACCACTCCCATGTCAGCCTGATTGATATCTAACTGCTCGCCTGCCAGCCTGTTTGCCCCCAATTTCCCTCCTCTGCCAGCCTGGTCACCACTAACTGCCCTCTTCTGCAGGGTTGATCGCCTCCAACTGCCCTCCCCTGCTGGCCATCTTGTGGTGGCCATCTTGTGTCCACATGGGGACAGGATCTTTGACCGCATTGGGGAAGCCATATTGTGTGTTGGAGTGATGGCCAATCTGCATATTAGTCTTATTAGATAGGATTGAGGTCTGGTGAACTGGTGGGGGCCAGCTGGTTTGCTCTGAAGCGTGTCCCAGATCAGGGTGGGGATTCCCTTAGGGCGTGGGGCGGCCTGCGCAAGGGGCCTGTAGTAGTTTGCAGGCCAGCCATGCCCCCTGTCGACCCAAGCCGGGGGGCCCTGGCATCTGGAATTTATCTTCTACAATTGAAACTTATAGCCTTGAGCAGAGCCAAGCCTCCTGCTCGCTCTGTGGCTGGCAGCCATTTCTGTTGGGATTTATGTATCTTCTATAATTGAAACTTTGTAGCCTTGAGTGGAGGCTTAGGCTGGCAAGGGCAGACAGAAAGCTTGGCTGGGAAACCCAAGCCTCCCTCCTGCTCTCTGTAGCTGTAGCCATCTTGGTTGGGTTTATTTGAATACTTGCTCTGATTGGTTGGTGGATTTGGCCAGTGGGTGTGGCTTGTGGCTATAGTGGAATGATAGTTAATTTGCATATTACTCTTATTAGGTAGGATTCTGTGGTAAACATGGCAGTGCAGATATCTCTTTGAGATACTAATTTCATTTCTTTCGTATATATACACAGAAATGAGGTTACTGAAAGATATGGTAGTTACATTTTTAATTTTTTAAAATATATTTTTATTCATTTCAGAAAGGAAGGGAGAGGGGGAGAGAGAGAAAAATATCAATGATGAGAGAGAATCATTGATTGGCTGCCTCCTATATGGCCCCTACTGGGGATCAAGCCTGCAAACCAGGCATTTGCCCTTGATTGGAATTTAACCCAGAACCCTTCAGTCTGCAGGCCTATGGCTCTATCCACTGAGCCAAACTGGCTAGGGCTTTAGTTTTTTAAGAAACCTCCATACTGCTGAACTCAAAGATGAAATCATGACCTGAATAACAATGTTTGTGCCATCAGATATGCTTTCACAGTCAATTTTATACATATAATGTGTTTATATAACATGTATACATGTGCTTTTATTTTTTTTTTAATATATTTTGATTTTTTACAGAGAAGAGAGAGGGATAGACAGTTAGAAACATCGATGAGAGAGAATCATCGACCAGCTGCCTCCTGCACCACCCCTACTGGGGATGTGCCCGCAACCAAGGTACATGCCCTTGACCAGAATCGAACTCAGGACCTTTCAGTCCACAGGCCGACGCTCTATCCACTGAGCCAAACCGGTCTCGGCTATATATGTGCTTTTGATGCCTTGTGAATTATAAACACTCAAATATTTGTGAAATAAGTTGTATATATTGTATGCAAATGTAAACATGAATATCACATTTCTCTCTAACAAAATGGAGCTTGAGTGCTATCTACCATATTTGCCAGCGTATAAGACGATTTTTTGGCCCTGAAAAATATGCCTCCAAGTGGGGGGTAGTCTTATACGGCGAGTATATAACAAACTCTGTATTTTTAGTGGAAATGTTAGGGGGTCTTCTTATACGCCCAGTCGTCTTATACGCCGGCAAATACGGTATTTTTCAGGGCCAAAAAATCGTCTTATACGCCGGCAAATACGGTAATATCCTTTTTTCTAAATTTGGGGGGGGCATACTCTTTGTCTCTTTATACAATAATTTAGTAATTTTTCCAAAATATAAATTCATTTTCATTGTATAATATTTATCGTGTGACATTACAATTCTGTTTCCAGTAGACACAGTGGTTGCTTCCAGCCTTTTGGTGCTATGAACAGTCTTGCTATGGGCATCATTTCCTGTGTTTGCTTTTTTCCCATGAGAACCCACCCCACCCTGAGGTGAGGAGTGGGCTCAGGGACCTGACCTCACTGGGGGAGCGAGGGCGCCCAATGTCGGCCAGTGCCTGCCTGGCGCCCAATGTCGGCTAGGCCTGCCTGGGGTCCTCAATCTTCCTCCCTCCATGCTCAGAGAGGCTCTGGCTTGCCCAGTGCATGCCTTCCTCCTAGGGCTCTGCCTACAGGAGGCAGATAGAGGCCGGGTCTCTGTGTCAATGGAGATCCCAGATGGAGGACAGGCCGTGGGAGGGGCCTCAGCATTTGGACTTTTTTTTTTTTTTTTACATTTTAAATTTATTGATTATGGTATCACATAATTGTCCTCATCCCAAACCCCTCCCCACACATGCCCCCACCCCCTGTTGTCTGTGATCACTGGTTAGGCTCATATGCATGCATACAAGTCCTTTGGTTATCTCTTTCCCTTTCCCCCACTCTCGCCTACCTTCCCCCTGAGGTTTGAAATATTTGAAGTATTTTAGGTTGACGAAGAAGGTCATGGACATGGAGGATAAGTTTCTCTTTACTCATCAAGGTCAGTTTTGATTTGGTTTGTGTTTAGTTGCTGCACCTTTCCCTCTCTTGTGTCTTGAAGTCATGTTTCCTCCCTTTGTTACTACCCTTTCTTCTATTTCTTTAGATATTTTTGTAGCTATTACACAACTTAGGTTTACATCTGTATATTTATAATCCTTCAGTTACTGTTGACTCTACTAGAAATGGATTTTTCTCTCAAATGTTATCACCAAGCTAACTACTTTCCATGAATAATTTACTCAGATAATTATGTTATGATGCTGATTCTTGAGCAAGGTTCTGGGATTTATTTGTATTCCTCTTGAATATTCCAGGACTTGAATGCCCAGGATTGTGGTAGCCACGTTGTAGATTTATAAGCTTGATAACCTATTTTTTTTAATGCAGTATCCTCTTCTCATTCCTCCTGTGACCAGATCAAATCCCCCATCCCCACCCAAGCATGCCCTCATCTTCTCTCATAGACCTTGCACTGCCATCCTAACTGGCAACTGGTTTCTCTCCATTATGGTCAATAAACCCCCCTGATGAAACCCCCAAGTCTCATCCTCAGTGTCATTCATAAATGTCAAGGCTTGGAAGTCTGGCTTCCGCCTGCCTTTCAGACTCTGCATGTCCATCCTTCGTAACCCGCCCAAGTCTTCATTCCTTATGTTCTTATCAAAAACAACATAATGTAATGAAAAAGACACATCTTTTAACATTCATATTATAAAAAATAACAAACATACAGAAATAGCATCAAACATCAGTATTTCAATTTCTAAATGTCTCCTGAATATTTTTTGTTTAGTTTGTTTGAATCATGATCCAGATAAGCTCCACACATTATAATTGGTTAATATATCTTTTATTTTGAGTTTTTTAATAATATATATTTTATTGATTTTTTTTACAGAGAGGAAGGGAAAGGGAGTTAGAAACATCGATGAGAGAGAAAGATCCATCAGCCGCTTCCTGCACATCCACCGCTGGGGACAAGCCCGAAACCAAGGCACATGCCTTGACTGGAATAGAATCTGGACCCTTTGATCCACAGGTATATGCTCCATCCACTGAGCCAAACCAGTTAGGGCTGGTTAATATATCGTAAGTAACCTATAGGTTCTCTCCCCATCTGGACTTCATCTTCACCTCTGTACTTCTTTTAATTGTTACTAGAGTAAATGTTAAGTTTGTAAAGTCCTTCTCCTAGACAGTGACATGATGGACTCACCAGAGATGTTCAGATTTAAAGTTGTGGAATTCCTGGCATTTTGGTTTGGAAGCAGGAAGTGAAAAAGAGCACATAAGTATGAGTCCCTTAAAGTATGCTTTCATTCAGGGGGATCTCTGGTTTACTTTGTAAAACAAATGCACTCTTATGCATGTATATTTGCCAAGTGAAGCTTGGTTAAAAACCTTCACATTTCAGGGAAAGGGAAGGATGTATTAACTTTCAGGCCATTGTTATGTGCCTGTTTCCCCTTCTTAAATCAGTTTTCTTCCTCCTTGTCAATGTACAGAGGTGGGCAAAAGTAGGCTTATAATTGTAATGCAAATAAATAATAAAATACTAATAAATAATGTAAAAATAAACCCAACATTTTGTTTTGTTAATCCTCACCAGAGGTTATTTTTCCATTGATTTTTAGAGTGGAAGAGAGAGGGGAAGACAGAGATAAACGTTGATGTGAGTAGAACACATTGATTGGTTGCATCCTGGGAGGAGCCTGCAACCAAGGTACGTGCCCTTGACAGGAATGTCTGCAGGCTGACATTCTATCCACTGAGCCAAACCAACTAGGGCTAAAAACCTACTTTTACCTACAATGTACAATGTACTTTTTTGCTAAGTTGGGCTATTCTCAAGCTGATCACTAAGATAGCACTAGCTCAATTTAATCAGTGTAATAGGTGCCTATATTACTGCTACAGTGCATACATTCTCCTGTATGCTCTTTTGATTTAGACATATAGGGGGCAGAAGTCTGACTGGTTTCTCTTCCTTCAACTTCTTTCCCAGCATCAGGTTTGTTTCTTTAGTAATCAGGCTATCTCAATTCTTTTATTGTGTGTTTGACACACAGCACACAAACATTCTTAGCGTCATCTTCTAATCTCTTTTTAATACAGAAACTATGAATTAAATGGGTCTCAGGTGTTTCAATTCTCCCTTCAGGAAGGATCTGTTCCTCATAAAGCTTTTCTAATATGAAGCTAGTCTAAGACTTCCCTTTATTTTTACTTCATATATCAAGTGAGTCCATATATCTAGACCAGCCGTGTGCAAACTACGGCCCGCGGGCCGGATTCGGCCCCTTCGGCTGTTCTATCTGGCCCGCGGAGCCAAAAGAGCCGAGGGTTCTCTTGCTCTCCCCTCCACTCCTTCACCAGCAGCCCAAGATGAGAGTGCCAGCATGGTCAGGTTGCTTTTGTTCCGGCCCTCCGGTCCAGTTTAAGAACCCATTGTGACCTTCGAGTCAAAAAGTTTGCCCACCTCTGATAGATTCACAAATGTAAGACACCTATTAAATGAGCCAAGTTTTGTGGAAAATCAAGTGCTAAAATTAGAAGGTATGCTATTCATCATTTATTTATTTTAAAATATTTTTATTGATTTCAGAATGGAAGAGGGAAGAAGAGAAAAACATCTATGATGAGACAGAACCATGGATCTGTTGCCTCCTGCACGCCCCCCACTGGGAATCAAGCCAGCAACCCAGGCATGTGACCTTGACCAGAATCGAACCAGGACCCTTCAGTCTGCAGACCGATGCTCTATCCACTGAGCCAAACCAGCTAGGCCCATCATTTAAGAAGAATAGTTGTATGTAGGGAAGAAACCTGACTACTTCTAATTAGCTTTCAATCCAATACCAAAAAAATAAAATCAGTAACTTACTGAGTTTGGCAATAGTAATAAAAAAAAAACCCCCACTCGTTTTATATGTAAATGCTACTAATGGATTTTGCACATTAAAGGTGAATAAATGTTTTTCTGTTTTTTGCCTGATATACTACATAGAAAAGTTTCTTGGAAGACTATCAATGTGGAGATTCCTAAGAAGAGTGTACTGATGGTTTTGCTGCTCTGTGTGCTGCTAGCAGCTCTGCCAGCAGTGTTTTGTCTGAGGTAAAGCGGTGCTTCTGCTCCAGAGTCTTTGAGGAAACATGTAATGTATTATAACTGTCTTTTATTTTCTTCTGACTCTTAAAAAAATAGTTATCCTTCAGAGGAGACCTTTACATCATTTAAAATAATACTTTGGGATTGTGGGGGTAGGATGATGCTTAATAAATTTAGTGGCTTTTGACAAAAGATATAAAACATGTGCACATTTTAATATTTACGTCGGAAATTAAGTCCAAGAATAGAAATTCCCTAACAAAATGATATAATCATCCAAAAGAAAAAAACACAACCAAAAGCTAAAACAAAAAATGAATCCAAGATCAGTATGCATTCTTTTGTCCCAGAAGCTCTGTAATTAAAACTTCCCTCCTTATCTTTTTCTTGGGGAAAAGGGAAAGATCATCTAATTTACTGAGCTATTACAATACTTTTCAACAGTATTTGATCTGAATGATTAAAAATTGCCAGTAGCTTTAACAACAGAAACTCTTAAAAATCTTTAAAAAGTAGCCTGAGCACTGCTGGCAAATAGGGGCTCAAACAATTTTGGAGAAAAATGAGGTCACTTAATACCCTTTGGTGAAAAAGTAAGATTTCTGAAATGCTTTGCATGTATTGAATTGTGAAACACTCAATGTATTAAAATTTTGTATTTTATTTAGTTGACATTCAACTTTGAGTTATACCCCTACTCCCATATGGAATGTAATACCTTAGACTTTTCATGACTGGTTTACCATAAACTACAAAAAAATTTATTTTCATGCTATTTAATTACTTGGGCTAGAGTTGACTTATTTGAATCATTATACTAATTTAAAAAATGTAATTATAGTAAATATGACTAATTCAACAAAAAGAAACATGTTTTTTTATTAGCTACAAATTAGTTGTTACCAAGTACAGATACAATTTTCTAAAATAGCTTTTGGGCCCAAACAGGTTTGGCTCAGTGGATAGAGCATCGGCCTGCGGACTGAAGGGTCCCAGGTTCGATTCCGGTCAAGGGCATGTACCTTGGTTGCAGGCACATCCCCAGTGGGAGGGTGTGCAGGAGCCAGCTAATGGATGCTTCTCTCTCATCGATGTTTCTAATTCTCTATCCCTCTCCCTTCCTCTCTGTAAAAAATCAATAAAATATATACACATTTTTTAAAAGAAGGTAAACAAATCCAAATAGAAATAGCAGCAGCCACAGAGCTGGAAAGAGAGGGAGGCTAGGGTTTCCCCGGCAATGAAGGAAGCCAAGCTTTCCACACACCCTGGCGGGCCCAGGCCTCCACTCCAGGCTACAAAGTTTCAATTATAGAAGATACATGAATTCCAACAGAAATGGCTGCCAGCCACAGAGCAAGCAGCAGGCTTGGCTCCACTCCAGGGTACAAAGTTCCAATTGTAGAAGGTAAATAAATTTATTTACCCCCTAAAACCGGGCAAATACCAGAGCCTACGCTTGGGTTGCCAGAGGGCGTGGCTGGCCTGCAAACCACCCACAGGCCCCTTGCTCAGGCCATCCCATGCCCTAAGGGAATCCCCATCCTGATCCGGGACACCCTTCAGGGCAAAACAGCTGGCTCCCACCCATGCACCAGACCTCTATCCTATCTAATAAAAGAGTAATATGTAGATTGGCCATCACTCCAACACACAATATGGCTGCCCCCATGCGGTCAAAGATCCTGCCCCCATGTGGACATAAGATGGCCACCACAAGATGGCCAGCAGGGGAGGGCAGTTGGGAGGCACCAGGCCTGCAAGGGAGGGTAGTTGGAGACAATCAGCCCTGCAGGGGAGGGCAGTTACATGTGACTAGGCAACAGAGGAGGGAAGTTGGGGGTAAACAGGATGGCAGGGTTGACATCAATCAGGCTGGCAGGGGAGTGGTTAGGGGTGATCAGGCTGGCAGGCATAAGTGGTTAGGGGCAATCAGGAAGGCAGGCAGGGGAGCAGTTGGGATCCAGCAGTCCTGGATTGTGAGAGGGTGCAGGCTGGGCTAAGGGACACCCCGTGCCCCCCCACCCCCCTCCCCGCCCCTGTGCACAAATTTTGTGCACCAGGCCTCTAGTAGAAATATAAAAGTTAATTACACATATACTAATATAAATTCAGTATATACAAGTGTGCACATATTTATTTCAAAAGAGTATTTCCCACAGTAAGATTTTCAAAATAGAAAGTAAACATAAGTATTCTGTGGACCTATATTAAGGATTCACAGTTTTGGGGGAGGAACTCTTTATATACTAGAATATATATATATTCATGTATAAGTAAACATTATAAAAAGTATAAAAATAGACAAAAAGATACAAACACAATATATTTTGGTTGGAATTTCAGAGACGTTTTTTTTTCTTCTCTTTTCCCTTTACTTCAAAAGTTAAAAACACTTTTGAAGAAGCATGTATTGTTGCACTTTTGATTTTTTGTTGTACAGTTAATGAACCTGAGAGTTTGGATGGCTGGTGATCATCTATTTGGCCTTCCCATTCTTTCGTTTCTTCTTCTTTGATTAATAAAGGTTTTCCTAGAGTTTGGCCAACAAGGGTACAGACTTCTTGAGCTTTGCGCCACGCGTTCTCAACAGCAACAAGACAGGCTTGCCGCCTTAGGAATGAAATGCAGAGATTATTAATATGACATTCAGTGAACAGTAACACTGAAGAGTTTTAGTTAATTGATAATTTAAAGATGTGCTAAACTTACCGAAGATTTTCAACAGAACCTGGAGTATGATAGAACTGGGGTTGACTGATGACAACAGAACTATCTAGTTTTTCAACAAGAAAATTACAAATATCTTGCATTTTTACAAATTCAGTAAATGTAATGCAAACCTGCAAATTGAATGACACAAAATTATTTTCATGCCTGATACATTATTTCAAAATTTTCTCTAAATTAGAGTTTAAAAAGTAAAAAATTACACTGAGGTCATTTTATAGTATATAACAGATATAAAAGCCTTGCTGATACTTATAAATTATTTTTTTATTAAATTTATTTTTGCTTATGAATTTTATCTAATATTAACTTGAATATTGTAAAATACGTTTTAAACCAGTCAGGGACTTCCTTATGAAAGATAATGGGAGGCTTTTCCCCTTTAACTTTATTATTTGGCTGAATTCTAACTCTGATAAATTTTTCATGACTCCTTAGTCGAATCTAATGCCATTAACTTCCCGATTAGCAGTAATTACATCATAGTTCACTTCACTGCTATAAGTGAGGTATGTTTCTTCTTCTAGTTGTTATTTTCAGATTTACATGTGGAAACATCTATTTCATTATGTCCTCTTTCTTTAAATATGTGGGAGAATCCTCATATTCAGCAAGACCTAAAACTGTAGTCTTAAAAACCTTTTTAAGGAAGCAGACTGACCTTCCTTTTAAGGAAAGTTTACACAAGCTTACTCTGTAAAACAAAAAAGTACAGGCACTGGAGAGTAGGCAGGAGCAGAAAGAGAGAGGGCGTGACCTGACCTCCGAGTCATCTCACACCATGCAGAGCAGATGCCTTTAATCATAGATGCTATCCAGTGAAGACTATGTTCTGTCTGATTCAAATTCTTAGTTAATAAGGTATTTTAAAATCATTTTGTCAACTTCTATTATTTTAAAAAGCTTACTGGGATTTTGGTTGGGATTGTACTGAATCTATATATATTTGATTAAGGAAGAACTGGTATCTTAATGATACTGAGACTTCCAAATTACTAACAAGGTATGTTTCTCCATTAATTAGTTCTCATTTAGCCATGCCTTATAATAAAACAAGTAGCTCTAATGTACTTTCTGTGCATTAAATAATTTACTTTCTGATAATAAAATATTATCTGCCTGAAGGTATGATTAGGTGATTTCTTGAGTATTTGCCACCTCTAAATACGAAGATTCTCTGACTAAATAAGATTCCACTCTAACCCATTCTTGTTTCCTGTGGCAAGGCAGCAAGCATGGACCAAGCACAGACCCCAGGATGTTCCTTATCAGAAACAGACAGCAGTCCTGCAACCTAAGAACAACTATAACATACTCCGATTCATAAAATTCTGATCATAAATCTTTTCACAAAATTGAAATCTGATCATAGAATCTGATCATAAAATCTGATTCACAAAATTCTCATCATAAAATCTTTAAAGATCAGTAAAAAGTATACTTAGTTATAGGAAGTGAATATACAAAAATATTTTGTTTTTAATATTTTATTCTTACCACAACACAATAAAACTGCATTGTGAAACAAAAGAATGTTAAAAAAAAGTATTTGAATCCTTTGTTATGACTTTATTAATTTGCTTTTTATCTAAAAAGAAATTTCTCTCTTGTAGGGTTTCCTGCTCATTATGTAATGATAATTATTACTAAAAATTTTTTTCAGGTAGTAATTAACTGCTACTTCCCCCTTGCTATTTTTATTCCATTTCAAAACAACTTCTCTTAAGTATATCTCATTACATTTATTTAAAAAAAGCTCACAGATATGTAACACCAAAAATGATTTTGAGAAAAATAACCTTTTATCAGTACCATAAGAACATTTCTCCTGTACATTTCAGTTCAAGAACAAAAATAAATGCAAATTATTCAAAGTCATGCTGTTTTCATTTATTTGTAAGTTCATACCTCTGCTTCCATGTAATAAGCATTTTCCACTCTTCTAAAATCCTTTGTCACAGTTACATTTTCTGCCTGAAACAGAAAGTACAAGGGTATGATTACTAATTGTCTGGCAACAAAATGGAAATACTCTAAATTAATGTTAAAGTTTTTAAAAAATATTTAATTTACAGCCCGGTCAGTGTGGTTCAGTGGTTGGGCGTTGACTTATGAACCAGAAGGCCATACATAATTCAATTCCTGTTCAGGGCATATGCCTGGGTTGCGGGCTCATTTCCCAGTGTGGGGAATGTGGGAGGCAGCCATCAATGATTCTCATCATTAATGTCTCTACCTCTCTCTCTCTCTCCCTTCCTCTCTGAAATCAGTAAAAAACTATTTAAAAGATGTTTAATTTATAAATAATTTAATACAAATGTACTGAATATAGTATGCAACTTTGGGCAAGTTCAACTTTTTTGAGCCTTAGTTTCTGCATTTATAAAATTAGGTTAACACCAAGTATATATACACGGAATTGTTTTGAGGATTTAATGACAAGTTTTATATATATATATATATATATATATATATATATATATATATAGTGCTTGACATAGAGATAGTACTAAGCAAATGTACTAAGCCTTGCTATTTTAAAATAAAATATGCTATGCTATTTTAATATAAAAGCTTCATAAAATATTGGACCCAGACCAGTTTTTGAAAATATTAATGCTTTATGAACCTCTGCATAAATTACAGGTACACAATTTTGATGAAAATGTTAAATTTTTTATTTACTTTTCAAAATGACTTTTAAAATTTAGTAAAATGAACTCTATTTACTCTCATCTTTAGGTACAGGCAGACCTTATGTTTTACAAAATTTTTGTATCTTTCAAAATATATGCTAAATAAATATAAAGGTTATTCTGCTCAATAATGATTTAATTGTATGTTCTTTTAAAAGTTTATTGATTTTAGAGAGAAACACTGATTTGTTGTTCCACTCATTTATGCCTTCATTGGTTGATTTGTGTGCCTGACCAGGGATCAAACTAGAAACCTTGATGAATGGGGAGGACACTCCAGCTACGTGGCTGGGACCTAATTATATGTTCTTCTGTAGGGGACCTACCTGCACCTGAGTTTTAAGATATAAACTAAGTTCAAGCAGTTTATATTATCCAGAAAAATTAGAAAAAAAACTTTAACCCCAAAATCTGAACTAAAGTTCCAATTATAGCTTAATGCCTGTCACTCTCATGAAAATATTTATGCATCTTTATGATAAAGATAACTGCTGACTGTAGGAAATTTAGAATACAGATAAAGTTGAATAAAACTGTAGTATATTTCTTGTGATCAGCTTTATTCACTGATTAACATGAGACTTTTCTGTCATTTAATATTCTTTTATAACATAAACATATCTTCTACCAAGACATTAAAGCAGCAATATACTCCAGTGGTTAAGAGCATGCGGTCAGAGTTCTTGGCTGGAGTCTAAACTCTGCCACTTCCTATCGGTGTGACCTCAGACAAGCTACTGCCAATAATTTCCGTGATCCTGGGAGTTCTCATCTCTAAAGCAGCAACTAAACTACCAGTCTCATATGATGGGAGTATCACAAAAGATAACATTTATAAAAGGTCTAGCAATAGTAAAAAGTTTTTTTATTATCAATAAGGTCCACACTCCTCAGTATTGCACACAAGGCCTTCCTCCGTGTTCTGTGCACAGCTTTCTTCTGCAGCCTTACCGCTTGATTCCCCTCCATTTCCCCTAAGTGCTCCTGTGCCCCGGCCACAGGGAACTGTGAATAGTGTTCTGGACACATATACTTGCTGCACCCTAGTGTGAAACTGGAATGCTTTCCTGCCAGCCACTGTTTAAGATTTGACACGTGTCATTTCCATTATGAAAGCTTTCTGGAATTCCTCAAGTAAAATGAACATTGCTTTATTTTCTTACACTTCTATATTGTATCACGTACATACTTTCATCACAACACCTACTAAGTATATTCTATTCCTATCGTCAGACTCCTTCAGCACCTAAATTTTACTCGTTTTCCATTTCCGGTGCCTAGCAACAGTGATAGGGAATGCCTAGTAATGTTTGATGGTTGAACGAGTACATACTGCTTAGAACTTTAAAATATTTTCCAAGAAAACCCTAAAAAATGAGGCTTATGCCCTCATACATGAAGCTATGTGATCATAAAACTATATATGGTCTGTAATATAGTTGAACTCACTGTTTATGCTCCTCTCATTTTTTCTTCTATTCATTCAGAAACCATTTTCTGAGAATGCATCATGTGATACATATGAAGCATAATGCATGAATGCAAAGCAAACAAGAGGCAAAATGATCTCTACTGAGGTTTACAATGTGGAGGAGAGACAAGTAAAACAGCACATGTAATACAGAATGATAAGTTTTATTTCAAGTGGGGAGTGGAGTGTGGCATGACAGGGACTACTGTTATGTTGGGAAAATAATGCCAAGGAGGTGAACTTGGGCTAGTTCTTTGAAGAAAATGAAAAAGGGAGTCAGCTAGTAGTCAACCAGGAGAGTAAGATGACAGGAAATGATCGAGTTCGGCTCTACCTGTAAAGCAAAGGAGCTGGGAATATGAGGAGCTCTTTAAACAGGGGAGTGATGTTTATAAACCCAAGATCCCAAAGTTTAAAATAAATAAAGGCTTTGTGAAGACCCATTTTAGTTCATCCTGCAAAGTAATGTCAATGACTTTTTTGTATTAACCTATTGAACAAATTACCTCCATGACTGCTTTTCTCCATTGGTAGAGATAATTGGAAGATTACTGACATTTGTATGTCTGGCCCTGAACACTGAATCTTAATGTCATCTAGACTGTAACCTGGACATAGTCATTTGTTTTGTTTTACGTATTAGGAGTTACAGTCCTGTGGGAGTAGTATACATTTTCTGTAAGTAACTTAAGAATTAGTAGTAACATTCAAACAGGACTGCAGCACTGGCAGCAGTTTTTCTGGGAAAATATTTCTCTACCTAGTAAAAACATTAAATTCACTTTATTCACATTATTTTAATTAGCATTGGAATTCTTCTAAACTGAAAAATCACTTAGAGACATTCTTTTACAACTTATTTAAAAAATGACTATGTTTGTAAATGCAGTACAAGTATATTTTCTTCTTAAAGTAAAGACTTGATTTTTCGGATATGTCATTTCTAACAATAAACTGGAAGAACTTCCATAAACTCAGTGTTACTCTGGGTCAATCGCAACTATGGCCTTTATGGTCCTATACTGTAAAACGAAAGAATTGAGAGTGTTGATCCATTCTATGGTTTCTGATTTTTTTTTCCATTCTAATTACCCGCAGCCTGTCATTGCCGGAAGCAAGCTGTGTTTTGGTTTCAGGAATACAGCAGGAGTTCAAATATCGCCCTGGCTGACGTTCAGAACATTACTTGCTACTTAACCGCTTCAAATCTGGAAAAGGAAGATATCAAAACCCGCCTAATGAGGCTGTGGTATGGATTAAACAAGGCTGCTTCATTTTTTTTTTATTCTGTTCTTACAAATAGGCTTCAGGTTAGCTTTATCTCTTTATCTTGTGATTTCACAGACATCGGGTAAGTAGGGGTATTTTCTACAGGCGGCACCTACCGTATAACAGCTTAATTTTTGAAAACTTAACACTAAAAAAACTGGAGAACATTCCTGGGTCTTCAAGGACCCATCACTGTTTGCCCCAAAACAATGAAGGACCACTCCACGCGGAGCTTCCCGTGGCTGGGAGGAAGCAGGCCATGCTTTTCACTTGCCAGTTCCATGGTGCAGCATCAAAACAAACAAAAAGACAACAACAACAACAAAAAAAAAAACCCCAAACCAAAACGATCAGTGTACAGCACAATGCTTAGGCACGCATTTACATAGAATGTTTCAAGTTTAACAGTTCATCATTTCAAGGGTAAAAGCCAAAGCATGGCAGCCCATACCGCCATATAAAAAACCCTACTCAATTTGCATTAGTATTTCAGACCGGTCATTCATTCATTCCTTTCCTCAAGAAGGATTCCCCCTGCCAGGCCAAGGTCACACCGCGGAGACCCAGATCCTCTGATGCTCAGCCTCCCCCGCCCCCCAGCCTCCCGCCCCGGACGCCACAGGGCCAGAACCTCGGCCCCAGGCTGCCCCCGAGCGCAGAGCTCTCACCGGCAGGCCCTGCTGCTGGAGGCTCTGCGCGATGTAGTCCAGGCGGCGGCAGACGCTCCTCTTGGCCTCCGCGGCCGCCTCCTTGGTGCTGCTCACCCGCACGGCGACCTGCGCCCGGTCCGGGCTCGCAGCCACCTCGGCGGCGCCGCTCACGTGCACCTCGCGGGCCGAGGCTGGGACCTGAGCCGAGGAGAGCGGGCGGCGGAGGGCGGGCAGCGTGTCTCCGCCGGGCACCAGGTTGTTCTCCCGGCTCCGGTCGGTCCAGGGGACCAGTTCCACGAACACCCGAGACTGAGACGCCGGGGGCAACGACATAGCGATGGCGCCTGGGTGACCATGGCAACGCGGGGGGGGGGGGGAACGGCGGCCGGGGCGGCCCAAGCGCGCGCCGGGGCTTCCGCGCGCGCGGCGCAGAGGCTGCCGGGAAGGGCGGGGCGGGGCGGGGCGGGCGGGAGCTTCTGGAGCGCGGGAGCTGCGCTCCGGGGAGAGGTCGCCCACGCGTGCCTCTCTCGGGCTCGCCCTCGTGTTGAACAGCTTCACCCCAGGGCCCTCAAGAGGCGTAGTCAGCCTTGTCCGCGGTCTCCCTCCCGGGGAAGTGCGCCCGCCGCGCCCGCGCCCTCTTCCTCGCCCGCCTCTGGCCCGGAGCCTCGGAGGAAGGGCCTGAGCGCCAGCGGGCGGCACGGCCTTTCCACGTGTTTCTCCCTCGCGGGTCTGTAACTGCCTTCAGCCGCGTGTCCCCTGACTGCGCCCATCCGCCGGGCACCCCTGCTTAGCCCCTGGGTGCAGGGGGACCCCGTGGGCACGGATGCCCTTGGCCACTTTGATTTTGGGAGTTGGAGCCCTCCCAATTGGTTCTCATTGTCTCCAAAGCCACGTGGGTAATGCGATGCACGTTTGCCAGGCGGTGGTCCCGTGCTTGCAGATGGGAAGCCGAGAGAAGGAAAGGGGGAGCTGGGAGTAAGAGGAGCTGAAGCTTTGGCGGGATTTTCCAGTGGCTCCACCTTTCTCCTAAGCCCCTGGACTTGTTCTGGCCCTACATCCGGACTGGAGCGGTGGAGGCCGCATCTAAGTACGCTCCCCGCGGACTTTGCCGGCCTGCACGACTTAGGTTTTATGTTTTCCCTTTTCTTGAGAGAACACAACCCTCCACCCACTGATCACCACTAGGTAGGTTTTCTTCTTACCATTAAGTATGGAAAAACATCTAGTCCTCCTGTCCCAGGAGAAAAAAAAATTTTTTTAATGACTAATTTTTTTAAGGACAACAATTCTCACAAAAGGATCCTGAAAAAGCCTACTGCCAACCCTCAAGTAGTTTCTTCTGTACTATTTTTCTTTCCTAGTACAACTAAGTCAAACTCTCTTCCCCTTTATTGGGTTATCCTTTGGTTAACTTTGTCTGTATTTATTTTGATGTTGGTTGGATTCCGATGAGGGCACATGCCGGATTGTGGGCTCGATCCTCAGTGTGGGATGTGCAGCAGGCAGCCAATCAGTGATTCTCTCTCATCATTGATGTTTCTCTCTCTCTCTCTTCCTTCCTCTCTGAAATCAGTGAAAAAATATATATATAAAAAAAGAGATGAGGGGGAAAAGAAATTGGGAACAATATTTGTAAATTAAAAATATTTGTAAAATATTTATTTTATACAAAAGGCTAATAGCCTAATGTTTACAGAGCTCTTACCAGAAGAGGAAAAAAGAAAGATAGATAATGAACAGAGACAAACACTGTTAGCTAGGCAAACTGTAACAAAATACCACAAACTGGATGGCTTAACAAAAAATTATTTTCTCACTGTTCTGGAGGATAGAAGTCTGAGGTGAGGTGTTGACAGGTTTGGTGTCTTCTGAAGCCTCTCCTCATGATTTCAGAAAACGTCACTGTACCCTCACATTCCAGTGTGTACAAGCATCCTGAGGTTTCTTCCTCTTCTTATAAGATCACGCTAATGACCTCATTTACCTTTAAATTCCTCTTGAAAGGCCCCTATCTCTAAATATAGTCATATTGGAGTTTAGCACTTCAACATATGAATTTGAGAGGGAGAAGCACAATTCAGTCCATAATACAAACCAATGAAGCAGAAGTAGTAATTATAATATGGGGGAGGGGGGGAGTTTATTCTCTCCAGTAGTTAAAGAATGCAGATTTAAGTATAATAAAATACCCTTTTTTTCTGAATTATTTTGGCAAACAATAAAGACAGTGGGAGTGAATATATGAGTTGATGAAAATAATTTTGAAAGAAGAACGGAACAGTTTGTGTTGATAGAACTATCCTATACAATAAAGAGGAAATATGCTAATGGACCACCACTCCATCACAAATGATGGCTGCCCACAGCTGAAGCCAAGTTCCCATAAGAAGCCCCAGGGAGCAATCACCAGGGACCTGAGGCTATGCCTTCCCCCTCCCTTGTGGTGCTTGACAGGGACCTCAGGCTGTATCCGCCACCCGGCAGGGCTTGACGGGACATCATCAGGCTGTGCCCCCCACCCTGGCATCAGGCTGGAGGACCTCAGGCTGCACCCCTGCCTAGGTGCCAGGCCAGGGGACTTGAGGCCATGCCACCCGCCCAGTGGGGCTTGATGGGGGACCTCAAGCTGGGGGACCTGAGGTTGCACCCCCCCACCCCCACTTGGTAGGGTTTGATGGGGGATCTCATGCCATGCCCTCCACCCAGTGGGGCTTGACAGGGGACCTCAAGGCATGCTCCTCACCCTGGTCTGGGCTGGGGGACTCAGGCCATGCCCTCCCCCGCCCCCCATTCTGGCACTGGTCCAGGGGACCTGAGGCTATGCCCCCTGCCTGGCTGGGCTTGACAAGGGTGGGCCTGGCTGGGTCTGGATCTAGCCCAGTTGTGAGGATTCGGGGAGGGGGGCGGCTGGGTCTGGGTCTCACATGATTTTGAGGTGCATGTGGGTGGGCAGGGACTTGACTCTGGGTCCCATGGTGTGCCCCAGACTCTGACAGGAGGGAGATTTTCATAGACATTTTACTAATTTCTTTCATCTCTGACACTTCTGTGATAAAGGGCAAATAGCAATATTAAATTAGTTTCTCTAATTAATCCCCTTTTAATGTGCATGGATTTTGTGTACTAGGCCACTAGTATATCAGATAAAAGAGAAGGAAAACTGAGAGAATGTATGTCCAGCTAACAGTGACCTAGTTTTCTGTTACAGCCAAGGCTGATCCTTTAGCAACCATTTTGAGTAAGATGACTCTATTTTACACAATATGGACCCAAAATAGGAATCTGACTTAAGCCAGTTAGAGGGTTTTTGGTTTTGTTTTTAGAATGGAAATCCATATTTACACCAAATTTAAAAAATTCAGTCTCTCTGATGTCGGATCACAGCATACATTTATATCTATAATAATAAAAGCGTAATATGCTAATTAGACCCGATGTCCTAAGGACGACCTTCTGGACAAAGCCTGGGCTTCGAGGGAAGCCCGGGTTCTGGATGCCGGCAGCCAGGGGAAGAAAGGACTACTCTTGCATGAATTTCATGCATTGGGCCTCTACGATACCTATAAAACCTTGAGGGATAGCGTTGCCAGTTTGGCTTAGTGGGTAGAGCATTGGCCTGCAGACTGAAAGGTCCCAGGTTTGGTTCCTGTCAAGGGCACATGCCTGGGTTGCAGGCTGGATCCTCCGTAGAGGGTGTGGAATAGGCAGCCAAGCAATGATTCCTCTCATCATTGATGTTTCTATCTCTTTCCCTCTCTCTTCCTCACTGAAATAAATAAAAATATATTAAAAACAATAACCTTGAGAGATATAGATTGTCAGTTTTCCACAAACCATTTCTAGTGGAGAAGCAGAAAATGAGAGAGAGAGAGAGAGAGAGAGAGAGAGAGAGAGAAAATAATACATTCAGAAAGAAATGGAGATGAGACAGGAAGAGTCCAGATGTAATTCCAATGTTTGTGGTATTTCCCTTAGGCCTGCTTCCACTCCTGCCCTGTAGCTCTAAAAAATAGTCCTATCCTTATCATAAAATATCCCCCTGCCCTTTTGTGCATAAGTAGCTTGATTCAGTTTTAATTTTATCTTAACATTAAGAATATTGACTAAAAATAGTGGATGACAGAGGAGGAGAATTCGAAGCTCTCCTCTATAGCTTGCAGCTTAAGGAAATGATAGCGTTCCCCATAAAGTGGATCAGTGGGTGCACAGCTCAAAGCTTCAACCTTTGAAAAAATTTTACTCCCTGTAGTTGTTCACGACACCCTTAGTGACGCTGTCATGCAGCTGCTTTCCATTTCCACCTGGAACCTGCTGATCCAGCCATCCTATTTATAAACCTGTCCATAAAGGCTCAGGCTTTTTCCTCTTCCTTAAACTGTTCATACAAGAATGTCCATAGCCGAAACTGGTTTGGCTCAGTGGATAGAGCCTCGGTCTGCAGACTGAAAGGTCCCGGGTTCGATTCCGGTAAAGGGCATGTACATTGGTTGCGGGCACATCCCCAATAGGGGGTGTGCAAGAGGCAGCTGGTTGATGTGATGTTTCTCTCTCATCGACATTTCTAGCTCTCTATCTCTTCCTCTCTGTAAAGTATCTATATATATCTATATCTATCTATCTATATCTATCTATCTATATCTATCTATCTATAGATAGATAGATATAGATAGATATCTATATCTATCTATCTATCTATATATTAAAAAAAAAAAAGAATGTCCATAGAACCGTTGGCGTGGCCCGAGAATGGTGTTCTAGTGCAACTTTGATAGCTGGAAGGAAGTTTGGTGACCTGGTCATGCAGCTTGCTTATGTCCTCTATCTTGTTCATGTTTGGAGTCCCAAATGTACTATTTTTATCTTTTGATGGATTTTTCTCTGTCGACCTGTATGACTTGTAATTTTTGATAGGACCCAACTTATAATGGGTGATTCCAAATACCTCATAAAATTTAAGGATGGAAATATGTTTATAAATACAATATTTAGACATTTATTGGTGACCTTCAAAGAATTGTTTCACTGAGAAATGAATGACAGGGTTATGGGATGAGTGCAGGACTAGAACTAGTAGGAAGAACAGTAAAGTATTTGTTACTATTGTCTGAAGTAAGGTGGTGGTGGTTGTTTGAAAAAGTAGTTAATTGGATTCAGGATTTCCAGAAATAAAAGATAAGATCATACCTTATCTCACAAACATCCCAGACACTGGAAATAGCTCTCCATCTTGTCTTTTCTCATTATTTCCAGGTTTGCTTTTTATTTTCTTATAGGTTACAGATGTTTATCTTCTGCAACCTTAAATGATGCAGGTGGAACAGGAGAGTGGCAGAGTGTGTGTTGTGTCCATGTGGACTTTTGCCAGGTTTATTTGTTTGTTCCCCAGGCCCCCTTACACAGAGCTCCAGTGTCTCATGATATCTTCACTAACTATATAAAATTAAGAATTATCCCAGAGAAAAGTATTCTCAAGTACATCTCTGCTCTGAGGGAAAATAAATGTGAGATTGCCTCCACACTTTATCATCTTGTTGTTATGCTGGGCTGACCTATATTTTGCTTCTGGATTGGAAACAACCCGACTGGACACTTCAATATTTCAGATAAGCTTTTGGTTTAAATCTTTTTTCACTTATTTTCTCCCCAGTCCATTATACATTACTGGTTTCCTTTGATATTTATATGGTCTATTAATCTTAGCTTTCACATGTTTGGCTGCCTAATGTAACTACTTACATATTAATTGTTTAGGCAAAGCACTGGATATTCCTTTTAATCAGAGGAAAAGTAATATTTTATAAATGAAGCTACTATAGTGTACCCTGTTTCCGAAAATAAGTGTACCTGAAAATAAGACAGTGTCTTATATTAATTTTTGCTCCCAAAGATGCGCTAGGTCTTATTTTCAGGGGATATCTTATTTTTTCATTTATTGTTAAATGAAAATAAAGGAAATTTATTACCTGTATATAGTACGGTAGTACGGTAGTTGTCAACACAAACCAGACAAACTGTGAATCCTACAGTATCAAGAATTTACTCATTTATTCAATGACAATCATTTCATCATCTTCTGGAACATCATCATAACAATCCAATTCCTGCATTTCCTGGTGAATTTCTTGTGACTCCATTTCTTTCAGAATCAGCGGACCAAATCTCTCATGCTTAGCAATAGCACTGTCTTTAAATGAGTACTTGTTGTCAAGGTAGCCTGCTCGCAGTGCATTTGCAATGCAACTGTCAGTGATTTTCTCCCATGAATTCTTCACCCAAGTCACAACTTCTTGCAGTTTAGGTTTCATAAAGTTTCCATGCTGATTTCTCTCCATTCACACAGCAGTGATGTCAGGACTCCATGTAATGTCACTGATTGCTAGACGCCAGTCGGGGCGGCCCTAGCGACCAGTTTATGGTAAATTAATTTTCATTCTGAGACAGAGCCTGGGGGCCTTATTTTCGGGGGGATGCCTTATATTTCACTCAGAAGGAAACCTGTAAGTAGGTCTTATTTTCGGGGGATGTCTTATTTTTGGGGAAACACGGTAGTAACAATTATGAGTAATTATGTCTTAACTGATTTACGTTATTTGTATCTAACAGAATAAGAAATATTTGACAGTTCATTTGTAAATTTAAGTTGTACAACTTTCACTTGAGTAAAGATTTTATCTTAATATTCTCTTTGAAAGCAGTGAACTAGAAATAACTTTGCCAATAGATATTTTTAAAATAAATCTTTATTGTTCAGATTATTACAAATGTTCCTCATTTTTTTTCTTCAATTGCTTCCCTCCATCAGGTTCCCATCCCACCCTCTGCCCTTTCCCCATCTCCCATTGTCCTCATCCATAGGTGTACAGTTTATGTTCAGTCTCTTCCCGCACCCTCCCCACTCCCCTTTTCCCCGAGAATCATCAGTCCACTCCCCTTCCATACCTCTGCTTCTATTATATTCAACAGTTAATATTGTTCATCATGTTTTTTAATTCCCTTGGTTTTTAGATTCACTTGTTGATAGTTATGTATTTGTTGTTCATAATTTTTATCTTTATTTTCTTCCTCTTCCTAAAGAACCCCTTTCAGCAATTCATATAATTCTGGTTTGGTGGTGATGATTTATTTCAGACAATGTATTTTTTATTTCTAGTTGATCATCTATTATTTCTAGTTGATCCCTTTTCATATCCTCATAGGTCTTGTTTATTTTATCGGCCTTTTCTAGGAAATTCTTGAAAAACCTTGTAAGCGTGGTTTTGAACTCTATATCCAGTTGCTTTTTGTTCTCCATTTCTTTCGTTTGTGATCTGTTTCCTTGTCTCGGCATTTTCACAGCTTTCCTGAGTTGGTAGGGTGGCTTTGTGTGCTAAGGTGTCTTATATGGTTCAGTGGGTCACCCTCCCAGTTACCTGAGGTGGATACTCTTAGTGCACCCCTTTGTGGACTGTGTGTATAGCCTTATTGTAGTTAAGTCTTGATTGTTGTTGGTATCACTGGGAGGAACTGACCTCCAGGCCAGTTGGCTGTAAGGATCAGCTGTGTCTATGCCAGGAGACAGCCTTATTTGACTAGACTTGGAAAACTGCAAAAGCCTCTGTGCTCAGCTTGGACGGGGCAGAGTTTCAGGGTGGAGCCTACAGCCTTGGCTTCCCGTTAGCCCCGCCCAATGAGGTTCCTGAGTCTCAGTGTTCCTCAGTCTCCTTTGGTGCTCTCTGCAAGCACCTCTGAGAGAAAGGTACCCTAGAGTTTTGCCCGCTATCAGGCAGTCTAGTCTCTCCCCCATTGAGCCCGGAACTGGGGTTCAGTGCAATTGTAAGTGGGGTTAAGAGCAGTCCAGAGCCTATGTCTCCTTCCTGCTAGGGCAATCCCGTGGCTCAATCAACTATCTTTCCTCTGTTGGCAATGTGCGCGACTCCAGGGCTCTGCCTTTCACCGCTTCCCTGAGCTTCTGCCTTACAGCCCAGATTCCCTCTATATGAGCTTGGGACCCGAGGGTATCGCCCAGAACCCGGGTTCCGTGCAGTCAGAACTGGGGTTCAGCACAGTCCAGAGCTTTTGTCTCCTTCCTGCTAGGGAATGCCAGCCAGGCATTCAGCCACCTCTCCTCTCCGGCTCCGTCCTCTCCCCACGTGAGCACCGTGTCTCCGTACTTTAGGCTTTTACAGCACCTCTGATTTTTCTTCAGGTTTTCTTTTTCCTTCTAGTTGTAGAATTTCCAGTCAGTCAACTTTCCTGTAGTTCTTGATAATTTCCACTTTATATTTTAGTTGTATTTTTTGAAATTGTTGTGTGAGGCTGCAGTTAGGCATTTATCTATGCCGCCATCTTGGTTTCTCCTCAATGTTAAGTGCCAATAGATACCCTGTTTCCCCGAAAATAAGACAGTGTCTTATATTAATATTTGCTCCCAAAGATGCACTAGGTCTTATTTTCAGGGGATGTCTTATTTTTCCATGAAGAAGAATACGGTACACATTTATTGTTAAATGAAAATAAAGGACATTTATTACCTGTATACGGTATGGTAGCACAATAGTTGTCAACACAAACCAGATAAACTGTGAATTTTGGGGGCCTTATTTTCCGGGGGATGCCTTATATTTCACTCAGAAGGAAACCTGTAAGTAGGTCTTATTTTCAGAGGATGTCTTATTTTCGGGGAAACCCGGTATTTTTTAAAAAAATCATTGTAACTCTTAGTTAAATGATCAACCATGATAAAACTAATAGGGCACAATGAGGTAGATGCTAAATAAATGATTAAAATTACTATAGAAAAAGTATGATAAAAAAAAAAACTGTGATAAAATAAAAGAGAAAATACCCTGGAAAAGAAAACATAGAATTTGGAAGCTAGAAGAAACATAGTCTCATTTTACAGATGAACGCATTATAGCAAACCAGAAGGTTTTTAAAATTATATTCCCCCAGTTATAGGCAGAGACAGTCTAATGCTTTTTCCACTGTGCTGTGCTACCTCCCAGTGGACCAGTGATCATTTGACTACACACAGGCATATTACGGCTGGCAAACCTCTTTCTCAGAGCAAATAAACAAAACATCCTATAACCACTAGCCTCCCTGGCTTCTACAACACTCTATTCTTATTCTACTTCCTTCTCTCTGGTCAGTTTTTACTGCATGTTTCCTTGACTTCTTTCCTCTCAAAGACTCAGTCCTCGGCCTTCCTCTTCTCTCTCTAAATTTGTAGCTACCCTCATGGATTCAGTTTTCACCTATACTGACTCAATTTTCTTATTTGTAAAAGGAGTGAACTGGAATGGCTTTTTTTTATTTCAAACTCAGGGTCAATGACAATACAAAATGATGGATGTTATAAGTGTCTTATTTTAAAAATCAGCATTGTCTGTGTAAACACCTCAGCAAAAAAGATATACAGATGTTAAGTAAACGATGTTCAACATCATATGTCCTGAGCGAGTTGCAAATTAAACCTCTACACACATTAGAATGACAGCACCAAATGCTGATAAGAATGTGGAGCATCAGGAACGTTCACTCATTGTTCGTGGGAATGCAAAAATGGTACAGACACATAGAATATACAAAACCATGTGTAAACCCTAATGTAAACTATGACTTTTTGTGATTGTGATGTGTCAATGTAGGTTGGTTCATCAGTTATATCAAATTTACCACTGTGGTGCAGGTTGTCAACAGTGGGAGGGATTGTGTTGGAAGGGGGTGTATAAGAGATATATGGGAACTCTTTGAATTTTTTGTTCAATTTTTCTTTGTGTCTATAATTGCTCTAAAATATAGTTTATTAAAAAAAAACACCATTGTGTTTTAAAAACACAAAGGTATTTTGAGTAAAATGACATTCATTGACAAGATATATGAGCTGTGAAATTTATCTCCTATGAGGCTTAATTCTTTTATATATTTATTTTTATTTTTTTATTTTTAATTTTATTTTATTAAGGTATTTTCTGTGTACATAGTTTACCATTGCCCCCCCTCCCAGTTATGCCCTCCCTCCCCAGAGTTCTGTGTTCATTGGTTGTACTTATGATCATGCATACCAGTCCCTCGGTTGTTCTCCTATCTCCCCCCAGGTCTCCTTCCCCTCCCCGCTGTCATTTGGCAGTCTGCTTGTTTTATGGTGACTATCTCAGGACCATATGAATAGAGTCCGCTCCTCCTCTGGTTTTCACCGCCCCTTCCCCTGGGTCCCACTGCTTCCCCTGGGACACTCGGCTCACCCGGGGCACTCGGCCCCCTGGGACACTCGGCTCACCCGGGGCACTCGGCCCCCTGGGACACTCGGCTCACCCGGGGCACTCGGCCCCCTGGGACACTCGGCTCACCTGGGGCACTCGGCCCGATGGGACACTCGGCTCACCCGGGGCACTCGGCCCCATGGGACACTCGGCTCACCCGGGGCACTTGGCCCCCTGGGACACACGGCTCACCCGGGACACCCTTCCCCTTTGGGGGGGTACGGCTTACCCGGGGAACATGGCCCCCTGGGACACTCGGCTAACCCGGGGCACTCGGCCCCCTGGGACTCTCGGCTCACCCGGGGCACTCGGCCCCCTGGGACACTCGGGTCACCCGGGGCACTCGGCCCCCTGGGACACTCGGCTCACCCGGGGCACTCGGCCCCCTGGGACACTCGGCTCACCCGGGGCACTCGGCCCCCTGGGACACTCGGCTCACCCGGGGCACTCGGCCCCCTGGGACACTCGGCTCACCCGGGGCACTCGGCCCCCTGGGACACTCGGCTCACCCGGGGCACTCGGCCCCCTGGGACACTCGGCTCACCCGGGGCACTCGGCCCCTCCAGGGTGTTGGGGTCGCATATTGGAGGCGCCCCGCTAGCTCCTTGCTAGCATGGCGGGGCAGGCTGGGACAGCTGCAGTTGGGCTGAGATGGTTGCAGGCGGGGGGACCACCTTCAAAGGTGTCTCGTTTGGTGTGGGAGCGGAGCAGCTGCAGACATGGAGGCTAAGTTCTGAGGTCGCCCACTCCCTGAGCCCAAGGCGTGGTGAGCTCTGTTCTTGGTGGATTTCCTTTATTCTCGGCGGCAGTGGCGGGTGGCGGTGCCAGGTGCAATATTGAGGGTCGCTCCTGTGGTTCAATTACCACTGTAGTTTTAAAGTTCACATGGCGGTGGTGGTGAGAGCTTCGGCTTGGCCATGTGGCATCGGAGGATGGGCTCGCCTGGGTGGGTAATGCAAGGCACCGTGCCATTTCCTCACCAGCGCACTCCATCTCCCTCCCAGCATGGTGGCTGTGCTGGGAAGATTGTGGGCGGGCTGTGATGGCTGCATGGGGAGAGTCCGCCCTCAATGGTGTCCTCTTTGTTGCGGATGTGGAGCTGCTGTGGATGCAGAGGCTAATTTCTGAAGCCACACTCTCTATGAGCCCGGTGCGTAGTGAGCTCTGATTTCGGTGGATTCCCATTCTTGGGGGCGGCGGTGGGGGCGGCAGCGATGGTAGCTCCTGTGGCTCCATTTCCCCTGTACTTTTAAAATCCGCATGGTGGTAGTGTCTGATGCTTTGGCCTGGCCATGTGGCAGCGGAGAGAGGATTCTCCGGGTTTGCCAATGGAAGGCACAGCGCCAGCACAGCGCGTGCGAAGGCCTGGCAGAGCAGGCCGCGGGCAGTGACGGAGAGTCCCCGCGATGTCTTAGTCTTTCAGACTTAGTGGAACGCTTCCCCTGAGCCAGGACAAGCAGCACCACCACAAATATTGGCCAGCTCAGTGCTGCCCCTCTACAGGTGACAGTAGGGGCATCCTCACCTCGGTAGGCCTTTGCTCTTGGAGGTCTTAACCAGTGGAAGGCAGCATGGTACAGAACTGCCCCACCTTCTCAGTCCTCCGCTCTTTTCTTTTTCTTGAGACTGCTTTTCTTCTCTATTCCTCTGAGATTTGAGATTTCCTTTCTCTTGGTTCTCTAGTTCTGTTTATCTTGCCACGCTTCAAATGATTGTTTACATCTTTCTTCCACTTCACAGTATCCAAAATTTATTTCACCATCATCTTGCCAAACAAATGGGCCCACAACGAGGGCAGACTCTCATCTTGACCTCCAGGGGCCGCCACGCAGTCTTCCCCAGTCATGACGCATGGTTAATCCTGTGAGAGCCGGTGCCCAAGAGACCTCCACTGTCTGCAGGCCAGCTTCGCCCGCCCGCGGGGCTCCGTCCCCCGCCCGGGACTCAGGAGCCCGCGGCTCCGCCTGGCCTCTCAGTGGTCGCCGGGGTGGACTCGTCCTGCTCCTGCGCTGCACGGGGGGTGAGGCCGCAGCAGAGGAGCCGCAGGAGGGCGTGAAAGGCCCGTCTGGCCAGGCCCGGCCGCCCCCGGGTGGTGGCCGCGGGAGGGGCTGCGGAGCTGCCATCTTGGGGGGGGCCTGGCAGGGGCCGCCCCCGCCGACTGCGCCTCTTTTATATTTTTAAATATATATTTCAGAAAATATTATAGCCATATTTGGGGAACCATCTTCTTAAGAAAAATGCCTTGGTAAACTTCCATGAATGTGGACGATGAGCCCTTGAGAGTATGGTCTGAAGGAGACTGCAGCACAGAGAGAACGAAAGAGTTATGTAAAAAAAGTGAATATAGATGTGAGAGGTGGAATACCAAAAAGAAAGACAAAGATGCAATTAGAGAAAAGGTCAGATAACATAGATGAGAGGCTGGATTTTGTGGAGGATAGGAAAATTCCCTGGTTGCATATAGCCAAGAACTTTAAATACCATAGACATCTAATTTACAATATTAGTTGTTGGCCTTTGGCAATGAAACAGCTCACAGTTGGGGAGAACAAGGAAAGAACCTTTGTGTAGAATGAGGAGAAGCAAGCATCTGCAAGAGTTGAGATGTGTGATATGAGTTCAGTAGAAGCAGAACAACAGTTTACCATGAGAATTAAAGTGCATAGGATTTAGGGCAACAGAATTTCTCACAGGAGACTTTCTCAAAGAGAGAATGAGGTTCCAGTTGACAAATAAGATGGCTATATTCACTGGACAATTATGGGCATATTTGAATGTGTTTAGCACAATAGTTAACACATGGTAGTGTTACAGAAGATCAGAGAAAAACCAAGCAATGCTTAGAGAAATGAAGTTACACTTTATTATTATCATTACTACTACTACTACTACTACTACTACTATTACTACTACTACTACTACTACTACTACTATGCGCGGGCCCAGAGAAAAATGTCTTTGAAATCTCTGGGCAAAAACATAGAGGAAGCTTTCCCTATTTATACTTTTTCCAGTTCTTTGCCTCCCAAATAAGGGTTTTTCTGGTTCTCTTTTCAAGTTCTTAAAGAGCCCCATGTGCTGTTGCCTTGAGACCACAACTAAAGGCTTGGCCTGGTACCAGCACAGATAACTCTGTTTGGGGATAGTTTATGGCCTCTCTAAAATGGGAGTAAGTAGGTCTGGCACAGGTTCAGATTGCTACATCCTCAAAATGCCTCATTTTCCCCATCAGTAGTAGAAACTTATGTAAGCACTTGACTTCCAATGGCCTTGTGTAGTTCTGCATCACTTTTGCAGCTGAGGACTGCATTGGCTTTGAGGATTATTTCTGAGTAAGGTAGTAGGGTAGTTCTGATAGATCAAAACTTTTACATGGTATCTAAAAGAATATGGAGAAAAACTGTTTACCAGAAAATGCCATTCATTCAGTTAAGGAGAATACTTATTAGAGGAAAAGGCTTAACTTAAATTAAAGGATGCAGTTCAGACAGTAATCTTCTTTGTTCCAGACTTGTAGAAAATATGCTTAAGTCAACATTAATCTTAGAAAATATCATATATTATGAAAACAGTAAAAGATTAACCCAATGAGGCTTAAGGCTAGATAAATAACATTCTGAAAATTGCAACATAACTGGAAAAAAAACCCCAGCAACAGAATTTTCTCAGAACTGTGTTTATAAAATTCAGTAGATCAGGAATACTGACTAATATGCAAGTGCTCCTAAGTGCAAAGTATACAAAAATTGAGAGAGAAAAAACAGAGGAAATGACTAGCATCTTTGGACTAACTTTCTTTACTGTTACAGTTAACATTCTTCTAGACAGCTTTCCTGTCTGTTTGCTTTCAGACTTTCCCATCCTAACCAATTGCATAATTCAATGGCTACCTAAAGAAATGTTCTCATTTGCATTGGCAATTCAATTCATATCAAATTCAAGATTCAAGTCTGTGAACTTCAAAATTTCTTATGAGATATTGCAGCATTTCCAACCTAGGTAATCTTTTGATATGCCTTTATATCTCATTTATAGCCAAATTAGCACATATCTAACAATTTTATCTATAATTTATAATAGTCATTTATCTATGAAGAAAATGTTCTACTTTAATCTTAATCACTTCAAGTTCTCTCCTTCCCCTAAATGTAACCAATTTCTGTTTGTTCACAAATTCAGGGAATGAAATGATTCTGAATATTTCAACAATGTGGCTAATTTAGTGTAAGTTGCCTACATTTAGTGTAAGTTATTTACCTTAACTGAGTTATTCTGTAGTATAATCCTATCTAATAAAAGATCAATATGCAAATGAATTGTACCTCCACTATACCCACAAGCCACACCCACCAGCCAATCAGGAGCAAGTATGCAAATTAACCCAACCAAGATGGCTGCAGCCACAGAAAGAGCAAGAGGCTTGGGTTTCCCCAGGCAATGGAGGAAGCCAAACTTTCCGCATGCTCTGGCGGCTCAGGCCTCCACTCAAGGCTACAAAGTTTCAATTATAGAAGATAAATAAATTCCAACAAAAATGGCAGCAGCCACTGAGCTGGAGAGATCTGGAGGCTTGAGTTGTCCCAGGCGATGGAGGAAGCCAAGTTTCCATAGCTCTGGCCTGCCTTTGTCTTTGCTTAAGGCTACAAATTTTCTTTTCTTTACTTTTTTTTTAAAAAAATGTTTTATTGATTTTTTACAGAGAGGAAGAGAGAGGGATAGAGAGTTAGAAACATTGATGAGAGAGAATCATTGATCAGCTGCCTCTTGCACACCCCCTACTGGGGATGTGCCCACAACCAAGGTACATGCCCTTGACCGGAATCAAACCCGGGACCTTTCAGTCCGCAGGCCAACGCTCTATCCATTGAGCCAAACAGGTTTTGGCCAAATTTTCAATTATATAAGATAAGTAAATCCTAGATACCAGGGCCTCCGCTTGGGTGGCTGGGGTGTGTGGCCAGCCTGCAAATCACCACATGCCCCTTGTCCAGGCTGCCCTACATCCCAAGGGACCTTCCCCCAGTCCCCGTGTACAAATTTCATGCACCGGGCCTCTAGTTCTTAATAAGATCGAACTAGCCGAAACCGGTTTGGCTCAGTAGATAGAGCATCAGCCTGAGGACTGAAAGGTCTCAGGTTCGATTCTGGTCAAGGGCATGTACCTTGGTGGGCACATCCCCAGTAGGGGGTGTGCAAGAGGCAGCTGATCAGTGATTCTCATCAATGTTTCTGACTCTCTCTTCCTCTCTGTAAAAAATCAATAAAATATATATATTTTTAAAAAGACTGAACTAAATATAATAAAGTGTCTCTTTGATTAATCAGATGAAGGCAGGCACAGGGGTTAGGGGTGATCAGGCATGCATGCAGAATAGTTAGGGGTGATCAGGCAGGCAGAGGTAGCTAGGCGTGATCAGACCAGCAACCAAGTGTTTAGGGGCGATCAGGCAGGCAGGCAGAAGTGGTCAGGGGCAATCAGGCAGCCAGGCAGAGTGGTTAGAGGCAATCAGACAGGAAGGTGAGCAGTTAGGAAATCTGTGGGCAAACTACGGCCTGTTCAGCTATTCTATCTGGCCCATGGAGCCGAAAGAGCAGAGGGTTCTCTTGCTCTCCCCTCTACTCCTTCACCAGCTGCCCAAGATGAGAGTGCCAGCATTGTCAGGTTGCTTTTGTTCCAGCCCTCCGGTCTAGTATAAGAACCCATTGTGGCCCTTGGGTTAAAAAGCTTGCCCACTCCAGACTGAGTTAGGGCATCAGGCAGGCAGGCAGGCAGGCAGAGTAGTTAGGGGTGATCCGGCAGGCAGTCAAGCAGCGGTGATCAGGCAGGCAGGCAGAGTTGTTAGGGGCTATCAGATAGGCAGGCAGAGTGGTTAAGGATGATCAGGCAGGCAGGCAGGCCAGCGGTTAGGAGCCAGTGATCCTGGATTGTGAGAGGGATGTCCTATTGTCAGTTTAGGCCAAATCCTGCAGGGATCCCTGTGGGATCAGGTCTACATCAGCAGTAAGACATCCCCTGAGAGCTCCTGGATTGCAAGAGGGTGCAGGCCAGGCTGAGGGCCACTCCCCACCCGTGCATAAATTTTGTGTACCCCATTCTGCCCCCATGCATAAATTTTGTGTACTGAGCCTCTAGTATAAAATAAAAAAACAGAATTTAGTTCAAAGACATGGGATTTATAATAATAAACAACATTTGAATAGTATGGTTACTTTAAAGATGACAAGCAGTCATGCCCAGAAGGGAAATAATATGTTCCAAGTTTGAAAGAAAATGGATTATTCAAGATGTCATTTCATGAGAAAAAGATGATGACTTTGATATTCAAAACACCAAAAGAGAATTTAATATAACTGTGCTACAGAAACCAGAGATACATTTGATGGTTAGAAAAGATAGGATTTAAAGGAAAAAGTAAATTACCTTGTTTTCCTCTTCCATCATAGAAAGGAGAGTAGATATATAAGGACAATTGCAGTGAATTCAGAAGAGAAAGAGAAAGTAGAATGTATAAATCAGGCGATATAAGGAAAAAATCAAGCTATATACATACAGATTATTAAATGATAAAGGAAAGAGACAGGTCATATTCAACATAATTTAAAAAAATATAGTCATCTTGTTATACATTATATCCCAGTACTTAGCTATTTTATAATTATAACTACATATTAAAATTAGAGTGCAATTTTGGTGGAAATATAAGTTGGTACAGCCATTATTGAAGTGACTAAAAAATTAAAAATACAACTACCATTTGATCTAATAATCCCACTCTACCCCTTACTCAACACACTGTAAAGAACTGAAGACTAAGCTTTCTCTTAATGCTAGTAGAAATAGAGGACTGGCTCAACTATTTTATTTCTGGTAGAAGAGAGTTGGGATTTAGAATAACTATTCAAAAGCAACATTTTGGGGAGGTGTTCCTTGGCCTTTAACTTGCTTATAGCTATCAATCTATTTAGTAGTTAATTCATTAGGTGACTTAGAATACATTTTGTAATGTTTTATTCTCAGAAGATTTTACCAAGAAATTACATTTATTACAATTAAACATTTGATGGTTATAGTAATAATATTTTAAAGGCCAAAGTGATATCAGGTGATTCTGACTTTCAAAAAATATTGATTATGATAGTTATTACAGTCTTGCTTTATGTCATAAAATTGTCTGTTTATAAATTAATAAGATCTTCATGTTATATATATATGCACATTAAAGTTGAGAAGCACTGTCTGGAGAAACTTGTGCCACTATTCCAAAGCTAAGTATGAGAAAATAGATTTCAGTATGTTTGTAATGAGACAATGCACAAATTGTGGTATGATCTAACTGTTAACCAGCAGTTAAAATGAATTATTTATGTGTATAAACTATGTACACAGTATTGAAAAAAATGTATGTGTGAGAAAGACTCCTATATTACCATACCATTTTTATAGAATTCTAACATAAAAGAAACTATACTATAAATTTTTTTGGAGATTTATACCTATATGGTTAAATTATAAAAATACATGGAAATAATAAACATCAAATTTAGGACAACTCCATTCATTTGGAGAGGGCTGGTAGGGATGAGAAAAATGGTAAGAGAGGAAGAATAAAGAAGACTTTAATTATATTTTTCATGTTTTATACAGGTATTTGTTATTCTTTAAATCTTATTGTTTATCTGAAATTTATATTTTCTATCTCCATCTAGAGTGGTCAACTTCAGTTTCTTATTGTTGACTCAGTCTCAGTTTGGTGACTGCGAGTGTAATCAGAAAGTTGAGAAACCTTTTTGTGAAAGTTCAAGATCACTAAGGATTTCCTCCAAGTTGTTCAGGCTAAAGCAGAACTCCTATTAGCAAATGTACTTAGGGTTTTTGTGTGACTGGCATTTGGATAAATGCCTTTAAAAATGCTTATATAATTATTAGTGGTCCAGTGCACGATTTGAGCACATTGAAAGGAAATTAATTAGAAGAAATATTTTAATATCGCTGTTCACCTGTTCTGTATAATAGAAGTGTCAACCAAATTCATGATCACAATGACAGATTGAAACACATGCATGTGATTGGCGTCGGCAAGAACTTTATATGTATCGCGCATGCGAGAGTGAACGTTTATTTTTAAATTGCCAGTTCGCATAATATGTATAGGCTGGTTGGTTGGTAGGATGGAGGGACGGTCAGTTACTTAGCCTTTTATGTATATAGATTTCCAAGGTTTTTTACTTTGAAGTTGGTGACAACATCCAAATAATAACAGACATATTGTGGAAACACTTTTTTTCATTGCTCCACTGCTTGATGGTTTAGCTATTTGCTCTCATGGCTTTTGAAGAGTAAGGGCACCAAGGAGGATTTTTGCTTTAGTTTCTTTTAATATCTCAGCAATAAATCCCTCAGATAATTTCTTGGTGTTTGGCTACTATAAATAGTCATCTTTGTGTCCTAGAGTTACAAAAATTATCATATTTATGTTCTAATTACCCTTAGAGCTGACTCTTGATTTGGAACACAATTCTCTGTTTTGGATGCATTCAAGCTGAATAATATTGTTTGTTTGATGGCTTTTAATCCCTTCTCTCTATTAGAATCATCTGGTGAATTGAAAAAAAAAAAAAAAGGACGAAACCGGTTTGGCTCAGTGGTAGAGCTTCAGTCTGCGGACTGAAAGGTCCTGGGTTCGATTCCGGTCAAGGGCATGTGCATTGGTTGCGGGCACATCCCCAGTAGCGGGTGTGCAGGAGGCAGCTGGTCGATGTTTCTCTCTCATCGACGTTTCTAGCTCTCTATCTGTTTCCCTTCCTCTCTGTAAAATATCAATAAAATATATATTTTTTTAAAAAGCAAAAAAAAAAAAAGAGCATGGGCTTAATTTCTAAAGATTCTGATTTAATGGGTATGATACTTTAAAAAAGACTTCCCAGTGCCGAGACCGGTTTGGCTCAGTGGTAGAGCTTCAGTCTGTGGACTGGAGGGTCCCGGGTTCGATTCTGATCAAGGGCATATACCTTGCTTGCGGGCACAAGCCTGCTGGGGTGTGTGCAGGAGGCAGCTGATCGATGCTTCTCTCTCATCGATGTTTCTGACTCTCTATCCCTCTCTCTTCCTCTCTGTAAAAAATCAATAAAATATATATTTTTTAAAAGTTCAATGTTTTTTAAAAATAAAAAAATAAAAAATAAAATAAAAAAGACTTCCCAGGATATTCAAATTAGTCGCCAGGTTGAGAGGCTCTGATTTCACAAATGTGTTTTCTTTGTTGTCTAAAGCATTTTATTAGCTTTTCATCACTGACTTCCAGTACCTCTGCCCCTGAACAGGATGGCATTAAAGTGGCATTTCCTCAGGCTAGTCCTCTGAATTCAGCTCTCTGAATTAAGTTTAGGAAACTTGAGCTAAATAAGCAAAACAGAGAATTAGAGAAATGACTCAGGTTATTTAGTTAATATCCCTGTTAGCTCTAAGAACCAGGGGAGCCTTCTGTGGCTTATGGCCTAATTTGGTTTAAATCAATTGGTAATTAAAGTTGATCTAACAATGATTTTTATGGATGCTTTTATCTTTGGGAACCAGGTTGAAAATTGATCAGGTACATAACTGTGTTTCTGTGTGTGTCATTGTTTCAGCAAGAAGTGTCATATAATACTATGATTGGATTTTGTTCCGTTTTTATGTGGCTTATTGTTATTTGTAGAAAAATTATTTTATTAATGTTCCTTTGTAACTTTACTGATCAATTTTCATAGTTTTGCTATATAATTAAGCAGAACATGGTCATTGTTTAGAATCTGTTTCTGTATGTTCATTGCCATGCTTGTGTCACTATATAAAATAAATTATTGAAAGACCTAGAAAGTGAGTAGGTGGGACATTTTCTTCTTGTTTTTTTTAAAAAAATTATTATTATTGATTTTTTTTTACAGAGAGGAAGGGAGAGAGATAGATATTTAGAAACATCGATGAGAGAGAAACATCAATCATCTGCCTCTTACACACCCCCTACTGGGGATGTGCCCGCAACCAAGGTACATGCCCTTGACTGGAATCAAACCTGGGATCCTTCAGTCCCCAGGCTGATGCTCTATCCTCTGAGCCAAACTGGTTTCCGTTCGTCTTGTTTTTCTAAAATCATTAGGGCATGTTGTTTTTTTCTCAATTAGACATTTTCTTTTGAATATTTTTATTTTGGAGGAAGAACCTACTGCTCCCCCCCCCCCTTCTATACATTCCATGATGTTAAGTTAAATAACATCAAGCAATTGAACATCACTTAATAATTAACACTTATGTGTTGAAGAACTGATTGAACATATGAATATTCCTAGATATTATAATAAGAATAATCAATGTTCTATCAAAAATTATTTACACAGAACCTAATTTGTGGAAGTTGTTTTTTTTTTTATAGAGAATAAAAGACTCAGAGGGACTTCCACATCTTTTCCAATCTCCTTTTCAGACAACTGATGGTCTGAACCATCTTCACTTTTCAATTTTTGCTTTTTGAAATTATTTTATTACTAGAGACATGGTGCACAAAATTTGTGAACAGAGAGGGGGAATGTCCCTCAGCCCAGCCTGCATCCTCGCCAATCTGAAACCCCTCTCAGAATCCAGGACTGCTGGCTTCCAACTGCTTGTCTGCTTGCCATACTGATTGTCCCTAACCACTTCTGCCTGCCAGCCAGCCTGATCACCCCTAACAACTCCCCTTCCAGCCTCATTGATGCCTAAGTGCTCCCTGCCAGCCTGTTTGCCCCTAACTGCCCTCTCCTTCAGGCCTAGTCCCCCCTAATTGCCCTTCCCTGCAGGCCTGGTCCCCTCTAACTGCTCTCCTCTGCAGGCCTGGGTCCCCCCAACTGCCCTTCCCTGCAGGCCTGGTCACCACCTACTTCCCTCCTTTGCCAGCCTGGTCACCCCAAACTGCCCTCCCCTGCAGAGTTGATTGCCCCCAACTGTCCTCCCTTGCAGGCCTGGTCCCTCCCAACTTCCCTCCCCTGCTGGCCATCTTGTGGCAGCCATCTGTGTCCACATGGGGGCAATCATCTTTGACCACATGGGGACAGCCATATTGTGTGTTGGAGTGATGGTCAATCTGCATATTACTCTTTTATTAGATAGGATAGAGGCCTGGTGCATGGGTGGGGGCCAGCTGGTTTGCCCTGAATGGTGTCCCGGATCAGGATGGGGGTTCCCTTGAGGTGTGGGGTGGCCTGAGCGAGGGGCCTGTGGTGGTTTGCAGGCCAGCCATGCTCCCTGGCGACCCAAACAGAGGCCCTGGTATCTGGAATTTATTTTGTAGCCTGGAGCGGAGCCAAGCCTCCTGCTCACTCCGTGGCCTGCAGACATTTCTGTTTGGATTTGTTTACCTTCTATAATTGAAACTTTGTACCCTTGAGTGGAGGCTTAGACTGGCTAGGACAGGTAGAAAGCTTGGCTTCTTCTGTTGCCTGGGAAACCCAAGCCTCCCTCCTGCTCTCTGTGGCTATAGCCATCTTGGTTGGGTTTATTTACATACTCACTCTGATTGGCTGGTGGGTGTGGTTGGTGGGTGTAGTGGAGTGATGGTTAATTTGCATATTACTCTATTATTAGGTAGGATGACATTGTTGAGAAATAGAATCGAAGGTAGCATATTTTGTGGAGACAAGCCTTGATTTGTTTGAACTATAGTTAGTTGGCAGGTTTTATTTTGTTTTGTTTTGTTTTTCTTACTTGTGGATGAGCCTATGCCTAATTGACATATTTCTCTAATAGTTGAGATATTGATATTAGGTTGTCAAATAAAAGAAAGGAAGCTCTCTACTTGCATGGAGTTATATGGTCTTTTGAATAGTAATTGATTAGTGACATGTATTGAAAAATAGTTGTTAGAATTTATAGAAAATGCAATATAAATTCACCTATTTGCCTTGTGATTTTTAGATTAAAATCCTGGCATGTGTTTACAATTGACACATTAAATTAAAATTCTATATAAAATTGATGGCTTATGACTTGGCTGGTTTCAGGATAAAATTCTGTAAGAAAGTCTGTTTGCTTCTAGGGCTTTAAAATATAGAACTATGCTTTGTTTCTGCTTTATTGTTATACATCCTAAACTCCAGCTTTTGCATTACTCGTACATCTGAATATTATATAATGCTACACAGCATTTTACATTGCAATAAACTGTATAAGAGATAATAAATATGACCAGAAAAGAAAATTTAAGAATTTAATAGGAAAGGAATTATAAAGAATTTGTTTAATAACCAAACTTTAAAAAATCCTATTGTAAGTAGATGGAGAATGGAAAAAGAGATAGTTAACTTTTATGTGAGAAATGTTTGTTGATATACAACTTCTAGAAAGTGTTCTTGTTTTTTCTTAATGTATATTTTGCCTTTTGTATTGTGCAGTGACAAGACATTACATAAGATGGCAGTAGGAGATTATAAATCCTCCACATGTTTCAAAGAATCAGCCAGTGAAGCATAATAAACACAATTATATAATTGCTATTTTAGATTGCTAGATTTTTGCATATATTAGTTTTTTGACCACCAGACCCTTTTCAATGGAAAGAATAAAGCTTCTAATGTTGAGTTTGCATACATTTTTAAAGGAACTACACACAATATTATATTTCAGTTCACTTTTCTCAGTCTAACTCTCTAAAAAGTACAATTTGGCTTAATTTTGTGGAGCTATGACTTCATAGAGTAAACCAGAATTTCTTAGAATATTTTAGTATCTTAAAATATATATATATTTAATTGCCCACTGCAAACTCCATTAAAAGGCTATATTTTCAGAGATGAACCATTTCATTTCTTTACCCACCCCCACCCCCCAAGTGTTTTGGACTGGATTATTTTTTAGAGTATGCGTAATCTTAAATCTTAGACAGTTTATCTGATATGAACTAGGTTTACCAGGATGTAGTTAGACATGAGATAGACAGTAAGCTTTATGTTCCTTGATGCTTCCAAAAAGGATGAAAATATTACTTAATGATGCCATTCATTCTGCATTTCAAAAGCCACATATGAGGATGACTCATAATGATTGTATCTATAATAAAAAAGCATAATATGCTAATTAGACCAGACATCCTTCTGGATGACCTTCTGGACGAATCTGGGTCTGCAGGGCTGAACAGCCACTGCTGCAGCAGGGGCTAAGTCCCTTGCATGAATTTCATGCATCGGGCCTCTAGTGATTGCTTATTAATAAAGGGTGAAGAAAAATTGAAGGGAAATTTTCCAATACTAAATTTGTACATATCTTTTTTGAAATAACTTCTGTATTCTTTAACATCAGTCCATGAACACCAGAGGATAATCTAAATGTGGATAATTCTGCATTTCTGTCAGTAAAGTCAGAAATGGAAAGAGGGACTCTATCTATATAGAATCTTTAAATGAATTTGTTATTATCCTTTGAGAACTGAGTTCCATAAACCAGTGAATAAATTACCATGGTAGAAACAGTTCATCTATGACAAATGTGATATTGTTTAACTATTACCCTTTTTACATTAAGGGAACTGTATTTCAGTTCCTCATATTAACTGAAATATTCTGAAATATTTCAAAGCAAATTCTTTATAATTCCTTTCAGAATTATATATTTAGAGGAAATGCCATGACCCTAGAATTAGAATACTAAGGGTCATGGCATTTCCTCTAAATATACAAGCACTGAGGATTTGATATTATTTAGTTTTTTTTTTTTAAAAAAAAACTCATTCTCTTAGGATAAAGTAAGGTCATAGCTTTGGTTTTACAACATCATACATCTTAACCCAATATAATGTGCTGATCCAAAATGCAATTAAACATATATAAATTTATAGGCATATCACAAACCTGTTAACTGGAAAATTTTTAATAGACTTCAATTTTCTTAGGGAAGTTTTAGGTTCACAGTAAAATTGAGCAGGAAATAGAGAATTCCCATTATGCCCTGTCCTCACCCACACAAGTTCCCCACTATTAACATCCTGCACCACAGTGGTATATTTGTTTTCATTGATGAACCTGTATGGATTCATCACATTTACCCAGAATTCATAGTTTATGTTATAATTTACTATTGTTATTGTATATGTTTTTTTCTTGTTCTATAGGTTTTGATGAAATTATACTATATAATGACATGTATCTGACATTATAATGCCATAAAGAGTAGTTTCGTTGCTCTAAGAATTCTCTTTGCTCCATTTATTTATTCATTTCTCCCTCTTTCCCAACCCCTGTCAACCACTGATATTTTCACGGTCTTCATAGTTTTGCCTTTTCCATTATGTCATACAGTTTGAATCATACTCTAGGTAGCATTTTCAGATAGGCTTTTTTCACTTAGTAATATGTATTTAAGTTTCCTTCTTGTCTTTTCATGGTTTGATGACTCATTTCTTTTTTAGCACTGAATAATATTCATTTTCTGGATGCACTAGTTTATTTTCATTCTAGATCCAGAGGGGGAAAAAAGAGGATAAATATAGTAATTATTTTTTATTGTAGAAGTCATCATGTAGAGAAAGAAATATAAGAATCAAATTATTTAAAGGAAAAATCTGTGATCTCATAGAGCAAGTCTTCAGTGTAATACCTGCTATTGTGTTTGCAGAAAGATGATCTTAGAAGTTTTTTGACCATTAGAAGAAGTTTTGATGATGATGACAAAGACAAATGACTAAAATTTTTTGAGGATCTGAAATATAATCCTCATTTTTCTATTCATCTAATCTATCCCATAAGATAAGGACTACTTACATTTTACAGAGGAGGAAATAAATTTAGAAGGTTATGTAACATGTCCAAGGTCACACATAACAAGGTCAAATGAAAGAGAGAAATCAGAACCCTGACAGTCAATTTTCAAAGATTGTGATTTCCTGCTGTGCAGGAATCAAATTTTGCTAAGAGAATGGTTAGGGAAAATATCAGATCCTTAAGTGAGTTAATATTTTTTAATATAGTCAATGCTTATTGACTATACGTCTATTTTTTTTCTCCTTCTAAGAATGAATAAGTAATTTGGCCAAATGAGTGGAAGTGATTTTTCTAAGCATCTGGCTATATAACATCTTTTGGGATAAATTCAAAATTATGTTCTTTAAAGCATTCTATATTTATAGGGAGTAACTAATCCAAATTTATCATATGCTCCAGTATGATTCTGCAGTTCTTTTGTGGTTCAGGCTTAGATAATCAAAGTTAGTAATAGCTTTTTTCATACTTATTCTGAATAAAAACAATCATTTCCAAACATTAAAAATAGTTTGAATGCATTCTAGTTTTCTCTACTTAAGAAACTGATTCTGACACTCACCAGCTCTATGATGTGGGACAAACAATTTAACTTCTCTTACACTCAGTTCCCTGGTCTAATAACAGCATGAGGCGTGGATGAGTTAATGAAAGTAAAAGCACTCAGAGCAGTGCCTACTACTGAGTAAATATTAACTCTAATTATTTTTTTTAAAGATACAGCCCAAATAGCTTAATTTCAGAGAATACAAGCAGAGGTATATTCCACAGCATAGTTAAAAAGCTATTAGGATATACCTTGAAAATAAAAATGAAAATAATCCAGTTAAAAATGTGTTGGTATAGGTGCTGAAACTGATGTGAAAGGCACACATATCCAACTCAACTTGGTCTTTTGTGCTCTCTTAATGGACAGATACCATTGCAAAATGGCAGCACTTCAACGAGAGACTAATGTTACATGAAATTAAATGAGCTGCGTGGTTGACTTGAGCATTATTGTCCCCTGATAGTATTAACCAGTGAACTGGCCTGGGGTCAGTCAACATTTTACTCTCACAACTGCTCTAGGCCCTTCAACATAAAGCCTTGTTACATTCCTATTAGTTGTTTTATACAGAATGTTCAGACTCATGGGGTTCCTGCTTTGTCAGTCAGAAAATTCTAAGGGAACAGCATGATCTTAGTGCTGAACTCAGTATGAGTAAATCACTGATATCAGACAGTCTCAGAAAACTAATTATGCTTTCATCTTTTTAGTCTTAAAAAAAGAATAATTTCTCATACAACAGTGAAAAAAATCTAAAAATCAGTTTTTTGAGGTTTGAAACACAAACTCAGCCAATGCTATCAATCCTAAAAATATGTGAAATAATTAATGTGTTTTCACAGAGTTTGCCTGGGAAGTGAGAAATACTAGGATGCCCCCATAAGAAAGGGCAGTGATAAAATGGTGATTTGGTGAAATGGCACAGTGGGTGATGAATATAAAGTTCTTGATGTGGATCCTGAGGCATAGAAAATTCCTCAGACATTTGGTAGTATGAGGAATTGGGGATGTCTCTGCTTTCTCCATCTCCTACTAAGAACATTTCAATTTCCCTAGGAGAGGGACACAGGTTAGCCATTTTAAAAAATTTTAATAAATCTTTATTGCTCAGATTATTACAATTGTTTCTCTTTTTCTCTCCATATCTCCCTTCCACCCAGTTCCCACCCCACCCTCTGCCTTTACCTCCCCCATTGTCCTCATCCACAAGTGTACGATTTTAGCCCAGTCTCTTCCTGCCCCCCCCACACTCCTTTTCTCCTGATAATTATCAATCAACTCCCTTTATTTTCCCCTGATTCTATTATATTAATCAGTTTATTCTGTTCCTCAGATTTTTAATTCATTTGATTTTTAGATTCACTTGTTGATTTATATGTATTTGTTGATCATAATTTTTATCTTTACTCTTTTCTTCTTCTGTCTCTTCTTAAAGAATACCTTTCAGCATTTCATATAATACTGGTTTGGTGGTAATGAACTCCTTTAGCTTTTTTTAAAAAAAATATATTTTATTGACTTTTTACAGAGAGGAAGAGAGAGAGATAGAAAATTAGAAACATCAATCAACTGCCTCTTGCATGCCCCCCTGCAACCAGGGTACATGCCCTTGACTGGAATTGAACCTGGGACCTTTCAGTCCTCAGGCCAACGCTCTATCCACTGAGCCAAACCGGTTTTGGCTAGCTTTATATATATCCATGAAGCTCTCTATCTGACCTTCAATTCTGAATTATAACTTTGGTGGGTAGAGTAATCTTGGTTGTAGGTTCTCGCTATTCATCACTTTGAATATTTCTTGCCACTCCCAACTGGCCTGCATAGTTTCTGTTGAGAAATCAGCTGATAATTGCATGGGTGCTCACTTATAGATAACTGTTTTTTTCTTGCTGCTTTTAATATTCTCTCTTTGTCTTTTGCCCTGGGCATTAATTATGATGTGTCTTGGTATGGTCCTCTTTGGATTCCTTTTGTTTGGGATTCTGTGCACTTCCTGGACTTGTAAGTCTATTTCTTTCACCAGGTGTGGGAAGTTTTATGTCATTATTTCTTCAAATAGGTTTTCAGTATTTTGCTCTCTCTCCTTTTCTGGCACCCCCATAATTCTGATGTTGGTATGCAGGAAGTTGTCCCAGAGGCTTCTTACACTATCTTCAACTTTCTGGATTCTCTTCCCTTCTTGCTTCTCTGGAAGAGTGTCCTTTACCTCTTTGTATTCCAAATCTTTGACTTGATTCTTGCATTCCTCTAGTCTGCTGTTGGGTCTCTGTATAATATTTTTTATTTAAGTCAGTGTATGTTTAATTTCTAGTGGGTCCTTTTTCATAACCTTGAGGGTCTCGTTAAACTTATCAGCCTTTTCTAGGAAATTCTTGAAAAACCTTATAACCGTGGTTTTGAACTCTATATTCAGTCTTTTGTTCTACTCCATTTCTTTCGTTTGAGATCTGTTTCCTTTTCTCGGCATTTTTGCTGTTTCCCTGAGTTGTTAGGGTAGCTTTGTGTGCTTGGTGTCCTATATGACCCTGTGGGTCAGCCTCCCAGTTACCTGAGGTAGACACTCTTGGTGCTCCCTTTTGTGGACTGCGTGTACAGCCTTGTTGTAGTTAAGTCTTGATTGTTGTTAGTATCACTGGGAGGAATTGACCTCCAGGCCAATTGGATGTGAGTACCAGCTGTGTCTATGCCAGGATACCTTCTGTATTGGAGACAGTCTTATAGGATTAGACTTGAAAAATTGCAAAAGCCTCTCAGCACAGCTTGGTTGGGGTGAATCTCAGGGCTGAGCTGACAGTCTTGGCTTCCTGTCAGTCCTGCCCTGTGTGTGTGCCTCAGACCTCTGCCTTCCACGGCTCTCCTGAGTTTCTGCCTGACAGTCCAGATTCCCCTTGTAAGAGCGGGGGTGCCACAAGGGCTCACCCTGAACTGGGTTTCAGTGCTCAGTGCAGTTAGGAGCTTCTGACTTCTTTCTGCTATGGAGAGGCTGCAGCAACCTCCATGGTCAGACCTCTGTGAGCACTCACTGGCGCGCGACTGTAGACCTTGTCCACTGCGGCTCCCGGCTCCCCCAAGTCTCCCAGTCTCTGAGTCTCTGGGTGCCTTTCTCTGCAGTCTAGACTCCACCCATATGAGCCTGGGTCCACGGGGTTTCGGCCGGGGCTGGGGTTCAGTGCAGTTGGGGGCTTCCTTTCCCCTCTCACCAGCCACCCTTCTTCTCCATGCACACATCTCCCTACCTCAGTGCTTTGCAGCTTCCTTGATACTTGAGCCTTCTTTCTAGTTGTAGATTTCCCACTCAGCCAGTTTTCCTGTGGTTTTGGATGATGTCCGTTCTCTCTTTTAGTTGCTGTTTTGAGGGTGTTGTGCAAGGCACAGTTTAGGTGCTTACCTAGGCCACCATCTTGGTTTTGAAGCCAGTTTAGACATTTTTATTGAGATTACAGGAGCCATTTTGGGGGGACATAGTCCTCATAAGACAGTTTTTTATTTAGATTCTGGTTACTTTGCTATACTTATCTCAGTGGAGTCACAAACTTTAAGTTTACCAAAGGAAAAAAACAATATAATCAGTAGTCTTTAATTAAATCCAACTTTCATTTTGGGTAGTTGGCCTTGAAGGAAGAGGGTGTGTTTTCAGGCACAGAAAACAGTGTAAGGAACAATTTGGAAATTTGAAAGGACAGTCTCTGTTTGAGCAATGGCAAATAGTCTGGTTTGTTAATAATAATGTGGCTGGGGACCTGGAGGGAGGTCAGTAAAAAGGACTGATGGATTTCTAGATCTCTAGAATAAAAGCATATCTAAAGCAAGGTCACCTCCAGCTCAAAGGCCTTCTCAGCTGTGTGCACTTTTGCTTCTCATTTTCTTCACAATTTCTTCCTGTCAGTTACATGCAGTTGGTAACTAACTGAATCACCATGGTAATTCTGGCTTTGAGTGATGGTTTTGGCTAGAACCTGTAAATCATGCCCACATCTAACTTGTTCTAAATCTTTCTCTTACTCTTTCGCCTGAGGACCCCTTGACTGAATTCCACTTTTTCTCTTCAAGTGCTTTGATTTCTTCCGGCTTGACTTCTAATGTCCTTCTATTTGTTCACTAACTTATGATTGTATATATTGGGTAGAGTCTCTTTCCCAGGCTTTCAGTGCTGTGTGGGCCAGATTATGCTCCCATTTTACCTCTTCATAGTTCTAGCTATATTCTCTCAGGCTGAATGAATTCTTCACATAACTTGTTATTGACTTCAACTCCCTCCATACTGCTTTGCAGCATAATCTTCTCTTTCACTTTCTTAAGTTACTCCCAGGGCCCAATTGATCTTCATACTTCACAGGATTGCATATAAAATATTTAATAAGTGTTTATAGAGTTGAGTTTTATTCAAGGATTGATATTTTTATTTCATATTCTGTCTAATATAAGGTGACCAGACGGCCCGCTTTTGGCGGGACAGTCCCGATTTTTAACAATTTGTCACGTGTTCTGTGGTGTTTTAAAAAAGTCCCGATTTTTGGAAAGATTCTTTTGGACTTTTTTTAAAATGCCGCGGAATGCGGGACAAATTGTTAAAAATTGGGACTGTCCCGCCAAAAACAGGACGTTTGGTCACCTTAATCTAATAACTCATATGACTGTATTGCTTTTCACCCCTTATATTTATTGATGTATAATTAATTTACAAATAAAAATGGTACATGTTTAAGATTTACAATTTGATGTTTCAATATATGTATACTTGTTAAATGATCACTACAATCAAGCTAATTTAACTTTTATTTCACATAGTTATCTTTTTATTTTGGTAATATAACTTAAGATGTAGGAGAAACCAAGATGGTGGCATTGGTAAACAACCGAGCTTGCTACCTCACACAACCACTTCAAAACTACAACTAAAAGAAAAAAACAGACATCCAGAACCACAGGAAAGCTGGCTGAGTGGAAATTCTACAACTAGAAGGGAAGAGAAAAGCACAATGAGACTCAGAGGAGGTGCAGAAATAAAGTGCAGAGGTATGGAGGCACGGGCACGGAAAGGGCTGGCAACTGAGGACACGGTTATCTTTTTCAATCGGGAGGGAGACACAAGCTCCTGACTGCTCTGAAGTGCAGTTCTGGGAGAGACTCTGGGGACCCAGACTCATACAGGGGAAGAGTGGACTGTTTGGCATCGGGCTGGAACACAAGGATGGCTTTTTCTCAGAGGTTCTTGCAGCGATTATTGAGGGACATGGAGACCCAAGGGCCTCTTAGGGCAGGGCTGAAAGACATCCATTGGTGTTTGCTCCACCCTGTTGATTCCCTGAGACCCGAACCCACCCAATTTACAACGCCACCCAAGCTGTGCATAGAGGCTTTTGCATATGAATGGCCTGGCTCTTTGCAATCTAAAATTACCTAAAAAACTGCAACCGAATTAGAGAACCTCAGAACTTCCAAAAGATGGCCCAAAGCTCCACAGCAGTCTACATTGCTTTACAACTGGGCTTCATCTGGGCATCTCCAAACCCCAAACAAAGAGAAGGAATCTGCAGATCTCTCTATAGCTCCTGAAGGGTGGCCTCAGGCAGAGTTAAATTTGCACCTCCTTGGAGATCCAAGAACCAGTGTATCCAGTGGTCAGAGTGGGACAATCCATATTACAACTCCTCAGATCCATAAGAGACACACTCAAGGGGCAGAAACAGTGAGCACCAAAGCCCCACTGAAGCAAGTCCTGCCCCATAAAGGTATCTCCAGCACAGAAGTTCTCCCATTATAGATACAGCTGATCCTCATAGCCAGTTGGCCTGGAGGTCAATTCTTCCCAGTGATACCAACAACAATCAAGGCTTAACTACAATAAGATTGTGCACACAGCCCACAAAGGGGCACACCAAGAGCATCCACCTCAGGTAATTGGGGAAGCTGAGCCACTGGGCCCTATAGGTCACCTAGCACCCAAAGCCACTCTATCAACACAAGGAAGTAGCCAAAATGCAGAGACAAAGAAACAGGTCACAAATGACAGATATGAAGGAAAGTGAACTACTGGATATAGAGTTCAAAACTAGGGTTATAAAGTTTTTCAATTTTCTAGAAACTGCCACTAAATTTAGTGAGTCCCTTGAGGATATAATAAAGAACCATCTAGAAATTAAGCATATACTGACTAAAATAAAGAATAATATACAGAGATCCAACAGAAGACTAGAGGATTGCAAGAATCAAGTCAAAGGTTTGAAATACGAAGAAGCAAAAAACACCCACCCGGAAAAGAAAAAAGAACCCAAAAATATGAAGATAGTATAAGGAACCTCTGGGACAACTTCAAGCATACCAACATCTGAATTATGGAGGTGCCAGAGAAGAGAGAGAGCAAGATACTGAAAACCTATTTGAAGAAATAATGACAGAAACTTGGTGAAAGAAATAGACTTACAAGTCCAGGAAGTACAGAGAATCCCCCCAAAAAGGAATTCAAAGTGGACCACACCAAGACACATCATAATTAAAATGCCAAGAGCAAAAGACAAAGAGAGAATATTAAAAGCAGCAAGAGAAAAACAGTTACCTACAAGGGAGCACCCATACAAATGTCAGCTGGCTTCTCAACAGAAACTATGCAGGCCAGACGGGAGTGTCAAGAAATATTCAAAGTGATGAATAGCAAGAACCTACAACCAAGATTACTCTACCTAGCAAAGTTATCATTCAGAATTGAAGGTCAGATAAAGAGCTTCATGGATATAAGAAAAAGCTAAAGGTGTTCATCACCACAAAACCAGTATTATATGAAATGCTAAAGGATATTTTGTAAGAGGAGGAAGAAGTAGAAAAGGGTAAAGAAAAAATTATGAATAAAGTAACAACATATACGTATCTATCAACAAGTGAATCTAAAAATCAGGTGAATAAAAAACCTGATGAAAAGAATAATCTGGTGAATATAATAGGATCAGGGGCATAGAAAGTAAATGGAATGATAATCCTTGGAGGGAAAGAGGTGTGGGGATTTGGGAAGAGACTGCACAAAAATTATACACCTATGGATATGGACAGTGGAGGGGTGGGTTAAGGCAGAGGGTGGGGTGGGAATGAGGTGGAGGGAAGTTAGGGGGGAAAAAGAGGAACAACTGTAATAATCTGAATAATAAGAAGCTCCTTAACTGGTGTCCTTGGACACACTATACCAGTACAAGACAAATGAATATGAGTGTTAGACATTGCTTCTCTCAGTCCTTGGGAAGTCAGGCTGGTTCTGGGCCTATGGCATCATACATGCAATTTATTCTAGTGTAATCATACAAATAGTAGTTTCTTTTAGAGTCTGACATGGGAAAAACTGGAAGCACTGCTATAAAGCAATGTGGTTGATATTTTTATTTGATATTTGATGATTTGGACTGTTCAATCTATCTTTATAGGACATAGAGTTTATTCTTTGGTTAAATCATTAATATAAATGAAAAATACTAAAATTATTAATGGAAAATAGTATAATTAATGGACTCTGGGGAGCTGGGTAAATAGATAAATTAATATTGCTTTACACTATAATCTTCTGTTTATTAGTAATGAAAACTCACCCCAGGCTAAGGACATACTTTAAGGAATAGGCTATATCTAAAATCCAAAAGCAATCAGTGTTTCCAGGCTTCATGGACTGATCCAGGAACTGATCAGGGGGAGAATTAAATTGCTTTCGGTTCTTCTAGTCCAGTCTCCTGCCTCTGGTCTTCTTTGTGTGTCTGCCTATTCTTTTCTCTCAAACATAGTTCTACCGTGTTTCCCAGAAAATAAGACATCCTCCAAAAATAAGACCTACTTACAGGTTTCCTTCTGAGTGAAATATAAGGCATCCCCCTGAAAATAAGGCCCCCAGGCTCTGTCTCAGAATGATAATTAATGCACCATAAACTGGTCACTAGGGCCGCCCCAACTGGCATCTAGCAACCAGTGACATTATGCAGAGTCCTGACCTCACTACTGTGTGAATGGAGAGAAATCAGCGTGGAAACTTTGTGAAACCTAAACTGCAACAAGTTGTGATTTGGGTGAAGAATTCATGGGAAAAAAACACCAGCAGTTGCATTGCAAATGCACTGCGAGCAGGCTACCTTGACAAGAAGTACTCACTTAATGACAGTGCTATTGCTAAACATGAGAGATTTGGTGCACTGATTCTGAAAGAAATGGAGTCACAAGAAATTCACCAGGAAATTCAGGAATTGAATTGTTATGATGATGTTCCAGAACATGATGACATGATTGTCATTGAATAAATGAGTAAATTCTTGATACTGTAGGATTCACAGTTTGTCTGGTTTGTGTTGATAACTACTGTACTACGGTACCGTATACAGGTAATAAATTTCCTTTATTTTCATTTAACAATAAATGTGTGCTGTATTCTTCTTCATGGAAAAATAAGATATCCCCTGAAAATAAGACCTAGTGCATCTTTGGGAGCAACAATTAATATAAGACACTGTCTTATTTTCGGGGAAACAGGGTAGTTCAAGTACCCAGTGGAGACTCAAAAATACCTTTCAGTCTCAAAATTGAACTCCCAGGAGAAAAATGGATTGACTCAGCTTAAATGAGTTTCCAAACCATGGTAGTAGTTTCTCTGTAGAAAATTATCAACCCAAAGTCAAATTGTATGAACATGGCTTGGGTGGTTTACTCTTTTTCCTGGGGAAAGAGGTTCTTATAGGGGATGTAAGGATAGATAGAGCAGGTATTCCAAATATGTTCACTACATGCATGAAAGTATTTTTCTTTTGCTTTATGGCATGTAGGACATTTTATCACCATATATTTCTCTCTACAGATGCCTTAGGAAATTGTATTTGAATTTACATATTATTTTCATAATATCAGAACTGGAAAACTTTTATTTTTTGAAAAAGAAAAAAATTATTTTTTGAAGGGTGAACATATTAAAAGTAAGCCATTTAAGAATATGGGTGATAGGTCTGTGTGAAACAACTCTGGTTAAATCAAAGTGTGGCTATATAGCAAGGAAACTCACTGCCTTTGCTCTAAAGGCAATGTGGGCTGGATTGATTGGAAAGGAGTGAGATGAGAAGTAGGGGAGTCATTAATCACAACCATCCATGACAAAAATAATGAGGAACTGAAATAAGTCAAGGAGGTGTGAATGGAGGCTATGGGACTGAAATGATGGTATTGAAGGAGTGAAGGCATTTCTATACATATATTTTATTGATTTTTTACAGAGCGGAAGGGGGAGAGATAGAAAGGTAGAAACATCAATGAGAGAGAAACATCAGCCATCTCCTGCACACCTCCTACTGGGGATGTGCCTCCAACCAAGGTACATGCCCTTGACTGGAATAAAAAAACCTGGGACCTTTCAGTCTGCAGACCAATGCTCTATCCACTGAGGCAAACCGGTTAGGGTGAGTGAAAGCTTTTTTTGATAGGAAATAGTGTTTATTTTAGCAGTAAGGAAAATGTAGATAGTAAGAAAATGCTATGTTTTTTATTTGGGCAAATGAGTAGATAGTGATAATATATCTGTTGAGATAGAGAAAGTAGGAGAGGAGAACAATTAGTCTTTAGACGTGTTCAGTTATAAATTCCAGAAGAAAACATAGGTGCAAGAACCTACCATATGGTTAGGTATATATATTTATAGCTAAGGGGGAAAATCCTGCCGGAAATGGAGAATTAGAATTAAATGCATTTTTATTTTTAAGAATAGCTTTTAATACATATATATGGAGAGAGAGAGAAAGAGAGAGAGAGAGAGAGAGAGAGAGAGAGATTTAGAATGCGTGAATTTCTGTCTTTCATTTTAAAAAAGATTAGTTATAGATTTAAGCAATGGCATATTGGCAACAGTGTTATTTTCATAAAACTTTTTATTGATATATAGCATATACACAAAATTTTCAGTGGACTTTCTCAAAGTAACACACCCATATACTATAATTAGCCTTCTTTTCAAGAAACAAAGCATTTTAATCTCCCCCAAAGATTCTGCTTATCCCTTTCCAAACGTGCCCTCTCCCTCAAGAGTAACCATCATGTAAGATTACTTTGGTCTGCTTTGAATTTTTAATAAATAGAATTGTACAATATGCAACTTCTGGTATCTGGCTTCTTTTTCAGAGTCACCCATGTTGTTGCATGTAGTTGCAGTTGTTCATTTTCATAGCTATATAATATTTCATGTTATAATTAAATCTATTTAGCCATTGTATAACTAATAGACATTTGGATGAAGCAGCATTATTTTATTTTATTTTATTATTTTTGAAGTAGTATTATTTTAACTATTTGTTAAGTGAAAGATGATAAATGACGGGCTCAGAGTGTCTTCAGAAACAATGGAGAAGGTACTGGACTTCTGCAAGCGAATAGGGTGGTAGATTAACCTGGACCTGAAAGAAATCTGATGGAGGAGGATTTGAAACCTGGGACACTGGTTACAATAGTTATATTTTTTTTAAAAAAAATAAATCTTTTTTGTTCAGATTATTACAAATGTTCCTCTCCCCCCTTCCATTGCTCTCCTCCACTAGGTTCCCACCCCACCCTCTGCCCTTTCCCCACCCACCATTGTCCTCATCCATAGGTGCATATTTTTTGTTCAGTCTCTTCCCACACTCTTTTACTGAGAATCGTCAGTCCACTTCCCTTCCATACCTCTGATTCTATTATATTCACCAGTTAATATTGTTCATCATGTTTTTTAATTCCCTTGGTTTTTAGTTTCACTTGTTGATAGTTACGTAGTTGTTGTTCATAATTTTTATCTTTATCTTCTTTCTCTTCCTAAAGAATGCCTTTCAGCAATTCATATAATTCTGGTTTGGCGGTGATGAATTCCTTTAGCTTTTTTTTATTTGTGAAGCTCTTTATCTGGCCTTCGATTCTGAGTGATAGTTTGCTAGGTAGAGTATTTTTGGCTATAGATTCTTGCTATCCATCACCTCGAATATTTCTTACCATTCCCGTCTGGCCTGCATGGTTTCTGTTGAGAAATCAGCTGACAATCGTATGGGTACTCCTTTATAGGTAACTACCTGCTTTTCTCTTGCTGCTTTTAATATTCTCTGTTTGTCTTTTGCTCAGGAAACCTAAGGCATGATGGCTTGAATTAAAATAACTTTGGATATCTCTTTACTATTATTGTTACAAAATCATTAAAGAACTAGAGGGATCACTTAAATGTTCACTTTTACTATACTGCATGTTGTGGCAGGGGTGGGGTGGAGGGAGAGGGATTGTAAACTATAATGGTAACTGTGGATTAGGAAGTTGAAAAGACTTGAATGTCCCTCACATATGTAAACATGTAAAGGGCAAAAGTCACCTTCTTTGAAGATACCAAAGAAAATCCCCCAACCCTGTAAAGGATAGTCCTGTTTTTATTAATTATGTCTCACACAGGTACAAATTGCTATATTTACTGATAGATACCACGTACTGATCCAGATCTGCTTGAGTTCTTGAGCCATTTATTTCCATGGCAAGAAGTATAGCCACATTTTCAGTATGTTATCTGGTTTGGCTTGGAAGGAAAATCTTGTGTTTTCACTGCCCCAGGGATGGTCTTCTTTGCCTCTGTAGGTTTTGACGCAACATGTATGACCATCTGCATCTTTCTTCCCTCTCGGCATAGTGTTTGTAGGAATGGGTTATCATTCTAGCTCAACACTACAGTAGAAATTTTATCTGAGAATTTGGAAGTCTGTTTAGTTCTTTCCTAAATATCTGCACAATGGCCAGCATAATGCTCAGAATGGGCAAATGATTTAGATATCTTAAGCTGCCATCTACTTAATTATGACTATTGGAGGTCTGGAAATAAAGTGAAGAGAGGGAGGCATTTGCCTCAGGTGTAAAATGTAAGGCGTTAAAAACTCAGGTATCAAGATAAATAGTATTTTAATTCAATATTTGAATAATAAAAAATTTGAATAGTCAAAATTAAAAATTTAAATATCCACAATGAACAAAATGTCAAAATTTTAAATGAAGATAGGATCAGTGTCGGGGGCTGCAACCTCTTGCCAGTTACCTGGGGGGCAGGGGCGATGGTGCGGAGGTGCGGTGGGAATGCAGGGTGTCCACTTAACTTGCTCTCACTCCCCCTGCTCACCTCGCCTAGGACACCAGGGCTCGTGGGCTGGATAAGCCCCCACGCTCAGGTGCCGAGTGCCCACGAGGAGCCTGCCCTGCACCTGTGTGGCCTCTTCCGGGTGAGCCGGGCTGCAGCCACAGGGACCATAGGGGCCGGTTGGGGCTCCTGTGGATTCATGTGGGAGCTGGTCTGGGAGGCTGGCAGGGAAAGAGCATGCTGCTCACCCAGCTTCTGTGTGGCGCTGCTGGGCAGCCCAGAGGCCAATGCTATGCCCCAGCCCACTGTGTCCTGCCACGCTCACTCACTGCATCTTTGCGTGGGGACTCAGGTGGAGGAGGGTGCACACAGGCCTGGAGGTCCAGGTGCTTCCCAGGACCCAGAGGTTAGCTGGAAGCTGCCCTTCCATGCTGGACTCTGGCGCTTCAATCACCGGCCAGGACTAGGGATCTCATGCGTGCACGGATTTCATGCATTGGGCCTCTAGTTAGAAATAAGATTGGTACTAAACAAAATGGCAGAACTCAGAATTAGTCTGAAATCCCTTTGGGGTCTCTCTGGAAGTTCCTAGATATTTGGAGGTCTAAGATGTACATCATTATAAATTCCATAATGTCTCAGTATAAACCCTAGATTTTGTATTCTTTTCTTTTTAGCACTTTGATTCCATTAGCCACTGGTAGCTATTTCTTTGTTCTAGCGGTGGCTAATAGGTTCTGACTAAAGCTACAGACTAAGCCTCTAATTAACAAGCTTATTGAAAAAGCTTTTTTTCTGTTATAACGCTTATTTGCTCAAATGCTTTATTTTAACTGGTATAGCAATTAGTATATCCTGTGACAAAACTGAAGGCTGCACATATTCTTTAAACATTTGAATGAAAATAAATCCAGGAAGAAAACTGGTTGTCATATTTAAATCTGTGCTGTATATTGTAATTCTCCTGTTATTTTTCTATAACCGTAAAAAATGCCTTGTATAGATTATCCCCCTAAAATTATTATAACACCCAGACTTAAAAAAATAACATTATCTTCTGGGTAAGATACCTAAGCTCTACCAATTAATTTATGTGAAACTTTTCAAACTTGGGTTGGTAGCCCTGTTACATGTTTAAAAAATTTGTAATTTGAAAGACTTGTCAGACTCTCTTGGCTTCTCAATCTCTTAAAGAAGTAATACAACCATTTACCCTGGCAAGATATTGTTGTCTTAAATTTGGTGTTATTTTTGTTTCTGGAAAGGTTCTGAATATTCTGGGTGCTAAACTCCTTAAGGATAAAACTGAGAGGAGAGAATGTGAGCTGCTGACAGAACAGCAGTGTAGATTTGTCCAGACCTCTCATAGGAGCCAACAAGAACTTTTTCTCAGGGTTATGGGGTCTCCTTGGTGGGAGTCAGCTCTCCTGAGTGGTTTTAGGAATAGATTCAGCAAATGAAAGGGGATTTTAGACTTTGATCACTGTGTAGGCTAGTTATACAGAGAAGCTCAGCTCTAAAAGCATCATTCTCTCTTTTTTTCAACTAGCTATTTGGAAGACAATTTTACAGTTAGGAAGGAAATTTTATTATTAATTCAATTAAACGAAGATGTTCTTTACTACGCTTTCATCTTATACATTCTCCATTTCCTACAACTCTGAAAAAAGTGGAACTCCACAGAATAGGTGAATAAATAACTTTTTATATTAGTGATTTTATTCCAAATGTTAAAAAGTTGTTCATAAAATCAAGGCTGCGCATCCTAAATTATCTATATAGTCCCCATTGTCAGATTGCCAGTTCCAAGGGGTGGTGGGTAGGAGAACTGTAAATATTTCCCTTTGCCACATGGCGTGATTTGCCTATTGTCTGTAGGAAGTGCAGGAGGGACACAGGGGGAGTAAGGGTGCGTCCCTCCCCGGGCGTGTGCAGGGTGAATGACTCCTCCACCACCTGGCTCCTGCAGTGTGGACGGCTTATCCGTCGTCTGAGTTGTATGGTATGCAGCTTCTTCCGCACTAGCAGCTTCTCCAGTTCTGATTGCCAACAGCAGGCAGCTTATTCAGGGCCAGGGTCCCACAGCATGGCAGCTTCTCCTGCCTGCACCGGGGTTCTTGCCCATACAGCTTCTCCAGTGTCTGGCTTCGGGAATGTGGATGGTTTCTCTATCGCTCAGCTTCTGTAGTGTGTGGCTTCTCCACCGCCTGGCTCCTTCAGTGTACCATTTCTTCAATCATAGGCTTCTATAACACACGTTAGTCAGCGGCACCCATTGATCAGCAGCCTCACCTGGTACTCTTGAGATGACTTCTCAGTGGAATGCCACCAGCAAGACACCTCACCTTGAATGACTTTTCCTAGCACTTTCTTGGGGAGCTTTGCACTGAGTTTCAACTCTTGGCACCTCTCTGTGGATAGTTTATCCAAAGAGTAAATTTTTAGCAAGTTCTGCTAGAGAGTTATTCCTCAGTGACTTCAACATCCAGTGAACTATACTCATGTTATGTCTGTCCTGTCAAGATCAGGATTTTGGTTCTTGCGCAGAATACAGTAGGTGCCTCTTCTTATCTCAGCCATAGAGGTAGTGGTTGCCTGTCTATCTGCTTTTCTTACATTCTTCAGAGTTCTCTTTACTTCTCACTAGCCAATTCCTCATTACCTCAGTCCCTGTTATAGTTAATAATTTCTTATATTGAACTTTATCTGATTAAGTTACTATATGGATTCTGTCTCTTGATGGATGTTGAGTAATACAGTTACTATATATCTTGGCATTGATCATTCTGTGTTAATTTTTCCAGAGAGATGGTATGCTTTTTCCATTTATAGATGCAAGTTTTATTTTATTTATGTAAAATTTTTATTTTATTTTTCAATTACAGTTGGCCAATATTATATTAGTTTCAGGAGTACAGACTAATGGCTCTAGTGGCTATATTTTATATAATGTATGAAGTGAATTTCCTTGATAAGACTAGTAACCACATGGCATCCATACCTCATTATTGCAATATTTTTACTATATTTCCTATATGTACAGTTCTTTTGAATTATACTTTTAATATATTTTCATTAATTTTATTTCCATTTACACAGGAATATCAATTATATAAACAGGTATACCTTAAAGATATATATTACAGGATTGGTTCCAGACCACCACAATATTGTGATAAAGTAAGTCACACAAACTTTTGGTTTTCCAGTGCATATAAAAGTATGTTTATATTATACTATACTCTATTAATGGTGCAATGGCATTTTAAAAAAAGTACATACCTTACTTTAAAAAGACTTTATTGCTAAAAAAAATTCTAATTATCTGAGGCTTTAGCAAGTTATAAACTTTAAAAAATATATATTTTATTGATATTTTACAGAGAGAAAGAGAGAGGGATAGTCAGAAACATCAATGAGAGAGAATCATTAATCAGCTGCCTCCTGCACATGCCCCACTGGGGACATGCCTGCAACCTAGGTACATGCCCTTGACCAGAATCAAACCAGAGACCCTTTAGTCTGCAGGCCGATGCTCTATCCACTGAGCCAAATAGGTTTCGGACAAAGTCATAAACTTTTTGATGATGGAGAGTTTTGCTTTGATATTGATGGCTGTTGATTGATTAGGATGGTGGTTGCTGTAGGGGTGGCTGTGGAAATTTCTTTAAAAAAGTAATAATCAAATTTTGACTCATCAATTAATTAGTCCTTTCATGAATGTCTTCTCTGTAGTATGTGATATTGTTTGACAACATGTTACCCATAGTAGAACTTCTTTCAAAATTGGAGTCAATCCTTTCTAACCTAGTTGCTGCTTTATTAACTAAAAATTTATGTAATATTCTGAGAGACCGAAACAAGATGGCGGCCTAGGTAGTCTCCTAAGCTGCCACCTCATCAACAATTTGGAAAAAAACAACAGCTAAAAGTTTATGTAATATTCTAAATCCTGAATTATCATTTCAGCAATCTTCTCAGCATTTTTACCAGGAGTAGATTCCATCTGAAGAAATCACTTTCTTTGCTCATCCATAAGAAGCAACTTCTCATTTATTAAAGTTTTATCATAAGATTGCAGCAACTCAGTCATCTTCAGACTCTATTTCTAATTCTAGTTCTCTTGCTGTTTCCATCAAATCTGCAGTTACTTCCTCTACTGAACTCTTGAACCACTCAAAGACATCAATGAGGGTTGGAATCAACTTCATTCATATTCCTGTTAATGTTGATATTTTGACATCTTCCCATAAACAACAGAAGTTCTTAATGGCATCTAGAATAGTGAATTCTTCCCAGAAAGTTGAGAATTTACTTTGCCCAGATCCATTAGAGGAATCACTGTCTATGGCAGCGATAGCCTTATGAAATGTATTTCTTAAGTAATCCTATCTAATAAAAGAGTAATATGCAAATTACCATCATGCTGCTATATCAACAAGCCATGCCCACCAGCCAATCCAGAGTGAGTATGCAAATTAACCCCAACCAAGATGGCTGCAGCCATGGAGTGAGCAGGAGGCTTGAGTTGCCCCTGGCAATGGAGGAAGCCAAGCTTTCTACACATCCTGGCAGGCCCATGCCTCCACTCAAGGCTATAAAGTTTCAATTATAGAAGACAAATAAATCCCAACAAAAATGGTGGCAGCCACAAAGCAAGCAGGAGGCTTGGTTCTGCTCAAGGCTATGAAGTTTCAATTATAGAAGATAAATACATCCCAACAAAAATGGCTGGAGCCATGGGGCAAGCAGGAAGCTTGGCTCTGCTCCAGGCTACAAAGTTTCAATTATAGGAGATAAATCCCAGACGCCAAGGCCTCTGCTTGGGTCACTGGGGGAGGGGGGGCGTGGCTGGCCTGCAAATCACCACAGGTGCCTTACCCAGGCCACCCCACATCCTAAGGGAACCTGATCCGGGACACCCTTCAGGACAAATCAGATGGCCCCCATCCATGCACCAGGCCTCTATCCTATCTAATAAAAAAGTAATATGCAAGTTGACTGTCACTCCAACACACAAGATAGCTGCACCTATGTGGTTAAAGATCCTGCCCCCATGTGTACACAAGATGGCCACCACAAGATGGCCAGCAGGGGAGGGTAGTTGGGAGGGACTAGGCCTGCAAGGGAAGGCAGTTGTGGGCAATCAGGCCAGTAGGGGAGGTCAGTTAGGAATGACCAGGCTGGTAGAGGAGGGATGTTTGGGGCACCTGGGCCTGCAGGAAAGGGCAGTTGTGCGGGACCCAGGCTTGCATGGGAGAGCAGTTGCGGGACCAGGCCTGCAGTGGAAGGCAGTTAGGAGCAAACAAACTGGCAGGGGCGTGGATAGGGGGTGATCAGGCTGGCAGGCAGAAGCGGTTAGGGACAATTCGAAAGGCAGGCAGGCGAGAAGTTAGGAGCTAGGAGTCCTGGATTGTCAGAGGGATATCTGGCTGCCTGTTTAGGCCCTAACAGGATCAGGCCTAAATGGGCAGGCATACATCTCTAGAGGGTTCCCAGATTGGAGAAGGTGCAGGCTGGGCTGAGGGACACCCTCCACCTCCCCGTGCACGAATTTCATGCACCAGGTCTCTAGTCTTAAATAATAGGACTTGAAAATTGGAATTAATCTTTGATCATGGGTTGCAAAATGGTGGTTGTGTTACCACATGAAAACCACATTAATATGATTGTACATCTCCATTTGAGCTCTTGTTTGACTAGGTGCATTGTAAATGAGAAGTTATTATTTTGATGGGAATTTTTAATTTTTATTTTAATCTAGGGGACATTTATTAAAGCTGGGGATAGTGAAATAAGTAAGGTTCTAGGATAACAGGAGAGGGACTACGTGGGGCAAATGAGCCCAGGCTACTTTGGCTTAATAAGAAGTCAGAGAAAAGGGGGCTTGGGGACAGGTTCAGGGGGTTTTCTTGGGAGGAACAGCCACTGCCCATTGCTACCCTGGTTTCAAGCCTTATGGGGTCCCACAGAGTTTAGGAGATGCATGCCTCTGGGAGAAGAAAAGGGAACAGGAGAGGGGAAAGGCATGGGTGTGTTTCTGGGAGGGTGAGTGCATGCTGGGACCTTTGTTTTCGGGGTTTCAAAGGCTGGGAGTTTAGGGGAGATCTTGGTGATGATCTCAACAGAATATTCATTAGTGTTATGCTGATGTGCCAAAGTGAAACTTATTCATTTAACTTCATCTGACTTTGAGAGTGGTTCACAAAGGGTACTAATTGGATTTCGCTGTCTCCCTGAGGAGGGTGATTTAAGCTATTTACCCTTTGGTTGGGGAGGAGAAATGCAAATCATTTACTCTTAAGTGTCCTTGGTTTAAGGGAAGACAGGATTTACTAGATGGCTGCAAACTGGTTGGCATCGGAGATTTCCTAGATGGTTGCAAATTGCTGTTTCACTGTCTGTCTCAGTTTCCCTATTCCACTTGCCAAGGAATTTTCCTAGCTTCTTACTATCCTGCCTCATTCCCTCCTCAGAGGCTTCCATCCTTGAAATTTTTTAGGGATGATGAGGAAGGAGAGCTATTCAGTAACTTCTTCAGGCTGACAAGGGTCGTGGTCCCTGCCTACATAGGCTATGGAAGTCTTTCCCTGCCTTATCTGAGAGGAATAGGGAATGGGATCAGAGACTGGAGCAGGGAGACTGTTAGATGATTCTTCCCAAGTAGGAATAGGCTGGAATCCCTGAGGTATCATCATCTTGATATGGAATTGTTGTATCCTAGAGGTGACAAATTTGCTAAGAAGGTTATAAAGGCATGGCCTAAAAATGAGAATTACAGTAACTAAAGTCTGAGGAAAGTAAGAACCAAGTGATAGAGGGAGGGACCAACTTTACTGTAACTCAGATTAAGTTGGTGGAGGAGCTTCCCTGGAGAGAGGTGTGTCACACTTGTCTGAAGCCCTCTTGTCTACCCCATTCTTACTTCAAACTGAGGGGAACACTCTAAGATCTCTCATCTGAACAACGGTGGGCCTGTTCTGTTTGAACAATTTTGGAAGAAGAGGGAAAGAGGTTTCAAACGAAGCTACCCCATACTTAGGTATTCAGTACACCATGCTGTAAACAGATGTGCTATCATCCAGACTTTATTATTCCTTTTATAGAACATAATTCTTAAGGGTCCTAGAGTTTTCAGAATGGTATATGAGTATGGCTTCAACTAAAGTCACCAGTTGCATTAGCCCTAATAAGAGAGTCAATCTGTCCTTGGAAGCTTTGAAGTCAGGCGTTGACTTCTCTCTAGCTATGAACGTCCTAGAGGCCATATTTTTCTAATATAAGGCTATTCCATCTACATAGAAAATCTGTTGTTGAGTGTAGCCACCTTCACTAGTTATCTTGGACAGATCTTTTGGATAACTTATTGAAACTTCTGCATTAGCACTTGCTTTTTACCTTTCACTTTTATGTTATGGGGATGGCTTCTTTCCTTATATTTTATGAACCAATCTCTGCTACCTTTAAACTTTTTTTGTGCCACTTCCTCCCCTCTCTCAGCCTTCATAAAATGGACATAGTTAAGGCCTTGCTCTGAATTAGGTTTAGGATTAAGGAAATGTTATGTGGCAGGTTTGATCTTCTACCCGGACCACTAGAACTTTCTCCATATCAGTAATAAGACTTTTCTGATTTCTTATAGTTTATACTAGAGACCTGGTGCATGAGGTCCCTCAGCCAGGCCTGCTCCCTCACACATTCCAGGAGCCTTTAGAGGATGTTCTACTGACGGCTTAGGCCCACTCCCTTAAACCGAAATCTGGCCTCCTTCTGTGGGAGTCAATCAGCCAATCAGGGGAAGGCGACATCCCCATCACACCTATGCTGCTGCTGCTACAGCTGCCTGAGCCTTGGCCCAGCCCTTGGCCCTCACAGCAGCAGCCACCCACGGCCTGCCTGAGCCTCCAACAGCTGCTGTGGCTTTATCCGGAAGCTGTCCACTCTAATTAGCATATTATTCTTTTATTAGTATAGATGTTCACTGGAGTAACACTTTTAATTTCCTTCAAAACTTTTCCTTTGCATTCACAGCTCAGCTTAACTGGTATAAGAGGCCTATCTCAACTTTCCTCATTATACTTAATCATTTCCAGCTTTTGATTTAAAACGAGAGATGTACAACTCTTCTTTAATCTGAACACTTAGAGACTGTAAGTTATTAACTGACCTAATTTTAATATTGTGTCTCAGGGAATTGGGAGGCCAGAGAGAGAGAGAGATGGGGAATAACTAATTGGTGGAGCATTCAGAACACAGACAACATTTATGGATTATGTTTGCTGTCTTAATGAGTTTGGTTTGTGGTTCCCCTAAATAATTACAATAGTAATATCAAAGATCAGTATAGCCAATATAATAACAATGAAAATTTGGAAATATTTTAAGTATTACCAAAATGTGACAAATTGACATAAAGTGAACAAATGCTGCTTAAAAACATGGTAGTGATAGACATACTCAATATGGAATTGCCATAAACTAATTTGTAAAAAAACCATAATATCTGGGAAGCACAGTAAAGCGAAGTGCAATAAAACAAGGTATGCCCATATATAAAGTTGCATTTCCTCCATTTTCTTTACATTTTTTAGCTATCATTTTCACTTCGATCTTTAAATGATCTTTTGATCATTTTTACTCCAGTTTCTTAAAAAATATATTCTTCCATGTTTCTACATTTTTTTCCCATGACTTCTGGGGTCTTAAGTTATGGAATGGATTTATTTTTCTTTTTCTCTTCTTCAGTGCACTTACAAGCTTATCTTTTACTAATTGTGTTGTGTTACTATGTTTTTCTTGATTTTGCATAATTCTGTGTATGAAGTCCTATTTTATAGAAACATTTGTTTTACTAAGTGTTTTATACCTATGGTTTATATTTGGTTATAATTTTCATCTGTTACATGGAAACATTAGTATGAATTTTCTTCATCAGTTATTTGTTTTCCATGCTCTTTTCCTGTGTGTTTTTTTAAACTAATACATTCATGTAAATCCTTTGCTAGTTCTTATTTAATTATGACACCAAAGACTTCAGATATGTTTACAACACAGTCTATATCTTCCACCTTGCCTCATCATGAAACTGCTTTGTGTAAGAATGTGATTTCTCAGGCATCCCATTCTCTCTTGCTGTTCTCTGAGTGTGTCACTGACTTTGAATGATAAGGATTTTTCAACTTTTAAAAATATATATTTTTATTGATTTCAGAAATGAAGAAAGAGGCAAAGATAGAAACATCAATTATGAAAGAATCATTGATTGGCTGCCCCTTACTGGGAATCAAGCCTGCAACCCGGGGATGTGTCCTTGACTGGAATAGAACCTGAGATCCTTCAATCCTAAGGCCGATGATTTATCCACTAAGCCAGTGGTTAGCAAATTCATTAGTCAACAGAGCCAAATATCAACAGTACAATGATTGAAATTTCTTTTGAGAGCCAAATTTTAAACTTAAACTTCTTCTAACGCCACTTCTTCAAAATGGACTTGCCCAGGCCATGGTATTTTGTGAAATAGCCACATTCAAGGGGCCAAAGAGCCACATCTGGCTTTCAAGCCGCAGTTTACAGACCATAGCACTAAGCCAAATCAGCTAGGGTAGAATTTTTAGCTTTCATTAATATGGTGGGAGAATTTCAGGCAACTAAGTTCCTTGTTAATGTAGAAATAGATTTATGGGTTGCCAGGACCTTTCATGTTCTCTGCAACCTAAGTTCTTTTTGTCTTGATTCTTCCTTCTCTCACTAATGGCCGCATTTTCTGTGTTTTACTATGATTTGCATTGTCTGCTATAATTAGGCCCTGGGTCAATGGGAAGATTATTTAAATCTCCTAGTGGAAATTGTCACTTCCTGTTTGGTGTATAAACTGAGTATGTGATCCCCCAGCATGTGACAAGAAGATAAGCCCCCTAACCAGCATTGACCTCGTCTGCATATCTTACAGAAACTCAGGAAAGAGTGGAGGAGATATCAGTATTTAAATATTTCCGGCTTCAGGTTATATACTAGATTATTTTGCTTTTTACAGGTATCAGTTGAACTTTAACAGAAACATTCTGGTGAAATTCTTAATACAAAGGAATGACTGTAGATGGTGAAATTTTAGACTCCTTAGCAGGTTACTATTAAAAATATTTTGCCAAGCCGAGACCGGTTTGGCTCAGTGGTAGAGCGTCAGTCTGCGGACTGAAAGGTCCCAGGTTCAATTCCGGTCAAGGGCATGTACCTTGGTTGCGGGCACATCCCCAGTAGGGGGTGTGCAAGAGGCAGCTGGTCAATATTTCTCTCTCATCGACATTTCTAGCTCTCTATCCTTCTCCCTTCCTCTCTGTAAGATATCAATAAAATATATTAAAAAATATATATTTTGCCGAAACCGGTTTGGCTCAGTGGTAGAGTGTAGGTCTGTGGACTGAAAGGTCCCGGGTTCGATTCCGGTCAAGGGCATGTACATTGGTTGCGAGCACATCCCAGGTAGGGGGTGTGCAAGAGGCAGCTGGTTGATGTTTCTCTCTCATCGACGTTTCTAGCTCTCTATCTCTCTCCCTTCCTCTCTATAAAATATCAATAAAATATATTTAAAAATATTTTGATAAGGATGGGCATTTGTTTGTCATTTATTAAACATGTGGGCAGTCAGCCTCATCCCTTTGTAAGTACAGGGAATCAAAGTTTAAGGGCTGGGGTTTTCTCCCTTAAATTGACAGGATAGGAAAGGACTGTGAGGGAAATGTTCCATAAGAGAAGGAAATAAAATATAGTACCACAGGGAGAGGCTATGGAAAAGCGCCGTGAGCAGGTTCATTGTTGCCTAGCAGCAGTAATGTCACTTCTAGGAAACTCTAGTCCTTGGACTTTACAGCCTCTGGAAGAGTTACAAAGGTATTATGCTGAGAAGTAATTGAAAAGGCTGTTTTATAAAGAGGCCATTTTTGTGTGTTCTTTTAGATTCCTGACACAATGTAGGTTTAATAAATAGTACATAAAATGTTATCTCTAGGGAAAAATTGCATTTTAGATATCCATTTTCTCTGCCACAGGAAAAAAAAACGTGAAACTAAGGCCAGAGTTTATATGGCAGTCCCAGGTGTACATTTAGCCTGGTGCTGGAGTATTAATGGTGTCTTTTGTTTTAGGGAAATAAAAACAGTCCTCTCAGAGATCATTTTCAGACTTGCACAATATTCTGTTTAAACCCACTTTAAAGAGTATATACACTTGTATATGGGTGATTGTGGAAGAGAAAAAAAAACCTGAGGTTTAAAGTACCAGAGGATTGAGGATTAAACATAGTGGCAGAGTAGATGGATGCTGCACAAACATGTTCCCAGAAACCAACTGGTATTACAATTAAAATATAGAAAAACTTCCTGTATAATTAACAGAAAACTTGCAGGAGAGAACCCTGAAACCTGAGGACCGAAAGTGCAGACTGTGTAGAGGCTGGCATGAGAGGCAGAGGTGCGAAAGGCGTGATGGGTCCCCAAAACAGCAACTGAAGTCCTGGAGAGAGATCTCAGCTGTGGGGAGTTGCCACTGAGAACTCTGGGATAAAATTCCCAAGCTGGGACCCCCAGCAGAGAGCGCCAAAACTGAGGAGGGTACCCACATAACATCTGGATATGAAAAGCAGCAGAATGCTGTCTGCCTGGGAGTAACAGCTGAAAATTCAGGCACCTTCTTAAAGGACAACACATAAAATTCCCCGTGGAGCCACCCACCTTGTGCTCCAGCAGAGGGAGGGTGAAGTGGACTGTAGGTGTGAGAGCAGAAGTCAGGACTGGGGTCTTGGGGGATAGAGCTCAGAAGGCAGACACCCCAAGTTTCCTGAGCTGAATCATTTCCTCATGCAGCAGAGTATATCTTTCCCACATAGACATTTGCCTTGCCTTGGGAGAAGACAATTGACATACCCTATTGGAAAACACCTTGCTCTGAGGCCACTTATGAGGTTAAAAATAACAATTAGCTTCCAGGCAGAAGCAACTGCTTCACCCTGTTGGAAAAAACTCTCATCACACCTGAGGACAATTGCCTGGGGGGCAATTCAAATCATAATCCTGTCAGTCTTTAGGCAGAGGAGGTCTCTGGAGGCTTTGAGTCTATGCCTGATATAGTTAGTCAGAAATATCCTTTAACACTATCCTGCACAACAGATTGAGAGGTGTAGAGCAAACATGTCAAACTCGCGGCTGTACGCAAGTTTGACATGCTTGATGTAGAGGATCTACCTAATACATAGTCACAAACCCAAACAGAAAGCCAAAATGAGGAGACAAAGAAACAACCCCCAAATGAAAGAACTAGAGAATTCTCCAGAAGAAGGGATAAATGAACCAGAGATAAGAAATTTATCTGAAACAGAGTTCAGAGTAATGATGGTAAAGATGCTCAACAGCATAAAAAAAGGATATTCTATATAATAAATGGGTAATATGCAAATTAACCCTCATGCCATCACTGGATGGCTTATGCCCACACCAGAGGTGGCGTTCCCATAACACAAAATGGCTGTACCCATAGCGGAGGTGGAGTTCCTGTAACCTATGATCAGCAGGGACATGAGGCTGTATGGCACTGAGCTGGGACAGGTGACCTGAGGCGGCACACCCTGCCCAGTGGGGCTTGACTGGGACCCTCAGGCCGTGCCTCATATACAGTGGGGCTTGATGGGGGACCTTAAGGCATGCCCCTCATCCCAGTGCTGCGCTGGGGGACCTCAGACCACGCCCTTCACCTCAAACTGGGAGACCTCAGGCCGTGCCCCATGCCCTGGCACTGGGCCAGGGGGCCTGAGGGTGCACCTGGAACTGAGGCTGTGCCCCCAACTCGGTGGGGCTTGAGAGGGTGAGGCTGGCTGGGTCTGGATCTCACTCGATGGGGGTAGGGCTGGCTGAGTATGGGTCTCTCGTGATTTCGAGGTACGTGCTGGTGGGCAGGGACTTGACTCTGGGTCCCCTGGCATGCCCCAGACTCTGACAGGAGGAAGATTTTCATATACATTTTACTAATTTTCTTTCATCTCTGACACTTCTATTATAGAGATAGGGCAAATAGCAATATTAAAATATTTCCTCTAATTCCCTTTTAGTGTGCACAAATTTCGTGCTCCAGGCCACTAGTAGTAATTATAAAAAAAGAACAGTCTGAGATAAAGAATGACTTAACACAAAGAAAACAGCAGATTAGAGGAAGCTGAGGATCAAATCAGTGAATTAGAAGACAGAGTTGAAAATATCACTCAATCAGAGAACCAAAAAGAAAAAAACAATTAAAAAACAGGAGGACAGCTTAAGGGAGCTGTGAGACAACATGATATATAACAATATTAAAATAGCAGGTGTGCCAGAAGAGGCAGAAAGGGAGAAAGGCATAGAGAAAGTGTTTGAAGAAATAATGGCAGAAAACTTCCCTAACCTGATAAAGGAAAAAAGTTCAAGAGGCACAGAGAACCCTGAAAAGAAGAACCCAAACAGGCCCATGCCCAGACACATCATAATTAAAATGCCAAAAATTAAAGGCAAAGAGAGAATATTAAAGGCAGCAAGAGAAAAGAAAACTGTTATCTACAAAGGAGTTCCTATAAGGCTGACACCTGATTTCTCGTCAGAAACTCTACAGGCCAGAGGGAATGGCATGAAGTACTCAAGGTAATGGGAAACAGGGATCTGAAAACAAGATTACTATATCTAGCAAGGCTATCATTCAAAATAGACGGTCAAATCAAGAGCTCCCCAGACAAAAAAAGGCTAAAGGAGTACATCACTATCAAGCCAGAATTATAAGAAATGCTAAAGGGATTGCTGTAATGAGAAGATGAAAGAGAGAGAGAGATACCCAGCCATTCAGAATTAAAATGGCAATAAATAAATACCTTTCAATAATAACCCTAAATGTAAATGGATTAAATGCTCTAAGCAAAAGGTGTAAGGGAGCTGAATGGATAAGACAATACTAGTATATGCTACCTCCAAGCGACCCACCTCATAACAAAAGACACACTCAAAGTGAGAGTGAAGGGCTGGAAAAAAATTTCCCAAGCAAATGGAAAAAAAAAAAAGCTGGAGTAGCAATTCTCGTATCTGACAAACTAGACTTCAAAATGAAGGCCATCACAAGAGGCAACAAAGGTTACTACTTAATACTAAAGGGATTGATCCAACAAGAGGATATAACCCTGGTAAACATATGTGCACCCTACATAGGAGCACCTACCAGTAAAAGGAAAATAAATAAAATAAGAAAAATAAATATACATAAATCTTCTAGAAGACTTTAACGGAGAGATTGACAACAATACAGGCATAGGAGACTTTAACACCCATTTAACTTCACTGGATAGCTCTTCCAGACAAAAAGTTAACACGGAACAGAGACTCTAAAGGACATACTTGATCAGATGGATTTAATTGACATTTATACAACACTTCACCCCAACACAGCAGAATCTATGTTCTTCTCAAGTGTACATGGATTATTCACAAAGATAGACCACATGCTAGGATACAAAACAAGTCTCTACAAGTTCAAGAAGATTGAGATTATATCTAAAACACTTTATTTCATGGGATAGGTGACCCAGGTGTGATTAATATTAGTAATGCAAACAAGGGTCACGATGCTGCATCCACCGTGCATGTCATACTCCACATTCAGTTACACAAGCTCTAAAGCTGAACTCTGTTACTTATGAAAAAGCAACAACAACAACAACAGACAAGCAAAAATATTAATCAGTAGTGAAGCATTCTGGAAGCTGCATTTTAGATGGACAAGAAATCTGGGATAATCAGTTTGGTGGAGAAAGAGCACTTACTTTTACTATATATACTTTGGTACTATTTATTTCTCTACATGAAATACTATAATAAGTGATTTCTTATAACTTGTATTTATATCTTTATAAATAGTAGTATGATTAGTAAAACATAAAATAAAGTACCAGAGAATTACACTTCATTAGCTATTACATCATCAGGATCTAGAAGATTGTGCATAAAATGATCTCCATACATGAAACAAGATATAACATATTTTTTTTGTACAAGACTTAACACATCTGGTGAGGAGCAGACCTGTTATCTCTGGGTGAATGTGGATGTGTAATTTGTGTGGCCTAATACAAAATGAAAATGTAGAGCCCCTAGAAGAGTTAGAGCAGAGCACTAAACCAAGTGGTGCTGGGTTCTTCTAAGTGCAGGGCACTGTGTGACTAAAGAGATCACACACACACACACACACACACACACACACACACACACACACACTCCCGTAGGAAGTCAGCCCCAGGAAGGTGCTTGCAAGGGATGCCTGGGAGGCATTCTAATCCTCTAGATTTCTACTCATTTTCATCCTTATTCTGGTGCTGATGTCTTTCATTTTATCTTGTACACTTTTATACCCTTTTCCTGGTAAGATACAATAGCCCCTAAGTTGTCAGCCATTCTAATCTCTTTGGATATGGGTTTTGTAGATTCTCACAGCCAAGAGCAGGTTTGATATATGGCAGGACGGAGGAAAACCAGGAGTGGGAGAACACAGGAGTCTGTCAGAGCATGAAGATCTGAATACCTGTAGAAGGAGGTGTCCTATTTAGGGGTAGAATCTCTGAAATGGCCTAGTAGGAAGGGGTTGAAGAAAACGAGATTTTATGTTTTACATGGGTTTTATTTTATGGTAGTTCTTTTAAAAAATATATTTTTTACAGGGAGGAAGAGAGAGGGATAGAGAGTTAGAAACATCTGTGAAAGAGAATCATTGATTAGTTGCCTTTTGCACACCCCCTACTGGGGATGTGCCTGTAACCAAGGTATATGCCCTTGACCGGAATCGAACCTGGGACCTTTCAGTCCGCAGGCAGACACTCTATCCACTGAGCCAAACCAGTTTCGGCTTATGGTAGTTATTTTCAGATTAAGAAATTGGTGGGGACTGAACTGCTAATTTAGTTGATTTTGAGTGTCTGTCTGGACATGTTAGGGAACTATAAGCTAGAGGGATAAAGGATGAAAGAAACCACTCTAGTCTGCAACAGGTCCTCTAGTAGTTTACTCACTCTCATGCCAGGCCACTCAAAGATGGTTCCTGAGAAAAGTTTTTACCCTACCTTATTATATTCAGTACATCTGCTAATTACTTCAAAGCAGAGGTTGGATGTTTTCTGGTTTTGTTTTTTAAGTTTATTGTTGAAAGTATTACAGATGTCTCCTTTTCCCCATTGACCTCTTCTAGTTCCCCTCTGTCCCCCCACCCTGGGCCCTGACCTCACTATTGTCAGTGTATATCTGTTATGCATATCTCTCTCAATAAAACTCTAATATGCAAATAGACAAATAGTGGAAAAACCGAATAAACAAACAACCAGTTGCTATGACGTGTGCTGACCACCAAAGGGCACGTGTGGAACATGGTTGATCTCTCCCTCTTACCCCCACCCTCTCCTACCTTCCCTCTGAGGTTTAATGGTATGATTGATGAAGGACAGTTATGAATATGACAGGCAGAACAGTATACAGCCCCGAAAAATCTTTTTTTATCCTTAAACCAGAGACACTGTAATGCACACTTCTAGGGGTCATTGCTCGCATGTCTTTCAAGTGAATGATGCCTCTTGGAGTTGGAAATGTGGAGCGACAGTGCTCTGCCTTACATTTAGTAACTTCTAAACTACTGGTTTATGCTGTCAAGAATAAGAAGCCCTCAGGGACATTCTAGATTGCTTCACAATTTAATGTGTTAAATAGTTTCTCTAAGGGATACATTAACTTTGACACTTGACCTACTGTACAAATGGACTACTTACTTCTCTGAACCATTTTATAATTATGGGAAAAGATGTGGTAATTTACTTAATTTCTTATCAACAGACTCCTAGCCTTAAGCTAGGGGAGGTACATTAACATAATTGATATAAAATTCTTTGAAATAATTGATATTTGCTATTGATATTTAGCTCTAGTGTCTTCTAGGTCTTGGAACTGCATTTTTTTTGTTTGTTTTAGTCTGAAGATTATGTAGTTGATACATGTTGGGACAAAGCAAGATTATTTGAAGTTCTCTTGTATTATATTTTTTTGACTCAATTCTGTTTTGAGAGTGAAAATGTGCACGATTTTTTTTTCCAAATCAGAAAGCCATGACCTATATAATGTTACTAGAGGCCCAGTGCATGAAATTCGTGCATGGAGGGAGGGGGTGTCCCTCAGCCCAGCCTGCACCCTCTCCAATCTGGGACTCTTCAAGGGATGTCCAACTGCCTTCTCACAATCCAGGACTGCTGGCTCCCTACTGCTCGCCTGCCTGCCTTCCAGTTTGTCCCTAACCACATCTGCCTGCCAGCCTGATCATCCTAACCACACCACTGTCAGCCTGATTGATGCCTAACTGCCCCCCTCTCAGCCTGTTTGCCCCCAACTCCCCTTCTCTACCAGCCTGGTCACCCCTAACTGCCCTACCCTGCAGGGTTGATCACCTCCAACTGCCCTCTCTTGCAGGTCTAGTCCCTCTCAACTGCCCTTCCCTTCTGGCCATCTTGTGGTGGCAATCTTGTGTCCACATGGGGGCAGGATCTTTGACCACATGGGGGAAGCTATTGTGTGTTGGAGTGATGGTCAATTTGCATATTACTGTTTTATTAGATAGGATTGGATAGGATAGAAGCCTAGTGCATGGGTGGGGGCTAGCTGGTTTGCCCTGAAGGGTGTCCTGGATCAGAGTGGGGGTTCCCTTGAGGTGCAGGGTGGCCTGGGTGAGGAGATTGTGGTGGTTTGCAGGCCATCCATGCCCCCTGGTGACCAAAGAGGCCCAGTGCACAAAATTTGTGCATGGGGGAAGAGGGGTCTCCCTCAGCCCAGCTTGCACCCTCTCCAATCTGGGACCCTTCGAGGAAGGTCCGACTGTCCTTTCACAAGCCAGGATTGCTGGCTCCCAACTACTCACCTGCCTGCTTTCCTGATTTCCCCTAACCACTTCTGCCTGCCAGCCTGATCACCCTAACCACTTTCATGCCAGCCTGATTGATATCTAACTGCTCTAACTGATTGATATCTAACAATCTCTTCCTTCACTGAGTCCCATGATCTTTTCACACATTCGCAAACTTGAGTGATGGTGGGCCTCTTCATTCGTCCAGTGGGTGTCAAATCATGGTTACCAGCAGCCATCCACTTGTTTCACTCTTCTCTCATAAAGACCTTAAATGGCTTGTTTATGGAGACATCAAGAGGTTGCAACTGGCTCTGCAACTTGGACCATAAGACACAGGCACTTTTCCTCCCACTATTTGGTGAAGAAAAAGTGCGTCTTATGGTCCGAAAAATACGGTATTTAAACATGTTATTCATTTTTAAAAATTGCATTGTGTCTGAATTGAGTTGTTTGAGTTGATGTTATGTCAAGCTACCTAAGCTAGAACTACTCTTCCCAGGATTCCCTTTCCTGCATAGTTCTGGTCAGGGTGGCCCACAAGAGAAAATTTGCAGATGTGAAGCAGCAGACTTCTTTTTATTTGTAGAAGGTTGAAGCAAGGCAGGAGGGAGGCACTCTTGGAGATCACACACATTTTGTTGGTTATTTGTTGGCAGCAGTTGATTTGTAGCTTCTTCTTCTTTTTTCTTTCAGGCAGACTTTCTCTTTATCGTGCACTAAATCCTGGGCCAGGTGCATGTGTTATTGGTTGAATTATGACCCTGCAAAGAAGATATGTTAGCGTCCTAACCATCAGTACCTCAGATTGGGCCTTACTTGGAGGTAGGTTTTTGTAAAATTTGAATTTATTAGGGTGACATTGATTTACAAAACCATACAGGTTACAAATATACAGCTCAATAAAAAATCATCTGCTCACTGCTTTGTGCTCCCATCACCCCAAGCAAAGTCTCCTTCATCCCCATTTCTACCCCCTTGCCCACCTCCCCCTATTCCCACCCACTTTCCCTCTGGCTATCACCACTCTGTTGTCTATGTTTTTGTGTGATACGCGTGTGTGTGTGTGTGTGTGTGTGTGTGTGTGTGTGTGTGTATTTTTATTTTTATTTTTTTGCTTAGTTGTTTCACCTTTTATTCACTCCCCCAACCCCCTGCCCCTCTGACAGCTGTTAGTTTGTTACTTGTGTTCATGCCTTTACTTCTGTTTTGTTCATCAGTTTATTTTGTTCATTAGATTCCACATGTAAGTGAAGATTATATGGTATTTGTCTTTCTCTAATTGGCTTATTTCACTTAAAATAATATTCTCTAGGTCTATTCATGCTGTCACAAAAATTTTTTAAAAAATGTAATTCACTTTTGACTCAGCAATCCCACTTTTGGGACTATGTCATAAGAAACCTGAAACACGAATTTGAAAGAATATATGCATCTCTATGTTCATAGTGTTATTTCTAATAGCCAAGATTTGGAAACAATCCAAGTGCCATTATTAGATGAGTGGATAAAAAAGCTGTTGTAGCTGAAACCGGTTTGGCTCAGTGGTAGAGCATTGGTCTGCGGACTGAAAGGTCCCGGGTTCAATTCCGGTCAAGGGCATGTACATTGGTTGCGGGCACATCCCCGGTAGGGGGTGTGCAGGAGGCAGCTGGTGGATGTTTCTCTCTCATCGACGTTTCTAGCTCTCTATTCTCTCCCTTCCTTTCTGTAAAATATCAATAAAATATTTTTAAAAAGCTGTTGTACAATTTACACAATATAATATTACTAGGCCATAAAAAAAGAGAAATGATTTTTAAAGAGGTCATGAAGCTAAAAGAAGGCCTTTCGAGTGGGGTTCTAATCTAACACAAGTTATAAGATAGGAGAATTTAGATACAAAGACAGACAAGCATACAGAGAGAACGCTGTCCAAAAATTAAGAAAGAAATTGGAGCTATTCAGTATAAGCCAAGGGACATCAGAGATTGTTAACAAACCACCATAAGCTAAGAAAAGGAGGCATGGAATAGTTTTCTCTCTCTGCCCTCGGAAGGAGCCAACCCTGTTGGCACCTTGATCTCTGACTAACAGCCTCTAGAACTAAATATATTCTTTTATAAACCCAGTTTTAGTACTTTGTTATGACAGCTCTAGCAAAGTGATGCATCTCTCCAGTCACTGAAGTTGGAAGCTTCAAAGTAGTGAAATATTCACAAAGGTTCCTGTCTGTCCTTGAGGGTTCTAACCTAACCTTGCAGGTTTATCCTTGCTTCTTTCATTTCACACCTGACTTTCCTTTCCAAACTGCTGACACCAGGTTCTAGTATTGGGTACAGAGGCAACAGCCTCACAGAGATAGTTGGCTATTACTGATGTGGAAGTCATGCAATAAAATCTTTCTCTACACATGCATGTACACACATACATATGTACACACATACATCCAATTGGTTCTGTTCCTTTGATCAAGTCCTGGTTGATAGGGAATTTAAAAAAATATTTTTATTGATTTCAGAGAATAAGGGAGAGATAGAAACATCACTGGTGAGAGACTCATCGACTGGCTGCCTCCTGCACACCCCACACTGGGGACCTAGCTGAAACCTGGGCATGGGCCCTGACCAGGAATTAAACCATGACCGAGCCACATTGGTTGGGCAATATACAATTCTTTAGTTTCTGCTGAAAAAAATTTATTGATAATAGCTATTATAATAGATTTCATAGCTGTAATAAAGATAGGTATTATAATAGATTTTAATCTTATATAATGAGGTAATGTGCAAATTGACTGTCACTCCAACACACCAGATGGCTGCCCCCATGTGGTCAAAGATGGCAATCACAAGGTGGCTGGCAGGGGAAGGCAGTTGTGGGTGATCAGGCCAGCAGGGGAGGGCAGTTGGGCAGAACCAGGCCTGCAAGGGAGGGCAGTTGGGGGCGATCAGGCTGGCAGGGGAGCAGTTAGATATCGATCAGGCTGGCATGGGAGTGGTTAGGGGTGATCAGGATGGAAAAGGAGGGAAATTAGGGGGGAATAGGCTGGCAGGGGAGGGCAGTTTGGGATGACCAGGTTGGCAGGTGAGGGCAGTTGGGGGCAATCAGGCTGTTAGGGAAGGGTAGTTAGGAGTGACCAGGCTGGCAAGGAAGGGCAGTTAGGGGTGACTAGGCCAGCAGGGCAGGGCAGTTGTGGGGGACTAAGCCAGCAGGAGAGGGCAGTTTAGGGTGACCAGGCTGGCAGGGGAGGGCACTTAGGGGTGACCAGGTCAGCAGGAGAGGATAGTTAGGGGCAATTGAGTCAGCAGGGGAACACAGTTAGGGGTGACTGGGCCAGCAGGGGAGGATAGTTAATGGTGACCAGGCTGGGGAAAGCAGTTGGGGGTAACCAGGCTGGCAGGGGAGTAGTTAGACAATAACCAGGCTGGCAGGGAAGTGGTTAGGGGAGATCAGGCTGGCAGGCAGGCAAGTGGTTGGGAGCCAGCAGTCCTGGATTGTGAGAGGGATGTTCAACTGCCCGTTTAAGCCTTATCCTGGTGGAATAGAGCCTAAACTGGCAGTTTGACATTCCTCAAGGGGTCCCAGATTGGAGAGGGTACAGGCTGGGCTAAGGACCTCCCCTGCCCCCATGCACGAATTTTGTGCCTGGAGCCTCTAGGATGGCCTGTTTAAAATAAAGGGGAGCAGTTAGGATATTTTTTAACTCAGTAAAAGCAGAATATTTATATCCATTACATTTTTTTCTCATTACAATATAGTTCATAATAATTAGTGGCAAAATATGTTCATAAATATATTATGAATAAGAAAACAGCCATTACTCATAATCCAAACATCCCAAGAGAACCTTTACTAAAATAATATTTCATTGTTTTTGTTGTTTCATATTTGAGATCATTTGGTATACACAGCTTAAGTCATAACCCAGTTAGATCATAAGCATTCTCCATCATAAGTAAATTATTTTAGGCTATTTAATAGATATAATACTACTAGAGGCCCAAAGCACAAAATTCATGCAAGAGTAGGCTTCCTTCCCCCAGCTGTCGACACTGGCTTCCCTCTGGCACCCGGGATCTGAGTTTCCTTCCAGCTGCCAGTTGGCACCTGGGACCAAGGCTTCCCTCACAGCCCCGCTTCGTCTGGAAGGTCATCCAGTCTAATTAGCTTATTATGCTTTTATTATTATAGGTACCATATAGAGTTAGTAGAATTTTCTAAAAATTTTCTTATTTTTAGATGGCCTTTTAAGATTTGATCATTATAAATAATGCTTCAATGAAGAAATTTCAACATGAAAAAATCACAGCATGTCAGATTTTTTTATCACACATTTCAAAGTAGAATTACATAGGTAAATGTACACATATGATTAAAACTTTTAATTTACATTTTCACATTTATTTTCAGAAACTTTGTCTCAATGTATATAGATATCTCTATAATACTATATATAATAATATATATAATATATATAATATATATAATATATATATAATAAAAGGGTAGTATGCAAATCGACCAAATGGCAGAATGACTGGTCGCTGTGATGTGCACTGAGCACTCAGGTAGTCGAGCGGTTAGGGCCCATCAGGCAGACAGGCAGACAGAATGGTTAGGGGCAATCAGGCAGGCATTAGAAAGGTTGAGAACCACTGTTTTAATGTCTGTAGCTTCAATTGTGAAGTCTCGTCTTTCACTCCTGATAGATGCAGCCAACATCCTGATGTAATGCAGCTTATGGGAGCTTTTGTCCATTGGTGAGTGGCTTTGAAACAACAACTACATATATGTTGGTCATTTTAATATGGGCCAACTTTGCCTTAAGTAAACACTTCTCAGTTCTTATCTAAATTAAAAGCAAGGAGTTTCATCTTTGGTGATGGGATTCAGCAAGTATAGGGGCCTGTAATGCAGATCACAGCAAGGTAAAGGCAGCAGGTGAAAGGGGATGGAGGGTGTCTCATTAAACTCTGACAGCATGAACAATAATAGAATCTCAGCCTAAGAGTGTACAGCTATTGTAGCTTAATCTTGATCGATACAGCCTGTGGCTGTAGCAGTGTTTTGGGCCAACTGAGGCCTCAGAAGATGACAACAGGGCCCAGAGGCTTAGGAAGTAGGCATAGCTGATCAAAGGAGAAGAGGGTTTTTCCTTTTTGAACATATAGGACTTTTTGATGTTAAGGCTTAGAAAAATTATGGAATGTTTATTTTGTAAAAGTCTACAGGCCAGCCTTAAAACTGCAGCTAAGTTTCATGAGTGGCTCAGAGCATTGACATGTATTTCTAGCAGCCTGAGATAGGCAGAGTAGAAAGGTGACTTCAAATTTCTCCCTCTTTATATTGTTTTCAATTGTATTCTGGTCAAGGGAAGTTTATATGGAGAAACTGACTGACTGTGCTGTGTGTGCCTTATTAACAGTTTTATAGGTGATAGTCTTTGCATTGCATGGCATCAGTTCTTTGAAAAACAGGTAGATTTTCTCTACAGATATAGTACTAGTGCTTTGTAAATATTAGCTATCATTTAAAATTAGTTTTAAGATTAATATGAGGTGTAGGGTACTCTTTGGCCAATTTATTTATTATTAGTAGTAGTAGAGGCCCAATGCATGAAATTCGTGCAAGAGTAGGCCTTCCTTCTCCCAGCTGCTGGCACGGCTTCCCTCTGGCATCCAAGACCCAGGCTTCCCTCGCAGCCCCAGCTTTGTCCTGAAGGTTGTTTGGTCTAATTAGCATATTATGCCTTTATTATTATAGATTATTTGTTAATCCTCACTTAAAGATATTTTTGCCATTTATTTTCTCTCTTTCCCCCCCCAATATTTACATTTTATTTTTTTTAATTTTAATTTTTTTAATTTATTAAGGTATTATATGTGTACATAGCTTACCATTGCACCCCCCCCCCCCCCGTCCCATTCATGCCCTCCATCCCCAGAGTTCTGTGTTTGTTGGTTGTACTTATATGCATGCATACCAGTCCTTTGGTTGTTCTCTTATCTCCCCCCAGGTCTTCTTCCCCTCCCCGCTGTCATTTGACAATCTGCTTGTTTTATGGTGACTATCTCAGGACCACACAAATAGAATCCGCTCCTCCTCTGGTTCATGCCGCCCCTCCCCCCGGGTCCCACTGCTTCCCCGGGGCACATGGCTCTCCCAGGACACATGGTCCCCCTGGGGCACACGGCTCACCCGGGGCACACGGCTCACCCGGGGCACATGGCCCCCTGGGTATTTTCTCTTTTTTGAGAGATTGGAAGTAAGGGAGGAAGGAGGGAGAGGTAGAGGAGGAGGAAGCAGGGGAGAGAGAAAGAGACATTGATGTGAGAGAGACATATCAGTTGGTTGCCTCCTGCACATGCCCAGGCCAGGCTAGGGATGGAACCTGCAACTCAGGTATGTGCCTTTGATGAGAATCGAACCCATGACTATTCAATGCATAGGCTAACATTCTAACCACTAAGTAACAACAGCCATGGCTTGAGTGGCCAATTTAACTCAATTGATAAAATCTCTATTTGTCCTTTTTTATCAATATGACTATCAAAAAATGCCATATAATTAGGCAATAAGATATATAATATCCATGAAAATGATATATTTTCTATAGAAATCTAAGTACCTTCAAGCAGATGTACCCAGGAAATCCTTTTGGGGAATAGACATTAATGATATTGTTGGAGAGTATTAAAGACCTCTTGGGAAAATGAATGAATGTGATGTATTCTTGAAATAGATCACAGAAATTGCTCTGAGCTAAGTGATAATGAAGGCAGGGCTTTTCCTTATCTAGACATCTATTATTTGGCTTATGCAGTTAAAATCAGACACTATTCTGACAAGTCATTTTAAAAAGATATGAATGATAGAATTGCTTTGCTGGCCCTAATTCTGGCTAACAAAGGGCTACTAGCTTGTGAAATGGAAGTGATTGAAACCATGGAATAAAGCAGCTTTTTATTATGATAATTTAAAGAAATTGATAATTAGTGAGTAATAAAATAACCATCCATGTGCATACTATCTGAATTTATTATTCACTTTTGTTTAGGAGTCAGTTCTTTCTCTGGTTTTCTAAAACTGTCAAATGCCAATGTGAAAAATATTAAGTTAGCAATAACAGTTTGATAAGTCAAAAACAAAGGAATGGAGCTATTTATTTGGATAGTACCTCCTCCTGATTTTATGTCATACCTAATGTTTATTTTTGCAATTCTGTTGCCTATTGAAAGTGGATTCCTTTCTACGTTTTTAATGAATAATCCTCATGTCTGTAATTTCCCCTCTTTTAAACAAGAAGGTGGTCATTCATTCTCACTGGGATGCATTATTTTTCAATATGGAGATCATTGTAATGAAATACTTTTTTGGATTCCCATACAGGGAAAAGAAAATCAATCAATGACTTGATTTTTTATTGATATGAAAAATAATGATTTGAGAAATACATGTATATATACCATATAATGGTAGGGTGATTTCTATTTCAAAATAAATGTTGAATTTGTAAATAAAATAGTACTTCACCTTGATATAATGCTATTCTTTTCAAGAGTTGGAATTTTTTTCAATTTCTTTTGCCATTTATTTTTATCATCACTCTGTGGTATAGATATAGATAAGAAGAGGTCAATATAATTTAATGATGAACCTTCTAAAGCGAGAATGTATCTTTGGGAAATTTTATTTGAAATTTGAGAGAATATATCTTGTTGTCTCTTGCCAGAATTGTGAAGACCATAAAATATATCGAAGCATATTGGAATATATAAAAACTCAGGGTCTCTAACAACGACCAAAGGCTTGACCAAACTGTGGCAACCCAGCACTGACTACTGCCAGTGAAGGTACAGTGAACCTGCCAGTGACTGGCAAGGGGGCTGTAGGCCTCCACAGGGGCTGCTGATTAGACCCACCTCTCTGTTCAGGCATGGAGACGCTGACTGGCATAGAAACTGACCATTCAAAACCAAATCTGGATGAACCAAGGGGTCCCGGATTGGAGAGGGTGCAAGCTGGGCTGAGGGACCCCCCTCTCCCCATGCACAAATTTTATGCACTGGGCCACTAGTATAAATATAAGTTTATAGTAGGTATTCCTTTTTTCTTAAAAGCAATGTTTATAACACATAGAATAAAAAAGTGAAACACATAAAAATACCATATGCTTTGTTTTATGATTGTAGATGGTGTGATATGTCACCATACCTCTGAAAGCCAAGCATATGTCTATAGCAAGCCCTTAAAACATAAAATAAACGTAAATACATGCCATGGTGAATGTAGTACAGAGAGAAGAGTGTCAGCAGACTTGATGAAGTTCTGTTAGATACAAATAGGAATATCATTAAGTCTATTTAAGATAATAGTTTTCTGATAATTCAAATGCTGTGCATGTAATTCTCATTGAAATGTGTTTGAAATCATATATTTCATTGAAGATTATATACTAAAACATTAATAGGGATTCTTGTAGGGATTATAAATAATGTTATTTCCCTATTTATAGTTTGTCATATTTTGCTATTTTTTTAAATAATACTTTAATATTTTATAATACTATATTAAGAAGAAACATGTTTTATATTTTTGGTGTTTTTAAAAAATTTAATAAATCTTTATTGCTCAGATTATTACAATTGTTTCTCCTTTTTCCCCCCATAGCTCTCCTCCACCCTGTTCCCACTCCACCCTCTGCCCTTACTTCCCTCCCTCCACTGTCCTCATCCATAGGTGTGCAATTTTTGTCCAGTCTCTTTCTGTACCCCCCACACCTCTTTCCCTCTGAGAATTATCAATTCCCTCCCATTCTATGCACTTGATTCTATTATATTCACCAGTTTATTCTGTTTATCAGATTTTTTAAAAAATATATATTTTATTGATTTTTTTACAGAGAGGAAGGGAAAGGGATAAGAGAGCTAGAATCATTGATGAGAGAGAAACATCAACCAACTGCCTCTTGCACACCCCCTTCTGGGGATGTGCCCACAACCAATGTACATGCCCTTGACTGGAATTGAACCTGGGACTTTCAGTCCACAGACCAACGCTTTAATCACTGAGCCAAACCAGTCTCGGCTGTTTATCAGATTTTTAATTCACTTGATTTTTAGATTCACTGTTGATAGATATGTATTTGTTGTTCATAATTCTTATCTTTACTTTTTATTCTTCTTCCTCTTCTTAAAGAATAACTTTCAGCATTTCATATACTACTAGTTTGGTGATAAACTCCTTTAGCTTTTTCTGATCTGTGAAGCTCTTTATCTGACCTTCAATTCTGAATGATAACTTTGCTGGGTAGGGTAATCTTGGTTGTAGGTTCTTGCTATTTATCACTTTGAATATTTCTTGCCACTCCTGCCTGGCCTGCATAGTTTCTGTTGAGAAATCAGCTGACAATTGTATAGGTGCTCCCTTGTAGGTAATCAACTGTTTTTCTCTTGCTGCTTTTAATATTATCTCTTGTCTTTTGCCCTTGGCATTTTAATTATGATGTATCTTGGTGTGGTCCTCTTTGGATTCCTTTTGTTTGGGGTCCTGTGAGCTTCCTAGACTTGTAAGTCTATTTCTTTCACCAGGTGGGGGAAGTTTTCTGTCATTATTTCTTCAAATAGGTTTTCAGTATTTTGCTCTCTCTCTTCTTCTGGTACCCCCATAATTCTGATGTTGGTATTCTTGAAGTTGTCCCAGAGACTTCTTACACTATCTTCAACTTTCTGGATTCTCTTCCCTTCTTGCTTCTCTGGAAGAGTGTCGTTTGGCTCTTTGTATTCTAAATCTTTGATTTGATTCTTGCATTCCTCTAGTCTGCTGTTGGGTCTCTGTATAATATTTTTTATTTAAGTCAGTGTATGTTTAATTTCTAGTGGGTCCTTTTTCATAACCTTGAGGGTCTCGTTAAATTTATTGGCCTTTTCTAGGAAATTATTGAAAAGCTTTATAAACGTGGTTTTGAATTCTATATCCAGTCATTTGTTTTCCTCCATTTCTTTCACTTGTGATCTATTTCCTTTTCTTGGCATTTTTGCTGCTTCCCTGAGTTGGTAGGGTGGCTTTGTGTGCTAGGTGTTCTGTATGGTCCAATACGTCAGCCTCCCAGGTACCTGAGGTGGACCCTCTTGGTACACCCCTTTGTGGACTGTGTGTACAGCCTTGTTGTAGTTAAGTCTTGATTGTTGTTGGTGTCACTTGGAGGAATTGACCTCCAGGCCAATTGGCTGTGAGGACCTGCTGTGTCTATAATGGAAGAATTGCTGTGATGGAGACACCCTTATGGAGCAGGAGTTGTTTCAGTGGGGCTTTGGTGCTCACTGAGTCTGCCTCTTGAATATGTCCCTTATGAGAGTAGTTGAAATCTAGTGTCGTCTCACACAGACCACTAGATAAACTAGCTTCTGGATCTCCAATGCGGTGCAGGTCAGCTACTGTCTGAGCAGGAGCTGTGGAGAGAACTACAGTTTTCTCCTCCTAGCTTGGGGTTTGGAGGTTTTGGAACTGCCTGACCGAAGCTGCAGTTTGGTTAAGCTGCTTGTTTTTCAATAAACATGTTTTAAAGAGAAAAAATGTTTTTGAAAACTCTCGGAAAATTGCTCATAAGAGGAATCCAAACAATTCATTTACTAGACCATGGCATCAGAAAAAATAAAGATTATTTGTTGTGCTTTTAAGTTATTTTTCTTATAATTCTTGTGTGTTTAATGGAAGGATTTTGACCCATCACTCATGATTTGTTTGGCGCTCTCTGTATTATTAACAGTTTAATATATGTTGTGGGACAAAAATCATGGATCTTTCTTGTAATGAGCATTGCATTATTTTTTATAGACAAAACATATACACACTAAAAATTAGAGAATAGCCAAATGCTAAATTGCATTGCTGAGAGTGCAAAGAGTGGAGAGATCAGTCTGGAACAGCCTGAGGTTTTTTGTTTTGTTTTGTTTTTAAATATCAGATTTGAGCATGGCTTTGAAAGAAGTATAATGAAGGAGCCTCGAAAATCAGAGCATAGATTACAGCATGGTCAGTAAGGACTTATCATCAGTCTTGTGAAGTAAATTGTCTTAGGAGAATTAGTCTGGACATTGGCCATTGAGTAGAAGCAAGACTTGGGGAAGAGTTGCAGAGGAGACTGGTTGTCTTTGATTTCTCTTCTCTCTCTCTCTTTCTCTAAAATAGGAGAACCCTGGGATTTCCTAGTGGCATACATGGCCATTTATTCCCTAGCTTTCCTTTCATTAAACTCTGATCATGTAGTATCTTCTAGCCTGGGGTTGTGAGGGAAAATGATATATGAGAGATACTTTCAAAGACTTGTCCTTAAACAAAGGAGCTGGGCTGCTTATTCCCCCTTCGTTTATCCAGCTGCTGTGTAGGTGAGAGAAATTGTCCCCTATCTTTTAAAATATATGTTAACTCAGATTTCTGTTTCATGCAGCGGAACCTATATCATAACAAATATAAAATTTGGTATGTGAAAGTAGAGTATAGCACATAACAAAAACTTAGATGCATTTGTTTGATAATTTCAAATATACCGACATTAAAGAATGTAAAGGGAGTTACTTTTTTTATGGTGTGGCAAAACAGTGGCAAATATGCCTGAACAGGCAGATTATGGACCAAATGATGGGAAAATTCAATATCTGTTGGTTGCCTCATACCTAGTTAAAAGGTCCTACATCAGAGGAGGCTCAGGCTAGATTCAGTTAGTTTGCAAGCAGAAATGGAAGGAAATATAACTTTGATGAGGGATTCAGTGTCTGAGGCAATCTCAGAAGACTGTGGTTTTATTAATTTGAGCCCTTAAAGGGCTTAAAAAGTCAATTAATTTTATAATCCAAATTCAAGCAATTATAGAACTGTCAGTTTTAGCAAAAGATAAGAATAAGGCCCCAAATCTATTGAAGCACCCCTGTCAGTGTAGCTGCAAAGATACAATTAAGAGTGTTGCCCCACTATCCACGTCTCAATTGGCTTCCAGTAACTCAGTTGGCTTGCCAGAGAGTGTTGTAGGCAGAGTAGAGAGGTGGTGACTAAAATGTCCATTCTCAAGCCTTGGAATGATCTGTTGAAGAAATCTTTGTGCTTTTCCCTTAAAAACTAAAAGACTATGAGCCTAGTAAGTTTTTGAGGGAATATTATTGCCAAATAACCCACATGCCAAGCCTACAAAAGCCTATGATTTTTTTTTTTTTTTACCTCAAAAGCAACTTGCAAACCTGTAAAACTACATTGGTGGAAAGTAAGTTGTGAAAGCTGTGCAGCTTCACTTCAGTTGTGTCCGTGGAGGATAACAGACAAGATAGAAACCCCCGGAGGGCAAAAGCAGAGGCTATGAGGAAAACAGACAGGTGGATAGCACAGCTGAAGTCTTTTAGATTGGTTAATGGATACACGTATGAGCTCGGGGAATTTTTACAACATGGGCCCATATGTTTTTCCTCAATTTTAAGATTAATTTTTAATTTAAGTGTACACATTATATGTTTTATCTCATAAAAATGTGCTCTATATTAAATTATAAAGATCCATAATTATGTATACAGAAGGCTTTCAATCTGTGTATTCATTATCATGAATCCTTTTTGCCCTAAACCTGCCTTTGTTTCCTCTCCTAAAGCTTGCTGCAGAGTATAACTGCCCCAATGGGAGGAACAAGAAATCAAGGACACAAGGGAGACCAGTGGCAGTTATCCTTGATGATGCCAAAAGGGCCCCCAGCACCATGACCATCTTATTCAGATGTCCACTAGAAAAAGTAAGCTATATGAGCAACCTGCATGCAGTTTTCCCACAGGAAGTGTATTCCATGTAACTGCAGATATTAGTTAACTGAGTAGTTTTTATGGCAGTTATCCTGTATTCTTCAACCACTGGGTACATTGGGTAAGTCAACTGCCCTTTTTTTGGTAGGTGGAAGAGGCATAAATGACTAAATCACGTCTGGACCTGATTTAAAGAAGTGCCTATCACTGAAAATAAAGGGAGGGGGATTTTAATGTAACAGAGTAATTGGATAAAAGCTTGAGGTGGTGTCCTTTGAAGTCTGGGTGAGTGCATTACATACATTGACAGAAGTGTGCTATGGCACTCAGGTCTCTCTCTTTCTCTTTCCTTCTCTTAAATTTTTATTTAATTTATGGGGATAACATTGGTAAACAAAATTATATAGGTTTCATAGCCAACATCTGGAAGCAGCCCAAGTGCCCATCAGTAGATGAATGGATAAGAAAGCTGTGGTATACACTGAGTGGCCAGGTTATTATGATCTCTGAACACATAATTATCTGGCCACTCAATGTGTGTGTGTGTGGGGGGGGGGGGGGTGGTGGTGCATCGATTCGTGCATGGGTGGGGTCAAGCCAGCCTGGCCAGGGGGAGGGGACATGGACGGTTGGCTAGCCTGCCTGCTGGTCAACTCCTGTTTGCAGAGACAATTTGCATATTAGCTTGTTATTACATAGGCCATATACACTGAAGGCCAGATTGTTATGTATTTGGAGATCATAATAATCTGGCCACTCAGTGTATTTGTACAATGAAATGCTACTCAGTTGTGAAAAAGAAGGAAATTTTACTTTTCCAATAGCATTGATGGATCTGCAGAGTATTATGCTAAGTGAAATAAGCTAGTAAGGGAAGGACAAATATGGTATTATTTCACATACATGCAGAATTTAATGAACAAAATAAGCTAACAAAAAAAATAGAATCAAATCTCTTTTTAAGAGAGCTTCTGCAGCAAGAAGTGCAGTCAGCTGTAGCACCTTTGAGGTCCATCAAAGTATTCAAGCAGAGAACATGTCCTCTCTGACTCTTTCTGGGCAAATCTAGCAAATGATTGAGCATGATGGGAGTTCTAGGTGCTAGCCCAGCCATGGGCAAACTACGGCCCACGGACCAGATCCTGCCCATTTGGCTGTTCTATCTGGCCCACGGAGCCAAAAGAGTGGAGGGTTCTCTTGCTCTCCCCTCCCCTTCTTCACCAACAGCCTAAGATGAGAGTGCCAGCATGGTCAGGTTACTTTTGTTCCAGCCCTCCAGTCCAGTTTAAGAACCCATTGTGGCCCTCGAGTAAAAAAGTTTGCCCACAACCCCTATAGCCATTGATGCTCAACATAAGACTCATGCAAAGGGCAATTTTTGGCTTCATAGCTCCCTGTTGGGCTGGCTGAGAGGTATTTTAGAGTGGTTCTTCCTCCTCAAGCCTCCTTCCTTCTTCCTTTCCTTTTGCAGATGTCAGATATACATTGAGCATTGCAAGCTTTTATGGCCTATTCTTACTCCCTCTTCCCTTTATCTTACACAGGCATCCTCACCCAATAAATCTCTTGCACTTCTAACTCTGCCTTGATCATAGCTTCCTAGAGAGTCAGAGCTGATATAAGCACACATGCCTATTGGTCAATGCAGAGCAAAGTAACATGCCAGTGACTTTCCTTGTCTGTAGGATACAAGTTATTACTACTGTGCCACTTAATGGAGAATGTTCTTTGTGTCAAGTTCAAATAGATTCTCCTTTTTGCACTTCACCAATGCCTTTGTTCTATCCTCAAGCTTTTTCAAACTCGCAACCATATTATCTATTCTATTAATTCTCATCTTTTCTCTGAGACTTTCTAACCTAACCCTCTGTCTCTTGGCTTCAGGCTTTATTAGGACTCTGTCTGGGACAGTTATATGGCTGCCATTATGGAATTTCCCTTCACTGCTGTCTTGAATTTTTGAAGGAATTTCCCTTCACTGAGTTGGGAATCACTAATTTTGGGGGCCTAGGTGACCTTTTATGTTTTGATAGAATGCTTCCCTATTTTCTTAAAGTACTGGTACATCCTAAGTAAGGGTGCATTTAAGGTAAACTTTAGGTCCTTGCATATTTGAAAATACTTTCATTATTCCTCATGAGTGATTATTGGGTTGGCTATAAAAATTTGAGATAAAAATTATTTTTCCTTGCAGGTTTGAAGACTTTGCTCCATTGCCTTTCCACATCCTTTTTTTTTCTTAAGAAGACTAATCTCTGGGATTTTCATTCGCTTGCCCATAAGCTGTCTTTTCTCCTTGGTAGCTTTTGGACATTTCTTTATCCTCAGAGATATGACATTTTGCCAAAACATTTTGAAGTCCTGGACACAGAATGAGTTCTTTGGGTTTAAAGATTGGATTCTATCTTTATGGGAATGATATATTACCACTTCTGTGATAATTTTTCCTTCTTTCTTTTTTTCTCTCTCTTTCTGGAATTCTTTGGATGTAAAACATCTTGGAATAATCCTTTGAAACTCTTATCTTTTCTCTCATGTTTTAGTCTCCATGTGTTGCAATCTGGGAGATTTCTTTACATTTATTCTCTAATTTTTATATTGAATTTTTATTTGGCAATCAAATTTTAATTTCTAGGAGTTTTTCTTATCTGATATTGCCTTGTACATACTGTCTAACTGCAGTATCTTTTGAAGAAATTAATCATTGTATGTGTAAATATATAACAAAAATAATACCCCTGTATCTATCAACCCTGGGTAAGAAAGGAAAAAGCAGCACCACAAAAACCCCTGTGTTCTTCTTATCACAGGTAGCTTCTATACTGAAGGTTGTGTTAATAATTCCTTTTCTTAAAACATAGTTTTATTATCTATATATTATTCCTAAACACCAATTAGTTTTACCTGTTTTTTAGCTTTATACACAGATTTATACTGAATTTTTTCTTTGTAAATTGTTTCTTTAGATTTTTGGATTTGCTTATTCATTAATAGCTTCCATTTTCTACTCTTTGTAGTTGGAAGTTTATATCTTAAAAACACACACATTATTATCATTTTAATGAAGCCTTGGGAGGCAGAGGAGGTAAATGTGTGTATTTAATCTGTCATATTACACTGGAAGCCTAGATAAGATTTTTTAAAACATATTTCATTGATTTTTTTTACAGAGAGGAAGAGAGAGGGATAGAGAGTTAGAAACATCGATGAGAGAGAATCATTGATCAGCTGCCTCTTGCACACCCCCTTCTGGTGATGTGCTCACAACCAAAGTACATGCCCTTGACTGGAATCGAACCTGGGACCTTTCAGTCTGCAGGCTGACGCTCTATCCACTGAGCCAAACTGGTTTCGGCTAGATAAGATTTTTAATAGTTCGTCAATCATACTATTTTATTTATTTACTAGAGGCCCAGTGCACAAAATTTGTGCACATTAAAAGGAGATTAATTAGAGGAAATAATTTAATATTGCTATTTGCCCTTTTTCTTTAATAGAAGTGTCAGAGATGAAAGAAAATTAGTAAAATGTATATGAAAACCTTCCTCCTGTCAGAATCTGGGGCTCACCATGGGGCCCAGAGTCAAGTCCCCTTCCACCGACATGTACCTCAAAAATTGCATGAGACCTAGCTGCCCCCCCCCCCCACCATTGGGCAATATACAGACCTGGCCAATCCAACCCTTGTCAAGTTCTGCCAGGCAGGGGGCATAGCCTCAGGTCCCCTGGCCTGGTGCCAAGACAGGGGGCATGGCCTGAGGTCCCCCCCTGACGCCAGGAAGGGGAGGCGTGGTCTGAGATCCCCTGTCAAGGGGAGGGTATAGTCTCAGATCCCTGCTGATTGCTTGTTTTTTTTTTTTTTTAATGTATTTTATTGATTTTTTTACAGAGAGGAAGGGAGAAGGATAGAGAGGTAGAAATATCGATGAGAGAGAAACATTGATCAGCTGCCTCCTGCACACCCCCCACTGGGGATGTGCCCGCAACCAAGGTACATGCCCTTGACCAGAATCAAAGCTGGGACCCTTCAGTCTACAGGACAATGCTAAATTCAGGTGCTGAAAGCCTGAAAGGCTACATTTTATTCTGAGTCAAAATTTTCTTTGAATGTGGAAGGAAGGCATTCTAAGAAACACAAATGCCTATGGAAACCTCTCTAGGCCTTCTGTTAGCCAATTACTTGTGCTAGAAATCTATAATAATAAAAGCATAATATGCTAATTAGACCAGACAGCCCTTAAACTTCAGCTAGAAAACCATTATGCTGGGCTTGAAAATCAGAAAAGCAGCCACACATAACACAATTTAAAAAATTGTCTTTGCTAACACTTTTCAGGTAACCACCACCAGCAGCCATTCATCATCTGATCTCTGCTGGATCAACAACAGATGCACACCCTTCGATCTAAGTGATCTGCCCTGATGCACTACAGAAGTTTCAGGTACCACAACTGCTCTTTAAGTATATTGAGGTTAGAGGGCTTTTCAATGTTATAAATGTGTGCACTAGATTCAGCAGTGATCTTTCATAATAATTACTCTGCAATATAAAACCAAACCAAAAAAACCAAAAACAAAAACACTACACCCCCCCCCCCCCACACACACAAAAACTGTAGCCAGTGGTCATTTCAAAATCTTTTTATGTTCAGATACTGAGCCTTTGTAAAATTAACTACCTCAGATTTGTTGCACTCATTGTGGACTTCATGTAAACTTCTAGATAAGAAGGTTACAGCTATTAAGTAGATGGGAAACTAACTTGAAACCAGCTTTCCTGGATTCCTATCAAATTCTGCAGAAAGTCAGCCATCTGGTTTCTGACCTGCTGTAAAAGATGAAAATTTCACTGATCTTAAATAACTTGTCCTGTGCCTCATCCTTAAGGAATACTCCGTAGTGGGCTGTGGCTGTATTTGACCCCCTAGAACATGCCTCTTTCAAAAGAACTGATGTGTTCCGATGCTCTGTGTAGGGCTGTGATTTATAATTTAAACTTTTGAGTTGTATTCTGATGTAACCAGAAATTCAATGAAACTTGGGTCCACCAAGTGGGAAGGAGATGTGGGAGGAATAATCTTGTTTCCTTTAGTAATTTGTCATTGGGGCAGTGCTTTTTCTATGTCCCAGATTAATAACCCCTTTTTCCCCCCTTTGACTTGGAAGAAGTCCTTTGACAGAGCATATTGCTTGGCTAAGTAAATGACTTGAAATATACATTAGAATTGTGAAATGACTGGTAAAATTGCCAATTCCTAGGAGTGGAACCAAATAGCCTTTGATATAAAGGGCAATGGATACAGGGCGCTCTCCTTCAAGTGCTTCTGAAGTCTCCTCAGTGCAAAACATAAAGTTAACCCAGTTTCTGCTCAGGCCAGGGATTCAGTGACCTGTTCTTATAACCTAAAGGCAAAGCGAGCAGACCCCTAACCTAAAACTCACTTATGTCTCATGGATTTTGCATGATCTTTGACAATTACAGATATACTTGTGCCCAAATTTTTAAGTTATTGGACATTCTGTAGATATAGTGATTGTCCCAGGGTAGTTCTGTTATCAACCTTCTGGTGAGTGTTTATGTTGTTCATTTGGAAAGTCAAGGATGAAAAACAGGTAATATAGCACTTCTGTTTTTTATAATTACAACTTAAACTATCCAGTGATTTTTAGTCCTTAAAAGGGACTTCAGGGAGATACTCAGGATTACGGAAAAGGTTTCTTTCCATCTAATGAGATAGTCTGATAATTTTCTAGTTTTGTATTTTTGGTTCAATAGAAATATTTCAAAGTTGGTGTAGTGGTGTGTGACCACTTGATGCAGCGTCTGGGTTTCTCTGTAATAAATATCCTTGCCAAATGGCTAGAATTTCAGACTTGCTACTGGCAAGAGTGAAGCAAATGGGTGAGCAAAACAATTGCTGTTTTTGGAGCATAGTTCTGTGGGAGTAAACAAAAACAAAACTGGTTTTGTTTACAACACAAACACAAGCATACACACACAAATACATAACACAAGCTTATACAAACACTTTTCCATTCAGACATCACTGCTTTGAATATGTGAGGTTGGCAGTGGAGACAGCCAGTCTATAGGAAAGGTAAAAAGACAAGATCTAACATATAAAGCTAACAAGAAAGTAAATTGTACTCACTCTTTAGATACCACCACCTCCCTTTTACTTTCTTCTTATTATTGACAATTGCCTTTTATTATAATGTAATATTGTTGGTCTGGTCTTAATAGTTACTCAGAGTTTGGATTCCTTGGAGGAATCTTTGCTCTAGGAGACCCTGGGGGAATTTTCATGCTAGTCTGAATGCTTTAATAACTTGTATGGTATGTCATAAGTAAGCAAGAAAACAAGGTGTTTCAAGGTTAAAGACTTCAGATTTAATTATTGAATTAATACATATTTTGCTAGGTCCGTTTTAAAAATCTCTTAAATTATGGAAGTGAAGTCCTTTACTTGTTTTCACAAGTAAAAGCTGAAGCTTCAAAAGAAGTACGATGAGTGAGGTTTGTAAAATTTTCAAATTGGTAGTTGTATAAAAGAAAAGAAAGATAATTCATTATGAATATATTTTTACTACTGATAATCATTATTTTCCCCCTAAATGCTCATGAACAATCTTTTTACTACTTCATAATGATAGTAATAATAATAACAAGCACAATTTATTGTACTTATGTGGCAGGTACTATTGGGCTTTACACATACTAACACATATACTCCTTGCAGCAACCCTATAAAGTACTTATTTTCATTTCACACACAAATAAAATGAAGCACAGAGGTGTTAAGAAATATGCTATGGCCACACATGCAGTGAGTGGTGAATACAGAATTTAACTGAGGTTCTCTGATATCACTGCACTGTGCTGCTTTCTCAACTTTTATCTTAATTTAATAATTTAGAAACAATTTTATAATGCAATGAAGTGATATTGCCATATGCTAATAGAACATTTGGGTTTAAGTCTCTGTATTCTGGTTTTAACGAATAGTATTTTGAAAATTAGAATTAGAGTAAAAATATTGCTTAAAAATGTGTGAAGGTATGGGAAATTTACTCTGCTATCCGGGTTCTGAGAGAAACTTAGATTTCCTTATTGGTTGTTACACCAGAAATGGGATTGGTAGCCGCTGCTATACTGGCACTGAATTTGACCAGATTGAAAATGCTGGGCAGGAAGACTTTGCCTCTTGCTTCTCTACAGAGCAGGAGGTTACATAGTTTTATGTGATTGATACCAGGCAGCAATAGGAGAGTCTGAAGACAGTCCTTACAGACATATTAGAGGCTAGCAATATTTTTTGAGAGAGGATTGCCTGTTGGCAACCTGCCTAAAAGGCAGATTAATACAGAAATTAAGGATGGAAAAGTTCTCCAGAACTTCAAAAAATATTTGATGTAATTTGGTTCGGTGTCACTTTGGTTATCTCTTTCTGTGCTCTTCTTGTGAATAGCCAGTCTCTGCTGCTTCCTTCATGTATTTGTGGAACTCACATCCTTAGGAAGAGAACATGATGAGATGGTACCAAATAATTACACTTACATATGGCCTTTTAATTACACTTACATATCATATGTATTCAAGCATAATAATAAAAACTATCCAAACCATGGCAGTATGTTATTTATTATAATAAAGATTATATATTAACTGGTGAATATAATAGAATCAGAGGTATGGAAGGGGAGCGGACTGATGATTCCCGGGGAAATGGGGAGTGGAGGGGGGCGAGAAGAGACTGAACATAAACTGCAGGTATGGATGAGGACAATGGGGAATGGGGAAAGGGCAGAGGGTGGGATGGAAACTTGGTGGAGGGGAGCAATGGAGGGGGGGGAAATGAGGAATATTTGTAATAATATGAACAATAAATATTTATTTAAAAAAACCTTCGTGTTCATTAATGATAATTTACTATTAAATTATGGTAACTGCCTAAAATGAAATTAAAAAAAGGCAGGAGAAAAATATTTAATGGCACACTTACAAAGATGTTTGTAAAATTATTATAATATATTTTAAGCAAAAAGAATAAAAACTATATAATATAATCATATATTTGTGAAAAAATTCAGTAGAGTAAAAGTATCAGAAAAATGTGTATCAAATGGGTTAGGGTTTGGGGCTATAAGGCTGGAAATTTCCAAAACTTTGAAAGGGTGTTCAAAAGTGCTGAATAATCAGAAAGCTAGGTGAAATCTTATTATAATTACTCTTTTCTTTTTAAAAATATATTTTATTGATTTTTTATAGAGAGGAAGAGAGAGGGATAGAGAGTTAGAAACATTGATGAGAAAGAATCATTGATCAGCTGCCTTTTGTACACCCCCTACTGGGGAGGTGCCCACAACCTAGGTACATGCCCTTGCCCAGAATCATACCTGGGACCTTTCAGTCCGCAGGCTGACGCTCTATCCACTGAGCCAAACTGGTTTCAGCATAATTGCTCTTTTCTAGATAATGTAACAGAAGGTGAAGTATAGTAGGACCTTTTTTAAAACTCTTGGCTAGTAAATAGCAAATCTAGGATATATTCCTAGGCTCTCTATCTACAAATCTCATACTTTTTCTTTGACATCACTTGGCCTCTTCAGAGGGGATGAAGATGATACATTCTATTCTGAAATTCTTAGCCAGTAGTCAAACAAAGTAAATTAAAATACGAGATTTTAAGTGAATTGGACCAATATACAATAGGAGTTTCCTTCAGTAAACCAGTTTAATACAGTCCACACCAAGTAAATTCCTAGTTCTTAGTTATTACTGGATTGAAAATGATGTCAGATTCTAATATTACTAATTGGAGTTTTTTGATCCTTTAGGCACAGTATTTGTGTTTGTTTGTTTTTTGCTTTTTTGGGGGGGCTCACTTCCACGTTTTAAAAAATTATTTATTATTATTATTATTATTATTGCTGTTGTTGTTGTCTAAAGTTTTACATAGCCTTCTTTTTCCATAATTGGCCCCACACCCAGCCATTCCAATCCCGGGCAAGCCCCTACCACCCCAGTGCCTGTGTCCACTGGTTATGCTAACATGCATGCACATGAGTCCTTTGGTTGCTCTCTAACCCCCTTCCTCTCCCCTACCATTTGTCTTTAGATCTATTCTTGTTCATCAAATTATGTTGATCATTAATGTATTTTGGATGATGAATTTTTGATATGGAAAAAAATCCTGCTATACCTACTGGTTCTGGGTGAGGATGTGAGAATACTAGTAATTACTAAGTGTATGTGGTGGTTTCAAAAACTATAATCTCTCTTATTTCTTTGTGCTCTGAGAAGTACTTTCTTTAAAAAAAATAAATCTTTATTGTTCAGATTATTACAATTGTTCCTCTTTTTCCCCCTTAGCTCCCTTCCACCTGGTTCCCACCCCACCCTCTGCACTTACCAGCACCCACTGTCCTCATCCATAGGTGTAGGATTTTTGTCCAATCTCTTCCTGCACCCCCCACACACCCCCTCCCCTGAGAATTATCAGTCCACTCCCTTACTATGCCCATGATTCTACTATATTCACCAGTTTATTCTGTTTATCAAAGTTTTTGTACGCTTGATGATAAATAAGTATTTGTTGTTCATAATTTTTATCTTTTTCTTCTTCCTCTTAAAGAATAACTTTCAGCATTTCATATATAATCCTGGTTTGGCAGTGATGAACTCCTTTAGCTTTTTCTTATCTGTGAAGCTCTTTATCTGACCTTCAATTCTGAATGATAGCTTTGTGGGTAGAGTAATCTTGGTAGTAGGTTCTTGCTATTCATCACTTTGACTATTTCTTGCCACTCCCTTCTGGCCTGCATAGTTTCTGTTGAGAAACCAGCTGACATTTGTATGGGTACTCCCTTGTAGGTAACTAACTGTTTGTCTCTTGCTGTTTATAATAGTTTCTCTTTGTCTTTTGCCCCATAATTTTAATTATGATGTGTCTTGTTGTGGCCCACTTTGGATTCCTTTTTTTGGGGGGGTTCTCTGCACTTCTTGGACTTATAAGTCTATTTCTTTCACCAGGTTGGGGAAGGTTTCTGTCATTTTTTTCTTCAAATAGGTTTTCAACATCTTGCTCTCTCTCCTCTCTGGCACCCCCATAATTTGGATGTTGGTATGCTTGAAGTTGTCCCAGAAGCTCCTTACACTATTTTCAACTTTTTGGATTTTTTTTTCTTTTCTGGTTGGGTGTTTTTTTGCTTCTTTGTATTTCAAATTTTTGACTTAGTTCTTGTGATCCTCTAGTCTTCTGTTGGATCTCTGTATATTATTCTTTTTTTAATTTTTTATTATTATTATTTTTATTATATTATTCTTTATTTCAGTCAGTGTATGCTTAATTTCTAGTTGTCCTTTTTCATATCCTGAGGGTCTCACTAAATTTATTGGCAGTTTCTAGAAAATTCTTGAGTAACCTTATAAACTGGTTTTAAACTCTATATCCAGTGGTTTGCTTTCCTCCATTTCTGTCATTTGTGACCTGTTTCTTTGTATCCACATTTTGGCTTCTTTCCTATGTTGATAGAGTGGCTTTGTGTGCTCCGTGTTCTATAGGGCCCAGTGGCTCATCCTCCCCAATTACCTGAGGTGGATACTCTTGTTGCACCCCTTTGTGGGCTGTGTGCACAGTTTTGTGGTAGTTAAGCCTTTATTGTTGTTGGTATGACTGGGAGGAATTGACCTTCAGACCAATTGACTGTGGGATCAGCTGTGTCTATGATGGGAGAACTTCTGTGCTGGAGATACCCTTATGGGCAGGACTTGCTTCAATGGGGCTTTGGTGCTTACTGAGTCTGCCCCCTGAGTGTGTCCCTTATGGATTTGAGGAGTTGTAATCTGGAGGGTTCCACCCTGACCCCTGGATACACTGGCTCTTGGATCTCCAAGGAGGTGCAAATTCAACTCTGCCTGAGGCCACCTTCCAGGAGCTATGGAGTGATCTGCAGATTCCTCTTCTGTGAGGCCCAGCTGTTAAGCAATGCAAGCTGCTGTGGGGCCTTGGGTCTTCTTTTGGAAGTTCTGGGGCTCTCTTACACAGATGCAGTTTGTTAGGTAATTTTAGATTGCAAATGACCAGGCCATTCATATACAAAAGCCTCTGTGCACAGCTTAGGTGGTGTGGGGTTTCAGGAAATCAACATAGTGGAGCAAATAGCTATGGTTAATCCTCAGCCCTGCCCTAAGAGGCACCTAGGTCTCAGTGTCCCCTAGTAATCGCTGCAAGCACCTCTGAGAGAAAGGCACCCCTGAGTTCTGCCTGATGCCAGACAGTTCAGTTTCTCCCCGTATGAGTCTGGATCCTGAGTCTCGCCCAGAACAGGACTTAAGAGCAGTGGGAGCTTGTGTCTCCCTCCCAATTGAAAAAGACAACAGCATACTCAGTTGCCAGCCCTTTCTGCGTGCTTCAGTATCTCTGCACTACCGCACTTCCTCTGAGTCTCAGTGTGTTTTTCTCTTTCCTTCTAGTCGTAGAGTTTCCACTCAGCCAGCCTTCCTGTGGTTCTGGATGATGTCCGTTTTGTCTTTCAGTTGTAGTTTTGAAGTGGTTGTGTGAGGCAGCAATTTTAGGTGTTTATCTATGCCACCATCTTGGTTTCTCTCTGATTTTAGAAGTACTTTCTAAATACATACAGAACCTGCTCACTAATCCCCTTTCCTGAATTCTCAATAAAACATAGAGAACAATGGAATTGACTCAAGATTCCTTCAGTAAATGACCTAGGATGATACAAGAACATTGGTTGATTTGGCCACAACTGTTCAAGTGTCTCAATGTTTCCAAAAGGATTTAAAATTAAGGTATATCCATCTATCATTCTTATTGGCTATTCAATGTATTTTAGTGGGAGCTTGGAATATTTTGAAGGATGTCATCAGAGACAGAATGTGTCAGTTTAAGTTCCTGTCCAACCAACCACTAACAGTGTGACCCTAGATGAAAACTTGCCCTCCAGTGGCCTCAGGTTATTTATCTTGAAAAGGATAAGTGATAGCTTATTTCATATGGATTGTTATGAATATTTTAAAAAATGGAAGTTGGTATGAGAAAGTGCTTTTAAAGTGCCAAACTACTGTGTAAATCAGAAAGTTATTATGAGATCTCAATGTAGAGTCACCAGAAGTGGCACTTAGAAAGGAGAAAATATTTACTTCTTTTAGTGTTTTCTTCCACCCAGCTTTTTAGCTGCTGCTGTTATTATAGCTGAAAGATGGAAAATATTTGGGATTGTGATCCAAGGTATATGGAGTGAATATCTCCTTTTTCTTTGTTTAAAAGAAAATACTGTGTCCCAAACCTAATAAAGCACAATGTTTGATAATTTCTTTTTAATTGTTGAGGAAGGCAGAAGTTGACATTTCCTCAGAGACAAGTCCAAACTGAGATTGAGAAAGTAAAGTCTAAGTTCTGTAAGAAGGTGCTATAAAAGAAATTACTAAACTAATGGAAGAAAAATATTTTTTCTTAATAATAATAGTATAACTTTTTGAACATTATTTTACTACTAGAGGCCTCGTGCATGAAATTTGTGCATGAGCAGGGTCCCTAGGCCTGGCTGGAGACAAGGGCTGATCAGGGCCATCCAGCTACTGGCCAGGGCCTTCATTTGTACCATGCTTCCCCCTTGGTGGTCAGCACACATCACAGCAAGTGATTGAACTCCCAGTCTCCTGGTCGAACTCCCGAGGGGACAATTTGCATATTAGGCTTTTACATATATTTATATGTATAGATGTGTGTTAGGTACTCCCCTAAGACCTTTTCTAATTTTTACAACATTCTTCTTAGATACATATTATCCTATTTAAAAATGAGTTTAATAGATATTAAATAGTTTTCTCAAGGTCACATACTTAATAAGTAGTGGATCAGTTATACAAACTCGGATGGTCTGAATCTTGAGCTTGCTCTCTCAACCACTGGGCTAACCTCTAGTAAATACATAACCATCATTTGCCAAGCTAAGTAAGAGAGAGTTATGCAATGTCTTGCCAAAAGCTTATGATTTTGCATGGCAGTTTTTATAGCTGTTATTAGTTATTCTTGCTTATTAGTTATTCTTATTTGCACATCTACATCAAGGTTTTTGTACTAGATAAGACTCAGAATAAAAATGACACATAGATAGATAGCAGTAGGCTTTTTGAGTATTCAGAGAAACAGGCTCATGGAGAAGAAGCAGTCTTTGAAGATTTGGTCTTTGACAGTGTAGTTTTACTTAATTTTTTTTTATTGATTTCAGAGAGGAAGGGACAGGAGTACAGTTTTATTTTAGCAATTACTTATTGAGCATTTGTTATTCCAGGCTTCACAAAATGTCTTTTCCTTCCAGTAATATTTTAGTGTCTTGGAAAGGGAGTCTTCTCTAAGAAAGGCTGTCTCCTAGCTGCATCATTGTACATAGTTTTTCCGTACTTTTGGAGACCAAGGGGAAAGGGATAGTCCAGAATGTTGGAAAACAGAGAAATTTGTCTTAGACACACTACTTATAACTTAAGTACTTGATAGGTCATCTGTGCAGGTCGAGCTCTCTGAACCCAATGACTGAAGGGAAGATGAGCTTACAGTAGATGGTGTACCTAGTGTCTTGCAGTGACCTCACAGACTTTGGCTCTAAGTCTGAGTGAGAGACACTGAATTACTTGAATCAGGCCATGATGGACAGCAGAAGGGCCTTTATTTTCAAAAGCTACAATGGGAAGTCCTTATGTTGAAAAAATTACCTGAGCATTCTCAAGGGACAGAACACTACAGCTCAGAGGAAAGAAAAACCACACTAATGAGTTTTCTTGTTCACCTCTTAGTTCAGCATCCCTCCTGATACAGGTATCTGACTTGAACCATTAATTTTCTCTAGAGAATTGCTGTATGTTTGCTTTTATTTACTGTCCCCCCACATACACACTTTTTCCTTTAAGAAACTAAAAAAGGGACATTTCCTGTTAGTATTTAAGAAAAGACTGTTTCAATTATCTGTGAATCATTTTATCAGATGATTGTTATCAAGGACAAGCATTTCATGTTAATTTATATATTTAAAATAGAATTAAATGCCTGCTTGAACTCTCTGTGATCTGCAGTATAGGAAAACCTCCATTTTATATTTCTTCTCTTGAAAGATATCCACTTGATAGCACTCTAGTTTTTATTGTCTTTACCAAAAGAATTGGAAAATGCGGTGCACACAAACTCTCTTCTTTGTTTTCCATTTCCTCATTTGGTCCTCGCATCAACCTCTACCACTATTCAAAAATTCCTCCTGAAAGGCTGAATTGTTCAATGATTTTTTCCCTCTTGCCTTATCCTCTTCCATCATGCTTGTAGTATTTTACAAAATTGACAACTTCTCCCACTTTGAGAGTTACCTCTTGCCTCTGTGTTGTATGTTCTCCTTTCTCCTACCCTATTACATCTTTCTTACTGGAAAAGTATATCCAGGTTATGGGGAAATATTTGGTTCCTTAGTACCTGTGACTAAGAAGTCACATAGTGTTCAAGGAGGCTGGCCAATAACTGCTACTCTATTGAGCCTTTGAGGAGACAGCCTACATTAGCTTCTATCCCCTTGAATGCTTCTTGAATTTCTAAGAACTTTTCATAGCTCTGGAGGCAGCAGGAACAATTCATCCTTAATACTGAAAAGTGTTAAGACCAGATTAGCTTCTGATAACCCCACTGGTATATAGTCTGCATTCCTCACAGGTATGGTCCAGTATCTATCTCAAGAGTTATCCTTTGAAATACAGTTTTGGAGGATAGTGTTCGAAAAAGCGACATTTCATCCTGGCTAGTGGTCATTGGGTTAAAGGGTCAGACTGTATACCAAAAGGTTGCAGATTCAAGTCCAGTCAGGGTACATATATAGGTTATGAGTTCCATCCCCAGTTGGGGTGTGTGTGTGAGGCAAGGGGCTGATGTTTTCATATTGATGTTTTTTCTCTCCCATCCCCTCTCTCTAGTAATCTGGTTTGGCTCAGTGGATAGAGCATCAGCTTGTGGACTGAAGGGTCCCAGATTCGATTCCGGTCAAGGGCATGTACCTTGGGTTCGGGCACATCCCCAGTAGGGGGTGTGCAGGAGGCAGCTGGTTGATGTTTTTCTCTCATTGATGTTTCTAACTGTTTATCTCTCTCCCTTCCTCTCTGTAAAAAAATCAATAAAATATGTTTTTAAAAAAAGAAGAAAAAGAAAAGCAATCGTTTTACTTTGCTAAACCTTGAAAGGGACTTTAGTTACTTGTTCACCTTCATGCTTCTGAGGGAATTATCAGTATCAGAAAAACTGAAATTACTCTAGTATATGAGGCAGAATATAGGAAATGCTACACATCACCTGGACCATATTGGTGATACAACCTTGAAAGCATTGATTATAGGAATAGACAAAAGTTTGGAAAACTATATTTTTAGTGGGCAGGGAATTTTGTAGAAATATCACATTCAGTTTTCTGTTACTTTAGCTGTGTATTGGCTGTGTAATTACAGATGTGTGGCAGACACGATGTAACAACAATTTCCTCCTTTCGTATATAGCTCTGGACTTGTTGTGAAGCAATGTGCTATTGTCTAAGCCAATCATGACAGTCCTCTTCTTTGCTATGTAGTCAGTCTCCCAGATTCCCTTTTTGGTGTGATGGTAAACGGGATTGCTTTCTGTTTCTGTAAGTTCACTATTAGTGTATAGAAATGCCATAGATTTCCTGGCATTAATTTTGTATCCTGCTACATTGCCAAATTCATTTATTAAATATCTTAGTTTTCTGATAGAGTCTTTTGTTTTTTTTTTATGTACAATATCATGTCATCTGCAAATAAGGGCAATTTTACTTCTTTTCCAATTTTGATGCCTTTTATTTCCTCTTCTTGTCTAATTGCAATGGCTAGTACTTCAAGTACTATGTCAAACAGGAGTGACGAGAGTGGGCATCCCTGTCTTGTTCCTGTTCTTAGAGGGAATGGTTTTAGTTTTTGCCCATTAGTATTATATTTGCTGTTGGTTTATCGTATATAGCTTTTATTAGGTTGAGGTATGAGCCTTGTACTCCCACCTTGTTGAGAGTTTTTATCAGGAAAGGGTGTTGGATTTTATCAAATGCTTTTTATGCATCAATTGATATGTCTATATGATTTTTATCTCTCAATTTGTTTATGTGATGCATCACATTTTCTGATTTGTGGATTTTGTACCATTTTTGCATTCCCGGAATAAATCCTACTTGGTCATGGTGTATGATCTTTATGATGTACTGCTGGAGCTGGTTTGCTAGAATTTTGTTGAGGATTTTGACATCTATGTTCATGATGGATATTAGCCTGTAATTCTCTTTCATTGTGTTGTCTTTATCTGGTTTTGGTATTAGGGTGATGTTGGCTTCATAGAAGGAGTTTGGAAGTATTCCCTCCTCTTGAATTTTTTTTGGAACAGTCTGAGAAAGATAGGTTTTAGTTCTTCCTTGAATGTTTGGTAAAACTCTCCTGTGAAGCCATCTGGCCCCAGGCTTTTGTTTGCTGGAAGGTTTTTGATGACTATTTCAATTTCTTCCCAAGTCACTGGTCTATTGAGATTTTTAGATTATTCCTGATTGAGTTTTGGAAGGTTATATTTTTCTAGGAAAATGTCCATTTCCTCCAGGTTGTCCAGTTTTTTTGGAATAGAGTTGTTCGTAGTATTTTGTAACAATCCTTTGTATTTCGGCAGGGTCTCATGTGCACTTGAGAAGAATGTATTTTCTGTGGCTTTGGGATGAAATATTCTGAAGATGTCGATTAATTCCAAACTAGATGTCTTCTAATTTGCTGAGTTTAAAAAAAAATATATTTTATTGATTTTTCATAGAGTGGAAGGGAGAGGGATAGAGAGAGCTAGAAATGTCAACGAGAGAGAAACATCGACCAGCTGCTTCCTGCACACCCCCCACTGGGTATGTGCCCACAACCAATGTACATGCCCTTGACCGGAATCGAACCTTGTACCTTTCAGTCTTCAGACTGATGCTGTATCCTCTGAGCCAAACCAGTTTTGGCTAGTTTGCTGAGTTTTAAATGGCTGATACAGAGAAGGAAGATCATAGGTGAGATTCTTTTATTTATGTGTTCCTTACTTATTTTTAATCCTCACCCAAGAGAGAAACATTGATTGGTTGCCTTCTAAGGTTGCCCTGACTTGTATCCAACCCAAAACCCAGGTATGTGCCCTACCAGAAATAGAACCCACAACCTTTCAGTGCACAGGACAATGTTCAACCAACTGAGCCACTCTGGTCAGGCAAAAGTGAGAGTCTTTTGAAGGTCTGGGAAATAAGGGAAAGCTGGAGGAATTTTGTCATGAGTGGATTTGTATATAAATGTGAAAGCAGCTGTGATTCTTAGTCACCTATTCTTAGCACACTGGTTCCTCCTGCATTGTGTGTTTATATAGCTTGTCTACCAGCATCCAGCCTTACCTTTTGATTATTGTTACTTGAAAAGGAGAATGTCCTCTTGCCTGGTGGTTGTTCATTTTCATTTTCATATAGATGAGAGACTCCCACTGACAGAGTAACTTCACATTTTACAAATTTGTTTGTAAAGAGCTCAGTGTCTCTTTTCCCTTATGCTCTTCTCAGAGCATTCATAGATGTTTCAGATGATGATCTAGGTTACTTATATACTTACTTGTTTGATCCTTACAGAAAGCAGAAGGGTGCGTGTTAAATTTCAAAATATTCTTATTGTAACACTGCAATTGAAATGTGCTTAGCCCATTACTTACAGCTTCTTTTGGATTTTAAAAATAGCCCTTCTGACACCCTGATGTTCTTAAATTGTAGCTCTATATTGTTCGCTCTCCCAATACATTTCTTATTGTTGCATGCCTGGTTACAATAAGGTGTGGTTATCTTTGTATTCATATTCTTATATCTAAGGGATGAGAGGAAATTTTGAATATTTCTTGAGCAGTTTATCATAAGAGAGTTCAAACTAATGAGAGAAATCTGCATTAGAGATAAGTAGTTGTATCAAATACACCAGCTAAGTAGTGTATCTCAAACATTATGACCATGACCTATGGAAAAAAAGACATTTAACTCTGTCATCCAGTGTGCCTATGAATTCACACACACACACACACACACACACACACACACACACACTTGAAACAAAGCTTTTAAGAAATAATGCTATCATATAAAACTAGAGGCCTGGTGCACGGAATTCGTGCATGAGGGATGTGTGTCCCTCAGTCCAGCCTGCAACCTCTCCAATCTGGGACCCCTTGATGTCTGACTACCCATTTGGGCTAATATGCAAATTGACTGAACGGTAGAATGGCCTGTTGCTATGACATCCACTGACCACCATGGGGCAGATGCTCAATGCGCTCATATAGGGGGAGCATCCACAGGGGGAGTACCATGGCTGGCAAGTGCAGCGGCAGTGGCAGAAGTCTCTCCTGCTGCTGCAGCAGTGCTAAGAATGTCTGACTGCCAGCTTAGGCCTGCAGGGAGTGGGCCTAAATTTTCGGCTGGACATCCCTCAATAACTCCCGGACTGAGGGAGGGCACAGGCCAGGCTGAGGGAATGCCCCCTGAGTGTACAAATTTTGTGTACCTGGCCTCGTGTGCGTATGTGTGTGTGTGTGTTGTATATAATAAAAGGGTAACATGAAAATTGACCCTAACAGCAGAATGACCGGGAATGACCGATTGCAAATGTGCACACTGACCACTAGGGGGCACACAGTAGTCAGTGTGTCCCCACAGGGGGAGCTCCGCTGAGCCACAAGCTGGGCTGACAGCTGCAAGTGCAGTGGCCAGCCTCCTCGGCAGCACTAAGAATGTCTGACTGTGGCTTAGCCCCCCCACTCACTGTGGGGAATATGCCTAAACTGTTAGTTAGACATCTCCCAAGGGCTTCTGGGCTGCCAGAGGAATGCCTGACTGTAAGCATAGGCCTGACTCCCCAGGGAATGGGCCTAAGCTGGCAGGTGGACATCCCCCAAGGGATTCAGACTGTGAGAGAGCGCAGGCTGGGCTGGGCTGAGGGACCCCTCAAAGTGCATGAATTTTTGTATACAGGGCCTCTAGTATATATCTACTGAGTGGCCAGATTATTATGATCTCTGAATGCATAACAATCTGGCCACTCAGTGTATTTGTATCTCAAATGGGTACCAAAAGTATTCTAGACTTTTGCTGGAGATCAACCACCTATTTGCCCAGAGCTTTCTATCAGCCAGTGCAAAGGGGAAAACTGATCAGGTGCACGATTTATAGTATCTTTGGTATAAAATAAATGAGATACTCAAGAGAAGTACACTGAATGGCCAGATTATTATGCATTCAGAGATCATAATAATCTGGCCACTCAGTGTGTGTGTGTATGTGTGTGTGTGTGTGTGTGTGTGTGTGTGTGTGTGTATTAGTAACCCATCCCACGATATCACATGCAGTAGGCAGCCTGCTGCTTCTGTGGGAGCTGGCGGGAACTGCAGCACACTGCCGGGAGCCACACTGCTTCTATGGGAGCCCGGAGGAACCCATGCTGATTCCGTGGGATGCGGGAAGAAGCCTCGCTGCTTCCATGGGAGGCAGGCCCGCCATTGCCTCTCTGGGCCTGCGCTTAGCCACTGAGGCTGTGGGCCACCCCCGCCCTGCCCCCCAGAGGCCCCGGCTGCTCTGTGCCTGCTGCCCAGAGGCCCTCCATGGGGCAGGGGTGCGACAAAGCAAGCATTCCGCCAGGTTGCTCACACTGCCTGCTCTCAGTGGCAGCCCCCCTAGGACTGGGGGACTCCAGCAGTGGTGAGGGGACTGGGCACTGCCATCTTGTGGCTATGGGCTCTGCCATATTTGTGACTATGTTAATTTGCATTTAACCTTTTATTAGATAGAATATTGATTTCAGGAAGGGAGAGGGAGGAGATATAGACACATCAATGATGAGAGAGAATCACTAATTAGCTACCTCTTATACTCCCCACAATGGGGGTCAAGCCAGCAACCTGGCATCTGCCCTGTCCGGAAACCTAACTGTGACCTCCTCGTTCGTGGGTTGATGCTCAACCACTGAGCAACACGTGCTGGGCTGTTCCTTTTTTTTTTTTTTTTTTTTTTTAAAGTAAGTACATTGATGTTCTGTTAGGTAATGCCAACTCATTCTGATTTTTTTGGAAAAATTTACCTTCTTAACATTGCTCTTGGCTTTTCTCCCTAACAGCTAGCTGCCTATTAGGTTAAGTTAATTGAGAGAAAACAAATGACTTAGATTTGCTGTTGGTAATTAGTGAGACAACCAATGAACATAAACAGTGACTCTGGTTTCCCTTTGTAGAGGTGAGTAATAGTGAACAGTTCAAGTCCCATAGAGGTCTGGTGATTAGATCAGCATGAAGATGCTGTATTTAGAGTAACAGCATACACTGAAACTGTTCAAACTGAGTTTATCCAATCAGAAGATGTCTGGTATTTAAGGCAGGTCATGTTAAGGTTCTGTCAGGTCATTGAATCCTATTAGAAAAAAATGCATTTTACACCTGAGCCATTCCCTGTGAGGTTTGCTGAAATGTGGTGGTAAAATAGTGGCATATTTTTTAAATTATTATTTATCCATCATAATTCCTTGTGCCTTAAACCCAAGAAAATGTAATACTATTGATTGTGTGAGAACTTAGACTAAATTCACCCTGAGGAAATACATTTCCTCCTCTCTCTTTGATGCCCTCTAGGCAAATATCAGTGGGAATATCTTCAGCTTTGTTGAAAGCTGAGATCTGTCAGGAGAATTAATCAGCATATCCACGGTTTACTTCCAGGCTCCTGTGAATGTAAAATGAGAGAAGCCTCAGCACAGTCTGTACATTTTAGTGCTGGGCTGACTGAGGTCTTCCTGCCCAGGGAAGGAATGTCCTGAATGGCCTGGAGGAAGGCTCATGGCACTGAAGGAAATCCTTCAAGTCTCTGTTTTGACTCAGTTATCTTACCAACTAACAGTTAACTTCAAATAAAGCATCAGCAGAACCCAATGAAAAGGTCTTCCCTGAGACTTCCCAGTGCTCTAAAAATTCTTTGTCAGAAAACGAATGGAGATGGCAGACATGAAACTAGCCATAGTTTCCACTGAGCTTTACATAATGTTTGCTTTTCAACAGAATGATAGGTATTGAGAATGCTAAAATATTTTCATTGACTAAAAAATGTGATGGAGTTCTTTAATTCTTTTATCCACTGAAAAGGTGGTATGCCTATGTGTCAGGTCTGTGCTAAGCACTGGGTAAGTGGGGCTCCATGATGACTGACCTTTCTTTTCTTTTATCGAATATATTGGGGTGACACTTGTTAACAAAATCATACAGGTTTCAGGAACACAATTCTGCAACACATCATACTGTATTGTGTGTTCACTACCCCAGGTCAAGTCTCTGTTCATCACCGTTTATCCCCTTAAACTTTATTCATCCTCTACTTACCTCTTCTCTTCCCACCTCCTCTCTCCCCCACGGTCATCACACTGTTGTCCATGTCCATGAGTTTTTTATCTTTTCTTTTTGCTAAGTTCCACCACCCCCTAGCCTGTCTCTCCCCCCCCCTACCCCCCATAATAGCTGTCAGCCTGCTCTCTATCTGTGAGTTTGTCACTATTTTGCTTGCTTGCTAGTTCATTTTGTTTGTTAGATTCCAGATATGAGTGAAATCATATGGTACTTGTCTTTCTCTGACTGGCTTATTTCACTTAGCATAATGCTCTCCATATCCATCCATGCTGTCCCAAGGGGTAATATATCTTTCTTTCTTTATGGCCAAGTAGTATTCTATTGTGTAAATACACAACTTTTTTATCCACTCAACTACTGATGGACACTTGGGTTGTTTCCAGATCTTGGTTATTATAAATAACACTGCACTCAACATAGGGGTGCATGATTGATCTTTCTTATGATAGAGTACCTGGGATACAAAATGAGTCAGTGAATGTTTATCCTAGTGGTAGGGAGGATGGTTAGAGATGCGTTCAGATTTTTGTGTCTTCAGAGTAAACAGTTGCACACATTGTAACTAAAAGGTAAAATTGAGGGTCTAAAATGACTTTTAACTGAAGAGGATAATGGAAAATAATGCAACCAGTTTGAGAAATTTGAGACATAAAAGTCTATTCTACTCAGGAATTAGCCTGACTTGATAAGCAGTTGGACAGTGAATTTCCTAATCACCAAAAAACAGTCACAGAGGGAAGGTGAGGTAAACAGAGATAAATGATATTGACTGAGCAGCTTCTTTAGTGCATCGTCTTATTTGATCTGCCCAAGAAACGTCTGAGGTGTGGGCAATCTCTCAATTCTATTTGTCAAGTAATGTAGCCATAATTTTAAAAAATGAACATAGTAGTAGTTTCAGTTCACGTGAATATTAAATAAGGCACGAAAAACAGAGAAATCCCTGGCAAAAGACTAAAACTCAGTGTAGAAAATAGATTATTTGAAACAGAATGTTAGCTGGGGGTAGTAATAGGAAAAAGAAGAAAAGTTGCATTGAGGGGCTGGACAGAAAATTAGGGAGAAAATTCTATCAGATTCTGCCCTAACTTGTACCTCACTGCTTAGGACCATTCCTAGGAAAAAGATGAAAAGGGCAAAAATTGTCTAAGCTTTTTTCCTCTTCTCATTTTTGCCCCTATTTAACCTAAGTTCAAGGTCCCAGTATAGATAGCTCTTCCTCAACTCTCCTGATGTGTTTTTTGTTTGTTAATCTTCACCCAAGGATATTTTTTCCATTAAAGAGAGTGGGAAGGTATGTGTGTGGGGGTGGGGGAGAAAGAGGAGGGGAGACATCGATGTGAGAAACCTATTGATTGGTTGTCTTCCACAAGGCTCCTGAGTGAGGCTGGGGATTGAACCTGCAACCTAGGTGCATGCCCTTGGCTGGAAATTGAACCTGAGACCTTTTGTGTACAGGCCAATGCTTTAACCACTGGGTTATGTCCACCAGGGCCTCAATTTATGTTTTCAGTCTATAATTTTTACTCCCTAAAATGTGTATCCCCCCCCCCCATTTCATTCCTTCATTAGTTAGCTCAACTCTTTGTTAATTTGAGGCATGGGTTTTTAAGTTATTATATCAGGGGGATATTATTATCTATTCTCTTTCAAGCAGTACATTTATGTTTCATTAGATAACTTATGGAGACCAAACCTTAAGTCAAAGTAAATTACTCTGTGAATAAGTGTTTTAACTTCTACAGTCTGGATTCACAGACATAATTGGTGAAGACAGCCTCTCTCATTATCTTATAGGACCCTGTTCCTCTAACCCCAAACCTTTAAACAGGTGAAATGTCAAGTGCACGTAAAGGCAATTTGGTTAACCTCTGAGGTGGTTCAACTTTAATGTTTGGGAGGGAAAAACTGGAGCAATCCTAATCCTTAGCATTCATTCATTCATTCATTCATTCATTTCTTTACATTTTGAAAGCTCTTGATTTTTCAGATTGTCCTGTCTCCACTTGTTCAGAAGCCTTCTTGTGGAACAGAATTAGCCAGCTGTCACTGCTTCAGGGGAATGAATTTATAATATATTGTATTTTAGTGAACCTTTATAACTGGATGAATTACTTTTCATCCCCAAAAGGCTCTCTTTATTAAATGGCCACTAGACACATTCATAATACTAATACTTTTTTGAATTAGTATTTTTGGATGAGTGCTCTCTCTGTGGCTCAGTGCTTTGGATCTATCTCCCAGTGTTCTGCTAAAGGAGAAACTCCGGATAAGTTTTTGCAATGCTTTAGAGGATCAACTCATATTCCTAGTTTGGGTTTAAGGAGTTACATTAAAAGATTGAAAATATGTACACCATTAAACACTTTCTGATTTATGTGATTTCATACTTTGAAGTTTCCCAGCATTCTTATCAACTTACTTTGTGAAGAGAAATATTGGTCTGGTCTAAAATATGCTTCTTTATTGGCTCATGTGGAAAAATGGAAACAGGTTTTACTCCTTTTCACACCTTTATTCCTGCCCACTGTACAGCTGTTTAAAAATTACCTCCTCATATATTCTCCAGAGTTAAAACTGAGAATATCACTTCCTTTCTTATCCATAAAATGTGTGATGAACTATAATTACATCCTTGCAGTCATTAAAATATTTTTGACTAACCCATTAGGAATTTAGGAAGTGTCAATTTGTACAAAGTATGCTTTCTATGAAAGCAAGAGAAGTTGTAGTTGACTTGATAGAGAGCTTCCTAATAAGTGTATTCTTCCCAACTAAATTAATGAATTATAGAAGGTCTCTTCTAAACCTCATGGAGGAGCAAGCACTCCAGAAAATGCCAATTTAGGTTGAGATTTGCTAAGAGTTTGTATACAAATCTGGCATCGGAGAACCCTGTTTTCCCTAAATTTGAAATAGTTACTAGCAGCTTCTAGAAACAAATTATTTTGCTAACAGTAGACTACGGTGGAATTTTCCTGAGGGTGGAATAAAATATCTAAAATAGGAATGATATTTGCAAATTCTTGATAATATTATAGTTATGTATTATCCTTACATTGACTAGGTCTTTTTTTAAAGGAAATTTTCAAGTTAATATTTTATTATTGCTCCCTTAAGAGAGAACTTCAACATTTACAGGGAACTCATACAACTTAACAAAACCACCTAATAAAAAAATGGGCAACAAACCTAAATAGATACTTTTTGAAAAAAGACATAAGGAAGGCCAAGAGACATATGAATACTTGCTCAAAGTCACTAATCATTTGAGAGATGCAAATCAAAGCGACAATGAGTTACTATTTCACACCTGTCAGAATGGTTATCATCAACAAATCAACAAATGACAAGTGTTGGCGAGGATGCAGAGAAAAAGGAACCTTTTTCATGCACTGCTGGTGGGAATACAGACTAGTGCAGCCACTGTGGAAAACAGTATGGAGTTTCCTCAAAAAACTAAAAATGGAACTCCCATTTGACCCAGTGATCCTTCTTCTAGGAATATATCCCAATAAACTAGAAATACGAACCAGAAAGGATATATGCACTCTTATGTTCATAGCTGCACAATTTACCATAGCTAAGAGTTGGAAAAAGCCTAAGTGCCCATCAGCAGATGAGTGGATTAGAAAACTGTGGTACATCTACACAATGGAATACTACACTCTGGTAAAAAAAAAAAAAAGGAATTCAGCATGGATGGAACTGGAGAGATTATGCTAATCGAAATAAGCCACTCAGAGAAAGATAAATATCACATGATCTCACTCATTTATGGACTATAATCCTAATATATAAAAACCCTGGGTTGTAATGACCAGTAAGGACCAAGACTCGACCAACCGAAAGTCAGTCCTGCAGTCCTGACTGTTTATGCTGCAGGCACAGTGCCCCAGCACTGACTGCTGAGGGGACTGCAAATCAGGGCCAGAGAGAGTCTTGAAGAGAGAAGCAGGGACTGATCTGTTGCCCCTGTGGCAGCTTTTGATCAGCACTTACCTCTCTCTTTCTTTCCCAGTCTGGACAGCAGCAGCATCTCCATTTCTCTCCAGGCCTTCACTGGGGCTGCTGATCAGCCCCACCTTTCTGACCAGGCCTTATTGATAGGCCCAGAGACAGTGACTGGTTTAGAAACCGACCAATCAGAACCAAATCTGGGTCAATTGTGAGGAGCCAATGGCTGCCTAGCAGATGGAGCTTTTGACACTGACTGGTATAGAAACTGACCAATCAGAACCAAATTGGCCAGCAGAGGAAGGCAGTTGGGGGTGAGATCAGGCTTGCAGGGGAGAGCAGTTGTGGGCAAGATTAGGCTGGCAGGGTAAGGCTGTTGGGGGTGAGACCAGATCAGGCTGGCAGGGGAGGGCAGTTGGAGGCAAGATCAGGCTGGCAGCGGAGGGCAGTTAGGGGTGATCAGGTAGGCAGGCAGAGGCAATTAAGGGCTATCAGGCAGGCAAGCAGATGAGCAGTTAGGAGCCAGCAGTCCCAGATTGTGAGAGGGATGGCCAACTGCCAGTTTATAATCAGGCCTAAACCAGTTGTCAGACATCCCCCAAGGGGTCCCTGATTGGAGAGGGTGCAGGCTGGGCTGAAGGAACACCCCCTCTGTGCATGAGTTTTATGCACCAGGTCACTAGTCAATAACATAAATTGATGAACAAAACAGATCAGATACAGAGAAGCATCGATCAGACCATCAAACCTCGGAGGGAAGGTAGTGGAGAGTTGAGGTAAGGGGGACAGATCAACCAAAGGATTTGTATGCATGCATATAAGCCTAACCAATGGACACAGACTATAGGGGAGGTGAGGGCATGATTAGGGGGGATTGGAGAATAGATCAGTGAGGACACATATGTAAAAAGCAATAAAGAAAAAATATTTTAAAAAGGCAACTTTCAAATTAATATTTTATTATTGTTTCCTTAAGAGAGAACTAGCTCAACTTTTCCATCCTCCTGCCAGTGACTCTATAATTGGACTAAGGTATGCTCCTTTCTGCGTGACCACAATATGTAATAGTGCTTGAGGATAAAATACATTGGAGGAAGGATGAAAGGTATCTCCAAACTTAGGCTGCTGGTGACCAGAGCCTAGAGAACTGTTTTTAGAACCCAATAAAGAAAAACAAACAAAAAATTGCTTTTGATATTAAAATCAGATAAAAGAAAATAAAATGTTGCAGAGTTAAATCTCAGTAGTAGAGGTAAAGATTAGGACACATACACATTTTGTTTGGATGACTAATATATTGTCAACCTTTGATGAGATTATTGTAATATTATCTATAACAATATTATCTATAACAATATTACCTATAACAATAAAAGTGTAATATGCTTAATAGAACAGACAGTCAAACAACCTTCTAGATGACCTTCTGGATGAAGCCGGGCTGCGAGGACCAAGGAAAGTCACAGCCCTTTGCATGAATTGCATGCATCAAGCCTCTGGTTTTTAAATAAACTGTCCTTTTATCTTTTTTAACCCTGCAGTTAACTCCTGGTGACTTGCATGGAACTTAGGTCCCCACGAGAGCTTCTGACAAGGGTTTCTAAGGTAGCCATCAGCAAGAGCACCCATGGACTCTGCTCTGGTAGAAATTTTGGGTGCTATTAAACAATATGAAGGAAAGAGATACTATCATCCCAGCCATCCCAGGACCATCCATTCTTGAACCATGACTGACACATACACTGCGTTCACATTTACATTGCATGGAAATAATTTTTCCTGAAAAATTATCCAACTGGGAAGTCTTTTTTTCTCTCTCACAGCATTATAGGCTATTTACCACTGCAATTCTGAGATCTGACTTACAGTTTTATATGGTAAAAAATGTCATCTAATGTATGAAAAACTAGAGTAGTCTTACGCTTCACTGGTGTGCTAAAGTTGTAAATGTTTCTAATAGTTTGAATTGGCCAATTATCCCTCCATAAATACCTGTATGTGTCTGAAACTCTGCTAAGCCTTTCACATATTTAACATCACTTAATATTTATGATGTTTTTTACATGCATGAAATTGGAACATTCAGAGATGTTAAATTTCCTGCTTGAGCTTACATAGCTGATAAATGAATAAAGCCATATTTCCCTGATTTCCAAGTCCATGTTCTAACCCTCTGTATCCCAATATCCTTCACATCAGAGCTCCAGTTGCCCTAACAGCAACCTCCACACTCTATTGCTGTCCTTGAGGGTGAGACCTAAGGATTTAGTGACAGCACATTGGTTGGGAATCTTGCACTGAGGAGCTGCAGAATATAGACATAGACATAGACATAGACATAGACATAGACATAGACATAGACATAGACATAGACATAGATGTAGAAATATAGAGATATATATTCTCCTCTAAACGGTGCCATTGTAGTTGCTTCTCATACCCAATTTATTTTTCTGTGTCAGCATGCATGCATATGCAAGATTTATGACACTGTCAAGGTTGGAGGAAGATCCTGGGATTTCTGAATTGCTCATTGCCTTCTGGCTCCTCTCCTCCTGCCACTTTTTCCTGTTCCATCATCCCCCCCCCAAAAAAAAACAAATCCATTCTTTTATATTCATTGGAACTGCCACATTTATGTCATATTCATTTCAACAGGAGGTAGATAGGATATGCTGGAATAAATTGATTCTAAGTCTTCTTAGATCTCCTCTCTCAAGGTAAAGCCACCATTGTTGTCTATCTCCCTGTTTTATTTTCTTCAAACAATTTAGCTACCTGATATTATGTTATGCATGCATTTGTTGATTTGACTCTCTCCTTTAAAATAATTAAGCTTTTTGAGGATAGGATCTTGGCCTTCTGGGTCACAGCTTTACCTCAGTGTCTAGAACATTATATGCATTGTACAGGATTGAAGAGAAGTGCAGTCAGTAAGTGAAGTAAACTTTGTGCAGTGTTAGTACTATACAAATGACAACAATTGTGATGCACATTAAGGAGGAAGTAAGGTTAAAGAAGATCTTTTAAAGGAGAGATTTGATTATGTTTAAAGATTGAAGGGAAGCTGCATGATTAGGGATCATATAGAATAAATGGTTCATCTTCAATATGATCTGCACTATGGGAATGGGGTGAAGGAATGAGGGGAAGCCCTGGACTGTGTTTTTCTCAGTGGTTTGTGTGTTGGCCTGCACACTGAAGGGTTGTGGGTTTGATTCCTGGTCAAGGGCAAATAGCTGGGTTGCAGATTTAATCCCCAGCCCTGGTACCAGTAGGTGTGGGAGGTAACCAATCAATTTGTCTTTCTCACATCAATGTTTCTCTCTCTCTCTCCTCCTCCCTGCGACTCCCTCAAAAAATCGTTGGAAAAAAAATATCCTAGGTGAGAATTACAAAAAAGACAAAGACGAAAGAAAAGAAAAGATGGGAGGTGTTAGTTTGGGATATACTTCCCAATTGGTTTGCCTCATCACACTGATGGGCTACAAGAAGCCTAGAGTTTTGCTGAGATACTGATCCCTTCAGCCTTTGTGTTGGCTGGAGTGGCTGGCTGGGGCCTGGGTGGCAGGTCATCTCCAGATGCAGGCAGCCTCTGTTGCTTACTCCTATGAGCCACACAAAAGTCATTTGCTACATGTACCATGATGTGAAAGAACCTTGGAAGCTCTGGAGTAAAGAAAGAGTAAGAGCATATTCTTTGGGTCTTACAGGGTGAATGCAATTTATGGAATGTGGAGGAAATAAAAAGAACTCACTAGTCCAATCTCGTCTCTGTATACTCTTTTCTTCCTCCTACCCTCTCTTCGTGAATTTTTGAGTGAATGTTTGCTGTCTATCATTTCCTGCATCCTCAGAGATATACACCCTCAGGTTACCACCGAGTCCTCACCTCCTCTACAGGTCTTTGAACCACCAGACCGAGTTCCGGGCCTGCTCATGTTCTCACCAGCTCATGCTCATGCTGGATCTGTATATCCATTGTAGTTTCTCCCCCAACTGTGTTGAAATGATCCGTTGATGTGACTGTCTCCTCCATTCATCCTCAGTATCCCCTGGGGCTAGTGCTATCTTCTTTGTCTGTATAGCCTGACCATCTTAGCTCGGACCCTGGCGAAGAGACCCTGGCTCTTTAGTAGTTGTTGAATTGAAACTGTACCAAGGTGAATAAGACATAGTCCTTGGCATCAAGTTGCACACTGGCTATTTGGAGAGACAGTTGTATAAATTAATAATTACTGCACAATGTGATAAGAGCTCTAGCAGCTATATAAAAGGGTGAAGATGGAGTCCAGTGGTGGGGACAGCTAGTGCTGAGGAATCAATGGAGCCGTCATTGGGCCTTTTCCCTGGTGAATTCAAGCAGAATTTATATTCATTTAGGAAAGGAAAAATATTGACTGCAGAGATGGTGGTTTGTCAAGTTTGGAGTTCTTAAAAACTCTCAGATGGGAAGTTGCTAAATAATAGTGAAATATTAACCTCAACAGCTGCCAAGCCTGGTTTTCATGTACCTTAAGGCATATCACTAAACCTATTGGCACCTATAAAGTTTCCTCCTGTGAAAAAGGGGTTTTTATAAAGGTTAGCTTCTTTAATGTTTCTTTTTACGTTATCCTGCAAAGCATACTTTTCTAAGTAATAAAGGTCAGAATGATTAAATAAGACAATTAATGGGTCTAATAGCAATTAAAACGAGCAAGCTCTTTACCCTCTTGGTGGTTAGGGGTGTTAATTGTTCTGTATTTTCTTTGTTGAAGCTACTGCAATTGTTATAAGTGCATCATAATAACTTAAGCGGCTTTGTCTTCACACCAGGCATATTGAGTCACCTCAACTAACACAATTCTTGGTGGAAAGTGTTCACTGAATATAGTGTGGAGACATGTTGGTTTCATGAAAACATGTGAATTTAGAATTGGGACCCACCTGTATCTCATTTTTGCCTCAAGTAAGCTGCCTATTTTTGTGCAAGTGATACAAAGTCTCTTAGGTTTGTTTTCTTTCTTGTAGTCACAATACTTGCAAACATTTAATAAGAAAGGTTGTTTTGAGAATGAAATGAGATCACATATGAGGGGCTGACACAATGTCTGGAAAAGAATATGTCTTTAACAACTCTACATTTGTTTGTCTTTTCTGATATATCGCCAAGATTTTTTAAATCAGAAATCTCCTACATAAATATTTTAAGCTTCTTTTAGATTTTGCACTAAAAAATCTATTGCCTGTATACTCAACACCCCATGTTTCTATATTGATAATACTATAAGAGCTAATATTTTTTGGTTACATATCATGTTAAACATGTACCCAGTGATTCATCTCAACAATTTAATTTCTTATTTATTTAAGTCTATTTTATAGGTGAATAAAACTAGATGTAGAGGCCAAGTAATTTCTCCAAGATAAAACTATCAAACTTCAGGGTCAGCATTTAGAACCCTCCGAGTTTGATTCCAGAGGTGTGTTTTTTAACAGCAATCTCCTAATATTCACTTTCTGTCTCTTCTCCCACCTTGTTAAACTATATTCCAAATGTCAAACATGTGGCCCACAGTGAATATTTTTTTGCTGCCCAGCCAATATAATGGAATGTAAGAAACTTTTTAATAAAAGTTTCATAAGTTAATTTTTACAATATCCTGTTATACATAATCCTATATAATGAAAGGCTAATATGCAAATTGTCCCCACGGGCAGGAGTTTGACTGACTGGGAGTTAGATGTGTGCAGATCACCAGCATGGAACATGGCGTGCGTCGATGATGCTCCCAGCTGGTGGCAGTGGAGGCGCTGCCAACCCTAATGTGCTCTGATGAGAGCGGGAGGACAGTGGGATGGTGGAGCAGGTGAGAGGGTGGTGCTAGGCCAAGGCGAGTGCAAGCGGGGACCCTGATTGCCAGACAGGCCTAGGGATCCTACCCGTGCACAAATTTTGTCAAATGGACCTCTAGTTATTAGTAACAAACTACAATATTCGCTAATGACTGATTACTATAATCGTGTTGCATTCATCTCCCTTACACGCCTTATGCATAGGAGCACCATTTCTCTGCACTAACACTAGAAGTGAATATTTTAGTAGCTGATTGCCATGTCATTAGTCTTATACTTACTTGTTTAGTGTTCGAAACAGGAAATATTTCGCTTTTGGAGAACAAGAAAAAATAGGTTTATTTGCGTTATGCTTATTAATTTATGCAGTGTCTGGTAAGTTAATGTTCAAGAAAAAATATTAATTTTTATTAAAATGTTTTATTATTTTATGTTAATGATTGCTCATTTATTTCAGCCCTTTCTATTCAGCATGTCTCTATCTAAAATAAACCTACATTTCTATGAAAATTGAAGCTTTTGTTTTTTTGCAGCTCACATAAACTTAAGCCTTGTTTATTTGGCCCGTGTTAGTCTCTGAGTCTGACATGCTTGCTATACTCCACCAGGTAAAGAGGATTATGTAGGGACAAAATAACCCATTTTCCATCGTCTTTATAGCTTGAAGCCAGAGCCAAAGAGCAAGATCAGAAAGGAAAGGACATCACTGTTAGGAGGTCAGTGTGTTAGTATCCATTGATGGTGAAAGTGTTACCAGGCTGTCCGAGGGCTGTCCCCTCCTCAGCTCTTGTCAATCTTGTAAGAAAGATTTCAGATGAGTGACAGCAGCATAGAAGCAAGTCAAGTGGATTTATTCAGAATACACTTGGGTCTGACTTTTGTGGCTCCGTGGTTGAGCATTGACCTGTGAACCTGGAGGTCACAGTTCAATTCCCGGTCAGGGCACATGCCCAGGTTGTGGGCTCGATCCCCAGTAGGAGACATAACAAGAGGCAGCCAATCAATGATTCACTCTCATCATTGATCTTATTCTCCCTCTCTCCCTCTCCCTTCCTTTCTGAAATCAATAAAAAAAATATATTTTAAAAATAAATACACTTGGCATAAAGCACAAGTGAGCAACTCAGCTATTTTGAGTGCCCTGCCCACTGTGGGTCCAGGGGATTTATTCCCTTTCCTCTATAAGTGTCAAAGCTCCTTTGCTGAATATCTTAGGTTTTCAAAGTTCCCTTCTATATTGTTGTGGCTTATCTTGGAATGTTTGTACATACATCTGGTCATCCTAAGACAGCTAACTTCTTTGTTTCCTGGGTGAGATAAACTCCCCTTTCTTTCCTCCTTCCCTTCTCCTGCCCTAGCAGCTGTCTTTCCTGCCTAAATGCCCCACGGGATATTTGTCCTTGGGTTTAGCTGGCACAAATGGCATTACTCAGGTCTGTGTTCTCTGTTTTCTCAGGCAAGATGATTTAAGCATTCTCCAGTTAGGGAGGAAAGGTATAAACCATTTGATCTCAATTGTCCTTGGTTGGAGAAGATAAGGAGTTGTGATTCACAGGCTGGCTGCAAGCAGCCCAAACTGCTTGGTTGTGCCACGCCAGCATTGCCACTGAGAAGGCGTGGTGGAGGATTAAAGAAGACAGACAAGAGAATGCATATGGGGCTGGGTGGATGTCCCATGCCTGGATGAGGACACAGAAAGATCCAGCCTGCCTGCAAGCTGAGGCTTTATTTTACAGTCAGAGCACACAAAGCAAAGCACAGGGAGTGGTCAACATGTTTACAATGTTCTTGTGAGTTTCACCTTGTTTTGGCAGTACTTGCTGCACCTCCCACAGCCTTTTAACTTCCTAGGAAGGAACTAGGGAGGCATAAGGTCAAGCTTAATTATGCTAAGAGGGCTCTTTCCTCCAAGCTGGGAATTGTTTGTGGCCCTGCCACAGGTCAATCAGAGGCTTGACCCTATAGCCCCTCCCTACACTTGTCCTTGTTTAATTTTCTTATCTCAGTTTCCCCATTCCACTTGCCCGGGAATTTTTTAGCTTTCTTGCTATCCTGCCACAAGAGGGTCATGGGACGTCCCAGCTAGAAGAGGGGTCCTGATGGTCACTTTAACCTCAAAAGTTCTCTCATATTACAGTGACTGAGCTAGCAGCTGGCCACAGGTCCTGGGTATTAAGCCTACGGAAGTTCACTAAGAATTGGGAATCTTTACTTTCTTGTCAAGTTAAATCATTGAGTTTGGGTTCAAGAATGCCCATCTTGAGTCATCTGTACGTGAGGATTATTCTGGGGCCCAGAGTAGAGGATTGCTCTCTGTTTGCCTAGAGACTTGGCGAAGGCTTTGAACCCAGGCACTATTCTGGAAAACTAGGTCATACATATGGAAATACCCTGTTTCCCCCAAAATAAGACAGTATCTTATATTAATTTTTGCTCCCAAAGAAGCGTGAGGTCTTATTTTCAGGGAATGTCTTATTTTTCCATGAAGAAGAATATGGTACACATTTATTGTTAAATGAAAATAAAGGAAATTTATTACCTGTATACGTATGGTAGTATGGTAGTTGTCAACACAAACCAGACAAACTGTGAATCCTACAGTATCAAGAATTTACTTATTTATTCAATGACAATCATGTCATCATCTTCTGGAACATCATCCTAACAATCCAATTCCTGAATTTCCTGGTGAATTTCTTGTGACTCCATTTCTTTCAGAACCAGTGGACCAAATCTCCCATGTTTAGCAATAGCACTGCCTTTAAATGAGTACTTCTTGTCAAGGTAGCCTGCTCGCAGTGTATTTGCAATGCAACTGTCAATGATTTTTTCCCATGAATTCTTCACCAAGTCACAACTTCTTGCAGTTTAGGTTTCACCAAATTCCCACGATGATTTCTCTCCATTCACACAGCAGTGACGTCAGGACTCCGCGTAAGGTCACTGGTTGCTAGATGCCAGCCGGGGCAGCCCTAGCGACCAGTTTACGGTAAATTAATTTTCATTCTGAAACAGAGCCTGGGGGCCTTGTTTTCGGGGGGGGGATGCCTTATATTTCACTCAGAAGGAAACCTGTAAGTAGGTCTTATTTTCGGAGGATGTCTTATTTTCGGGGAATCCCGGTATCAAATTCAAATGCTCTATTTTTTTTCTCAAGAAAGGAATCATAGTTCAAAGAGTACAAACTGTTATTCATGACTGTTCATACCAGCAAGTTGTGAGGAAATATACCTAGCACTCTGGAGGGTTGTGGTTCCTGCCGCCTCCAACTTACGTAACACAGTCAGGTTAGGTGATTGTCCCCAGGCAGCTGTGCTCCTAAGAATCCCACCTTAAAGGCTCAGGCCCTCATGGCACACAGAACAAAGGGCACTCAAGAACAGCGTGTTCAGCTTCAACTACAGTCTCAGTTACTTAGCCTCTTCATTGATGTGTGACTAGATGTTATTCATCTCCTTAGGCTGTGATTTGAATTTTGAATCTGTGAAGGATGAATGAGTACATTATATACATTTGAAGCTAAGGGGCTTTGAATTGGCTGCATGGAAAAACTTGTGTAGAATAAGTCAACTAATAATTTCCCCCCTCTATTTCACCCTTACCTTCTTACACCCTGTCCTTAAGATCTCTCAGCAGCAAGGCTTTCTTGCGAAAAGGACTGAGATCCCTTGAGCCTGCAGCTTTTGAACCCACTGTTAGAAGAAATATTAATTGGATGAATTTGAACCTGGCATCTACTTTTTAAAAAAAATATTTTATTGATTTTACACAGAGAGGAATTGAGAGGGATAGAGAATTAGAAACATCGATGAGAGAGAAACATTGACCAGCTGCCTCTTGCACATCCCCCACTGGGGATGTGCCCGCAACTAAGGTACATGCCCTTGACCGGAATCGAACCCGGAACCTTTCAGTCTGCAGGCCGAGGCTCTATCCACTGAGCCAAACCGGTTTCGGCTGGCATCTACTTTTGAAATCATTCTCCTGCTGCTGTACTTATGCTCTCCTCCCTCTGTTTCCACCAATTACCATTGACAAAGGGCAACTTTATACTTGCGGTTAGAGAGAAGAGTATAATTTGCATTTATAAATGAAAAACTAGAATTTTAGAAAGATTAAAAGACTTGCTCAAAGTCATATAGGTAGTGAGAGTTGGAGCCAGAAGTCTAAGCCTCATCTACAGAAATTTAATGTATTTTTACCAGCTCTATTTTTCCTCAGTTTTGCAAACACCAAGTTTGTTGTTGCTACTTGGTGTTTTAAAAAACTTAGTAAATAAATAAATCTTGGAAAATTATGCTTTAGTCATCCTACTAGGGAATTAATATCCAAAAATCAGTGGGTAAATATCTCTCAGATGGCTGATAAAATAGTACGGTTAAAATTTTTATGGTGCTTACTAAGCAAGTACCCACTTTCATGAATAAAAACACCCCTTCCCCTAGTTTCATCTGAAGTTAACAGAACGTTGGAAAGCAGTGAAGACCCTGAGCAGCAGTTAGTGATGGGTGGGCATTTTGGTGTGCCAGCTAAGGTAAATTTTCCATTAGTCAGCATGACCGCTATTTCTCTGGCTACATTTCCCCCTTCTCCATCAAATAGTGTTTAAAGGGAAACATTTCCCAATTGCATTTACTAATGATTGAACAATAGCATAGTTGCATCCTCCTCCTTGCTCTAGGCTTTCAACTCTTGAACAGATTGGGAATAAAAGACAAAAGTGACATGGAAACATTTATCAGAAACTGTATTTCCAACTTTGTTGTTAATCTCTCAAATCTAAGATAGAAGTACTAAAGTGGAATACACAGAAAAATAAGGTAGGCGCTTTGAGTGGAGTAAGATCAATATAACTGGTGTTTGTATAAGTTGGATTTCATGAATTAGCATTTTTGCTGGCAATAATCCACAATAAAAAAAAATCCAAGAATGCCTGGTTGGCATGGCTCAGTGGTTGAGCATCCACATATGAACCAGGAGGTCACAGTTTGATTCCTGGTTCGGGCACATGCCCGGGTTGTGGGTTTGATCCCCAGAGTGGGGCATGCAGGAGGCAGCCAATCAATGATTCTTATCATTGATGTTTCTATCTCTCTCTCTTCCTCTCTGAAGTAAATAAAAAATGTATATTAAAAAGTCCAAGAAGATGTATATGAAAATATGTACCTAGAATAAAGTACATCTTAAAATGAGAGAACATTGATTGAATATGTGGAGTTTTCTATACCAGGGTTTTGTTTATGCCAAGTCAGAGGTTTTATTTCTTATTGCACCTTACATAATTCAAGCCATCATAATAAAGGATATCACAATTGTAGATACAGACAATAAGTTCACATTAGAAACTAAAATCCAGCCGAAACCAGTTTGGCTCAGCGGTAGAGCATCGGTCTGCGGACTGAAAGGTCTCAGGTTCGATTCTGGTCAAGAGCATGTGCATTGGTTGTGGGCACATCCCCAGTGGGGGTTGTGCAAGAGGCAGCTGGCTGATGTTTCTCTCTCATTGACGTTTCTAGCTCTCTATCTCTCTCCCTTCCTCTCTGTAAAATATCAATATAATATATATATATATATATATATATATATATATATATATATTTTTTTTTTTTTTAATAAATCTTTATTGTTCATATTATTACAAATGTTCCTCATTCCCCCCCCCCCCCATTGCTCCCCTACACCAAGTTTCCATTCAATTCTCTGCCCTTTCCCCATCCCCCATTGTCCTCATCCATAGGTGCAGTTTATGTTCAGTCTCTTCTCGCCCCGCCCTACTCCCCATTTCCCCAAGAATCATCAGTCCACTCCCCTTCCATACCTCTGATTCTATTATATTCACCAGTTAATATTGTTCATCATGATTTTTACTTCCTTTGGTTTTTAGACTCACTTGTTGATAGTTACGTGTTTGTTTATAATTTTTATCTTTATTTTCTTCCTCTTCCTAAAGAACCCCTTTTAGCAATTCATATAATTCTGGCTTGGCAGTGATGAACTCCTTTAGCTTAAATTTATTTGTGAAGCTCTTTATCTGGCCTTCGATTCTGAGTGATAACTTTGCTGGGTAGAGTATTTTTGGCTGTAGGTTCTTGTTGTTCATCACCTTGAATATTTCTTGCCATTCCCGTCTGGCCTGCATGGTTTCTGTTGAGAAATCAGCTGACAGTCGTATGGGTGCCCCTTTATAGGTAACTACCTGCTTTTGTCCTGCTGCTTTTAATATTCTCTCTTTGTCTTTAGCTCTTGGAATTTTAATTATGATGTGTCTTGGTGTGGTTCTTTTTGGATTCCTTTTGTTTGGGGTTCTGTGTGCTTCCTGGACGTGTAAGTCTATTTCTTTCACCAGGTGGGGGAAGTTTTCTGTCACTATTTCTTTCAATATGTTTTCGGTATCTTGCTCTCTGTCATCTTCTGGGATGCCCATAATTCTGATGTTGGTTCGCTTGAAGTTGTCCCAGAGGTTTCTTACATTATCTTCAACTTTCTGGATTCTCTTGTCTTCTTGCTTCTGTGGAGGAGTGTCCTCTGGCTCTTTGTGTTCCAAATCTTGGACTTGATCCTTGCAATCTTCCAATCTGTTTTTAGGACTCTGTATAATATTATTTATTTCAGAGATTGTATTCTTTATTTCTAGTTGACCCTTCATTATTTCTTGTTGATCCCTTATCATATCCTCATAGGTCTCATTTATTTTATCGGCCTTTTCTAAGAGATTGTTGAACAACCTTATAAGCGTGGCTTTGAATTCTATATCCAGTCGCTTTTTGTCCTCCATTTCTTTCGTTTGTGATCTGTTTCCTCGTTTTGGCATTTTCGCTGCTTCCCTGAGTTGGTAGGTTGGGAGGATCAGCTGTGTCTATGCCAGGAGACAACCTTATTCCACTAGACTTGGAAACCTGCAAAAGCCTCTCTGAGTTCAGCTTGGATGGGGCAGAGTTTCAGGGTGGAGCCTACAGCCTTGGCTTCCGGTTAGCCCCGCCCTCGGAGGTTCCTGAGTCTCAGTGTTCCTCAGTGTCCTTTGGTACTCGCTGCAAGCACCTCTGAGAGAAAGGCACTCTAGAGTTTCGCCCACTACCAGACAGTGTAGTCTCTCCCCCTACAAGCCCACAACTGGGGTTCAGAGCAGTTGGAAGTGGGGTTAAGAACAGTCCGGAGCTTATGTCTTCTTCCCGCTAGGGCAATCTCGCGGCCCAAACAACAGTCTGTCCTCTGTGCGCACAATGTGCGCGACTCAGGGGCTCTGCTTTTCGCCGTTCTCCCTGAGCTTCTGTCTTACAGCCCAGATTCCCTCTGTATGAGGCTGGAGCCCGAGGGTCTTGCCCAGAACTGGGGTTCAGTGCAGTCAGAACTGGGACTCAGCACATTCCTGAGCTTTTGAGTCCTTCCCGCTGGGGCAATTCAGCAGCTCAGGGAACAGTCCCTCCTCTGCGCGCAAATGTGTGCGACTCCGGGGCTCTGCCTTTTCGCCGCTCAGCTGAGCTTCAGCCTTACAGCCCAGATTCCCTCTGTGAGCCTGGGACCCTCGGGGTCTCGCCCAGAACTGGGGTTCAGCGCAGTCGGAGTTGGGGTTCAGCACAGTCCGGAGCTTTTATCTCCTTCCCGCTAGGGAACGCCAGCCAGGCTCTCAGCCGCCCCTCCTCTCCGGCTCAGTCCTCTCCCCGCGCGCGCGCGCACGGTGCCTCCGTACCTTAGGCTTTTACAGCTCCTCTGGTTTTCCTTCTGGTTTTCTCTTTCCTTCTAGTTGTAGAATTTCCAGTCAGTCAACTTTCCTGTAGTTCTGGATAGTGTCCACTCTATATTTTAGTTGTATTTTTTTAAATTGTTGAGTGCGGCTGCAGTTAGGCTTTTACCTCTGCCGCCATCTTGTTGTCTCTCCTCCACAGTATTTCAATATAATATATTTTTAAAAAAAGAAACTAAAATCCAAGTTATAAGAAATCCAGTGGGATACATTGGTATATGTTCTCTATACTAGGTGACTCAGAGGAGGGGGCTCAAGTTTTGAAAACATCTCAGTAATTGTTTATTCAGAATATTTTGATTTTTTATACTAGAAGAAAAATTTATCTTTGATGTTAAATTGTGGTTAAAAAAATAAGGTCTGGATTAATCACCTATAGTTATGATCACTTGTGCTGAACAGTATTAGGTCTAGGAAAAATGTGTCTGATTTTTTTTGATAGAAAAAAGTGTGTGAAAGTAGAATTATTATTCAATTTTATTAATTTTTTATTGCTTATGTTTTTAGGATCATATTTTGGCATCAGATATTGGAAAAATTGTGATTTCAATTTTATTTTTAGCCTCAGAAATACTGAGTTAAAAGTGCAAGGAAAATCTATGGATGTGGCAGGTCCTCAAACAGCAGGCTGAAGAGGGTGTTTTAGCACTAAATTGAGAGGAGGAATAACAAGCCCGTCCTGCTCTGTGAACACTCGTTCTTCTCTGCCTTTTAAACCCTCAGAGCGAAATTACAAAAGCTTCAGTTTTGTATCGTCTGGTCACTTTTGCTTTTGTTTAATTTTCCCCATTATCACATAAGAATCAAATTCAAAAATCTGTATGTGTGTGACAGGTTTTTTAAGATTATTAAACACTATCTAATCATGTATTTATTACAGAAAACCTGAATTTAAAATAAAACTTCCCACTCTGAGAATACTCCGCAATTTTAAAGAAGAGTTTGTAGTTCCAAACTCTTCCTGTTCTACTCCCTCCCCCCCACCCCCAGTTCTAAGTGTGATTACTAATTACTAATTTTTTGGAGTTCTGAGTACAATTACTAATTTTTGTGTAAGGCATCTCAGAAGTAATGGAAAAGCTCACAGGTGGAAGTCATTTCTGTGGCTCTCATATCAACTCTTACCAATTTTTGTGGTTCTCATACCAACTCTTATCAATTGAATACAATGAGACTGAGTCCTACCTCAGGCAAGAGAGAGCACTGTGATTGATTAGTAATGTCTGCAAAGGAATTGGAAGAGGTGTGAATGGTAGTATACAGATCTTGTAATTGTTCTTCCTGGACTAATGGAAAAGGGGTCTCAAATTAAGTAAAAGTGTCTGTCCAGCATTGAACGTAAGAATGTATCCTATATTGAAACTTAGCAGGTTATGCTCTCCTATGTTCATTGCCATATAATTGAACACTGGTCCTACTAATACCGTTGTAATAATCTGGTTATTATTTAACAGGAAAAGAATAAAGGGAAGACTAGATAATGTAGGCATACCATTTATACAGCTTTGCTCATTTAACACTTTCTAAGTCTGTTACCCATTGAACAATGGGGGAAAGGACTAGATAAAAGCAGTTTGGACACATGCCCAGTAAGATCTGAATGATGTGGGAAGTGCCTACCTGTTTGTCAGTCACACCCGGGAGCGAGTCAGGGCAAGAATAGGTTGGCCACTGCAAGAGCTTGAAACCTGAATATTTAAAATCCTGGACAAAGGAGCACGCTCTCTTGGCCTTTGGCCCTACAAATATTTTGTTTAATAGAATGTACCCGTTTCTGGTCTATTGTTTTTCTTAGGTCTCCTGTTGCAGGGGACACACTCCCCTACACCCATGCAACTCACAGCCACTTGGGCTCCACACAATGTACTAATGGACTTCAACTGATGCTGAAGTAGATCTGTCTTCAACATAGAAATGAAGCTCTGGACACTGGCCCTCCTTTTGGCTCTGCTGGATCCCTGTGGCCCTTCTTTCAGGACTGGGTTAAGGGGCAAAGGACTTTTACAACCAGAGGAATGTAACTCCATGCAAATAAAGCCTTTTTACCACATCTTATTCTCCTGTGGAGGCTTCTGAAAATGCTTATTTCAGGGGTACCCCATGAGCCCACTCCCACTCGTGTCTGGGAAATCTGGTCCACTGATTCCTCCAGTAACACTACCAAATTTACCTGCTTCTCAATTCACATCCTGATCTACAGATATTTTGTTTAATAGAATGTACCTATTGCTGGTCTATTGTTTTTTCTAGAACATTAAAATTCATCAGAAATAGAGTTGTAGGCACTTTTAGACAAACTTACCTCAAAATAAATTTAATTAGCATTTAAAAATGACATATACCATATATCAGGTCAGAAATTTCCTAAGGAAAATGTGGCTCTTTAAGTTAACAAAATCTGAATGTGGAGATGCCCTTCCCTTCAATAGTGCAGCTTCACAGGTAAGGCTCTTTAGCTGAGGATGGCACCTCTAGTCTGTTGAGTTCTGTAGGAAACACCAATGATGAGGATGGAGACTTTGCTGCATGCTTGTCTGCCTGGACTAGTCACGAATCCTCTGCTCACACATATGACTTTTCTCTGAAAAAAAGGAAGCTTTGGTTCCTTTCACTTCCGTGTGTTCTTTTCTGTTATGTTTGTCTCATGTCTGGTCCTCTTTCTTTCTCTCTCTCCTCCCCCAGGACTTACGGTGATCCCTTCTCACTGTCAATCTCTTGTGAACCTTTTCCTTTTTATGTTTTTTAACACTTCTTTCTATGGTACAGTTCCCTCCATCCCTCAATTTCTGCAAAATTACTTAGTGCAAAGATATCAAATCAAGGTAAATCATAATTTTTAAAGTAATTCAATTAATGAACTTTTAAAAGATGTCCTTAAAGTAATTTAGTCAGGATTACTCTTTCATAAGGGGAGGTTTTAGTTAGTCAACTGATATTTTACATTTCTTTGTTTTTCCTAAACTGCAGATTACTTTTTTAATTGCTCATGGAATGCAAAAAAAAAAAAAAAAGATAATTCTTTCCTACCAGATGTGCTGGATAGGCATGAGGGCACAATCATTTTCCTAACCAGTATTTTCATCAAGAAACCTATTCAGACTATTTGAATTACTTCCTAAATTCAGCGTAATTGAACTGGAAACATTGCCAGTGGCAGGTTTGTGTCCTAAAGTGCTCTTAGAGGCCTGGGGATTAGGATATTGGAATGTTAAAAAAAAAAAATTCAAATCGTGGCTTGGATCTTGTATTGAAAGAAACTCAACATTCTGTTCCAGGGGCTTTAAGATGTACACATTTGAATAAGAATCAGGATGGATGTGCTGATGTCCCAGTGGGGCAGCACTCTGCCAGGCGGTTTCTCTTCCAATGCCTGAGTGCATGGATTTGGGAGGAATAGGAAGCGGAGTTTATAGATTGCTTTCTTTTTCCCCCTCTTCTCCCACCTCTCTGCAATGTCGATGTTGCTTAAAACATACAAAAATTTTAAAAAATCATAAAGAAATTTAGAAAATAGTGAAAAATTATGGAGTATTAACTTGTATCTTTTGTTGGAGTAAATGGGAAATAATGTTGTGTAATAGAAATGTTCATCTAAAATTAAACACCCAAAATGAGAAGCAACAGTTGTTTATTTGGTATCAAAGAATTGCAGTTTGGGCAGGCAGCACAGATTCAGGCCGAAACCCAAATAGTGTCCTGATTAGAGGATAAGGGCAGGTGTGTGTGTGTGTGTGTGTGTGTGTGTGTGTGTGTGTGTGTTTCTGTTTGTTTGTTTTTAGTGAGAAAAGGAAAGGAATAATTATATGAATAGAAGAAAGAAATTACTGTTGGTGCTAACAAGCTGACTTACTCTTTAGCTGAGTATGGGTGGTTACTGGGTCTGTTTTCAGGTAAAGAGTCCATAATCATCAGTCCTTGTCATCTGGATGTCTATTTCTCTGTTGGCTTTACAAACAGCTCTTTGGAAGACAATGTTGGTTTAGCCTAGTCCAAACAGTCCAAAGGTTCAAGGAACAAGATGAGCAAGATAATTCCTCTGGAAAGGCTGCTCTTCCTTTAGAATGACCCCATTTATATACTGTTGATATGGAGTTTTGTCTTTGATGTGGGATGTTTCTTGTTCCTCATCTAGGAGCACATGTTCCTCATGTATAAAATAAAGGGGGGGGGGGTTCAGAAAATGATCTCTGAGGTTCCTCAGTTCTAAAATAATATGGGTCTGTGAAAATGTGATGATGCCTCCTCCAAGGAAACCAGGTGTGTTTTTGTTCTCTTTCTTTCTTAATCTGTCTTCTTCTTTATTTTTAAATTCTTTATTGTTTAAAGTATTACATATGTCTCCTTTTTCCTCCCATTGACCTCTCCCCGGTAATTCCACTCCCTCCCACCCCCCAGCACATGTCCTTAGGCCCCTACTGTCTGTGTCTATGGGTTATGTTTATGTGCATGCATACAAGTCCTTTGATTGATCTCTGCCCTCCTGCCCCTCTTCCTTCTGAGGTTGGATGGTCTGTTCAATGCTTCTGTGTCTCTGGATCATTCATTAGTTTATGTTGTTCATTATATTCCACCAATGAGTGAGATCATGTGACTGGCTTATTTCGCTTAGCATAATGCTTTCCAGGTCCATCCATGCGGTTGCAAATGTTAAGAGTTCCTTCTCTTTTACAGCAGAGTAGTAATCCATTGTGTAGATGTACCAGAGTTTTTTAATCCACTCATCTGCTAATGGACATTTAGGCTGTTACCAAATCTTAGCTATTGTAAATTGTGCTGCTATGAACATAGGGGTGCATATATCCTTTCAAATTGATGTTTCTGTTTTCTTGGGAAATATTCCTAGAAGTGGGTCAAATGGAGGTTCTATTTTTAATTTTTTGAGGAAACTCCATACTGTTTTCCACAGTGGCTTCACCAGTCTGCATTTTCATAGTGTAAGTAGATTCATTTTTCTCCACATCCTCTCCAGCACTTGTTGTTTGTTGATTTGTTGATGATAGCCATCCTGACAGGTGTGAGATGGTACCTCATTGTCTTTTTTTTTTTATTCCATATGAATTTTTAGAGAGTTTGTTCTAGGTCTGTGAAGTATACTGTTGGTATTTTAATGGGGATTGCATTCAATCTATAGATTGCTTTGGGTGGGGCTCCTTGGTGTGAATAGTAGACATTTTAATGATGTTGATTCTACAATCCATGAACATGGTATATTCTTCCATTTGTTTATGTGTTCCTTTATCTCTTTTTTCAATGTCCTGTAGTATTCCAAGTACAGGTCTTTTATCCCTTAGTTAACTTTATTCCTAGGTATCTTAATTTTTTTGTTGTTGCAATGGTAAATGGGATTGTTTCTTTAGTTTCTCTTTCTGTGAGTTCAGTGTTGTTGTATTAAAAAGCCATAGGTTTCTGGGTGTTAACTTTATATCTTGCTACATTGCCAAATTCATTTATTAAGTCTAGTAGTTTTTTGATGGAGTCTTTAGGGTTTTCTATGTATAACATCATGTCATCTGCGAATACAGTTTTACTTCTTTTCCAATTTGGATTCCTTTTATTTCTTCTTCTTGTCTGATCACTATGGCTAGCACCTTACTATGTTGAATAGGAGTGATGAAAGCGGTGAAAGTGGGCATCTCTGCTGTTTCTGTTCTTGGAGGAAATGGTTTTAGTTTTTCCCCATTGATGTATGATGTTGGCTGTAGGTTTGTTATATAAGGCTTTTATTATGTTAAGTTATGATTCAATTTCATTGGTAGTTTTTGGCCTATCCAGGTTTTTTGATTCTTCCTGATTGAATTTTGGAAGACTGTATTTTGCTAGGAATATATCCATTTTGCATAAGTTGTTCAGTTTGTGGGAGTAGTGCTGTTCACAGTATTTTTTTTTTTTAACAATCCTTTGTATGTCAGTAAGGTTACATGTTTTAAATAAGATTTAGATTATTTATAAGATTTATTTTTTGAGAGATATAGTTTATTTTAATTTTTAGGATTTTATTCCTCCCCTCTTGCTTTTTTAAATATTCCTATACCTTAGGTTTTTAAAGTCTCTCATGAATTGAATATTTAGTTGCTTTATTTTCATGTTCACTTTCTTTGTTAAACAGTGAAAGTTTAAGGTTCAGTACATGCTTTGAGCTTAGTTTTTCTGTTCCCATTTGCTTCATGGGCTTGTAGGTTTACAAGGGACAGAAAGTATAATAAAGTAATACTTAGATGTCATTTATTCCTAAGAATTTGGGCATAAGCATTAACATTTTCAAATAGCCAAAGCTTAATTATGAATTAAAAATATTTTAATTATGAATTTAAAATACCTTTTAGAATTACTTATACTTTTTTTATATAATGGAGAAAGGGATTATAGTCCCAGAAACTCTGTAATAGGAAAGGACTTTCCGGGTCTAAGAAGAGCATGGCAGATACATGAGGGGCAGACTTGTAGGGGATGGAGTTGACAGATTAGGAGGTAATGAATTATGATGGACAATGCTGGCTATGTTTGTCAGTCTAATTTTTTCTTAAAGAGCAATGAGAAATGCCAATTAAAATTCTTAAAAGGGAGAATGATATACTTTGATTAAAAGTTTAAAACAGCCGAAACCAGTTTGGCTCAGTGGTAGAGTGTCAGTCTGCGGACTGAGAGGTCCTGGGTTCGATTCCGGTCAAGGGCATGTACCTTGGTTGTGGGCACATCCCCGGTAGGGAGTGTGCAAGAGGCAGCTGGTCGGTGTTTCTCTCTCATAGACGTTTCTAGCTCTCTATCTCTCTCCCTTTATCTCTGTAAAATATCAATAAAATATATATTTTCAAAAAGTTTAAAACAAATCACTCGAGAGAATAGATTGGAGGTGGAAAAGTGTGGGTGCAGGAAGGTCAGTTAATGCACCTGTAAAATAATGACGACCTTAGTGAAGGGGACACAGAGAGGACTGAGAGAAATGAAAAATCTTGTAATATATTTATAGGAAGACAAATAGAAACTGGATTAGTTGGAAGTGAGGGAGAGGGATGAAGATAATGAGAAATCAAAGATCACATTAGTTATTTTAATCCTCACAGCCACCTAATGAGGAAGGTGTTATTATCTGCACCTTACAGATGAGGACACTGAGGCACTGGGAAGAAAAAAGCTGCTTTAAGGTCATATGACTAGTAAGTGATGGTATGAGAATTGAACTCAGGCTGTTAACTGTATAGCATGTACTAACCACTGTAATGTACTGAACATGCATCTCATATCTTTCCAAATTTGATACTTGACTTTAAGCTTTCCACTTCAACATGTTCACATTTATCTTGAATTTGAGACAAAATAGCTCCAAATTGTACTTTTTCTTTCAAATAAATTAGAGACAACTGTTATATAAATTAGTTGTCATCAGATCTATTTAAAAATCTAATGTCCAGTATATTTTATGGAGTTATACAGATTCAGGCTGATATGTACTTAATAAATTTACTATAGCACAAAGTGAAAAAGTGATACTAATGATAATGACCTTCAAGTATAAAAGTGATACTAATGGCAATGACCTTCAAGTATAATAAGATTAACTGCATCACCAATGAGAGGCTATGGTTGGCTTAGGAGTATTTTATTCTTAACTTTTTTTGTGTTGTAGGATTTTGAAAATTGGTAATCAATTGGTATTATCTTTGTGAACACAGTTTAATCCTATTATCACAGTCCCTCAGGAAACCTGAACTCCTTAGAAGCCAGGAATAAGTGAGAATTACTTATATTTTATATTTTCAAGAAAGTAATAAAGACTTAAAAAGTAAATAGGGTGAACTCTTTTCCAAGAAGAACAAAAGAAGCTTACAATTTAGTGTGTGAGGGGAATGAGGGAAAAAGTTTGCCCAATTTCCTCCTCTCCCAATACTATCTGCTAGCCTTTATAAGAATATGATTTCAGCAGGACTAGGTTAACAAGAGAACAGTAAATTCCACTGAATTAAGGTAATTTGTAATGAAAAAAAATTGCTTATGAGTCAGTGAGTTTTGATTATACATATATAACTTCTATTTCTTATAACTTGAAGTATATATTATAATCTGAGGCTAGACGTCTATAGCACTGTATGGTCCAGTTAAGATACATATGTTTTATTGGATGAAAGCATTGAGCAGTGGCTACTGGAAAACAAATCTGTTTCATTAAAAAAGAGATGTTGACAGGAAGCCAGGAAGGCTGGTCAACAGCCTTAATTGCTCTAACCTTTGGTTGAGATATTGGTAGCTGAAGCAGCCTCCACCTTGTTTGTCCCGTGTAAGTTTTTGTTATTTCCTGCCTAAGGGCTCCATGTAAATTTCTGCTTATGTTGCCTAAGATGTTTTCCCCAAAGCCTCAATAAGAGGGGATGGCAGGGCCAGAGCAGTGAGTAGTTCTCCCACTAGAGTTGGACTACCGCCTGGCCCCCCATATCGCCAAGTTGAATTTCTTCAAGTCTCAAGTCTCTTAATTTGTGTGCAGCCTTTCTCCAGAACCTGAACCCTGAATTGGAACTATTTTTACGAGGACCGTGAAAGAGATTCCTACAAATGGCTTGTGAGTTTGATTCTCAGAGGAGGACAGATGGGTTTTATTTTTTAAAAGTGGAAACAAAAGTTAAGAATACAAAATTCATATAGTTTTGTCTCTGGTAGCTATCAAGCAGGCATCACAATTTCAAGGGCATTATATGGAAACATCTTAAAAATTTTATTTTCTTTTTATTTTCTTTTTATGTTCCATGTTCTCTTACATTTTATTTTTTAAGTAAACCTCTGGAAAACCTTCTATAATAGATTAAAAATGATAAGCATTTCAGTAAAATAAAGCCCATACTTTTTTTTTTTTAAAAACCCTATATTTATTGATTTTTTTTTTACAGAGAGGAAGGGACAGAGATAGAGAGTTAGACACATCAATGAGAGAGAAACATCGGTTAGCTGCCTCCTGCACACCCCCTATTGGGGATGTGCCTGCAGCCAAGGTATATGCCCTTGACTGGAATCAAACCTGGGACCCTTCAGTCCTCAGGCCAATGCTCTATCCACTGAGCAAAACCAGTTAGGGAAAGCCTATACTTTTTCTGAAAAAATATTACATTGAGAAATTTATGCTATAATTTTATATTAAAGTCTTTTAATTGAAGGCACCCTACATCCTTTCCTTTATTGTTTATTTAGAAATATGGCCTATAACAGTGAACACCTGAATGTTACAATGTTGGGGAAATGTATTTACAAAGATAATTTTGAATCCAAATACAAATATATTTCCTCAAATATAAATCTCTAATTTAGTGACACAGTAGTCTAATGTTACTATTTATTGTTTATTTCACTGAATGGACAAAACAGTAAATATTTCATCCATATGATCATAAGATTTAGTGAGTATTCAATACATTTAGTATCATTAATTTTACTCTGGAGGCATTTATACCTAATCTTTCTTCACAACAAAAATATATTTAATAAAACTAGATGGTGGAGGAAAGATTTATCTGTGTGTCTGATATTTGTTTTTCAGTATTTGAACCTTAAATTCATCATGTTTGTCGTATTTATTTTTCAGACTTAGATTATAAAATTATATATGAATCTATTTTTGACTCATGTACCATTAATGCTATGCATAATAGAAAGTAAATCTTCAAAATTAGTAGGACTGCTCAGTCAAACTATGCAAGCACACATTAATTTACAAGTACCTACAATGCCAGCTGCTTACTATGATATTGTTATTGACATGGTAGTAGAACACATGTTTGGAATAGTTTTTCTTTCAGTAGTAATACAGCCTTGCTAATGCAGATAAAGTATCTGAAGAATTGTAAAATCTCATCAAAGCACTGTATTTACTATCAGCTGTCCTTTACCTAAAAGAGCAATATGAGATGAGTAGTTACTATCTAATTATCATTTCAATAATTATTTAAAAACTATTATTGGAAGAGTATGAGGAACTAGACAAATGTTGATCCTATAGGTGGTAATAATATACAACACTGCAAGAAGTATACAGAATAGCTGAGGTCGGTTTGGCTCAGTGGTAGAGCGTCGGTCTGCGGACTGAAAGGTCCCGGGTTCGATTCCGGTCAAGGGCATGTACATTGGTTGCGGGCACATTCCCCGTGGGGGGTGTACAAGAGGCAGCTGGTCGATGTTTCTCTCTCATCGACGTTTCTGGCTCTCTATCTCTCTCCCTTCCTCTCTGTAAAATATCAATAAAATATATTTAAAAAAAAAAAGAAGTATACAGAATATGTCAGCAAGATGCTGATCCCAAGCTTGTGGTTCAAGGATGTATGCCATTGTACAAGATACTAATACCTAAGTTTCATTAATAAAAATATTAAGCAGTATCTATATAGAGCTAAAAGCTGTCATTGAAAATTTCTATAGTTAAAAGACAATAATCCCCAACAGAGAAATAGAAAATAAAATTGAGTGGTTTACATACACTTTGTGGAGCAGGTAGTAGGTAAGGGTTCATAAGAAATACAGGCACTGGGCCAATGTATAGACATTTGTAGCAAAATAGTTAATTGTGCTGGAGCAACAAATGAGCTTGCCAGTGAAACTGCTTAATAAACTCAACATAAGAAAAAACAAGTGCAATATTTTTATGCACTTGTGGATTTTCAGTATTCCTGATTTCTCCAAAATAGAGACCTAGATAAGGATTAAGATCTCAATTCTGGGGTGGAGGAACCAAGATGGCGGCCTAGGTAAGCACCTAAGCTGCTGCCTCGCATAACAATTTCAAAACATCAACTAAAATCAGAGCGGACATCATCCAAAAACACAGGAAAGCTGGTGGAGTGGGAAATCTACAACCAGAAAGAAGATGAGAGGCTCACGGATTGGATTGGGAGCCGCAAAGCACTGAGGTAGGGTGATGCGTGCACAGAGAGGAAGTGTGGCCGAATGCCTGGCTGGTGAGAGTGGAAAGGAAGTTCCCAAATGCACTGAACCCTTTCTGACTGTACTGAACCCCAATCCCGGCCGAAACCCCATGGACCCAGGCTCATACAGTGGAGTCTGGACTGTAGAGAAAGGCACTCAGAGACTGGGAGACTGGGGGAGCTGGGAGCCACAGTGGGCAGGGTCTACAGTAGTGCATGAGTGAGTTCACGCAGAGGTCTGACCTTGGAGGTTGCCACGGCCTCTCCATAGCTGAAGGAGTCAGAAGCTTCAGACTACAGAGACCCAACCCATTCCAGGCGAGTCCCTGGGGCACCCACACTCTTGCACAGGGAATCTGGGATGGTCAGTTGGAAACTCAGGGGAGCCGCGGAAGGCAGAGCTCAGTCAGAAACTCAGTCGATTGCACAAGGGCAGGACTGACGGGAAGGCAAGACTCAGCCCTGAGACTCTGCCCCATCCAAGCTGAGCAGAGGCTTCTGCAATTTTGCAAGTCTGATCCTATAAGACTGTCTCCAATACAGAAGGTATCCTGGAGTAGACACAGCTGATACTCACATCCAGTTGGCCTGAATGTCAATTCCTCCCAGGGATACCAACAACAATCAAGACTTCACTACCACAAGGCTGTACATCCAGTCTGCAAAGGGGAGCACCAAGAGTGTCTATCTTAGGTAACTGGGGAGGCTGACCCACTGGGCTATATAGGACACCAAACACACAAAGCCATCCTACCAACTCTGGGAAGCAGTGAAAATGCTGAGACAAGGAAATAGATTTCAGACGAAAGAGATGGAGGATATAAAGTTCAAAACCACAGTTATAAGGTTTTTCAAGTATTTCCTAGAAAAGGCCAATAAATTTAATGAGACCCAACTAAAAATTAAACATAAACTGACTGAAATGGAAAATATTATGCAGAGATCTAACAGCAGAATGGAAGTACACAAGAATCAAGTCAAAGAGATGGAATACAAAGAGCCAAAAGACACTCCTCTGAAGAAGCAAGAAGAAAAGAGAATCCAGAAAGTTGAAGGTAGTGTAAGGAGCCTCTGGGACAACTTCAAGCGTACCAACATCAGAATTATGGGGGTTCCAGAAGAAAAGAGAGTGCAAGATACTGAAAACATATTTGAAGAAATAATGTCAGCAAACTTCCCCTACCTGGTGAAAGAGATAGACTTACAACTCTAGGAAGCGCACAGAACCCCAAACAAGAGGAATCCAAAGAGGACCACACCAAGACACATCATAATTAAGATGCCAAGGGCAAAAGACAAAAAGAGGATCTTACAAGCAGCAAGGGAAAAGCTGTTGGTTACCTATAAGGGAGTACCCATAGGACTATCAGCTGATTTCTCAACAGAAACTATGCAGGCCAGAAGGGAGTGGCAAGAAATATTCAAATTGATGAATAGCGAGAACCTATAACCAATAGTACTGTATCCAGCAAAGTTTTCATTCAGAACTGAAGGTCAGATAAAGAGCTTCACAGATAAGAAAAAGCTAAAGGAGTTCATCACCACCAAACCAGTATTATAGGAAATGCTGTAAGGTATTATTTAAGAAGAGGAAGAAGAAGAGAAAAGATAAAAATTATGATAAACAAATACATATATATCAACAAGTGCATCTAAAAATCAAGTGAATTAAAAATCTGATGAACAGAATAAACTGGTGAATATAATAGAATCAGGGGCAAAGAAAGGGAGTAGATTGATAATTATCAGGGGGAAAGTGATGTGGGGGGTGCAGAAAGAGACTGGATTAAAATCGTACATCTATGGATGAGGACAATGGCAGGGGGCATGTAAGGCCAGAGGGTGGGGTGGGAACCAGGTGTAAGGGAGCTATGGGGGGTAAAAGGAGAAACAATTGCAATAATCTGAGCAATAAAGATTTATTTTTTAAAATATCAATTCTTCAAATGTAATAGAGATAGTGAAAAACTCAACACTAACACAGGTATGTATTCAGAGAGGTCAGGCAAGGCTAGCCCCAAGCACAGAGACTATCTAGAGCTTCTGCTTAGAGGGCAGATGTGACAAATTACTTTTAATATTTGTGATGGATCAGGATGAGGAAGTATAAGAATTTCTGAGTGGGGAGTACCTCCTAGATGATTCTGAAGTATCCAACTTTGCCTATTTGTGGGTGACTCCACTTTCTTTGAGAATCACTGCTTTAAAGATATATACAAAACTAAAAATGTCCTTTTACTAGAAGAGGACAGACTACTTCCTAATTTTGAAAATTTTTTTAATTGAAATCTATAGTAAGAAATATGTGTTACATCATGACACACTACATTCATTCCCATTCTCTCATAAGAACACAGATAAACACACTGTTGAATTAAAAATGTCATGATGCTGTCTGTTATTTTCTCTTCTAATTTATTTTATTGTATTTTTAAATGGAGGTATTAATCAATGAAATCAATTAGCAACCATTAATGGGTAGTAATTCACAATTTGAAGAATAGCAAGTTAGCTTATATCTGTAGCATTAACTAGGAGGCAAATATGTGGTAAAACTTGGAGGAAAAACTTGCCTCTAACACCACATGCCAGGTAAACACACTCACCTTAGGGACTTTGCATTTATCCCTCATCTAGAATGCTCTTTTCCAATGTTTCCATTTAGTTAACTGACTTTTTTCAGATCTTTGCTCAAAAGCAAGCTTCTTGAGAAGGCCTTCTCTCATAACACGCTATTTAACTTTGTAACCACCCCAACACTCCTTTACCCCTTCCTGCTTTATTATTTTTTTCTATAACACTATAATAATAAAAGCATAATATGCAAATCAACCGAACAACCAAACAGCAGAACTACTGTCCAGATGACCTTCTGGACAACCATGCTATGACATGCACATTGGCACCAGGCCAGCCAAGGTGATGCATTGTGATTGGTCGGGGGTCCCTGCCATTGCCCCAGGATCACCCTGCAATCAGAGATCCAGGCCACCCTTTGTGGGGCGATTAATGGTGGTGGTGGGGGGAGTTCTATAATTGATTGCCCCAAAGAGGGAGGTCCAGGCCAATGGCCATTGGGATAATTGAAGGGGGAAGGGAAGGAAAGCTCCACAATTGCCCCAAAGAGGGAGGCCCAGGCCACCCTCTGCACAATGATTGATCGGTCCACAGAAGGAGGCCTAGGCTACTGGCCAGCAATGCTGTGGCGGGCATGTGGGGGCCAGCCAGCAATTTCCCCCAGAGGGAGGCCCAGCCCAGCCAAGCAATTGCACCCCACACCTGTGGCCTGCAGAGGGAAGTGACTGGTAGCAGGGGAGGGGAGGCAGTGATGCACAGATGGCAAGCAGTGGTGCGGGAGGGGCCAGCTACCAGCAGCTGGGGGAAGGAAAGCCCCACTCACAGGATCCACTCACTGGCCAGGCCTAGGGACCCTACCGAAGGGTTCTCTGATTGTGAGAGGGCACAGGCCAGGCTGAGGCCCCCTCCCCCCACCCCTGTGCCTGAATTTTGTGTACCAGGCCTCTAGTATACTATACACTGAGTGGCCAGATTATTATACATTCAGAGATCATAATAATCTGACCACTCAGTGTATAATCTAGTATTCTATAGTATGATAGTATAATTACCATTTGACATATTAAATAACTTTAATGATTTGTGATTTGTATATTGTCTTATCTGTCCACTATGACATTAGCTCTATAGGCCAGGGGATTTTTATTTGTCTTATTAATCATATATCCCCAGTGCCTTAACAAAGCCTGGCACCTAGTAGGTGCTCAGTTATATTGAGTAAATGAATAGTTGGCTGAATGAATTAATACATGAAAAACATAATCCTGTGTCTCAAAAGAAATACAGTCCAGCAGAAGAAATAATTAAATGTATGTCAATGAGATACCATCTCATACCTGTCAGAATGGCTAACATCAACAAATCAACAAATGACAAGTGCTGGCAAGGATGTTGAGAAAAAGAAGCCATCTTTCACTGCTGATGAGAATGCAGACTGGTGCAGCCACTGTGGAAAACAGTATGAAGTTTCCTAAAAAAATTAAAAGTGGAACTCCCATTTGACCTAGTAATCTCACTTCTAGGAATATATCCCTGTGGTAGACATTTTCTCTCTTTTCCATGTCCTTCATGGAAAACAACAGGTTTCTGAATGGAGGATCTGGAGATTAAGAAATTAGAGAAAGAAAGAGACAAGAGGCAGAAATAGATTCAAGCTGGGCGCTAGGTGGGCGCCATCTCTCTGATGGAGAGACAGTCACACTCACCTCAGACTGATAAGAATTAAAAGAGTATCCATGTGCTTTCTCAGACTATATATCCCAAGAAATCAGAAACACCAATCAGAAAGGACATATGTACCCCTATGTTCATAGCAGCACTATTTATAATAGCCAAGATTTGGAAACAGCTTAAGTGCCCAACAGCAGATGAGTGGATTAGAAAACTGGTACACCTACACGATGGGATTACTACACTGCTGTAAAAAAGAAAGAACTCCTACCATTTGCAACAGCATGGATGGACCTAGAGAGCATGCTAAGCAAAATAAGACAGTTGGAGGAAGATGAATATCATATGATCTCACTCATTGGTGGAATATAATAAACAACATAAACTGATGAACAAAAATAGATCCAGAGACATAGAAGTGTCGAACAGTCCATCAATCTTCAGAGGGAAGGCAGGAGAGGGTTTGGGTGGGGGATAAGAGATCAACCAAAGGCCTTGTATGCATGCATATAAGCATAACCAATAGACACAGACACTAGGGGGGTGGGAGCATGTCCTGGGGGGTCGGGGGTGGCTAATGGGGAAAAACAGGAGACATATGCAATATTACATGTAATGCTTTAAATAATAAATGATTTAAAAAAATAAATCTAATTCCAAATTTTCTTCCTGTTTCTCTAAGAACAAATTAGGGTTTAGTTCATTATCTAGATGCATAAACATATTTACCTTTTCTAATTTCAATCCTCCCACATCTTAGCAGCTGGGCTGAGCCTTTTAACCCCCATTCCAAGTTGTTTCCTCAAAGTTCTCCTGTACTACCCACCTACCTAAGCTTTTCTCCTTTCTCTTTCCTCCTTCTCATGCTAAATTATCTTCATACCAACAGTGGCCAGTGTGTCCTTTATTCTCACCCATCTGCTGTGTTGATCAGCAATGGCCTCAAGAGCAGCTGAAGTTCTATGTCCACCACCTCCCTTCTTGTGGGCCTGCCCCCTAGGAATGCTAAGACATGTTTGGGAGATCAATGCATCAGGGACAAAACATATTATTTTGGAATAAATTTCCTATTAAAATATTGACTATTAAAAAGATTGAATGGGAAGGACTCAGCATTATTAACAAAACTATTGGAGAAAACAAAGTTTCACAGAAGGCTAATGAAGACTCATATTAACAGAATCAAGTAAGAGATGGAAGGCACATTTCCTACTAAATTATTAAAATGTGTCAGTCCCATCAGGCATCCAATTTTCAGGTTGATATCTCCCAGTATGAGACAGCAATGTACTCACAAATTTGATTTGCAATTACATAGCACCAGTTAAGTCTTTCACAATAGAAATGATCTATACAATTAAAGCCACCAGTCTTCTTACCCTCTTGTTCTTCCTGGTGTTTGACACCTTTCAGAGAGAAGAAATAGAGATGATGGTTTGGTTATTCTCCCAACATCCCCTCCCCCTCAACTAGTATGCTTTGTAGAAATATTGTATATTTTTATAGTAAGAATGCTATTTAATATTTCCTTGCCTTTCTTTTTAGAGATTAATTTAATCTATAACATGACCTTAGATGGCATGTATGCAATTGAATAAAATATAACTGATGGCACTTATTCCTTTAAAATATCAAAAGACATCTTAAATCATATTTTCAACTTTTTAAAGATGATTGATTTTTGAAAATTGAACAGAATTAGGGATCAGATGGTTCTCATTTTTCTTCTGATATGAGTATTCTAGGCATGAAATTTCTTCTGTAATAGGACATGGGTTGAAGTTTGGCTGAGTGTTAGTGAATACAAGTATACATTGTATGCGAGCAAAAGAAGCCCAGTCATAGGGTTTGCATTTGGTTTTGGTGTCCCACCCACATCTCTTTACCAGAGAGGTGGACCCATCTTCCAGCTGCTGTGTTTTCCAGCCAAGACCCTTCTCCACTTTCTTTCAGGTAGAAAACTATGTAGAGCCATTTATACTCCTCGTGGGATCAGGTTGAGGCTAGACTTCAGGTGAAACCACAACTTTGCTTGTTTCCTTCCCTTGTCCCATCTTTATTTCCTTTCTCCCAATAAAATCTCTCACACAAGCATTGCTATTTGCAGCACTGCTTCTAGGGAATCTAGCTCAACATAGGATTTGAGGGAAGAGCAATTCTCTTTGACTTGTTTCTTATCCCTTCTTACCTTATTGCCCCAAGGAATAGATCAATCTGGGGATAATTGAGAAAATTTCCTGTTTGTGTTGGGATTTTTTTTTTTGCCTTTTTAAAAAACTATAAATGGTAAAAACTCATCATGTAAATTTTATTTTTGGCTGGGGCAGTTTAATCATTCTTCTTTTTGTGGAACTGTTGATCTCTGTCTTTGATCTGAATCAGTTAATTAAAACTATTTTACCTATTTACCTGTCTCCTTCCAAATCTTTCTTTAGTGGTTTCTAGGTGCTGATATTGGGAGTGTGGAACATTAGAAATAAATATCCTTTAGCACACTGCACCCCCAGGCAGGTGAATGGTCAGAGTCTGAAGGCTGCTGAGAAAGTCATGTTTCTGCCTCATATTGGAAATGAGAAATGAACCTATAGTGATTGCACTTCTCCTTCCAAATTTGAGCAAACACCCCTATTGGCAGGATACTAATTGCATTTAGAATATTGGGGATAAGGGAGATGGAGAAATGTAGCTCCTAGGCTTCCATCCTCTGTGATACAGAAAAAGCCTAGAAGAGGAAGGGAAAGGGGTGATGAGGAGGGTATGGAGAGGAAGGGAGTGAGAACACAATATTCAGCAAAACCTCCTTCTCCACTTTGATTAGTACATTTAACCAAAGGTGAAACCATCTGCCTCTAGAAACTAAACAGAGGGAATAGTTTAGCATATTGAATATGTCTGACTTAAGTTGGCATTAATATTTGATATCAGCTCTCTGGCTTAAACAATGAAAATATTGATATAAGTAAAACCATGCCCAAAGCTAGTTTAAGACAAAAGACTCTTGATTTTTTATAAATTAAAGGGAAATTATAAGCTATGTTATTGGGTTTATTTAGATTTAAAAATTGATGTGTAGTTAAAAAAATTGGAGTCATAGATGGCTTCAATTGAGACTGACTGACTTCCAAGGAGACATTTGTGATAAGAAAAATAAAATTTAGTTGTCAGAGCCATATGATTGGATGTAAATGGAGTTCAGATAGGATTCCTAGGAAATGAGAATTTTGAAGACAAAAAGAAATTATAAAACTGAAATGGAAACATATAACAGGATATTTTGTTTTCTTGTTAATGAAATATGAGCTTAGGCTTCTCACTCCCAATTCTGGACAAAGATCCTGAAAATTTGGCAAGTCTAGAGGAAGGTGGGGGGAAGCATTGAGTGAATACTGGTAGAGTCTTCTTGCAAATATGAAATTTCTGGTTCCCCATCCTTAGCCATATTCTGTTTGGGGTGTGTGTGTGTGTGTGATTTGAAGGTGTGTGTGTGTGTGTGTATGATTGAAATTTTCATAAAGGCTTGGGAATTTGAGAGCAGAGGAGACCTATGAATAAAGCTCTGAGGAGTGCCGTTCACATTGTCTTCCATGTGTATTGCACCTCCAGGATTGCAGTGTGCTGTGCAATCAGGCAGGTGGCCTGGGATAGACTCACAGAATTCCAATAGCCTAGAATGATGCAGGGGAAGCAGAATGAACTGAGGGGACTGGAGGAAGAACTGGGATGTAGCCCAGCTGGTCATAGGGTCAGGCGAATAATCCATTAGCCAAAAATGGCAAAGGCATATGAGGAGAGTCTCTGTACTTAAAGGGCCTTTAGGAAGCAAACAAGAGATAATACACTGAGATGCGTTATCACTAGACTGGGAAGTTCTTGGCACTAGGATGATAGCATAGACTGATAAAGGCAAGATTACATCCTCCTCTGCTCACGTCTCTGCTTTCCTCACCACCCTCACCTCTACCATCCTATATGCTTCAACATCTATACAAATAAAACATAAAAGCAAACTTTGGTGAGTAGAGAATTGATAGAAGCTTCTGCTATCTGATGCATTGGAGGCTCTAAATAAAAATTAAACTTTATTACTGAAAATTAAAGTTCCTTTTTTTCCATTTTTCATTTTGGAGACTGAAATTTGTAGCATTATCTTTGTCCTGGTAGGATATAAGGCTGTGCCATGAAAAGTGATGCAGTAGGAGAAAAAAAATCCTGCAATGGTAACTCTTTCTTCAGTTAAAGTGATTATTTTAACTCTTTTAACCTAAGCATGTTTAGAACTAAAACACAGCAGCAAGACAAAGAAGGAAAGAAAAGACTTTCATTCTTTAATACTCACAAACTGATAAGAAATAAGAAATCACTTTCTGGTGATAACTGCTTTGTGGGGGGGAAGGACCAAGAATGTAATTTAAAGTTAATATACAATTCATCATGGAGGTAAAAGTCTTGGTCTCATTGTCCTAGGAAATATATATAGAAAAAGTAGAATAATTGGGAGATATAAACAAGTTAATATGTTGATTTGTAGTTAGCCCATAATAAATTTGATAATAAATAAATCTAGCTCTTTATCTTATTCTATACACTAAAGTTACTTTCTGAGGGATTAACTATTTAATATAATACAAAATTAAAACAAGAGAAACAAGAACATATGAATTAATTTGTGGTGTCTGATCTTGGGATGGAAATAGCATTCCTAAACTTAAAACAATGGAAAATACCACAAAGAAAAAACACACCAGGTGGTAATAAAAACTCTTCTACACGTATCATATATAATACATATATTTGACATGAAATGTATACTTACTGTAAACAAACTAGACAAAGAATAGACATTTTAAAAAAGTATTTATTTTTTAATCTCTACCTGAGGATACATTTTTATTGATTGTAGAGAGAGGAAGGGAAGGTGGAAGGGAGAGAGAGAAAGAAAAACATTGATCAGTTGCCTCCTGTACATGCTCCAACTAGGTATCAAACCCACAACCTAAATATGTGCTCTGACTGGGACTCAAACCCACAATCTTTTGGTGTACAAATGACAGTCCAACCAATAGAGCCATCCAAATAGGGCAAGAGTAGACATTCTTAATAATTCTGCTCCTATGACTAAGTTAAGTTAAACATCTCAGTAGAAAAATGAATAAATTCAAAAGGAAATAAATATAAGGAGAATTTTAACATCAGTAGTAATAATAGGCAAGCAAATGAAAGCACAACATGCTTAATTTGGCAAATAAAACCATCAAAGTTTAAAACAATGCTGGTGTTGGCAGAGGCACAGGGTCATGGGCACCCTCATTCAATGTCTTTGAGAGTAGGATTTGTGACAACTATTTTGTTTATAGAGACTGTTTCCTGAGTAACCAGCACAATGCCTGGCATAATCCATGTTCAGTATGAACTTGTTGAATAAATGAACTTTTATATAAATTACTTTGGCAAGAAGCTTTAATAAATTTAAAATTTCATAGTGTTTTCCATTAATTCTAATTTTTATGGGTGTATCTGATGAGGAAAATATTTCTGTATAATTTTTAGAAACTAAGACATTGGAGTTGTTAATTTTTCTCAAACAGAAATGTATGTAAAAGCAAAGGCCAAAGATTAAAATTCTCAGTGAATTCACACCATTTGGTAAAGTTACAGAATAAAATTTGTGATGGCATAGGCAATGAGTTAGTTAATCATTACTGTGCTGATGTGTGTATTACAACTTAGGGAAGTAAATTCAATTTTCTACAGCAAATATATTCTAATAAATACAATTTTCTATAACAACATATAGTGAGTAAATTCAATTTCTTACAACAAACATGTAAAACCAGATTTGCAGTATTCATAGCCCCAAGGACCATAATTATATTCCATAGGTGATGAGAATTTTTGTAGTACTTAAAATCTTTTTGCCTTTCTCAACAAACCATCTAGACAAATTCAATTTCATGCTGACAAGATACAGAACATGTGCAAGTTTCATGTAAACAGGACCTTCAACCCAAACTGTTAATACTCTCTCCTTGACAGCTTCATAGAATCTGATTTATAAATTTCTTCAACCTTCTTTCTTTCAGCAACCAAGTGGATTGGTAGCCCAATATTTTATGTTCTCAAATGCTTTTACTCTTAAGTTTTCTTACTAACTACACTACTAATTTATAACCTATGATTTCAAATGAATCTGAAAACAAGACAGAATCAAAACATGAACTTACTGTTTTATAACTCCACAATCTGAAACATAAATTAGTATTTATATGCAAAGATATTTATCAACATGATAATAATGAAAAGTAATTTAAAACACCAAAATAGAAAAACAAGCCAGGTTGAGTGGCTGAGTTGGTTGAGTGACTCATCCAGTGCATGGAGAGGTTGCCAATTCAGTCAGGGCAACCTATTGGATACCTCTCTCTCTCTCTCTCTCTTTCTCTCTCTCTTTCTCTCTCTCGTTCTCTTTCTCTCCCTTTCCCTTTCTCGTTTCCTCTCTCTAAGCATGTCTTTGGGTGAGGATTTAAAAATAAGTTAGTTAAAAATAGAAAAATCCTACCTAAAAAAAAGAGTAATATGCAAATTAACCATCACTTTCCTACACCCACAAGACATGCCCACCAGCCAATCAGAGCGAGTATGTAAATTAACCTTAACCAAGATGGCTGCAGCCACAGAGAGCAAGAGGGAGGCTTGGGTTTCCCAGTCAAGTTTTCTGCACACCCTGGCCGGCCTAGACCTCTGCTTAACGCCACAAAGTTTCAATTATAGAAGATACATAAATTCCAACAGAAATGGCTTGGCTCTGCTCCAAGCTACAAAGTTTCAATTGTAGAAGGTAAATAAATTTCAGATACCAGGGCCTCTGCTTGGGTTGCTAGGGTGTGTGGCTGGCCTGCAAACCACCATAGGCTCCTCGCTTAGGCTGTCCTATGCCCCAAGGGAACTCTCACCCTGATCTGGGACACCCTTAAGGGCAAACCAGCTGGCACCCACCCGTGCACCAGGCCTCTATCCTATCTAATAAAAGAGTAATATGCAGATTGACCATCACTCCAACACACAAGATGGCTGCCCCCACGTGGTCAAAGATCCTGCCTCCATGTGGACGTAAGATGGCCATCATAAGATGGCCAGCAGGAGAGGGCAGTTGAGAGGGACCAGGCCTGCAAGAGAGGGCAGTTGGGGGTGATTAACCCTGCAGTGGAGGGCAGTTAGCAGTGACCAGGCTGACAGAGGAGGGAAGTTGGAGGGAAGTGTTTAGGGGGTGATCAGGCTGGCAGACAGAAGCGATTAGGGGCAATCAGGTGAGCAGTTGGGAGCCAGCAGTCCTGGATTGTGAGAGGGATCCCACATTGGACAGGGTGCAGGCTGGGCTGAGGGACCCCACTCCCCCCCTTGCACGAATTTAGTGTACCGGGCCTCTAGTGATTAAATAAAATGATATATCCATGATGGAATGTTCTGAAGGCATTAAAATGGTAAGAATATTTAAAGGCATAAAGACATGCTATGATATGTGAATAAAATAGTGTATAAAATTGTATTAAAAGTGCTCTCATTTTTTTATATATGGATGAAAAACAGGATGCTGACAGATATTACTAGGAGTGATATCTCAAGGGTGGTGTAACTATGAAGGGATTTATTTAGTGTAATTTATTGTTACTTTTTGTATATCCCAAAACATCTGCTATGAGAGTGTAGTACTTTTAGAATTGTAATTTTTTAATGTTTTTAAAATTTTCACCAATAAGTTTATCTTAAGTAAACTGAGAGGCTTTTTACTTTTTATTAAAGATAAGAGTCATAAAGTAAATATGAACAATAATTATATTTTATTGAAATTGAAATAAAAATATAAAGTTTATATATTAGTAACAGGCACTGCATCATCATTTACATCCTAAAATAGAGAGATATTTGGAATTGACATGACAGATCATTTACATCTACGCATCTAACAATGTTCTCCATTTTGCCTCTCCCAAATTTGGTTATTTTCATGTAGGGCATTGCACTGAGTTCACATCACTCACCTTTTGATAAAGTAATGGACTCTAGCTTTGGACTGTGGCCAATGCATAGGCTCTCTAGGGTCAATGTGAATCTGTAAAATAAGGACAAAAACATTTACAATGATAGGCATACCTTTGTACACACAACAGGTGCAAATCACAGGGTTTGGTTTAGAAAGGGGAGAACCAGAATTTTTAAAATCACAATCTGCCTCAAGAAAATGAGTCTAGTGCAGAAGACATGGTTGCAACAGAATGGAGCACCTTGAATAACAGAAATGTTACAGAAGCAATACATTTCATATGTGGAGGCCTTTGACCGTCCAGTGAAATCTTTTATGTGGCTTCAGAAAGGAAGGAAAGGAAGACAAGGTATGAGCAAGGGTTTTGCAGTTTCGAATCCCATGGCAAGTGAGAAAAATGATAATAGAAATAATAAACTCTTTGCAGTGCTTATCTTATATGAGGTACGCTCTTAGTACTTTATTTATACTGGGTGGGGCAAAAGTAGATTTATAGTTGTGAGTATGTGAAACACAGTTTATTCTTGTATTTTTATTTATTAATTATTGTATTATTTTCCCACACAAACAACTTTAAACCTACTGTTCCCTAGTCCTGTATATACAGTGGGAGATGAGGTGGAAAGGTAGGAGGTACTAGGTAACAAACCCTATGCTCCAGGAAAAGAGTATTGGTAGGAGGGGAGTGTTATGGAGGCTGCTGGGTAACACTGGGAAGTCAAAGGTCACATGTTCAATATCATCTCAGCCCTTTATAAACCCTGATCCTGGACAAGTCTTCTATCCTCCTAGAATCCTAATGTATTTGTCTGTAAAATAAGTATAATGATATTGACAGGACAGTAGACATTATCCATCCAATAACTATGAAAGTGCTTTGCAAGCTATACAAGTCTATACAGATTTTAAGTGTTGTTATCAATGCTATGATTATCTGACCTTTGATTTAATGAAATAACCTAGGACCAGTTTAAAGGACAGATGGCCGAGAACAGAAGCAAGGTCCAATTTGGGGATTGCTGGGATAGTCTAGTGTGAGAGAATAGAGGCTGAAGAGAGAAAAGAACAGGACTTTAGAGACCATGTGGTGCACTTGGTGGGGGAGGAAGAGTAAAAAAAGGTACAGGTTGAAGAGGTTCAGGACCACTGGAGTCAGAAGAGGTAAGAGACTCACCAAGGAGCATCCGGTTAATATTTGCAAACGTTTCTGACAAAGCAGGATAGGGAAAAAAGTCAATGCTGTTAGATTTAGCAATATTACTTGTGATTTTTAAGAAAGCATTTTTAATGTGGATAGAAACTACACTAGCAGTTAAAGTGAAAGTGAATGATAAAAGGATAGAGGAATTAAGGGATAAGTGTGTTCAGAGAAATGAAGAGTAAAAAGGAAGAAAGGCAGAGTTAAAGAATGGTTATTTTGAACTGGAGAGCTTTTAGCAAATTTGTATATGGAGAAAGCAGCCAGTAGGGAAGATAGGGGTGAATGTATGAGACAGGAGCCTGAAGAGATTAACCAAATAATTTATACGCTTATGTGCATAATCCATGGGCACAGATAATAGTGCCATGAGGCCTGGGGGAGGAGCTGGAGGGAGGGCTCCAGTGGTGAGAAAAAGAGGACATCTATAATGCTTCCAACAATAAAGATAAATTAAAAAACGATAACGAATGTAAAGAGTTTAGCAAAGGACTTAGCACATTGTAGCCTCTCAGTAAATGGTAGCTATTAATTATACGTTTGGCACTGAACTTCTCATCGTTTGGGCTGCAAATGAAAATTACTGTTTCAATGCCAGATTGAGTAGTAGATAAGAAGGGCATAGGACAAAAACAAAACAAAACAAAAAAAAATAAAATAAAGAGTGAAGGTAATGAAAAATAAGAGAAGATATGAGGCAAGTTCTGGGAGTAATATGGGTTGAAACGTTATAGGTTGGGAAGCCACCGTTGGAAAGGGGCAAGGTCATTCTTACTTTTCAGAAGGGATAGAAGAGAAAATTGTCAACGGTCTGAAGACAGTTCTAGGTGAAAAGAGAATAGGCCGTATAGGAGAGAGCCTGTGTCATTTCAGGGCACTTACTCTGTAATAAGAGCCATAGGCTGAGTAAAGGGAGTGAACTTGGAAAAACCAAGGACTAGAGATAGGTATGAAGGTTACTGGGAGAAAAATTAATGGAATAGGGCAAGAAGAATACTTTGAAAAATAAGGTAGTATTTGAAAATTATGAACAGAAAGAATATCTGTTAATGTTTTTAGGTCTTTCCTGTGATAGCCTGTACCAGAATGCTTATTATCATCCTGAAATGTAAAATACCATGTACACTAATAACCAACCGTTTCTCAGGAGTCTGTTGGCCTTTAGTTTATCTATGGTTTCCAGTGCATCTTTTTTAAATTTTATGTTTTGTACCTCTTTAGCTTGTGTGTTATGGCAACCCCAATGCCAGACATTTTTATTGGTTGGATTTCCAAATGTATTCAGGCTAACATTGTGGAAATTTGTAGCTTGTCAGGCAAATTGGAAATAACTTCTCCATGAAATTTCTAAAGTTGAAATTCCTGGCATGCGTTGTATTTTCAAGTAATTTTTTCACTCATTATCCAAAAGGGATGTGGAAAATTGTCACAGAAGGGAGGCTATAATACAGATTATCACTTAAAATTTTCCTTGTTCTCTCTGGGTTTCATGTTACGTTTTAGTTTCCAAACTCTTGCCCTTGGGGCAAATGGAAGCATTGATGATTTGCTTTATCATTTTGTGTGCTGCCAACGCAGATGGTATGTAATATCGCTCTCTAATTTGGCCAATAATCTTGTTTCTCATAGATCCTTCACATAACACTCAAGGCCAGGGATATGAATGTTGCCTACTACTTCAACTAAGTATCTTCTTAACCCCTCAAAGACAAATTCCTTGTGGTTGCCCAAACGAAAATTATATTTTATAGAGATGCTGGTCTCTCTCGTGCTTTCTTTCTCTCTCAGATGACATTCTCTACACTTTCTGCAAGGAAAACTCCTATACACCCTTAAGCCATATATTTCAAATATTTTTTCCTCTGTACTTTTCTACTGATTTTCAACCTTTACCCCACCCTAATCAAAGTTGAATTTTATTTTATTTGAACTGATCATTTTATATGATCTAGTTGAGCACTTCCTGAACTGTGCTGCAATTATTTAACATTTGAATCCTCTATAGGCAGTGAGATCTTTCAGAGCAAAGACATATTTCACACATCTTTGAATCTCTAATGTTTAACAATTGGTGGATACTCTATTATTATTTCTTTTAATTGAGCGAATGCTGTAACATTCCCTTAAGTGTGTTCTACAGAAAACAGATCCTACAGATTTTTAATGAAAAAATATTCTGTGGCCTTGAATAAGTTTGTAAGATATTGCATACTCCCCTTGGGGATCTAGTATGTTAAAGACTCAGAAATCTTATAGACAAATCTTAATTTTACTTAACCAAGCATCCCCTAAACTTTCAATCAGGTAATACCTAGTAACACCCCTGAGAAATAGATCAGGGATTGCTGAACATTTTCTATAAAGGGTCAAGTAGTGAATATTATAGCCCTAGCAAGTCATACAGTCTTTGTTGCAGCCACTTAACTTTATTGTTTTTTCATAGCAGAGTTGCATGGGAAAAGCAGCTATGCATAATCCATAAACAAACAAGCATGGATATGCATCAATAAAACTATATTTACAAAATGAGCATGAGGATTTGACTTACAGGTTATTTAATTGCCAACCTCTGAATAAGAGTTTTAAAAACACACATCGGAGATAACTGAGTTGCTTTGAGACACATATATGGCAAAAATCATTCTAAACCAATTTTCAAATTCCTAACTTAAAAACATAGTATTTGAGCCTGGCCTGCGTGGCTCAATGGCTGGGCATTGACCTGTGAACCTGGAAGTCATGGTTTGATTCCCAGTCAGGGCACATGCCCAGGTTTTGGGCTCTATCCCTAGCTAGGGGTGTGCAGGAGGCAGCGATCAATGACTCTTTCTCTCTCATCATTGATGTTTCTCTCTCTCCCTCCCTCTCTCAAATAAATAAAAATATATTAAAAAACAACAACATAGTATTTAAGAGTTCTGAGAAGTTCTTCCTTCTAACCATATTATTTTTCAACCAGTTTCTATTTTTTGAGCTTGCCCTTAATATTTTCATAAAATCATTAGCCAGGTGCATGCTTATCAAGGCCAAGTCAAGGTCATGCTTCCAGTGAAATTAATTTTCTCATAACTTTCGCCTCAGAGGCTATGTCACTATCCTTTCTAAGGTGGAAACAGAATATCTATATGAACAGACTAAGGCTAATGTTCTAAGCACACCTCTTTCTCTTTTCTAAATAACACATAACAATATCAGAGGGATTTTTGGAGATAAAGCCTTAGGTGAAGCCTTCATACATTGCAGTGATTTCAATTTCTGGCAAAGCAAGATGAAAAGAAACCCTGGTGCAGAGGAGCATTTTGGGAAGGTGGAGTAGTTTTGTCAAAGCAAAGCACATAGTGTTATATCTGCAGTGATTAAACATTGACCCAGTCACAAGGAAGCAAGGTCTCCAGTTAGGGCACAGATCAAAATAATTTGACCAAACTAAAATCAGTGATTCAATGATATTGATTAATTTGTGTTCCTAAATAATTTCTTTCTTGTATCCTTTAAATATTTATGGTCAGTTATTCAGGCTCCTACATACTTACTGTCTTTAATCTGTAAATCAGGGGTATACATAAATTCCTCTGTTTTCCTAAAGACTTTTTGAGGTCTCTTATGTACCTTTTTATTTAATGTACATCTTTTTTTACCCTGAGTTTCCCCAAATTAAATGTAATATTCTAGGCTTACACAAAGATGGGCCATTTTTGGGCTATTTGTTTATTTGGGTTCCAAGCAGCAATGGCCTTTACTTCAGTGCCTTCTCTTACTCACATTGATCTAATTTGATGTTCCACATCACCTCTGAGTCTCTTTCTCATGATTAATTCCCCAGTCTCTCCCTGCTTCAAACCTTAGTATATGTATTGCTGAGGGGAACTCAAATGCTTTGTTTCTAAATTTTGTGATCCCCATCTGATATTTGTATTTTTAAACAGTAAACTGATTTCAATTGTTTTCTGCCTAGAATTCTAATTTTTCTCAGGGCTTGCTTATTTCTTTCTATTGACAATATTTATTGTCCCTCTTCAGTTAAACCATCATTTCCCTGTCTTAGAACTTATATGTGGGCAGTGGTTGGTCATAGACCAGACTAATTAAGCTCATTCATGGCGATCAGGATGAAGACAAGACTGGAGAATGAGAGGCAGTCTAACCTGCTCTTGCAGTGCAGTGACACCATCCCCCTGGTGAAAAGGCGTTATATCTCAGATGGTGGCTAGTCATATTTCTCCTTTTTCTCTTACGATAGTTCCACACTTTTCACTTCAACACCCTGCTGCCTCCTCATTAGAATGGGAGTGGAAGATTCAACTTGACCTTTATAGAAAGAGGATAGTGAGACAAGGGAACATTCTAATGACGAACTATGTTTCCTTCTAGATATCTTGCCTTGGCCCTTATGTGATTTTCTAATAGCCTTCTGTGGTGTCTGCATGGAAATCAGTTTCCAGACCTGAATTCCAAAAGTTTCCCCACTTCATGTTCACCCAGGGCATCATTGCAAGGTGGTGAGAGCACCTTATTGGCTCCACAACACGGGATTAGGCACTAAATTTCCTGGGTTTCAGCTTTCCATCTGTAACATGATCTCTAACGTTCTGACTACAACTGTACAACAATTGCTCCTCTTCACCCTCTGCCTCATTTGAAAATGTGATATTTGTCACATGCCTCTCCTTCTACTTGTTAGACTCTTGACTAACTGCCTTTTATGGTCATGACTCAGCCTGCCATGTTCATCAGTGTTTTTATTATTTATTTTAATATTTTTATTGATATTTTACAGAGAGGAAGGGAGAGATATAGAGAGCCAGAAACGTCGATGAGAGAGAAACATCGACTAGCTGCCTCTTGCACACCCCCTACTGGGGATGTGCCCGCAGCCAAGGTACATGCCCTTGACTGGAATCGAACCTGGGACCTTTCAGTCCGCAGACCGACGCTCTACCACTCAGCCAAACCGGTTTCGGCTCATCAGTGTTTTTAAAACCCTCCTCAGGACATGTGACATCATTAAGTCGGTGACATAGGTTGTTCCTGACATCAGTTCCTGTCACAAGATCGGCTAGCAAGTATCCATAGACACGACATCATTATTAAAGTCCCAGAATGTGGGGTGAGGCAGAAGCATCCCCCTAATCAAGAAGGATCACATTAGAAGGGTAAAAGAAGTGGCTTCATTTTAACCACAGCAACCCTCCTCCGGGTCACTGCAGGAAAAGTGGCCTCCTGTGTCTATGGCCTCTCCAATTGGAAAAAGAGAAAACAAGGTGGACATCCAACTTACCGAACATTGTGGAACACTTCCTGGGAGGTTTAGTTGGATCTCATTACAAGAGGATCACTGGGGGAATCTGCAGTGCTCAACCACTTGGGGACAGATAGTGACACAAAAGTGGGTTGTACTTAGAGCAAGCACACTGGGATCTTGGTGGGCTGCATTCTTACTGAGGCAGTACTCAAGCAGGTATAACCAACCATCTTCAGAGCCAAGCTGATGGCCCTGTCTAGCCAGAGAGCTCAGTTGCATTTCTACACACTAACAACAAACTCTTTGAAAAAGTAATAAACAATCCCATTTACAATACTACCAAAAACAATAAAATACTCAGTAATAAATTCAACCAAGGAGGTGAAAGATCTGTGCATTAAAAAATACAAGACATTGATGAAAGAAATTGAAGCAGACAAAAATAAATGGGAAGCCGAAACCGGTTTGGCTCAGTGGAGAGAGCGTTGGCCTGGGGACTGAAAGGTCCCAGGTTGGATTCCGGTCAAGGGCATGTACCTTTTGGTTGCGGGCACATCCCCAGTATGGGGTGTGCAAGAGGCAGCTGATTGATGATTCTCTCTCATCGATGTTTCTAACTCTCTATCCCTCTCTCTTCCTCTCTGTAAAAAAATCAATTATATATATATATATATATATATATATATATATATATATATATATATATATAAATATATATATATATTTAAAAATAAATGGGAAGATATCTTGTGTTCACAGATCAGAGGAATTATTGTTAAAATGTCCATACTACCCAAAGCCATCTATAGATTCAGTGAAATCCCTATCAAATTAGGGATTTGAACTGTGCCATAACTGATGACAATTTCACAGACATATAAAAGCAATCCTAAAATGTATATGAAACCAAAAGTAACTCTTAAGTAGCCACAGCAATCTTGAGAAAGAAAAACAGAAGCTGGAGGCATTTTATATAATGAAACTATAGTACAAAGCTATACTAAGCAAAACACTATGGTACTGGAATAAAAACAGACATATGTATCAATGCAACAGAACCAAGAGCTCAGAAATAAACTCCTGTGTATATGACAACTAATATTACAAGGGAACCAGAATACTCACCATGTCTCTTCAATAAATGTTGATGGGAAATTTGATAACCACATGCAGAAAAATTAATATGAACCATCTTACACCACTCACAGAAATTAACTTGAAGTTGATAAAAACTTAAAAATATAAAACCCCAAAATGGCGAAACTCCTAGAATAAAGCAGAGGAAAGACTTCTTGACATTACTCTTGGCAACAATTTTTTTTCAATATGACACTAAAAACATAACAGAAGCAAGAATCAATAAGCAGAATATATCAGACTAAAAAGCTTCTTTCTGCACAGCATAAAAAATATACAAAATGAAAATCTAACATATGGAAAATATTTATAAATCATATATGATAAGAGGTTAATATCAAAATATATGAGGAATTCATACAACTAAATAACAAAGACACAAATGATCAATTAAAAATGACAAACAACCTGAATAGAAATTTTTTTTCAAAGAAGTTATACAAATCACCAGTAGGTACATGAAAAGAAAGGAGTTCAACATCATTAATAATCAGGGAAAGGAAATAAAAATCACAATGAGTTATACTTTCACAACTGTTTGAATGGCTACTATAAAAAAGAAAACAGGTAACATGCTTGATGGAGGATGTGGAGAAAAGGGAAACTTTGTGTACTGTCGGTGAGAATGTAAATTAGGGCAGTCACTCTATAAAACAGTAAGGCAGTTCCTCAAAAAATTAAAACTAGAGTTACTATAAGATTCAACAATCCTCCTTCTGGGTATATATCTGGAGAAGATGAAATCGCTATCTTGAAGAAAATTCTCATCCCTATATTTTTCTGCAGCACTATTTACAGTAGCTGAGATATGGACACAACCTAAGTATTTCTTAATGAATGATTAGTAAAATATGATACTTATATAATATACATATTATATAGGGTGTCCCCAAACAGATATGTACACTTTAATAGCTGATAACTCAATTTTCATTTCTTTTCAGATTAAACTGATTTAAAATAAGTAAAGCCAGACTAAGCCTTGAACAAAGAAAATTTATCCACATAACTTTTTTTTATGGAGATATATAATAGGTAAAGTTTATGATACAAAACAGTTAATGAATTAAAGGCACACAGATACCGAATAAAATGATTCTTCCTGTTTGCAATTCCATTTTGATTCCATATCTATCTATCTATCTATCTATCTATCTATCTATCTATCTATCATCTATCATCTATCTACAGTATCTATGTATATATTATTCAGCCATGCTAAAGAAGTAACCTTGCCACCTGTGACGACATAGATGAAACTTGAGGACATTATGCTAGGTGACATAAATCAGAGATAAACAATGTATGATCTCATATGTGGAATCTAAAATACAAAGCTCAATGAAACAGATTAGATTGGTGGTTGCCAGGGGTGGCAGAATGGGAGAAATGAGTGAAAATGATCGAAGAATACAAACTTCCTAATGTACAACATGGTGACTGCTGTTAATAATACTGTATTGTAAAGTAGCTGAAGTAGTAGATATTAAAATTCTCACCATTCCAAAAGGTAACTGTGAACAATGGATGTGCTAACAGGCTTTATTGTGGTAATAATTTCACAATATATATGTTAAGTTTACACTGTTATATCTCAAAAAAGCTAGAGGAAAAAACCATACCTCTTTTTGCTTCACCCACCCTCAATAAGAATTCATCTCATGGGCCTATCCTTTGGGTTCCTATTCTATACTGAGTCTTTTCCTATTCATTGAAATATTAGACTTCAAAATCACCACAAAGAAAGAAAGTGAAATAGAAAATTAAATAACTAGACAATATTAAATATAAACCAAAATGTGAAACATTTAAAAGTTTTCTGGCTTCAATGTCTTGATACCAGAAATGTTTTGGAACTTGTACTGGAAACACCAAGAGGCCAGGATTTTATGTTGTATTTTATCCAAATAGTCAAGAAGAAAACGTCTGATGGTTTGGAAAAATATAATTTTCAACTGTGAGAAATTTAGCATGTAGAAATAGAGCAAAATATGGCCACCAAGTCTCAAAGAGGTGGAAAATATAGTTTTTATGTTAGGTTGCAGTATCTTGAAATAAAATTAAGGTACAACTAAGAAATTAAAAAGGGATATGTCAACGTAAGAAACATTCAAAACTGAATAATTTTTGTGAGATTATTTGAGCCAAACTATCAGCAAATGCTGGGAAGCAGAATCTCAATGGGATAAGCTAATGTTTTGGAGAATGGAAGTTTTTCACCTTGTTTTATACATTACAATCAAAAGAGGAGACTTAAGTGAGTTACCTAAAATCATTGATGATAGATTAGGGAGGCTGGAGAAAGCAAAGTGGGGAAACCTGCGATTGGGTAAAAAGTAAAATGATAGATACTTCTTTTACTTAGGTGGGGATACAGGATAGTTCACAGTCAACAATCACCTCAATAACAATGAGGGGATCTGTGGTCTCTGCAGAGCGGTGCCTGTGCTTTGAGGGGTCCAGAAAAAAAAGGAAAATTACTTTGACATTCCAAGGATATGTTATCATAGACCCAAAAAGACAATTGAAAGGTTCAGTTAAAGTAAAGATTGACCTTTGTCAAGGAAGATACCTAGGACATGACTGCCCACCATAAGCTGCTTTTAGTTTAAAAAGTTTTCATTTCAGACCCCCTTCTGTGGTTACTTTAGGTCTCTGAATCTGCAAGGCCACCACGCAGGCCTTCCCTGAGCTAGTCAGTTTAACATGTGGCCCTTTTTCATCCATAGGTAATATCTATCAGACTCTTTCATATCACAAAAATAACTTGATTTACTGCTAATTTTTAAGGTATAGGATCCAAGTGTTAATAAAATGACAATTCTCAACTAGAGATACTATTGGCTGTAATGATCAGTTACTGGGTATCCAAATGGTCTCCATGGGTGTAATAAAATACTTGTTATATTTCCACTAATTATAAGGAAAACTATTCAGATGCTCTTCACAGGTATTTTTTTAAATATTATGATGAAGAGAACAGTTACAAATATATATATATATATATAGTTGGTCTCTTGCACAGAAGACACCAGATTTTTCTTTTATAAATTTTATTAGAGAAAGGAATCCAATAACCTTAGCTCGTAAATATTTATTTCTTATTTTCCTCAGCATCTTTTATATTTGTTCACCATTTAGAACTTTGTGAGTACTTTGTTTTGACATTAGTGAATAATATTTAATATGGAAACATCCACCAAAAGAACATTATCCCACTGTGAAAACAAGAAAAATTTCACCCCAAAGCAAAATTCTGAAAATATACACTTTGTTTTTTTGTTTGTTTGTTTTTTTACTTTAGTCCCATCTAACAGCCTAAAAATATAGGCTTCAAAGCATAGGAAATAAAGATTTACCTACATGCAAATGCATTATATGCATGTATTTATCCAATTTTAAACTCCCCACTTATTTAAATTAGAATAAAGCTTTGGAAAGTAAAGCCCTCCCTTTAATGTACTCTATTTTTTTAAATATGTATTTTTTAAAATAAAAATTTATTGATTTCAGAGAGGAAGGGAGAGGGAAAGAGAGGTAGAAACATCAATGATGAGAGAGAATCATTAATTGGCTGATGCCTGCATGCCACTGGGGATGAGCCTGAAACCCTGGCATGTGCCCTGACTGGGAGTTGAACTGTGACCTTCTGGTTCATATATTGACACTCAACCACTGAGCCACGCTGGCTGGGATAATGTATTCTGATTTTAATGGAAATAAATTCTAGAGTATATTTTCTGTATAATAGTAGTAACATTCAATGATTCTATGAAATTTGGGGAAGAAACATCAAGGAGAGACATACCAATTGGTTGCCTCTCCCACATCCCTCATTGGGCAAGGGATCAAACCTGCAACCTAGATACCTACCCTTGACTGGGAATGGAACCTATGACCATTTAGTTCATGGGCCAATGCTCTAACAACTGAACACACCAGGCCAGGGCTAGTGAGGTGACTTTTTTAGTGTTCACCATGTAATGTCCATTTTAAAGATATCTTGTAAATTTAGTGTTGTTTTATAGGTTGCCACTAGAGGGCATCACTTTTTTATTTTACATAAGGGGAAGTTACACTAGTAACTTGAAAATGCTGTCCTATTAACTTAAATAATACTTTCCTAAGAGGACTTAATCCTAGTGTAAAGGAAACTTGGTTACACTTTTAAGATGTAAATTATAATCCAAGTTATTTCACTATATTGACTGCTTTTGAATTTAGTTCATGTTTCTGATCCCTTCTCTATTAAATAGTTCTACTCCCCACCAAAGAAGATAAGAATTCCATAAAGTGAATACATAATTAATTTTTATTGATTATCTGTTTTGTTCTAAGAAATTCTTTATCTCCATGTTATTCACACACAAGTATGTGTGTGTGTGTGTGTGTGTGTGTGAGAGAGAGAGAGAGAGAGAGAGAAGGGGGGAGGGAGGAATGTGTATAAACGTAGGGAGGAAAAGATGAGGTGCTTATAAGTGCAGTGCAATGTAGTATCTTATTAATGTGGAACTTTAATCTTGCACATAAATGATTGATTTGACTGCTTTTCTTTAAGTTATATCACTTCATGCCCTAATTCTAGTCATTTTAATATTACATTTTTCCCAACTAATATACAAGTGACCCTGATATACAGCTGACCAAGGACAAATGAGCATTAGATTAGAAATATAAATCTAAAAATCTAAAGACAATTTTTATAGTTTTCCTAGAGATAAAAGCTTCTTTATTAATTTTTGACACTGAGAGTAAAATACTACCTTATTAATTTAGGTGGAATCCAGAGAGAATAGAAAGCCTGATCATGTATTTTAAAAAATTCCCAGTTCTAATATTGACTTTTGCCTGAAATTGGACTTTTCCAAGGAGGGAAAATAGACCCAGGTGTTAGTAGGGTCAGCTACAACAATAAGCTCTGAGAAGGAGCTGGTAGGAAAATGTTGTTATGATAACCAGTCACCTTCCTTGGATAATTTGATATGTAGTCCGCAGGCCATAGTAAGGAACTGTCAGGCCTCCTGCATTTATGGGATTCTGTCATGTCTTTACATCTGATATAAGTGGCAATACACTGCTCAGACTCCCAGCTGCAGATGAAAAAAAGTGATAAATTCTAGATTTGAAAAATAGAGAACAGCATTTGGGCTGCTGGATCCAACTTAGTTTTCTGTCATGCAATTTTGAAATAAAGAAATAATTTTTGCATTCCTAACTTGTTAAAAATTAAGGTTGTACAATTTTAGTGAATTTGACTATTGAACTTCTGTTTTCATTTATTTCCTTCTACAGTAATTTTATTAAAATTCTTACCATTTTATATTGAAAATTACATTTTTGTGTTTTAATCTGAGGCTCTTACTAATCAGTTCAGCTGAAAAGCAAATAGGTTGGTTTTAATTTTCTGTGTTTTATAAATGTTTTATTTATCAGTCACATTCAACTCTAGGTTATATGTGGGGATTGGCTTTATCGGAGAGTTATGCAAGGTTTCCTCAGACCAACATATGTGACACCTTTACTTGATGATAACTTGAAAAGTTTCTCTCAAAGCTCTGGTCAATTATTTCTAACTTCAGCATCAGTTAAACTTCCCAGGTTGTTTCACTTTTAATTCTATTGTGGATTCCATTAATATCTCATATGAGTGTGAATAAAAAGACAGATGCTATATTTAACACTGAAAAGTTAGCACTGAACTCCTTTTATGTCCATATCTAAAAAAAGTCTTAGATTCTTTCACGATTGCCTATCACATGTCTTGCCTAATGACGGGAAAATTTTTGGATCAATGAAGATGTCAATCTAAGTTTAGTCTCCTGGAGACTGACTAATTTATAGTCACATTTATCATCTTTAGCCTTGTTTATTTGATCAGTCTTGACATGGTTTTATTGCAATTTCAAGTTTTTAGTTCAACTCTGTAGGGCATTACCTAAAAATGTTTGATGCTTTTTAAAATATTCTTAAAATATTGTTAGACAGGCACTTTGTAAAATGAATGTTCTCATCTAGCATGTAATTATGCCAGATAGCTGTGAAATAATATAAGAGTTAAGTGACTGTTTAATAACACAGTAGCAATATACTCTTATGCACTCTTGCTTACCTTATATTTAGGGTGTAATTATTTATATTTAAGGTTAAGAGCAGCACTTACTTTCATGCGTGAGCAGCTCCACAATGGAGCATAGAAGAAGAGTTATTCCTCAGCCACAGACTTAATCGGTGTATGGCTCCTTTAAAAATCTGCAATCCACTTCACAGGTCAATATGTCAGACTTAAAGGAAAATGAAGAGTTGGTCTAATTTATCAGTTTCCTGATATAGTAACTAAATTTTACAGCTCTCTCATATTTGCAGATTCTAAAAGCATTTGCAACTGTTACACCTTCTTTCTCTCTATGGCTTTATAATCTATCTGATTTTTAATATATTTTATTGATTTTTCACAGAGAGGAAGGTAGAGGGACAGAGTTAGAAACATCGATGAGAGAGAAACATCGACCAGCTGCCTCTTGCACATCCCCCACTGGGGATGTGCAACCAATGTACATGCCCTTGACCGGAATAGAACCCAGGACCTTTCAGTCCGCAGACCAACGCTCTATCCACTGAGCCAAACCAGTTTCGGCTATCTGAATTTTAAATTGTACACCACTCATTGTGTAGTCAACTTTAATAAAAGGTGCACATGCCTGGAAGAGAAAGCAAATTATTATTATTTTTTTAAAGGTTTTTTAAAAAAATATACTTTATTGAGTTTTTTACAGAGAGAGGGATAGAGAGTTAGAAACATCCATGAGAGAGAATCATTGATCAGCTGCTGCCTCTTGCACATCCCTGACTGGGGATATGCCTGCAACCAAGGTACATGCCCTTGACCGGAATCGAACCCGGGACCCTTCAATCCACAGACCGACGCTCTATCCACTGAGCCAAACCGGTTTCGGCACAAATTATATTTATTAGGGCCAGCTAGACTGTGATAACAAAATAAATAACACATTTTAATGGAACACAAATAATTTCCTTAATCAAACAAACTACCCCAGATAGTCTGTCTGTATGTCAAAATAAGACTTGGAAGACAGTGATTGCTCATAGATTCCTCTTCCTTTCAATTCTCATGTACTTATTTTGAATTTATGCATATAGTCACCTCTTGGTTGTCTACAAAAGGACTCTTAAGGGAAGAATGAAAAGCTTTGGGATGCATCCTCTTCCCCTTGTTTTCCAATGGCAGCTACCATTGGTCATTCACTAAGATAGTTCCTGGGCCACTGACAATAGGGCAATATCAGCAGGAAGAGTCATCTTACCGGCATGGTCCTAACCAGTGTGTGGCTCTTCTTAAAATCTTCAACCCAGATCACAGATCAATATATAAGTTAGGCTTCAAAGAGAATGAAGAGTTGGAAATTACAAATGCTTCAGTTTCTGTGTCCCCGTTTGCCTTGAACTAGCTGGGATTACAGGTAGTGAGTTACTAATCATTCTGATATTCAAGCATTATCTGAATGATCATATTCCACAGATGCATTAGAAATGGTTTCTTTATTGGGTGTCATGTTAACGACCAGGTATAAATAATTATATATTTTTAACAATTAGTTCTACTTTTCAAGATACTTCCATGTAATTTTCCCACTTGTTTTTCTAAAAATGTGGGTAAAAGTCTGTATAGTAGGGATTATAATTTGCTTTTCTCTTCATGTCAAATGACATGCTCAAGGCCAATATTAGGGGATGAAAATGACATTAAGATCCCAATCATCTGATTATTATTTCTCTCAGATACTATTTATCATGTGTCAGGACATGTACTTTAGAAATATAATCTGATTGAATCCTCTCAACAGCCCTTTTAGAGAATTTTACAGAATCCAGTGATCTCTCTAACAGTTTCCTTCCAAAGGTAAAAGTTGATGAAGCAACAGTTATAAATGTTGTCTTATATTATCATTTCTTTTTAAGTGTCGAGTTGATAAATCTAACTCCCTTTCTCTACTTTGAGATCAGTTCAATTTGTTATTTTAAAAAATTACAGGCTTTTGTGTTTATTTCTACTTCATAATAGCAATTGTTAAAATTCACATTGTATACTCCCATTATTTTGCCCTAAATCAATTGGAGAAAAAAACCAATAGACAATTATCTGCACAACAATATGTCATACAGATAAATTATAGACCACACAAGGCTCTGGTAGCATGCTGTCCTCTCAACAAAGACAGAAGTTACTGGAGTTGGAGACAGAAAATAAATACATTGGTTATGTGCCAAAGGATATATTTACAATATAATGGTTTGTAGGTCTCAGTGATATACTTGAAAGGCAAAAAAAACCCCCCAAAAACAAAAAAACAAACAAAAACAAAATGAAAAATTTATTTTCTTGTTTACTTCTACAGTAGGTTATTAAATGAAAAAATACCTCCTAATGGTACAATGGCTGTTTTTCTCTGCATGAGAGAAGGGCCTGTACAATCAACTACAGCTCCGTAACAGACACCTGCATGCAATTTTGAGCCAAATTGCAGCCTCTCACCCCCAGCCAAAAATAAAAGTCCAGAAAATACGCTCCCCAAAATATGAGATCTCCAATTGACATGATAGCAAGAACATTTAGATACTGAGTTACAGTAGCAGGTAAAATTGAATTTGCTTTTTGATCCCAAGCAAGTAACCTAGCTTCTTAAAATTCTTAGGCTGTTTTTTAGATTGGATATTCTATGATGATTCATTGTGTGATCACACTGTTTAGAGTTTTCTCTGCTCTTCTTGTGACTGCATAATTTTCATTTTTGAAATGAATAAAATTGCCTCTATTAATCATAATTATAAGAAACATTATGTTTTGAATAAAGACCAAATTCTCTAAAATTAGTGAATTAATCATTATCTGTCTGTTTCTGTTTTAGAAAATTATATATTTTTTTTCAATAAAGTAAACTTTATGCCTTAATCCAGAGAGGTTCAGTGTGAAAAGATCTACTGAAGTTGGCTTTCTGGCTGTTTGTTAGTTGAAGAATGAGAAATTTAAACATACTAGGAGAAATCAAACCTGGTTTGATTTACTGAAAACCATTAAAACTAAAGACACATGATTTTAAGAAACTAAAGAAATAATTATCTTTCAAATTGACTTCTAGAAGTAGAACTATAATAGAAGAATTCATGCATTTTTTTCAATATTCTTCCTCAGCTTCGGGTTTTAGATCCATTCTATCCTTAGTTTTGAGGTGGTCTCAACATTGTTGAAGAAGCAAAAATGGTCAGGAGACTTTGGTGCAAACTAATTAAATAGACACTCTTCCTCCATATCACTTGGTAAGAAAGAATAGCTGGACTCAGTTATATTTTAATAAAAAGAGTTTTTCATAAAATATTTTTGCGCCCCAGTAATTAGGCTTCTCTCTCTCTCTCTCTCTCTCTCTCTCTCTCTCTCTCTCTCTCTCTCTCTCTCTCTTCCATGTTCTTGGTATTTCTACAGTTGCATTAATCTAACTTCTTTCCTCACTCTGTACTCCAATTCCCATTTTGTAAATCAGTGGCCCCCAGACTAGTTATCTACAAAGAGCAAGAAATTAGTCATTTCCAGAATTTTATTTGAAAAATCTCATCTTATTATTAAAGAAGAAAAATACACATTAAAAATTTTAAAGTTGGCAACTCAAAACATACAAACAGATCTTTGACACTCTCAGATATTAATATAAAAATAAATAGTATTTACATGACATATTGGACTAATCAATTAAACATGTCTTAAATGCCAAGGTTAATGATTAAAATGAAAGATCATTCTGATGTTTGAATAAAATAAATATAGTAACAAAAATTAAAATTTATAAATTTTAATTTGTTTCTAAATTTGCATCTAACAAAGGTGGGGCAAGAGATGGCCCTACTTTTTTTCATTTATAGTTGACTTTTGAATTAGTTTCAGGTGTACTGCATAATGGTTAGAAATCATATACTTTACAAAGTGTTCCTCCCCCCAATATTTCCAGTATCCACATGGCATCATACATAGTTTTATAATATTATTAACTATATTCTCTATGCTGTATTTTATATTCCTTTATTTTATAACTAGGAGTTATAAAATAAAGGAATATAAAATTATACTTCTTAATCCCTTCACCTTTTTTTATCCAGTCCTCTGGCAATCATCATCAGTCTGTTCTCTATCTGTGAGCCAGTTTCAGTTTTGTTTGTTTATTTTATGCTTTAGATTTCACATATAAGTGAAATCATTTATCTTTCTTTGATTGACTTATTTCATGTAGCATAATACCCTCTAGGTCTATTCATGCTATTGCAAATGATAACATTTCATTGTTTTTATGGCTTAGTAATATTCCATTGTATATATGTACCTCCACTTTTTAACCAACTCATCTATTGATGGGCACTTGAGTTGCATCCATATCTTGGCTATTGTAAATAACACTGTAATGAACATAGGGATACATATGTTATTTTGAATTATGTTTTGGGTTTCTTTAGAAATATACCCAGAGGTGGAATTGCTGGGTCATAAGACAGTTCCATTTTTAATATTTGGAGGAACCTCCATACTGTTTTCCATAGTAGTTGTACCAATCTGCGGTCCCACTAATAGTGAATGAGGGTTCCCTTTTCTCCACATTGTCACCAGCACTTGTTTGTTGACTTATTGATGATAGCCATTCAGATAATTGTGAGTTGATATCTCATTGTGGTTTTAATTTGTATTTCTCTGATGATCAGTGACATTGAGCATCTTTTTATATGTCTGTCAGCCCTCTGTATGTCCTCTTTTTGAGAACTCAATTCAGGTACTCTGCTCATTTTTTAATTGAATTGTGGGTTTGTTTGTGTTTTTTAAAATTTTTTTAGGGTGTTGTATGAGTTCTTTATAAATTTTGGATATTAATCCGTTATCAAATGTATCATTGGTAAACATCTCCTTCCATTCAATAAGTTGTTAATGATTTTCTTTGCTGTACAAAAACTTTTTAGCTTAACATTGTCCTATTTGTTTATTTTTCCCCTTTTGTTTCCCTTGCCCAAGGAGACATACCAGAAAAAATATTGCTAAGAGAGATGTCAGAGATTTTTACTACCTGTTTTCCTCTAGGAGTTTTATGGTTTCAAGTCTTACATTTAAATCTTTAATTTCTATTGAGTTTATGCTTGTATATGGTGTAAGATTATTCTAATTTTACTTTTCTTGCATGTATCTGTCTCATTTTCCTAACACCATTTCTTGAATAGACTGTTCTTACCCCATTGTATGTTCTTGCCTCCTTTGTCATATATTAATCCACCAGATAGACATCAGTTTATTTTTGGAAATGGCCCTACTTTTTAAGAAGTATTTTACAGTGTTTGAATTTGATGCAGTGCTGGTCAGCACCGAGCATTGCTGAACAATTAGAAATTTACAGACATGCTCATTTACTCAGCTGTTTCCCAGTCACTGCCCCCCGCCCCACAGCCTTTGTTCTCATATTGTTCATGGAGTATCTCTACTCTATGGATGTTTGTGTTTATGTCATCAACAAGCCTTCCTGTTGTAATGAATAGCTTGTTGTTTAACACTTCCACTAATATATTCTGCCATTTATTTAAATATTAATGTACATACTCATCTATCACTACATCACTACCACAGATGTAAATTCTAAGGTAGGAAGTTCTACCCCAATTTATATCACTTTTTCCTGGTAGCAAGTAGCATTTGCCTTACACATGATAGACATTAAGTAACTATTTGCCAAATAAAAGGGAAATGACACAATTAATCAACTGGATATAATCACAGTGAAACCATGTGAAGCTCTTACTGGAAGTGATTCTTATGTCATCTGCACATGAAATGTTATTTAGTATGCCCCTAGTTGTAGATGTTGCTATAATGACTTGCTGAGTCCAATTAATATATCAATTTCCTTTTGATTTTGTGAGATGTGTCCAGGGTACATCTTATCCCATAATTGGAATTGAATTCTTATGACACTTTAGTATGAAGCACATCAGAGACACACCTCAGTTTAGATAAAAGAACTTTGTGGTCTTGCAAGCACCTAAACCCTGCTAGGAGAGTGCACAGATTAGGGCATTGCAGCACTAGGCAGAACATGCAAAATTTTCCCTTTGAACGAATTGCATGTGTCTTTTATCAGGTGGACATGTTTAATGCTGGGGTTTTTGCGGTTCCCAAATACAATAATAATTTGAAAAGGAAAAAGTAATTTAATTTAGTTTTTTTCCCACTTAAATGCTCTTCCATTTATCAACATTAATATATCTTCTTTCTGTCATTCCTAGTTACTGACTGTGGAGTTTCAGAAGATAGAATACAAATTATTCCCTAAAATCCATTGACTTTTGCCTTCACTGAACTTCAGTTCCCTCATGATATAAAGCCAACTGTTCTCAGTAATGCCTCTCTGTCAGCAAAACCCTACATCATTTGAAGTTATGCTTCACTTTTGGGGGTTATGCTACTGTGACAAACTCTGGAATATAACAATAGTTAACATTTATTGAGTGGATGCTATATGTTAACCTAAGTACTTTACATATATTAATTTATGCACAACAATCCTCTTTATCTCAGGCAGAACTAGGATTTGGCCCCTGAAAGCCTGGCTTAAGAGCATGTCTCTACTGCCTGTCAGTGAATTGTCCTCATCTGATTTAAATATCCCTAATGACCTCTTCTCCAGCTCCTTACTTTTCTTCCTTGTAGCCTTCAGTATGACATTCAGCAAGTTAGTTCCTCCCTTTTTTGTTATTCTTTTCCATTCTGTCTCATTCAGCAGGAATTCAGTGATCATCCAATGTAACTGTGCACTTGTCATCACCTAGAAGTCCTCCGCCCCCTGACATTTTGTCCCACCCCTCCCCCACTTCTTCAGGTCCCCTTCTTAGGAAGCTAATGCTTGGTCACAAAATTAAGTTGAGTAAATGCATTAAAAATTCAAGCTCTCTAACCTTATCTAGGTTTTTGTTGTTATTGTTTGTTCCGGCCCTTAACTACCCCTTGTTACTTCTCTTAGACCAAATGCATCTAAAATTTTCCATGTGCTTTAAGTATTCAATATCCTTTAAGCCTATCTCACATTTAGCAAATAAATTCAATTTTTATTTTATTGAGAAATTTGTGCTATACTCCCCTCCTCTTAGCCTCATACTTAAAAAACAAAAAAACCCAAAACAAAAAACACAAAAAATAAAACAAAACAAAAAACACCTCTTTATATTTTTTTCTTTGTCCCCATCTCAGATAAAGAACTTCCTTCATATTAAAGGCTGGCTTTTTTAGGTTTTGGGTCTATTCCCATATAGGTTCTTCTAAGAAGTTGTTTATCAATGAAGCTCTTGATTTTCTACCCTCTAACTGTCTCTTCTTGCTAATGCCTCATCTCAGCAAGTTAACTTGAGTCATCTTTACTCCAGGAACAAAGCAGAGCAGAACACTTCTACACATTAGCCTCTGACATTTAAATTCACCTGTCTCATCTCCTGCCCTTGCTTCTTTTTGACAGTTCTTGAAAAACTAGTTTACTCTCACAGTCTTTTTCTAATATCATTCCTGTGTGTATTATGCCAGGAAGCCTAGGTTAATTGGCCCAAGGAATTCACTCAGGATCCTCTTTTCTTATCTTGATCCCTGTTTAGCCTTCTAACAGAGGGAGGAAGTCTTGGTCCTGACCAGTTATGGAGAGCTTTCACTCACCCTACTGTCCCGGATGCATGGGAGAAGAGAGACAAGAAAATAAGAGCAGTAAGCAATCCAAAAGGAAGGACCATGAGAGGAATCTCTAAAATGTAAGTGATCCACAAAGAAGTGAGAACTTTTAATATCTCCACACCCTTTTCCACTAGTGCTGTGAACCAGTTGTATCTTGGTCTTGTCAGTGATGAAGGAAAGGGAGGACCTGCACTCTCTCTTTTTTTGGGAGAGTGCCACTGGTTTTGGGTGGTTTAAAAACTAACTAGTCCTGGGCAATAATGGATCATTTGCCCAAGAGTCTACCAGAAAGCATGATAAATGACTTGAAATTATGCCAGTTCTCAGGGCTCCTCTTTGCTAGGCTCATATATCTCAAACAGCAAGGGCAGACAGTCCCTCTAGAATTCTGAAAGGTGGAGGTGTGGGTAAAAAGAGTGGTAAAGGCCATGATTCATTGTCTTTAATTCTATGTGGCTATTATAGCTCTTATTTCACTCCAGATACCTTGCCTCTTTTGGGACAACTCTGAGGCATAACTTACACTCTGAGTTCCTGTTGCAAGCAGGCTGAAGTTAGGTTAAATCCTACATGAGTTCAAATCTACCTCCTATAATAGGGACTTATGCATTACTTTTAGAATTATTTAAAAAAACGAACTCATGATTTTGAGAAGAAAATTGATCCTTCCATATTTCTATAGACATTATCTTGATTTCTAGGAAGGAATTTTTGCAATGGGATTCATAATTTTTATAAAATTTGAAGCACTGACATAAGAAGAAAAATTTAAAATTCATTGTAGGAGCTGCTTGGGCTTATAGCACATGAGCTTGCAAGACCCATAGGGAATCATTTTATATTTTCACTAGTGGCCTGGTGCATGAAATTTGTGTACAGGGAGTGGGGGGGGGGTGGGGTGTCCCTTAGCCCAACCTGTACCCTCTCCAATTGGGTATCCCTCTCACAATCTGGTACCACTGTCTCCTAACTACTCACATGCTGCCTGCCTGATGCCTCTAACTGTCCTTCCCTGCCGGCCTGATCTTGCCCCCAACTGCCCTCTTCTGCTGGCCTGCTCATCCCTAACGGCCTCTGCCTTGGCCCCTACCACCATGGCTTTGTCCAGAAGGAAGTTGGACGTCTAGAAGATGGTCTAATTAGCATATTACCGTTTTAGTAGTATATATAGATTATATAGGATAGGATTGCTTAAATTGGGGGGGGGGGTGGCAGAGAATCCTTTTACAGCAGGAGAAGATGCTCATGGCAGTCAAAAATACATAATCTCTATATCTGGATTGATAATCCAGCCATATGCACTATACTGCCAAACTGGCCATTAAAAAAATTGAACTACTTTCTTACATCTTACACCAAACAACTATTGCTCTTAAAACCCTTCCTCAGCCCCCACCTTAGGTTCTGCCTTCTCAGTTCACCCAAATTAGGTTCTGATTGGTCGGTTTCTATGCCAGTCAGCGTCAAAAGCTCTGCCTCCTAGGCAGCCATTGGCTCCTTACACTTCACCCAGATTTGGTTCTGATTGGTTGGTTTCTATGCCACTCAGCATCTCTGGGCCTATCAACGGGCCTTATCAGAGAGGCTAGGCTGATCAGCAGCCCCAGTAGAGGCCAGAGAGAAAGAGAGGCATGGATGCTGGCCAAACCTGGAGTGAAAGAGAGAGGCAAATGCTGATCAATGGAGGCTACAGATCAGACCCTGCTTCTCTCTTCAGGCCTCTCTTCAGGCCTGATCTGCAGCCCCCGCTGGAGTCAATGCTGGGTCTGGGCACCCGCAGCAGCAACAGTCAGTGCTGGGTCTGGGCACCCCCGCCAACCCAACACTGACTTCCTTTTGGTCAAGCCTTTGGTCATTACAGACCCTGGCTCTTTATACATATGGATAAGTGCAGCTTCCTTCATGCTAAGAGTGTTAGCACATTTTTAAATGAGTGATATAAAATCTCTCAAAAGTCTGTAGCCTTTACCTCAGTTTTTGCCTATCACTCAGTCAGTGGTTATCTTGTAATATTATTAAGTAGATTGTTGTGATATCTATTATAAAGTGAGATAAAAATTTCAGCAAACTATCAAATGTTTTTGAACTCTGCAGAAATTTATGACTAAAGCTAATGTTGACATTTGATGAGGTGTTAATCAGGACATAGATGCAAACTCCTGGAGTCAATAGAAAAACATTAGTTCTATAATGAATATACAAGGTGGGGCAGAAGTAGGTGTACAGTTGTAAATACACAAAACATAGAGTTTATTCTTGCAGATTATTTATTCTTTACTGAATTATTTTCCATACTAACAACTGTATACCTACTTTTGCCCTACCCTGTATTTTTTTTGAAAAGGGAGCTTTTGGCCTTAGCCAGTTTGGTTCAGTGAATAGAATGTTGGCCTGCAGACGGAAGGGTCTTGGGTTCAATTCTGGTCAAGGGCACATGCCCAGATTGTGGGCTTGATCCCCAGTAGGGAGCACACAGGAGGCAGCCAATCGATGATTCTCTCTCATCATTTATGTTTCTCTTTCTCTCCCCTTCTCTCTGAAATCAATAAAAATATATTTAAAAATAAATAAAATAAAAAATTATAAAAAATGGAGCTTTTGAAAATGAAAGTACATCCAAACACACTTTAGACAATTGTCAATCAAACTAAAGTATACCACCATGAAAACTATGGTGATATATATATATATATATATATATATATATACACACACACACACACTGGTTATTAACTTTATGAACATATTTTTTAACTCCTTTAATATCTAACATGCAAGTCCTGTCATTTTTCGGTAAAAACAAAAGCCATTGCCTTGATTGAATGAAATCACTCACCTTACTGCTATATTAAAATATGCTTTGTTTTAACTTGCTTTGCAGTTATTAATATGTAGTAAATAGCTTAAATTATATGCATTTAATTCTAGAGATAAGAAAGTATCTTGAATTATCTGTACACCACCCTCCGTCTGCCACTGTCTCAGTATGTGGCTTTGGACAATGCATTTTTAAAAATATATATATTTTATTGATATTTTACAGAGAGGAAGAGAGAGAGATAGAGAGCTAGAAATGTCAATGAGAGAGAAACATCAACCAGCTGCCTCTTGCACACCCCCCACTGGGGATGTGCCCGCAACCAAGGTACATGCCCTTGACCGGAATTGAACCCGGGACCTTTCAGTCCACAGACCGACGCTCTACCACTGAGCCAAACCAGTTTTGGCAATGGACAATGCATTTTTTGAATCAAATTTATATTACTTCCCTGCAAAAGTCCATATCTCATGAACTTACATTACTTATCTGCAAAATAGAGGGATATTAGATATTCTCTAAATTGTCCCCCCTCCATATATTAAAGCAATTATTAAAGAGAATCTATTTTTATTAGAATTTTTCAGAATGGGAAACCACAACACACAGACATTAAGTGCTCTTTGTGATGTCATCATACCTCTGGAATAGCTGCTTCTCCAAATCAGGAGGGCTGAAAAAACTGCTTCAGTACAATTTCAAGTGTCAACAGTACTTTAAGAGAAGCTGTTTCAGGCCTTTTATTACCAAGTAAAAGTTTTTCAAATGCTTAAGAATCAGGAGAAAAAGCAATGAATCACTGGTGAAGAAGAAATGAATCTTAAAGAGAATACCAATAAAGCAGTATTTATCATTCTTTCTTCTTGATTTATCTTCTTAGTCTGAATGAACATTTGCTTTTTCTTCAGAGTGACTTGAGGCAGCTGGAACGGGCATTCTTCTCTAGCTAAGCATGGTTAAAGAAATGCAGGTTCCAATGCTGAAACAGGGTTATCAGCATTTACAACTTCCATCTCCCTCTACTCTACTCTGGTCAGTTGGTAAATAGCTCCTGAGGCTTGAATCAAAATCTTAGTATGGTAAGTGGAGCAAATCAGGAATCTCCACTGGTTTTGTCAATCTGTTCTCTCCAGAGGATCATTATTCAGTTTAAGCATGATAGAGAAAAAATGGAGGGCCATCCTGGTCTCTGGCAAATTGTTTCCTTGTCCACATTGATTTGTGGTTTCCTTTTGTCTTCTCTTAGAGCTTTCCTTGTGGCCCTTTTGTCACCCCACCAGTTATCCAGAGCACTTAATAATAAAGTTATCTACTAACGTAATTAATATTTACTTTTTAATGATTTAATGTGCATCTTTCCTTAGAATGAAACCTTTGCATTTCAAAGAAAAGACTGCCTCTAATGGTAAACTAATTGGAAATGTGGCACCTGGAAGGGATGGCATGATTTTTGGATACATTCATGCTAAGATGGCCTCCCAATGGCACTGCAGTCACATCTCACAGGAGCTGTGGTTGTTAAACTTGCTGATGCCAGTTCTGAGACCCCATATTGTGTTTATTGAATTAGAATCTCATGATGTTAAAAAAAAAGCTTTTTAAAAAGCTCATAAAATGATTTTGATGATCAGCTTTGAGAAGTATTGATATTTATGCCTGTGCATTTTTCCCGTCACAAAGGACACAGGTTAGAGAAAAGTCCTGATTCTCAGACTTTCTTTCCTTGCTTATTGTGGGATTGGTCTAGGATTTGGAAACAAACCTTGGGGATCTTTGCTCATAGGAAACCACTCATTAATTCACCATTCATTCAATATACATTTGTTATTTTTTATTTTTTTAAATGTATTTTTATTTTTGATTTCATAGAGAAAGGGAGAGGGAGAGAGAACTAGAAACATCAATGATGAGAATGTATCTTTGGACAATGAATGGAGAGGACTAGAAAAGGCCTCCGCCCAATTTTTCTTAAATGGTCCAATGGGAGACAGTAAGACCTACGTGATGTATGAAGCACACGCTAGGGGAATAAATAGGCTGTGATTGCTATTCCATGTGTACCTGTACAACCAGATGGACACCTGTTCAGAGGGTTAGCCCAGGACAAGCTGCTGCTGCTCATTGCTCTCCTGGTTGCAAGTCTCATGGGTTCCTTGGAGGTTAAGAGATGCGCGCCTATGGGGGGAGGAGAAAGGGAAGAGAGTGACATCGATGTGCTCCCTGGAGGGAGCATGCATTGGGACCTTCGTTTTCAGTGGTTTTAAAGTCTGGGTGTTTAGGGGAGGTCTTAGGGGCAGGTCAATAGAATATTCATGCTTTATGCTGATGTACCAAAATTAGATTTATTCTCTTAATTTGTCTGCCCTTGGGTGTGGTAGACAAATGGCACTTTATTGGGTTTCTATTATCTGTCTCCCTGATTAAGGTGATTTAAGCTATTTACCCTCTGGCTCAGGAGGATAAGTGCAAACTATTTACCCTTAAGTGTCCTCAGCTTGGGGAATATAGTATTTACTAAGTGGCTGCAAACTGCTGTTTAACTACCTCTCTTAGTTTCCCTATTAACGTTTGTCCTGGAATTTTCCTAGCTTCTTACTGTCCTATAACAGTATGTGAAATACATGTGTAGAATTCAGGTTTTTAAAAAACAACAATGTGATCTCTGGCAAAAATTACAAGATAAATTAAGGCCATACATACACTATTAATACATCATAAGTAAAAGAGATTCCAATATCATAGTAATACTTAATTCAATTTTCCCTTTAAATGAGTTTGGTTTTATGGCTTTATTAATCATTAAAGTCACTTTATAGCAATAATTAACATGATTTACTCTTGGAAACCTAACTATCTCTCTATTCTATTACTGGTATATTACCAGCAGTATATACATATATATGAATTACAAACTTACATACATACATACATTATTTTGAATATGCACACATATACATATATGAAACACTGTACAATCATTTTTATATAGTTACTTTTTCAGGCTGTCTATTTGTGTAAGTGGGGCAGGTAGAAATATAAGTAAATATAGAGTTCAATGTGTGTCACTATTACAGTTTGAAAAAATACTCATCTTTATCCATTCTTTTGTCTTCCTCACTTTTACAAATAAAATAATTACCTACAAAGTATGTATGCAGAATATTATATGTTTATATATATGAGAATTTTCCAGGAAAATAAGTTATTAAATGTCAACATACTTTGTAAGGTGTTTTGCCTTTAAAAAGTTAACTAAATTATAGGCAGAAAGGGAGGGACTCTGAATGGATTTTGTTTGTTTTTAGTTTGTAGATAACTACTTCAGGACTAGAAAGGAAGAGCAACTCAATTTTCCCATAGATTTTTGGGGTTATTCATTGTGAAGTGATTTAAAAAATTATCTAAAACTTTAACATACTAATGTAGCATGCATTTAAAAAGAAAGAGGATCTACACTAAAGAGGAAAAAGTGCCAAATTCAAATAGCTTATAATGACTTATTACCTTCATTTTTATTCATTTAAAAATATTTAGTTTTTAAGTTTAAAAATATTGGGTAACAAACCAAGGAACAGCTCAAAATAATGATAAATTTTGGTTTTGCTAGATTGAATCAAACTTTAGAATATCAGAAAAAGAAGGAGAAAGTGAGACAGAAACAAGGAAGAAGAAAGACAAAGGGAGAGATCAGGAGAGAGAGAGAGAGAGAGAGAGAGAGAGAGAGAGAGAGAGAGAGAGACGCATGGGAAGGAGAATAGGAGGAGACGGGGGGGGGGAAGGAAGGGGAGAGAGGGACAGAGATATGCTCTCATGAAGAGGAAAAGTATAATAAACACTAAGCTATTCTTTCCTTCTAGGGCTCCAAAGTAACAGTATCAATCAGTGTTTCATATGATCGCAGATGGAGTATCAGAAGAGAGCTATCACTGTCAGAATCTGATATTTATTGGAACAGAGTAAAGGCATTTGGGGATTTACCTATTGTAGAAGCCCATATTCTATTATGACAAGTGGTAACCTTTAAATGAAACTGCGATAATTTAGAAGCTGACATTTGATTTCCCTGTGTACTCACTCTCCACTATAATTTGCTGCCTCTAAACAAAGTAGAGGAAGGCACGGAAAATAGTGTCTGTCCATTAAAAGAAAAAAACTGCATTTCAAAAATTGACTGATAGCACAGTTAGATGCAGGAAAGATTATTGGGAAAATATTGAAACTGCTATTATGAATAGAACATTGAGAACAGCACTGTGGACAGAAATAAAACCTATTGCCACAGTCCTATTATCTCTTCGTTGACACATTAAATTGTGTTAAATATTTGTGGCACTTTGATCCAAGCAAGTATAGTTGGGTCAAGGATCACCTTCTCCACTGCTTCTCTTTAGTACCACTCTTTGAATGCCACTACTGCAGTTGGTCATAATTGAATGTTCTCATCAGGTGTAAATGTTATTGGCTCTGTTCCTGTCTCCCTCTCCTTTATCTCTCAAGGCCCACTCTACTTCCATGTATAAATTGATGATCTCTGAGCTTGTAACTGAAGCCATTCTCTACCTGGGGCTCTGGGTCCCTTTCCCTCCCGCCTCCTTAGGAATCTTTCCCGTTTTTATCACTTTTCACTGTCTTCAGCTTCTTCCTCACTGGGACTTCGTCACTTAGATCTTTCCTATATTAAATCAACAGCAGCTACAATACAAATTTAAATTATTTTTTTACCCTACTTCTTTCAGTTATTACTATATTTGACTTCTTCCCAGAAAAACTTTCTTAAATTCGTCTACTGCACCACCTTTGTATTTCCAGCTCTCTCTTTGGTGGCTGTGTTTCTGCAGCCGCCTGTCAGCTGGAAGCAGGGCCAGCCTCAAGGGCGTGAGACTAGAGCAGGTCACACAGGCTTCCTGCACTGATGGGTGATGATCTGCGGTGGCTATGTTAATTTTTTTTGGTGGCTATCTTGAATTTCTTTATAATTTTATCGTTGAATTGCATGCTTTGTAAGTGAAGTCTGATGAGGTTGTGGATCATGTTTCTGACAGTGAATTATGCTTCAGAGCTTAGAGCTTAACTCTTGTGTGGGATCACTTCTCACAGTCTACCTGCCTCCCTGGGAAGCTGGTTCCATGTCTCTGACCAGCAACCACTGTCACTCTGCCTGAGGTAACAGTCAGTTTGCTTGGGGATGGGGAGGAAGAGGGGCTGCATTTGCTGTGGTCTTCTGCCCCTAGTAGCCACCTGGGCACAAGCATAGGGAGAGTGTGCACTGCAGTGTCTGGCAGTTGGGGTAGGGGTAAGGCAGCACTTCTCCCCCGCCATACCCCACTGGCAGCTCCCCCATGAGTTGTGGTGGTGGGGGTGGGGGTGACTCAGCAGGGACCTCTTGCTAACCCCCGTCATGGTACCTAAAACATGGAGATTGCATTTCCTTGGGGATTGCTGGTCCACTATGGGATGGGGCATGAAAAGAGGAGATGGGTTTCCCTGCCCCTCATGGCCTACACATTGATTTTGCACTGAGCCTTACAATGTGTAGCTGACCCTGACTGGAAGCTGTCTTCCCTAAGGCCATGATGACCTACTTCCTGCGGAACCCAGTGGAAGCTCCCTTGGGGCTTTTCCTCCCTCAGTTTCAAGAACTTATTGACCACTATCAACAACTTCTTCCTCCTTAACCTCTTTCTTATCTACCCTCAGTGGCTGCCATATGTTCCTGATAATCCTCCTATGTCTTCCTGTCAATCTGCTTTGCAGAATTCTCTTCCTTATCTTTTGCTTACTGTTAGTGCTTTGCAGAGTGAAGTGGGAGGGGGATTGATATGGAGGTTTTTGCTCTTCTCATTCATACATTCCGTTTTCATGGCTGTCATTCTACAGTGCTGACAGCCCTGCCCACTTCATTTCTTCTGTTCATACCTGAGACCACAGCCCTGGCTATGGCATGGTGTCCAGTGACCAAATCTTACTTTTGAGAGCTTACATGGTCTCTCAGGCAGCTGAGAGTTGATCTTTGCTAATAACAGTGACTTCTCATTCAGCACCTCTTAAAAGTGAGGCTTGTTTATGTTCTTTATTTCTAGGACTCCCAATTTTGCTTCAAAGGTAAGAATTAATTATCATATACATTTTTAAAACTATATTTTATTGACTTCAGAGAGAAAAAGAGAGAGAAAGAGAGAGAGAGAGAGAGAGAGAGAGAGAGAGAGAGAGAGAAAGAAACATCAATGGTGAGAGAGACATTGATCAGCTGCCTTCTACATGCCCCCTACTGGGGATCAAATCCATAGTCTGGGCATGTGCCCTTGACTGGTATTGAACACAGGACCCTTTAGTCCACAGGCCGATGCTCTATCCCCTGAGCCAAACCAGCTAGAGCTATCATATACATTTTATAGGTGAAGAAACAGAGGTTCAGAGAACTTAAGAAACCATCCTGAGATTACACAAATCCTAGATTACTCAAGTGCTAATTAAATTCCAAAACTTATCTCTTTATACCAGAGCCACAAAGTATATTAGTGATATTTGTATTAGATGCTAATAAACTAGTTTGTTATCTTTTCTTGGTAAAAATAATAATAAGCACTGGTTATGTAATACTGTGTTCTAATTGCTATTTGCTCATTTATTTAATTAACACTCTTATGAGATAGATACTACCATTGTAGAGTTGGAGAAACAGAGGCATTGAAGAGATTAGTAACTGTGGTCACACAGGTAGCAGGAGGAAGAGAACCAGGGATGTAACCCACAGGCAGTCAGCTTCCACCATTAGCCACCACACCTCACCCCACTGCCTTTTCTACTCTGTTCAGTCTTCAGTTCAAGCCAACTCAGAGGAGTCTGCAGAGTGGCTTCTCCACATCTCATATTCTCTACATTTTAAACAGTGGTAATAAGTAATATATTCTTCCTCTGTCTTCTGGGAGAAAGCTAAAGGCATGACTTTTCTCTAGATGAAACACATCAGATGATATCTTAAAAATCATTTTAAAATCTTGTTTAGCTTCCTGTAGTACATTTCTTCTTGCTGGATACAGAACTCGAACATCATGTTATTCTAAACTAGAGGCCCAATGCATGAAATTCATACAAGGGGATCAGCCCTTGCAGCCCTGGCTGCCACCACCCTCTGTGGGGCAATCAATTGTGGAGTGCATTTGCCCCCCCCCCCCCCCCCCCGCAATTGATCATCCAGCAGAGGTAGTGGCAGCTGGGATTGTGGGGGCTGAGGCAGCCCTGGCTGCCTTTTGGCCCTGCGACTTCACCCCCCTGATCCCTGCCCACTGGTTGTTCCAGAAGGTCATTCCAGAAGGTCATTCCGAAAGGTTGTTCCACCATCTGGTCTAATTAGCATTTTAGCTCTTTATTATTAGGATTGTTCCTAGGAAGTTTCAATTAGTCATATTTATATAATGTGGGGGAATAATAAAATGCTTAAAATGCTGAGACAAATACTATGAAGGCAACGTTTTAAAAATGTATAACTAATTCATTCATCAAATACATATTTATTATCTGATGTGTGCCAGGTATAGTTTAAGGCTTAGGGAAGACCACAGTGAATAAGATGTGTTTCTATTCATACAGGTTTAATTTTACAGGGAGAGAGGAAAACATAGGGGCCATAACTTTATGGTGTATATGGAGAACAGGATCTGTAGAAATTTCCAGGTAGGAGGAAACCTATCTGAGGCCATGACAGCTCGAGATCCTCAGATGAGATCTACCAACAGTAGACCTCACTTTAATTCCTGGCTACAACTAACTATTTAACCTCTCAATGGCTCATTTTTTTTTTCATTTTTGAAATGGGTTTCTGCCTTGTTGCAGTGTAAGAAGGATAAAATGAGCTAATCTATATGGTGGTTAGAGCATTTAGTTAGCCAATATTATTACTATTATAATTAATGTCATTAGAGCTGAAGCTGAGCTCAAGGACAGGAAAAACTATCTCTCTTAGAGGAGCATCTATTCTATACTAATAATAGCCTAGGGCCATCATGACCTAAATGACCAGATGGAAGGCCAGTCACCAGGAAGTGCATGGAGCACCTCTTAGTCCCTCCCCTGAGGCCCACGGGCTCCTATCACAGCAAGGCCGGTGGCAGGTGGGTGGGTGCCTAACAACCTCACCGCTGCTGTGGTGGCTGCAGATCAGGCCCAGAGAGAGTCCCAGAGAGAGAGGCAGGGCCTGATCCACAGCCTCCGAGGCTGCTGGTGAGGCCTGGAGAGAGAGAGGTGGAGCCTGATCTGCAGCTGCTATGGAGACTGCGGATCAGGCCAGAGATAGGCCCAGAAAAAAGGCAGCTGTCAGCAGGGCCATTCTGGATTTCCCAGAAGAGCCAATGGCTGCCTGGGAGGCAGAGCTTTTGATGCTGGCATAGAAACCGACCAATCAGAACCAAATCTAGGTGAATTGCAAGGAGTCAATGGCTTCCTAGAAGGCAGAGCTTTTGATGCTGACTGGCATAGAAACCAACCAGTCAGAACCTACTCTGGGTGAATTGCTAAGGCAGAACCTAAGGTGGATTCTGAGGAGGGGTTTTAAGGGCAAAAGCTATTTGGTGTAAGGTATAAGAAAGTGATTCAATTTTTTAATGACTGTATAGTGCATATGACTGGCTATCAGTCCAGATATAGGGATTATGTATTTTTGTCTGCCAAGAGCATCTCCTCCTTCTGTAAAAGGCTGCCCCCATTTAAGCAATCCTATCCTATATAATCTATCTATACTACTAATTAGACTGGGTCAACCTGCCATCTTCCAGACATCTGACTTCCTTCTGGACAAAGCCATGGTGGTGGGGGCTGAGGCAGAGGCAGTTAGGGGTGATCAGACTGGCAAGGGAAGGCAGTTGGGGGTTATTAGGCCAGCAGGAGAGAGCAGTTAGGGCCTGTCAGGCCATCAGGGGAGAGCAGTTGGGGGCAATCATGCCAGCAAGGGAGCAGTTAGGGGTGATCAGGCAGGCAGGCAGAGGTGGTTAGGGGCAATCAGGCAGGCAGACAGAGGCAGTTAGGGTGATCAGTCAGACAGGCAGGTGAGCAGTTAGGAGCCAGCAGCCCCAGATTGCAAGAGGGATGTCAATTATCCCCCAAGGGATTCCTGATTGGAGAGAGTACAGGCTGAGCTAAGGGAACCCTCCGTCCCGTGAAAAACGAATTTTGTGCACTGGGCCTCTAGTATTATATATTATCCTAAACTACTCCTACTCACACAAAGGATTTAATCAAGTAAACACATGTATTCAAAGGGACAGGCCCCATTTTGTCAGAAAGCGAACTATAGCATTATCTGCTTTTATTCTCTCTGGTTTCTCCCTGTCACACTGGGGATTTTAAATTGTGGTTAGAGATGGAGTGGATGGCCGCATCTTGGCTTCTCTGTTCCTGAGCTTTTATCTCAGTAGATTGTTCTAGGAGGAGCCAAGAAATAGTGTCTATACTCAAGGCTTTGTCTGAGTAGGTGGTATGAGCTTATCAATATCACTGGCTCAAGGTGTAGGCTTCTGGTTATGCTTCCCCCAGGACTCTGCCTTTGGAAGCTGGGAATTGCAATGCACTGGTCGATTTTCCCCATGTCTGAGGACTCAGAAGCAAACTTTTGATTTTCATTGGATTATGCCTCCTAAATTTATTTAAACTGCAGGCATTAATCTCAAATAACAAAACAAGGCAACATTAACAACAAATTCACACTTTACTATTTAGGGAATTACTCCTATTTTAAAAATACATTTTGTTGGAATACTTTGTATTTTTTCAAGATGAGACCATTACAGCCAAACTTGAAAGAAAGAGTGACAGGATCACTTTTGTGATTACTAGGCATCTCCGCTCATGTCCTGTATGAGGCAGGGAGACAAAATCTGTGCGAGGCATGTTGACAGAAGTGGAGGTAGAAAATTGGTTGTGTGAGAGAACTGAAAAAGCAAAGGGGAGATGGAGGGAACCCAGATGATAACTGAAGTCAGCAGTGGTCACTCTTTGGGCTGGGAATAAAGAAAGGGGTTAGGTTGTCAGAATCTGGAAACTCAGTGTTGGATTACTGGGACCCTGTCCTCTGAGGAAGAAGTCACTGTTAGAGGCACAGTGGGACTGGTTCCAGAATGTGGGGTAAAAAGCTGAAGATTAGAATTCTGTGCCTCAGTCAAGGTGAGAAGCCATTGCTGAGGCAATTTGAGAGGAACAAGAAGCCAAGGAAGGAGTGGAGGAACACGTTTGTTCTAACTGGTCCAGTCTCCTCCAGCGCCCCTACAGCAGGGCCTACTTGCCAAGTGAGCAGCGGAGTTAGCTGACTCATGGCCGGCATTGCAAGCAGAGTGCAGGGAAGTGGGTTTGTTGCTAGAGAGAAAACTGCTTAATAACTGGAATAAGTCCTTTGCCTGCTTTAGCCATAGGCCCTTGGATGCGCTCAAATCCCTTTGAAAATGCATGGCATTTCTGCTTGGGGCTTGCTGCCTGCATAATTGCAGAGCTGGGTACCGCCGTTCTTTGATATTGAATGCTATTGGGGGACAGCCTTGTGAAATTAGTTCCCTGGAGACACTGCATATACTTAAAATAATTTTGATCACATTCACGTGGGACAGCCACCTCAGACTGTAGGCATGCATTCCAAGTCTTCTAGAACCGAGAGCCCTTTTCTTTTCAGGCTGACACAAGTGCTCGAACTCCTGGTCAGTCATTTTAGTTCCTCCTCCTTCAGTCCACACATCTATCCAATAGGCATTAATCTCATCAATCAATCAATCTATCTTTCTAGCTAATGGGCAAATAAAAAAAGTTTAATTCTCTGTTGAAAATAAGGGAAAAGACTAACCGCCTTCCTTGGCACATTTATGTTAGAAAATGTGTGATTGTAAATTATTTCCCTTTCTCTTTGAAATATGCATAAGTCCTTTTATTTATTTGTATTTATTTTTTCATTTTTTAAAATATTTATTAAGGTATTATATGTGTACATAGCTTACCATTGCCCCCCCTCCCATTCATGCCCTCCCTCCCCAGAGTTCTGTGTTCCTTGGTTGTACTTATATGCATGCATACCAGTCCTTCGGTTGAAGGTATCTCCCCCCAGGTATGCATAAGTCCTTTTAAAAGCTAAATAGCCTCTTTACTGCTCTATGACCCAGGAATGTCTTTCTCAAAGACGTGGGAGTTACCTCTTTGCAATACAAACATCCAGGGAGATGATACTCCCTCTCCTGTCTCCCTGGAGCGTAGAAGTCTGACTTGGCAGAGCCTCACTGCAAGTTACAAAATCATGTCCTTTGTAATGATATGAGAAGTTTATTTTTCTTTTGGATAAAACCAGCTAACATGCACAGATGGCTCTCGTAGTTACCAAGTGAATGTAGGATGAGCTGTGTAAGGATAAGTGGTGCGGCCAAGGCCTCTTACTGAGGACTAGGCACAGTTAACCCACAGTGAACCTTGAGAACGCATATGGAGCAGGTCATACTGGCTCAGCTGTACAAAAGGGCAAGAGCTTTTTTCTGTCTTTGCATCTCTTAGCAGATGCCTATGATGTGTATCACAGTTGGGTTTAATGTTTATTTGCTCTCTTTACCTGTTTTCAATATTTCTCTCCTTTCTTCCCCTGCACAGTTAGTTACCCAAATGGCCTTTTGAAACTGCAGCTCAGGTTATATCATTTCTCTTCCCAAAATCCTGTAATGGTGCCCATTGTGGTTCAGATTAAATCCAAAGTCCTATAAACCCTAAACTGTGGTGTTTTTTCCCCCCAACTTGTCCATCTCTTCCGCCTCTGCCTCTCTCCTACTTGCACATTATGTTCCAGCCATGCTGGCCTTTTATGTCAATTCCCTAAATGGATCAAGCTCTTCCCCACCCGGGGCTTTGCCACATGCCATTCACTGGGCCTGGAATACTCTTTCTCTTAGGCTCAAGGGCTTATTTCTCAGCAGGCCTTAACCCAAATGTTCCCTCCACGGGGAGGCCATCCTTCACCCAACCTGAGTAGGTTGGTCTCATTATTTATAACATTATAACCGTTTTATCATCAGAGGTCTTTTGTCCATTTATAACAATGCATTTATTCTGTTCTGTGCTTATTTATCAGATAAAGACAGAAACCATGCGTCTTCTGCACCTCCCCCCCCCCCCCCCCCCCCGGCTACCTCCTGCCCCAATCATTGTGAACCCAGTGCCACCCTGGTATCTGAGACCTGGTGTGAGCTCAGCAGCTATTTGTTAAATAAGTGGATCTCCACGAAGTTTATTTCAGAGGGAAATGCCTCTCAGTATTTCCCCCCTTTGTCCGGCTAGTGGTCTCTCTGTTGGAGGGCTGGCCTGGCACTAAAGAGATGCATTTGGACATTAAACTTGCCAGGGAATATAACAATTTCAGTGCTTGAAACCCAGTTGAAAGCTCTCTGGCTTTTCTTTCCCTCTTCTTTCTTTCTTTTCTTTGATTTTTTTAAGCTGTTAGTTAAATTATAGACCCCAGGTCCTGGTCTGCAGCCGCCAGGCTTGGTGGCGTGCTGAGAGACCAGGCACACTTGTCCCCTCTCCCCCCCGCCCTCCTCCGCCACCCCTCTCTCCTGCCCCATCAGAGTAAAAAGAGCTCTCCTCCCTTAGCCCATGGAGATGCTTTTCACCTCACATCACAAGTCAGCACTTGACTGATGGAAGGTTGAGAGGTGTGAGGGGTGGCAGGACTCTCACTTCAGCAAGATGGATGGTGGTGCCGGCTCTTGCTGTGGATGGGGTGAAGAAAGTGCCGGGGCACACCAGGTCACGGAGGACGAGGCAGCTCCTTGAGGCACATTTGACTGCAGAATTGCAGGGAAGAGTGATTTTAATGAAACAGAGGCTTAGCTTATGAAGCATGTCACTGTACAAACAAGACTGCTGGTAGGAAGATAGGTTTGCAAACCATTTTATTTTATTTATTTGTTTTTCACTCTAATAGCTTCAAAACATTGATTGCCAGTTTTATTTGTCAAATGCCCTTAACAGTGGTGAGCCTTAATATTATTAGGGGTGATAACAATGGAATATATTTTAAAAAAATATTTTATTGATTTTTTACAGAGAGGAAGGGAGAGGGATAGAGAGTTAGAAACATCGATGAGAGAGAATCATTGATCAGCTGCCTCCTGCACACTCCCTACTGGGGATGTGCCCGCAACCAAGGTACATGCCCTTGACCAAAATCGAACCCGGGACCTTTCAGTCTGCAGACCGACGCTCTATCCACTGAGCCAAACCGGTTTCAGCTACAATGGAAGATCTTGCTGCATGGTTTTATTAATGAGGAATAAAATGCCTTAAATAATACCATTTAAATAGAGATGTTGCCTACCTCTTCACATCCTCCCAGGTTCTGAGTAGGAAGGATTCTGGGGACAAACAAGCTTGTCTTCATACATAGACCACAAGGTTGGTCCCCATTTGTGATTTGAATCTAGTTTTGATTAATTAGAAGAGCAGAACGTTGCTGACTCTAGGCATTGTCTGCTTGCTCCAGATCGCGTGGAGGATCAGGCTCTCCTTGGTACTTGGCTCCAAAGCCCGCAGTCTCCATGTCAGTGGTGCAAGATAAGCCAGTGGGCTGTCTCTGAAATTACTTTCTCACTTGTCCTGTCAGTCTCTGAAAACGCTGCAGCAGCAGTTGTGGTCATTGACCCACAGAGTAAAGGTATCACATGCTCTCAGAGGCTGCCTCCCTCCTCAGCTTCCCTCTACAGACAAAAGAGGATTCATGTCAGGCTCACCCATTGTTGAGAACAGAGAAGGCACTGATTTCCTAAGAGCATTTTCAGAAAATGGAATGTCAGATTTTTAAAAAAATTCTGATGAACAGTATTAACTAGTGAATATAATAGAATCAGAGGTATGGAAGGGAAGTGAACTGATGATTCTCAGGGAAAAGGGGAATGGAGGGTGCGGGAAGAGACTGAACATAAACTGTGCACCTGTAGATGGGGTTGGGGTCAATGGGGGGTGGGGAAAGGGCAGAGGGTGGGGTGGGAACCTGGTGGAGGGGAGCAATGGAGGAAAAAAATGAGGAACATTTGTATTAATATGAACAATAAAGATTTATTTTTAAAAAAGAAAGAAAATGGAATCTCAGCCCAAGTCTGAGTTCTTGGGCATGAGTCCCTGCCTGAAGCTCAAAGGATCCATTAGACAACCGTCTCAATATGCTGTACTATTAGTGTTTTATTTGACTTTTGTTTGCCTAAGATTGGAAGCACTCTTATGCTCCTAAAGCCCCTTCGAACCAGTTTTTAATCCTAATTGTCAGGATTTCTGAAAGTGTGCTGTTTTAGACTTATCTAGGGGCTTTTGGGATACTTCTTTGCTTAGCCGCATCTACCAAGTCAGATTCATAGGTGGGGCCTGGGGACCTTTAGTAACAAACTCTCACACATATTCTTATACTTAGGAATAAATTTGATATTTACCGAGGTGCATGGCATGGAGAAGCTGTCCCCAATATAGTAATTGTTAATATGTTAACCTATTGACAGTAAAATTCAGAGGAAATAGGAAGAAAGTAAAAAGCTGTTACTTTATTCAATGCATCGGGCACAGAATTTCTACTTATGGCCTCTTCAAACAAGGCAGCTAACTCACTGTCCCTAAATGAACTATTTCAGTGGTCGGCAAACTCATTAGTCAACAGAGCCAAATATCAACAGTACAACGACTGAAATTTCTTTTGAGAGCCAAATATTTTAAACTTAAACTTCTTCTAATACCACTTATTCAAAATAGACTCGCCCCGGCCATGGTATTTTTGTGGGAGAGCCACACTCAAGGGGCCAAAGAGCCGCATGTGGCTCGTGAGCCACAGTTTGCCGACCATAAGACTATTTGACAAGAAGGCCAGGCAACATATTCATCATCACAACTTGGTCGATTTTGTAGATACTGAAGGTTTATTTAAGTTCATGATTAATGTTACCACAGCAATGAAATAATCTAATGTAAGGTAGAAATTATTTGGTGGTAGACTTTATTTTAAAAGCTTTATATATTAATCTTCTTTTTATGGAATCATTAAGGATTTGAGTCACTGAAATTGTTAAGTTATGATTTACTAGCTTCAAAGGAGAAAATTGTATGTTGTAAAAGCCATTCACACTTAGATTTGGGGACCGTAAATGTCTTGGGAGGTCTTTATCATAGTATGCATGGGGGCTTTAACAGCTTTAATCACTTTTCTTAAGAAATATCAGGATATTGAATAAAGTAGAAACTTAAAGAACTGATTTTCTTTTTCCTTGATGTGGGCATAAACACTATGATGCCTTTGCTGGTGGAAGGCAGAGCATTGTGACATTATGTAAAATAATGTTGGGGTTCCTGAAGTTTTAAGACATAGTGCTTTAAAACAGTGCGAGGAGAATTTCCATCTTTTGATATTTGCCATAATTGCTGAGATGTTTAAACTGGCTGTTTCATGGGAATAGGCTTGTTACTTGACTTGTGTTTGCTGAGCTATTATTAGTACCCCATTCCTAGAAAAAATTCTCACCTTGTCAACCATCTCTTCTTGGAACTTAGAAGAGATGCATATTGTATAGGTTACAGAAAAATTGCATGACACAAGAAAGTGCCAAAATTATATGGCAAAATAAAATTTGTTTTATTGGGGGCTCAGGACTATGATTTTTGCTTTGGCAATGTGTAAACCAATGCATACCTGGATATAAGTGGAGGGTTCTCTGCAGAAAAAAGAAAGAGAAAAACCCCCAGAAAGTTTTAGTTGCTTTTTGTTTCCAAATGGTGAATAGAAGAGAACCCTGCTTTATACATGAGGAAAACTTAGCATTTCTTTGTAAAAATTACATGTTGTTCAACCTTTCTGTTTTTGCTCTGTAGCTGTTTTAGTCTTTGGAATTAGTCTGCTTATGGATTAACAAGTAGTGGGTGGAAAGCAGAAAGCATTGATCCTGGAAAAAGGGGAGTGTTAATTATAAAACCATGAGTTTTTTATTTAAAAGGGGAAAAAAAGAGTAGGAAATGGATTTTTCTTTAATTCAAGGTGCTTAAGCGGCACTGTTCAAACTTCTTTTAGATACTTCTATATCTAACTTGTTGCTTTACTCTAAATCCTGCCATAAGTGGTAAAAAAAATGACCATACCCTTTCATTTCTTTTTCTTTTTTTCCAGAGGAAGCAGGTTTGAGAATTTTAAAGAAATCCCAAAGAATGGATAGAATAGAAACAATTTTGCTCATTATACCTGAGCTATCAGCTAGTTAAAAATTATGCCACTTACTCAAATTTCAACAGACTCCATTTTGCCTCACCCTTGTTTTTTCTTGTTTCATACAACCTCCTTGGGATATTATCCACTCATACAATTTCAGCTACCAACAACGAAGTAGTGGATCCCAAGAGAAGATTTTATTTAGGCCATTCACATAAGAATTTTTAACACTGTCTAGCAGAGGCCAGCAGGTAATGCTTTATTTTGCAAGAATCTTTGGCAAATGGTAATTTAAAGAAAGACATATTTGTTTGGATTATGATCCTATCTTACAAAAACTCTGCTGATTTTTAAATTCCTTAATTATTCAAAGGTTATGATTTTTATTACAAAAGCCATTATTGTTTTCTTATATTTAATCAAGAACAAACATTAGTTGCAAAATATACTTAAGTAGATTCCAGGAACTATGGGGAGCAATAATAGTGAAGACAGAATTCTTTCCTTCCAAAGATCATGTTTTGTTTCTTTGTTAGTATCCTTGCCTTTGAGGACTATATGTTTGATACATATTTTTTTTCTTTTTTTGTGAAGTTACTCATCCTAAATAAATGGATTCAATCAAAGTGTATTTACTAATGTCACTTGGGTCTATAGTTCAGTACAAAATATGACACCTATAATAATAAAAGTGTAAGAATTAGACTGGACAGTTGAACGATCTTTTGGACATTCCTCCGGAGACCTTCCAGACAAAGCCAGGGCTGCGAGGGCTGAGGCAAGCTACCACGGCTTTGAGGACCAAGCCCCTTACAAGAATTTGGTGCATTGGGCCTTTAGTCTATACATATAAAAGCCTAAGTGACCATCTGATCATTTGACCATCCAACCTGTAGCTATGATGCACACTGACCACCAGGGGGAAGATGCTCAACACAGGAGCTGCTGACCTGTGGTGATTTGGCAGTTGCGGTTCTTGGGTAACCCACCTGGAACCAGAGAGGTGGGAGCCAATTCTGGGGGGCATCATCCAAGAACTGCCCTCTCACAATCTGGGACCCCTCAGGGGATATTGGAGAGTCAGTTTCAGCCTGATTCCTGCAGGCCAGTCAAGGGACCTTACCAGTGCATGAATCCATGCACTGGGCCTCTAGTTTATATATATTTATATTTGGAAGTGGCCTGGTCAGTTAGTAATAATTTATAGAAATTTGTAATTAATGGCTGCTTAGTGGACAATCACCTTGAGGAAATTAGTGTATATCATAGCTTGCTGTGCAAAAAACATTTGTAAACTACTCTTAGACTCCATTTTAATGGTGATTTTGAGTTATCTAATGACTCTCTCTCTCATCACTATCTCTATCTTCGTTATCATATTTGCAAATCCCTCAGTATGTTGATATCACTCTTCAGATATTCAATAAATATTTTAAATGAATGACTAATACTAAGAAGATAGTATAAACTTTGAAAATTTGGATTAAAGATGAGAGAAGGATCAGATCTCCACAACGGGGTATCTGAAAATCTGTTGGTCAATACTGAACTCCTCTTCTGAATTTAAACTTCTTTTTCTAGAAGGGCAAAACACCAAAAATGAAACCATCTCTTTTGGGAAGTAGCTTCTTTTTGGATTATGTAAACATCTCTTTGTTTTCCTTGTCATATTCACCATGATGTGTAGATTTTTAAAAATTGCTTTTTGATTGCCAACACTGCAAAACTCTTAAGTTGTAAGACACCAAATCCAATTGAAATAGGACAAATCAAACTTGCTTTTTGGAGTAGACATTTTCAGAGTGTACAATGATGCATACTTTGGGGAGCAATGCCTCCTTTTGACCCTTATTTTCATGTTCCTCCATCTTCTAAATAAAAATTTCAGGAGATATACAGAGAAAATAGCACAAATACAGAATTCAGACAGGCTCTACATTCAAATTATGACTATTTTCTTTTTTAATAGCTATTGTGGATAAGAAACACCTGGACCTATATAGTTACATGGTTGAAACTGTGCTGATTATATACACTGAGTGGCCAACTTATTTTGATCTCTGAACGCATAATAATCTGGCCACTCAGTGTGTGTGTGTGTGTGTGTGTGTGTGTGTGTGTGTGTGTGTGTGTATGTGTATCCCAGTGCATGAATTTGTGCATGGGTGGGGTCTGGCTAGCTGGTCAGGGGGAGGGGACATGGGCGATTGGCTGGCCTGCCTGGTGGTTGAACTCCTGGTCGAGGGGAAAATTTGCATATTAGCCTTTTATTATATAGGGTATACACTGAGTGGCCAGATTATTATGCGTTCAGAGATCATAATAATCTGGCCATTCAGTGTATATTGGTCACAGAATGGGCTCAATTTGTATGCAACTACTTGGAAATACACAGAATCTAGATTAGTATAGAAAAATTTTTTTGTGTCCTCTTGGGGTCACTTCTCAAAGCCAGTTTCACTTTTATGGGCACTGGAACTCCTCTTGTCTGTTGTCTCTCACCTTTCTTTCTTTTTTTACCTTTTCCTCTTAAAATTGCCCTCCCCCCTTACCATAGCCAGTTTGGCTCAGTGGATAAGAGCCTCAGCCTGAGGACTGAATGGTCCTGGGTTGATTCTGGTCAAGGGTACATGCTCGGGTTGTGGGATCAATCCCCCATTGGGGGGTGTGCAGAAGGCAGCTAATCAATGATTATCTCTCATCATTGATGTTTCTATCTCTCTCTCCCTTTCCTTTCCTCTCTGAAATCAATAAAAATATATTTTAAAAAATTTTAAAAATAAAAATCACCCCCTTTTTGTCCTCCACAATGCCTTATAGACAAAGTTCATTTATCTCTACAATTGTTCACATATCCCAAATCCTTAAAATTTTCAGAATGAAACATATATAAAATCAGCTATTCTTTTACTAATATTGATCTGTCTTATAGGATAGGTTTGATGCATTTTTGTACAATGAAACCTTCTATACTCTAGGAATAAGGATGGGAGAGAGTGATGGGATGAAGGAACAGGGAACAGTAGACTATTCCCTGGACTGGGGGAGGATGGAGCAAGACTAATGTGTGAAAGGGCACAGAACCTGGATTTGCCACATGTACGAAGCACCCACACTCAAAAGACAATTTGAAATAGACAAAAAACTTCAACTCATACCCATTTGCCCCATTAATATTATATATTAACAAAGTGCTCATATTAAACCAAATTTCTATTAAAGAATTAAAAAGTAGTGAATGGAAGGCATAGGTCTGAGCTGTTTGCTCTTGATTAGTGCAGTCACATGTGTTCCAAATGCCAGGATGCTGCTGAATAGGACAGACAGTTCCCTGCCTTTGTGGAGGTTACAACCCAAAAGACTCAAAGGAATCTTTAATCTGTACAGTGTGAGGCTATTAATGTACCTTTAAGTATATTGAGTCCTATAAAAGCTTGATTATTTTTATCTTTCTATAGAAAATTTCTATCTTTTATTATTAATTCTCAATTACCAGAAAAATAGGTGTCATGAATTTTGTTTAAATTTTATTTAATTAGGGCTTTCAGCTTTATAGGTGGTTGGCCTAGAGGTTATAGCTAATTTCATATGTTTTCCTTTGAAGGACTCAGAGAGACCATTTTCCTAGACAATATTTGTTAAATATAATAAAGCCTAGCATACAAAAAAAAAAAAAAGGTCCGTTATACAAATTAATCATGTGAGGTCTATAACTTTTTTTTTCTTTGAAAATATTTCCATTCCCTCTTAAGATATTTTATTTTTTCCTTTAAAAATAAGAGGTTTAGTAACTTGTCTTCATTCAATTAAGAAGATAAAGGCTTGATAAAAGGGTTTAAATTAGCCCAGGAACATCAGAAAAGATTTTAAAAAAAGTTTGTGAGGTGATCTATCTATAACCCATCATGATAGTTCCCAAAGTACTACAAGGCCTTTATCTTACTCTTCCTTGCCTCCCCCCACTAGTTTTATTGAGTTACTAAAGACTCTGTGCACAAAATTTGTGCACTCGTTGAGGGAGTGGAGGTTCCTCAGCCTGGCCGCACCCTCTTGCAGTCCAGGAGCCCTTGGGGATGTCCTAAACCATCAGTCGGACATTCTTAGTGCTGTCATGGAGGTGGGAAAGACTCCTGCCACTGCCGCTGCTCCCCCTGTAGGAATGCATTGACCACCAGGGGCAGCTCCTGTGTTGAGCATCTGCCCCTGGTGGTCAGTGTGCATCATAGCAACCAGTTGTTCTGCTGTTTGGTAAATTTGCATATTAGCCTTTTATTATATAAGCTTAGTGGTCCTGTGCACGTATCCGTGCTCAAGTAGCTCACTGCTTCATGCTTCAACTGGTGACCTTGCCCACCACTGCTTGTAGCTCTCTGCTGCATGAAGCTTGCTGCCCCCCCCTCCTGTAGCTCTCCACCCACTGCCCCACCCTCTTGTAGCTCTCAGCCCACTGGCCCACCCTCCTGTAGCTCTTAACCCACTGCCCTGCCCTCCTGTAGCTCTCCACTGCTTATAGCTCGCTGCACCACCCTCCTGCTGTTTGGTCATTATGTGACAATGCCCTGGAACAATTTGTTATTACCCTATTTTACAATATTACCCTATTTTAAGTATAGATAATTGACATATAACATTTCATTAGTTTCAGGTGTGTAATATAATGATTTGATTTACTAGTATGTATATATTATAATATTATTACCACAAGTTTAGTTGATATTTATTATCTCACATAAGTATCCATCATCTATAGTTACAATTTTTTCTTTTGATGAGAACTTTTAAGATTTACTCTTTGACAATTTTCAAATATAAAATGTAGTATTATTAACTATAGTCACCATGCTATACATTACATCGTAGAAAATTTTTATTTTATTACTGGAAGTTTGTCTCTCTCTCTTTTCGAGTGCATGTACCCTGCTCATCATCTCCCTACTTTTACCTTGTCCCCTGAAGACCACGAGTTCAAAAAGAGGCATTCTTGACAAAGCAGTGTGTTTTATAATGATCAAAACTTACATAGGTACAGGGAACCAGTGCTTATTTCTTTACCTGGTAAAGAAAGGTGGCATAAATTCCAAGGCATTTCTGCAACAACTGTTTGGAAATTCTCAATGTTTCCCTAATGAGATAGGAAAATAAATGTCAAGGTGAGAGATTACAAAATTGATGGTATAATAAAACTAGAGATAATTATTACTATACTAGTGGCCTGGTGCATTAAATTTGTGCATAGGGGTGTGTGTGTGTCCCTCAGCCCAGCCTGCACTCTCTCCAATCTGGGACCCCTAAAGGGATGTCTGACCAGGAAGGATCGGGTCTAAATGGGCAGTCAGGCATCCCTCTCACAATCTAGGACTGTTGGCTCCCAACTGCTCACCTGCCTGCCTTCCTGATTGCCCCTAACTGCTTCTGCCTGCCAGCCTGATCACCCCCTAACAACTCCCCTGCCAGTCTTTTGCCCCTAACTGACCTCCTCTGCAGGTCTGGTCACTCCTAACTTCCCTCCCCTGCAGGCCTTGTCACCCTTAACTGCCCTCCCATGCAGGCCTGGTCCCCCACAACTGCTCTCCCCTGCAGGCCTGGGTCCCCCACAACTCCCCTTCCCTGCAGGCCTGGTCCCTCCCAACTTCTCTCCTCTGCCAGCCTGGTCACCCCTAACTGTCTCCCCTGCAGGCTTGATCACCTCCACCTGCCCTCCCTTGCAGGCCTGGTGTCTCTCAACTGCCCTCCCCTGCTGGCTTTATCACCCACAACTGCCTTCCCTTGCAGACCTGGTCCCTCCCAACTGCCCTCCTCTTCTGGCCATCTTGTGACGGCCATATTGTATGTTGGAGTGATGGTCAATTTGCATATTATTCTTTTATTAGTTAGGATTAGATAGGATAGAGGCCTGATGCATGGGTGGGGCCAGCTGGTTTGCCCTGAAGGGTGTCCCAGATCAGTGTGGGGGTTCCCTTAGGATGTGGGGTGGCCTGGGTGAGGGGCCTGTGGTAGCTTGCAGGCTAGGCTCACCCCCCAGTGGCCCAAGTGGAGGCCTGGTATCTGGGATTTATTTATCTTCTATAATTGAAATTTTGTAGTCTTGAGTGGAGCCAAGCCTCCTGATCGCTCTGTGGCTGCAGCCATTTTTGTTGGGATTTATTTATCTTCTATAGTTGAAACTTTGTAGCCTTAAGCAGAGGCCAGGGCAGGCAAGGGCAGGCAGAAAGCTTGGCTTCCTCAATTGTTGGGGAAACCCAAGCCTCCTGCTGGCTCTGTGGCCATAGACATCTTGGTTGTGTTAATTTGCATGTCCACTCCTGATTGGCTGGTGGGTGTGGCTTGTGGGGTGTAGCAGAGGTGCAGTCATTTGCATATTACTCTTTGATTAGATAGAATAGGGTTCTTAATAAAGACTAATAAAAATCATAACTATTAGAAACTGTTATAGTGATATTGATGTAGATGAACATCAACTACATGCCAACCACCATGTTAGATGCTACAGATAAAAAGATGAACCCTAGCTGGTTTGGCTCAGTGGATAGATTGTTGGCCTGTGGACTTAAGGGTCCTGAGTTCGATTTTGGTCAAGGGCACATGCCCAGGTTGCAGGCTCAATCCCCAGTAGGGAGCATGCAGGAGGCAGCCAATCAATGATTCTCTCTCATCATTGATATTTTTATCTCTCTCTCCCTCTCCCTTCAATAAAAATATATTTAATAAAATAAAATAAAATAAAAAAGACACATCAAACAGTATATGAGGCAATTAAGAGGAATTTTACGTAAGAAATGGCAGAGGAAGGTTAAAGATGGTAGTGTGCAGGTTCATGCAGGATCATTTTTCAGACCATCCAGTTGTAAACATATTGGGCAGGGTGTGAAATGCTGAAGAATGATGCTAACTTTAAAGATATTTGGGGGGAGACAGAATCTGACAAATGAACTGGAGTTTACCAGCATATATCCGTTAAGAAAACAGTGGAGTGGAAAATGTCACGAATGTTTCTGGCAGCAATAGTGGAAATTTCCTTTAGATGGCAGGTACACTCAAATGGAGTTAGATCTCAGGTCTGCTGCTTATTTTCTCTGCAACTTGCTCACCTTTTGTGACCCTGAGTTTTTTTGACTCTGTATACCAGTCTCATAGAGCTCATAGAGCTTTTGCAGGGAATCTATTTATTCAGAAATCTATTGGCCATCATGTAAAATGTTTTTAATATTTTATGTAATATAATCTTTAATAACCTCAATATATTATCCCTGTTTGGCAAGAGGAAATGTAAGTAACTAGGCGAAGAACACATGGTTAGTAAGTTGTAGAGCCCAGAATGAAATTCTAATCTATCTCACTCCAAAATCCAAGCTTATATTGACTATATCCTCATTTGACAACCTGATGATGCATCAAGCCAACCAAAAATGTTAATCAATAAACAATTATTTAGCACCTACTGTATTTTAGGCATTATATCCAAGACCAAAGTTAAAGAAGAAAATATCAATAGAGATTTCAGTGAGCTAAAAATATTATTTCTCTGTCATTTTTCAATATAGAGAATGATAAACTCAAATGGCAGACCTCATCTTCCATGGGCAGACCTCATCTTCCATGGAAGTAATTCATTAACACTTGGAAATTTCATTGATTGTTGTAACCATTAAGAAATCAACTTAAAGAATAATTTTCAGCTCTAGAGTCCTAGTTATACAACATTATGGTATATGTTGAGAATTACAAATAAGAATTCTAGAAAAAATACTGAGCCTAACATATGTCAATATATATCAACTTGTATATCTATATGCCATTATATCAATCTCTGTCTTTGTCTTGATACATGTCTCTGTATTTGTCTATGTCTATATGAAGACAATATAAGAACAATGCAAGAAAAATAGTGAAGACTGGATAAGCATTTCTGAGTTTAAAATAAAAATAATAGTGCTCATGAAGAAGGACTTTTGGAGTTATAGTTATTCTATAAATAGGAGTGGGTCAGCAGAATAATTGTTGAAAAGAGTTAGCAAACAAGTGCAGTACAAAAACATGGGGATGTTAATTTAGCATGGGAGAGTGGGTAGTTATAATTTGCTATTACTAAAATATGAAGAATAAGTCAGTGGTTGTTGGGAAGTAAGTTGGAGAGGCAGAGAAGTTATTGTGATTTTATTGGAGATTTGCACTGCCAGAATTTTCTTCATTGTATAGCCTTTTCACATTAGCAAGAAGGGCGAGAGTAGATAGCAGCACAGCCATAGAAGTATCAACATTGATGCTGGGAATCTATATATTTAAAAGACTAATATGCTAAGTGTCTCTCCGACTGGTTGCTATGACTCACACTGACCACCAGGGGGCAGATGCTCAAAAGCAGGAGCTCCTATGATGTGCACTGGCCATTTACAAAGAAATGGCACCATGGACCTGGTGTGACAAGGAAGCACGCGGCTTCCCCAAAGTGGGACACAGGCCCTGCCATCACCCCAAAGTGCCACCACCAAATCACAGCCAATGCTGCCGAGACCCCATGGCACAAAATGCAGCCTACACCTAGAAAAGGTGGCGGGTAATGATGTCACATAGCAATGCGTGGCTTTCTCTCTCTAGCAACTAGCCTCCTTGGAGTTTCTTCACCCCAGTAACATGACTTGCTTCATAGCCAGGTGCAAACATTTTACACTTTAACCAAATGTCTGTGAAGCATTTTTTCATGTCTCATCTCATTTGATCCTAACAGAAGTTCTGGGGTAGGTAGGTAGGAGACTTGCTAGAATCCTATTTTCTTTGCATTAGCCAGAAAACAGAGATTTAGAAAGTTTAGAAACTTGACACAACTAAAAACAAGTAAGAAATGGTGGACCTTGAAAATAACTTCAGGTTTTCTCACTTGCAGAATATAGTCAAACACTGCAGCAGCAATTAAGTATTTCACCCTTTATTCTCCCTGCATGATCTATAATAATAATCTGCTTTGTGTTGATATTTACTGCTGTGTTTCTGACAATTACCTGAAAGAGAAGTTGAGGTGCTTCACTGGGCTGAAAAAAGTTTAGCTAAATCAGAAAGCAGGTCAAATTAAGCAAGTTTATTCTATGTATATAAAAGGTTAAGTTGACTCACACATGCACAATACATATAGAGCTCTCACTGGCGCCAATTGCACATGTGTATTTCAGTCTATCACTGTCAATTGTGAATTTGGTTGGCACTTCTATTATAGAGAAAGGGTGAATAGCAATATTAAAAATTTTTTTTCTAATTAATTTCTTTTCAATGTATACAAGTCTGTGCACTGGGACACTAGTATACTAGAACAGTATAGACCAAAATAAGATGGATGTAGAGAAAGAGATCAGAAGATGATAAAAATCAATGACAAAATGATCCAGATCAGCATTGGGTTTATCTGTACCTCAAAAACTCCTGGGTATGATCTTTGCATATTGAGGAGGGACTGATGATTAACACAACCTTCACGTCATAGTTATGAGTCTATATTTTTAATTATATGGAATATGCATACGCATACATTTTATATATAACTATATACATGATATATTATCAATTTATTTTGTCTTTACATTTAATTAAGTTAGTCATGTAACACAAATTATGTTTCCTTAATGACCTATAGCATATATGACAGTGATCCCATAAGATTATAGCAGAGCTGAAAAATTCCTATCACCTAGTGTCATTATACCTATCACAACTCAGTGTATTACTTACATCTATTAATACAGAATAAAGATATAAAGAAAGAACTATTTTTGTACAAAGAAAGAACTATAATTGTACAATGTGTTTGTACTTTATGCCATGCTATTACAAAAGAGTTGAAAAGTTGAAAAATTTTAAGGTTTATAAAGTAAAAAAGCTACAGTATGCTAAAGTTCATTTATTATTGAAGAAATAAAATATTTTTCATAAATGTAGTATAGCCTAAGCGCACAGTGTTTATAACAACTACAGTAGTTCACAGTACTGTCCTAGGCCTTCACATTCACTCACCACTCACTCACTGACTCATCCAGAGCAAGTTCCAGTGCTGCAAGCTCCATTCATGAGTGTCCTATATGGGTGTGCTATTTTTAACTTTTATACTGAATTCTTCCTGTACCTTTTTATTATTAGCTATGTATCAAAACATAAATGCTTACCATTGTGTCACAGTTGCCTACATTGTTTAGTACACTGACATGTACAAGTTTGTAACCGAGGAGCAATGGGCTCTACCAGGGCTGGGCAAACTATGGCCCGCGGGCCGGATCCGGTGAATAAAACTATTGAATTAGCCGAAACCGGTTTGGCTCAGTGATAGAGCGTTGGTCTGTGGACTGAAGGATCCCGGGTTCGATTCCGGTCAAGGGCATGTACATTGGTTGTGGGCACATCCCCGGTAGGGGGTGTGCAAGAGGCAGCTGGTTGATGTTTCTCTCTCATTGACGTTTCTAGCTCTCTCTCTCTCTCTCCCTTCCTCTCTGTAAAATATCAATAAAATATATTAAAAACAAACAAACAAACAAACAAAAAAACTATTGAATTAAAAAACACACAAAAAGACCGTACCCTTTTATGTAATGATGTTTACTTTGAATTTATATTAGTTCACACAAACACTCCATCCATGCTTTTGTTTCGGCCCTCCGGTCCAGTTTAAGAACCCATTGTGGCCCATGAGTCAAAAAGTTTGCCCACCCCTGGGCTATACCATGTAACCTAGGTGTGTAGTAGGCTATGTCATCTAAGTTTATGCACTCTATCATGTTCCCACAGTGACAGAATCTCCTAATGACGCATCTCTCAGAAGTATCCTTGACACTAAGTGACACATGATTTAATTAATTCAGTAAATATGTGTTGAGCATCTATATTTGAGGCACCACATTCAGAATTTGGCTTTCAAAGACATACAAGACCTGGATCCTGGCACTTTAAATACAGGCGAGAAGCAGGGAATGAACCAAGTGACCCCAAATGATTGTGATTGGTCCCTAGAGCAAATGGTTAGCTTCCTACTTCTTCCTGTCCTAAATCATGGTTTCTGTGCCCCTCTGTTTTGATCATCCTCAGCACTGGGAGAGAGATGCTTTTCCCTGCTTCAGCTGGGCAGGGGCATATTGGGAAGGTAGTCTCCTGTCTTTTATTTAAGGGAAGAGGATCAGACCAATAGTCCTGCCTTTAAACTTATTTAATACTCCCAAATGATAAGGACATGGGATTTTGATAAAAATCTTTAATTATATGTAGCACGCAGTCCCTTAACATAAATTATACTGTGTTTTCTCATTATACTAGAGGCCCTGTGCACGACATTCGTGCATGGGTAGGGTTCCGAGGCCTGGCCAACCATCAGGACCAATCAGGGCTCGCTGACTGCTGACCAGGGCCTTCCTTCCCCAGCTGCTGGCTGCCAGCCTGGGCCTTTCTTCATTCCGCACTGGCCCTGAGAGCACGTCATAGCGAGCGACTGAACTCCTGGTCTCTGGGTCAAACTCTTGAGTGGACACCATATATATATTTTGTTGGAGAACTGAAATAATAAACTGGTTACCAAAAATCAAGAATAAGGCTTATTAGGTTTTTCTACCTCTGGCTTCATTGCTTTTAAACCAATTGAAAGATTCTATGATTAAATTTAAAAGTATGTTTTTCTAAAACAGGGCAAAGACTGATATCCATTTAAAATACCTAAAAATATGTGTCATTTGATAATTAGATTATTTAAACAGAATTTTATGTTTAAACATAATTTTATATTTTAAATTTTTAGCCAAAATGTTATGATTATTATGTATATATTGAAAATGTGTATTCGTTTGAAAAATCAAAGTAGAGCCATTTCAGAAGAAAACAGTGTTGCATAATATGATTAGAAAACATTTTTTCACATATTATATTTTCCTATTGACAGAAAACAACATTAATACAGTTCATACCAAAGCATGAAACAACCTGATTTTAAAAAAACTATTGTGATAAAAAACATATAACATGAAATCCACCCTCTTAGCAAATTTTTAAGGAACAGTACAGGATGACAACTTGAAGTAGACATAGCACATATATTCCAATACTTTGGTACAGAATTATATTACTTAACATGGCATGTCTTCTGGTGATGGTGCTCTTTTGATCTATCCTTTAAAAAAAGATTCTATTTTATTTCAGAACATATTCCAAAAAAGCCTTATTTTCAAATTCTTTCAAAGCAATCACTTCTTTATTAGTGATTGACCTATTCATATGTAGCTATTTTTAATTTCAACCAAATTAATAATATTTTATTTGAAATTTATTCAAAACCACTTAGCAACTTGTCACAGTTCAAGTGTTAACCATTTTAACACTTTTGATTAAGGAAATGATTATTATGTAATGTCCTATCTCAGGAACCAAACTGGACTCACCTTGTTCAACTAGGCTATGTATGCCAATTGTGGATGGCATTCTTTTGCATTTTTTTACTATAATTATTTTCCATATTAATCATACCAGTTATCTGTGCCATGTCTCCACTCAAAATTATGCAAAAAGTCTCCTTTGATTATTGCACATATTCAAATTCCTTTAATGTGGCATTCAAGACTTTCCTGCCAAGTCTCACCACTGAAGGGCAAAACATAAATGTTTGCTTGTAGTAGCACCTCACAGAAAGCAGGAATTGGAGAGAGTTGAAACCTGGTTTAAGAATCACAAGCCGGACAGGAGAGAGGTGGGAGTTAGGGCCGGCACTGAGGGATTGCTCTGGCAGCCTCAGAGAGTGCCCTGCTGTTCTCTGTCACATCTCTGGACCCAGTGGTGGAAGATCAACCAGGTAGGACCTCTTGCAGGAAATCCAGTGGTCAATACCAGAGACCACAGGGTGAGGGGCAAGAACTTGTCTTTGCCAGGAGTTTGAGAACAACATCAGGTTCTAATCTGTAGCAGAAAAGGTGGCTGATCAGAAATAAAAAGAAGCAAGAAATGCTCCCGAAGGAGGTAAAGAAACAGGTGCTGGGTTTCATCTAAAAGCTAGATCCAAAATCTGACTGGCAGAGAAAGGAGAGCAGTAGAGTAGGATTGTGGTGGTAATGAAAAGTCACTGGGTGTGAGGTGTGGTTTTAAGGATGACTTAATTTGAGTCCCATCAGGTGGAAGTTCTAGGGTTGTTGATGTACTTTTGCCTTAGAACTAACTCAGGGACCACAGCAGACTTAAGAAAGAAATATCAGAAAACTTGGGTGTGAGTCGTCAAGAACTTCAGAAGAGGAAGAAATGCTCAGAAACTGATATTTTCGACCTTACTTGTCACTCCTCCAAAATGCCATCTGTCACACTGAGTTAGCATTTTTTGCACATAATTCTTCTTTTCCTCATTCCTCCAGCCATTGTGCATGGTACTTTGCTGAAATGAAATGTCTTCCCCTATGGCTAGCAAATGAATTTAGTTCCACAAACATCTATTAAGCAAATGCTGCATGCTAGACTCTGCCGCAGAGATAAAAAGAACCAGCATCTGTCAAGATGCTGTCTTAAATCCCCAATCTTCCCAATATTTTCCCTGAACTCTTTCTGTTTACTCTTTCTCTGCTCATTTCTTTAATTATGTGGCTTGAGACATTTTATATTTTTAGGTAAAGGTTAACATTAAATTTACAATATATATCACCAGCCATCACAACTGGATTGCAACTTATTTCAACAGCATAGGTATCGTGTATTAAAACTTCTTTCCACCTAGCATTGCAGGCACAGTAAGACCTTTGTAAGTGCTTGGTGATTTATTGGCTCTTTTAATCTTGAAGTTTGGTAGTTATAATAAATTTTGCTTGGCACTAGAGCTCTAGCATTAGTTCACGTCAATATCTATGTAATTTTTCAAAATATTTTAAAATTCATTAAACGCTTTTAAATTTTAGAGAAACAGGTTGACTGTGAAAATAGAAGCTCTGCGACAATTTAATCTTCAGGATGATATTTATTTATATCTTTCAAGTTTATGTAGAGGGTGCCTTAATCTTAGGGTCTAATTGGCACAACTCTTCTTTCAGTGCCTGATAAAACCTGTGGCCCTGCAAAGCTGAGAATTATACCTAAGGTCTTTGGACGTATAATTGAATAGCTCAATCTTACTATAATGGTAACTTGGTTTTGTTTTTGTCTTGTCTAGTTGCCTATAACATTTTTTATTATCTGTAATGTTAAATTCATACTGACGAGTTAGATCAGATGAAAAATTTAAAGTTTTCTTAATTAAATATTAAAGCAGGGTTGTGTAGTCACTAGTGAATCATGAAATTTAAGAAAGAGAAATTTAGATAAACACCTTGGTCAGTTATGCAGAAGATTATAATTGGGGAAATGTAATCCAAATAGAAGTTGGCTGTAAGGGATTCATTACATAATGCAAGAAGCAATTTTGCTGGCCTTTTGAAAAATTACACTTCTCTATTTTTTTCTTTTAATTTAGAAAATTTTCTTAATAATTAATCAACTTGATAGTTGAGGCTAGACATTTTCCAGTATTATTGAATTTGGGTAGGGTAGGGTACTCCCCTTGATAACCAAACTTGACTAAATTATCATCTATACTAATAAAAGCCTAGGTGATCTTCGTGCCCTGGCATCATCACAAGATGGCTGCTCCCAGGTCGTCACAAGATGGCCAGCACAAGGTGGCTAGCAAAGGAAGGCAGTTGGGGGCCACTGGGTTGGCAGGGGAGGGCGGTTGGGGGCAATCAGGCTGGCAGGCAGAAGCAGTTAGGGGCAATCAGACAAGCGAGTGGTTAGGAGCCAGCACTCCCAGATTGTGAAAGGGATGTCCAACTCCCAGTTTAGACCTGATAAACCTGCAGTTGGACATCCCCCGAGGTGTCCCAGATTGGAGAGGGTACAGGGCAGGCTGAGGGACACCCCCCCTCCACAGTGCACAAATTTCATGCACCAGGCATTTAGTATGAAATACAATTTTTGAATAGATTTTTTCTAGTGTGGAAACATTCTGGAAAAATATAGTTTGTGTGACATAAGATTTTACTATTACTTGTCATCTGTAAAATATTGGGTAAAACAATATTTGTTGAAATGAGTATATTGTATCTTACTATACTTTTCTGCAAAACCCAATAAGGGCCCAGGCATAGAACTCTTTGAAGGTAATTCATTACATCTGATTTTATTTATTTTATTTTTATTTTTAATTTTTATTTATTTTATATTTTTATTGATTTCTTACAGAGAGGAAGGGAGAGGAATAGAAAGTTAGAAACATTGATCAGCTGCCTCCTGCACTCCCCCCACTGGGGATGTGCCCGCAACCCAGGCCTGTGTCCTTTACCGGAATAGAACCCAGGACCTTTCAGTCCCCAGGCCGATGCTCCATCCACTGAGCCAAACCGGTTTCAGCTGCTTTTATTTTCTAAATCCTTACCTCAAGATATTTTTTCCCCATTAATTTATTTTTATTTTTAGAGAGAATGACATGGAGGTGGTGAGGAGAGAAAGATCAATATTGATTGGTTGCCTCCACATGTACCCTGACTGGGGATGGAGCCTGCAGTCAAGATATGTGCCCTTGAAGAGGAATCAAACCCTTCAGTCCCCAGGCTGAAGCTCTAACTACTTAGCAACCAACCAGGGCCATTACATCTGACTTTCACAAGGGTTTAGCAAGAATATCTTAAGTTATTTTTGTTTGTTTGTTGCATTTGTGTGTGTGATGAATCCTAGACTAACACATTTTTAGCCATATCTTCCTTTTTAGATGATACCTCATTAAAAAATAAACCAAACACATTAATTTGGACTTGGTAATGGAAAACGCCTCTCATGTTTCTCCTTTACTACTTACACAGGACACTTCTGTGACTAGATGTGTTCGTTTTCCACACCGAGCTGTTGTCGGACACCAGGTGGGTGTCCTGCAAAAGGCCTCAGTCCCACAGAACAGCCCCTTACTTCAGAGGCCAAGCACAAGTCCAGTTTGTCAACTGTGCTTCTCACAGATAGACGAAAAGTCAGGGTTCCCATGACCCTCATCCGAGGTTTAAAAATTTGCTAGGATGGTTCACAGAACGCACAGAAACACTTACGTTTACCGGTTTAATGTAAAGGAGATGAGGAAGGATACAGACGAGCAACCAGATGAAGAGGTACATAGGGGCCAGGTCTGCGTGTGGGAGCTTCTGTCCCAGTGGAGTCAGGGTGCACCTCCCTCCCAGCATGAGGCTGTGCTCATCAACCCAGAAGCTCTCTCTACCTCATACTTGTGAGATTTTTAAGAAGGCTTCATCACAGAGGCATGATTGATCATTAACTCATTCTTGGGGGATGGAGAGTGGGCCTGGAAGTTTCAAGCTTTTAATCATGGTTTGGTCTTGCTGGTAACCAGCACCCATCCTGAAACGATCCAGGAGCTCACCACGAGTAGCCTCATTAGAACGTAAGACACTCCTATCACCCTGGAAATTCTATGGGATTCAGGAGCTCTGTGTTAGGAACCGGGGCCAAAGGCCAACTATTAACATAGAAGGTGTTCCCAGTGCTCTTTTCACTTAGGAAATTACAAGGATTTTAGGAGCTCTGTGCCAGGAACCTACATATGGAGGCAGAGACCAACATATAAATTTTATATTATTTCACAGACTTTCTTCCACAAAGAACACCACCGCAGTGTGCATTATTTAGCTGTTACAATATTCTCTTTTTGGAATAAAGTTGTTTTTTCAGGATCCTCTTCTTTTCTTTCCCTTTTTCTTTTTCTGCCTGTTTACCATGCCAGTGAGTAGAAGACACACCTTTGCTTATTCATTTTGGAGAGTAATTCGCATTTATTGGGCACCTACCACATTGTGGATAATATGGTGAGCAACCGCCTTACTCGCTAGTAGCAGAAACAACACAATCACCTAAAATACGTAGAAGATAGGAAGTGCTACAAAGTGGTCATACTGACTTTATAGTTCGTTAAGTGAAGATCTAATAATAACAGTGACACTATGGCAGGTACTAATTTTAAGTGCCTATTATGTGCCAGGCCCTAGCCTAAGCACTGTCCATATATTATTTCATTCAATCCTTAGAACAATTGTTAGGTTGTCTTATTATATTAATACTCTTTCTCTTATGAAAAATCAACTATACTATTTGAGTTGGATCATTTTCTGATTTTATTGGTGGAGATTACTTTTTAAAAATTATTTTTTAAAATTTATTTTAGAGAGAGAGGAAGGGAGAGGGAGAGAAACATTGACGTAAGAAAGAAACATCTATTGGCTGCCTCCTGCATGAACCCTGGCCTTGTTCTTTGCTGAGTAATACCACCAATTATAATCTGGGCATCCTTTTCCCCACATCTCCTCAAAGCAAAACTTTGCATGAGCCAATGTTTCAGATGACTGTGGTTAATTCTTCTGTAGATTATAATCATAGATTATTTTAAATGATAGAGGTTTTGAAGCATCATGATTTAATAATTTGGAGGACTTCTTTTTGGAATTAATTTACTTAAAGATTACCCAATATTTCTCTTTATGCCATGTTCTGGAAAGGTTGTTCTCAGAAAGTTACTGTTTTTGTTTTGTGTAAAGGTCTATGAATAGAGCTCAAACTTTCTATGTGCTTCTATCAGGTACCCTACAGATGGGGTGAGAGAAATTTGGCTTGTATTATTGCTTGTATCTTTTGGATAAAGAAATCAAAGGATGAGTGAGTTTAAGGTACACTGTAGAAAAAATATATAGCAACTTTTTGACTCTGGTTCCTGTTAATATTTACTCATTATGATGAAGGTTTTTTGTTGTTGTTTGTTTTTTCTTAGCATTAAACTGTATTTTGTCTTGAAATATTTTTCTCCACCTCCATATATTATGAAGATAATTCACTGGGAAAATGTGAATAAAAATACTATTTTGGGAAATCTTATTTTGACCATTGTTTTCCCATTTTGAAACCTTTGTTTGGCAACCTGTCTTTAGAAATAACACAATGGAACAGAAATATAAATCAATAAATGTTTATTGCTATTGCACTATCAAGGCTCTCCAGAGAAACAGAACCAATAGATCTATTATAGAAATTGGCTCAGTTGATTGTGAAGGCTGAGAAGTCCCTCACCTGCCGTCTGTAAGCTGCAGAGCCAAGAAAACTGGTGCTATAATTCAGTTTGCGTCCAGAGGCCTGAGACTCAGAGCCACTGTCTTAGGGCAGAAGAATCTGAGTGTCTTGGCCAAAGCAAAGAACAATTCACCCTTTCTTTGCCTTTTTGTTCTACCTAACCCCCCAGTGGATTGGCCGGTGCACACCAGCATTGGTGAGGGCAATCTTCTTGACTCAGTCTGCGGATTCAAATGCTGGTCTCTTCCAGACACATCCTCACAGACATACCCACAAATAATGTTTCACCAGCTATCTGGGCATCCCTTTGTCCAGTAGAACTGACAAATAAAAGTAACAATCACAGCTGTGCACTCCCATATAATAAAAGTATAGTATGCAAATTGAAAGGCAGAATGAATGGTCGTTATGACATGCACTGACCCACCAGGGGGCAGATGCTCAAGGCCGGGCTCACAGCTGGTGAGCAGTGGCGGTGGTGGGAGCCTCTCCTGCCTCCATTGCAGATGGGCAGTAAGGAGCAAGGGGTTCTGGACTGCGAGAGGGATGTCTTTCTTTTTATGTAGAAGTCTGGAGGAACACAATTCACATTATCTGGCACTCCGCATTTTCATCAGAAAGACAAGTTTCTGTATCATGCTTTCCATCCTCAGCTCCAGTTTACATGCTTCAGGTTACCTTGTGGTCTGAGATGGCTTTGGGACTCTAGCCCTCACCATCTCATTTCAAGTAGCAGTCAATTTGAAAAGAGAACATTGCCACTCTGAGCTAAATCAGGGGTTTATAATTAAGGGAGGATGGAATAATGGATAGTGAGTGGGAACCAGCAGGCTTTGTATCCTTACACATAATCTGCAAAATGCAGGCTACCAATCAATTATAACTGAAAGCTTAGATCGTTATTTGTGTCATGCTGTGGTTTTGAGCTGTGGCTGTATGTTTTTTCCCCTCAGCTGCCTTTTGCCTATGAAATTCAGGGATATTTAACTAATTTGTTTTTTGGTGAGAAAAGTAACATTCTAATTAAATTGGTGTTGGAAAGAATTATGCAGAAATGTGGATATTGTAAACCTTCCTATTTAAAACTGTTAAATATCTTCCTCAGCAGGCATATTATTGTAAATCATCTCACACATGATAATTTAAACTATATAGAGATATTAAAAAAAACATACAGAATAGTTATGCCATGATATTTGTATTTATTTGAAATCATATATCACTTACTATTTGTCAGGTTCTGTTCATAAGTCCTTTGCAAATATTAACTCCTGTGCCTTATCCACTGTCATGCTCTCACTAGTAGGTAGTGAGGTTTCTCAGAGACCATATAACTTGTGATAACATCACCTCTCTGATGGCTATGGGATGTGTTCTTATTATTCTTGCAGTTCAAAATTTCTCAGTTTTAATTTCTTATACAGTTGATATCAATAGATATGATCTACATAGAGTAGTTTTTTGTAGTCCTCACTTATACTGTTTTAAAGTGAAAAGGGTCCTGGGATTAAAAAAAATTACTGTTAGAAGACTGAATACATTTAAATTAGGCTAACACAGCTACTCTATAATCAATATATCAATCAATATTTAAAAACTTATTAACTATGTGCAGAATATAGAGGGTGGGATGAAAGTAGGTTTGGAGTTGTTGAGTATGGAAATAATACAATTTTAATAAATAATAATAATAATATAAGAATATACTTTGTATTTTGCATACATACTCATAACTATAAACCTACTTTTTGCCCAACCTATAGAGTGATACAGTGAAAATTGAGAAATGTGAGATTTATAGTTCTGTTGAGATAACCAAATGTGTGTGTGTGTGTGTGTGTGTGTGTGTGTGTGTGTAAATGTGTGAGAATCATTGAGCTGTTGGTATGATAATACTATGTAAAAAAGCACATTGAAACTGGTGGCTTAAAGCAACATGCACTTGTTATTACACAGAACTCTATAGATTATCTGATAGGATCTGCTTATCTTGACTGGACTCATGTATGTGCAGTTAGCTGTGGGTTAATGGTAGGGCTGGGACAGGAAATGCTTCAGGTAGGATCAAGGGAGGTGCAGCTCTTTCCCACACCTCTCAACCTCTAAAAGAGGAGCTCAGATATGTCCTCATGGTTATGAGAGCAGAGGTGCAAGAATGGAGATCCTAGGATAAGCAAGGGGAAATAAATGCTCACATATTTTCTAAGCCTCTGTCTAGTATCATATGTGCTAATAGTCTACTGGCCAAAGCAAGTCACATGACCAAGCTTAGAATCAAGGGCTGGAATGCAATACCCCTCACACAATGAGAGAGGAAGAATTAGGGCCATCAGTGCAATCAGTGTGTCACAAGTGTATGCATATGAGAAAATATAATTTAAAATTATATTTGAGATATATTGGTGAAGAAAACTACACTGTAACAATAGGAAGGGAATAGTGCATGGTCATTTTCTTGATTTCTTTATTCCACAAACTCATGAGTCACCTTTAAAATGAGAAATGGGCATGCCTTGTATAATACACTTATAACAGCATTTTATTTTTATAACTAGAGGCCCAGTGCATTCATAGATGGGGGGTGTTGTCCATCAGCCTGTCCTGCACCCTCTCCAATCTGGGACTCCTTGGGGGATGTTCGACTGTCCAACATCCTTCCCACAATCCAGGACCACTGGTTACTAAACCACTCGCCTGCCTGCCTGCCTGATTGATCCTAACTGCTTCTGCCTGCCAGCCTGATCGCCCCCTAACTGCTTCCCTGCCAAGGCCTAACTGATACCCAATTGCTCCCCTGCTGGCCTGATTGTGCCCAACTGCCCGCCCCTGCTGGCCTGATCACCCACAACTGCCCTCCCCTGCCATCCTGATTGCCCACACTACTCTTCCTTGCTGTGACCCTCCTCCTCTGCATGAGGTGGCAAAGACCCCAGTACTGACCTCCTCCATGCTGCACAGAGATGTGTGACCCCCAGGCCTCATGGTGTGGAGTGATCGCTGGGCCCCACCTCTGCTGTGTGTGCAGCCATCTTGTGACAGCCATCTTGTGATGGCCATCTTGTGACAATATGATTGCATGATGCCACCTAGGCTATTATTAGTATAGATAATATTTTTAGTTATAAAATTACTTTCTTTTAAAAGTGTTGCATTTTAAAAAAGAAATATAATATCCATTTTCACTATGTTGGTATCTGCACAAGAATTATTAATATGGTGGCATTATGGACCTGGCTGGTGTTTCTTAGTGGTTAGATAGTCATCCAGCTTATAGAAGGGTCTTGAGTTTGATTCCCAGTCAAGGGAAGTACCTGTGCTGCAGGTTCCATCTCTGCCCTGGTCAGGGTGCATGCAGGAGGCAATCAGTTGATGTGTCTCTCTCACATCAATGTTTCTCTCTCTCTCTCTCTCCCCTCTCCCTCCCTTACACCTTCTCTAAAAAACAATGGAAAAAAATATCCTTGGGTGAGGATTAAAAATATATATGGTAAAAGCATTATAAAAAAGAATGTACATAATCTCTTGACTTAATATTGAGGGACAAGTTTTCTGTATAAGAAAGGTCAATTTCTGCAGACTTTTACTTTAACACACTTCCAACATCCTTGCTCAACAATGAAAGCTTTGTCACATTTTCATTGCAAACTCACATCTTCTACTGTCTCTTTGGAGCTCCTTGCTAAATCTCTTATCTTCTTACTCTGTGCTTCTTCATTTTAACATTCAACTTAAAACCTTGGCTTTCTTATACACAGTGACATTATAAGAGAAAGTCAGGATCATATTAACTCTCCCACATTTGGTATTGGAGTAGGTCAGGCCAAATTTTAAAATGGTTTTGTTCTCCTTTTCTATAGGTTACTTTATTTTATTTTTATCATTATCTATGCTATTTTGTAACCATGCTCCCCTAAATTCCTCCTGCTGGACTCCACACTATAGTGTTAGTTTCTGGAAAGTTTCAAGGGTGAACTTTCAGTTAATAAAAAAAAAAACAGTGAGGAGGAGCAATGAATTAATACCAAATGGTGGAATATTAAATTATTTGGAGCCCATGAATGATTTTTTTCTTATGAATAATAATAACTATCATTTACTTAATATTATTTATTTACCAGGCACCATACTACATTGTCTTATTTAATTTTTACACCAATTATTTAGGTTTTATCTGCATTTAACACATAGAAACGTTAGGCTGAGGTCAAAACAACTACCTATGGTCACAGTGCTAATAAGGGGCAGAATTTTGGGCTTTAGAGATTGTAATACTATTTTCAAAAGTTTCCCCTTTGACGAGGGCCTCTCCTGTTGCCCTCAAGAGGACATTGAACAAACCGAGTATTGGACTGTGAGAAAAAGATGTCCTGCTTGATCTTTTGCATCAGAATTTTTTGTTGTTATTGCTTTGCTTTGTCCTTAAGTCTGATTCTCCACCCTTTAGACAAGCTTGGATGCTTCACCATCTCACTCTTCTTCTGTCTGGCTGCTCATGCCCTTAGGCTCATGCTCTTCTTTGCCCCTTGTGACTTTCTCTTTCTTCTCGCTTTTGCCTTCTGTTTTCCTTCTGTTTCTCTCTTTCTCTCCTCATGTATCTCTACTCTAGAGAAATTTTTGTTTGCATTTATATTATCGTATCACAAAGTAATCTCTGCATATTTATCTCTAGACCTAAATACTTTAAAAATCAATTATGATTTTGATGCTTCGGACAGTCATGATTTGAAAGAATCTAGTGGAACTACTTTCAATAGAGTAAAGAATAATTTTGTAATATGAGAAACCACCACTTAGTTTTGAGGGTCTTAAAATGTTAAGATTTCCTTTGGTCCTACTTGATGGAAATAAAAAATGGCCTTTAAAAGTAAGTTCTGCTTCTTGGTTAATAGTAATGGTTATATGGTTCATCGTGCCTCAGATAAAATCCATTCCCTCCCCTCCCCAAATATTCTTCCCTCATCTTATAGGGATGGCATCACTAGCTTCATATTTGCCTAGATTAAAAACATTAGTCATTGTCACTCTCTCTGTGCCTCTCTTTTGCATCTAAGGCTTTCCTGAAATTTTCTCTTCCTTTCTTTTCTCCCTCCCATTACTGCTGACCTTTCTTGGTTCAACTTTGGAATTGCTTTAGCTATTACCACGTTTCCCCCAAAATAAGACATCCTCTGAAAATAAGACCTACTTCATGGAAACATAATACATCCCCTGAAAATAAGACCTAGCACATCTTTGGGAGCAAACATTAATATAAGACACTCTTATTTTTGGGGAAACAGGGTATTATTGTCTTCTAAATGGCCTCCCTGTCTCAATTGCTTGTGTGTCCCCCCCCAAATACCCTCCATAGTTATGCTTTTAAAAATGCCTGACTGAAACATATTATGCCCTTGCATAAATACTTCTAATAGATCACCATTGCCTACAGAAAAATTAAAGTTTAAACTTGGGGGTGACTTACCAGCCTCTTTCTTCTAACTATGATCTACCTTTCCAGCTTCTACTTCCTTATTATCCCTCATACACCATATGCTTTGGCCCACATTTACTTTTTCTTCAATCCCAATAAGCATGTTTACCGCGCATACTCTACCTTCAACACCCAGGTAGCTACCTGTCATACCCCAGGAAACTCATAAGCACAAAGAAAGGTGGCGAACTAATGAGATCAGAAGTGAAAAGCTCCATAGGGAGGATCCTAAATTGGAACAGTGGTCAGCAGTACCCTTATTACATAACTAGAGGCCCAGTGCACGAAATTTGTGCACGGGGACAGGGGTGTGTGTCTCTCAGCTCCGCTTGCACCCTCTCCAATCTGGGACCCCTCCAGGGATATCCAACTGCCCGTCTAGACACGATCCTAGTGGGATAGGGTCTAAATAGGCAGTTGGACATTACTCTCACAATCCAGGACTGCTGGCTCCCAACTGTTTGCCTGCTTGCCTTCCTGATTGCCCCTAACTGCTTCTGCCTAACAGCCTGATCACACCCTAACCACTCCCATGCCAGCCTGATTGATGTCTAACTACTCCCCTGCCAGCCTGTTTGTCCCCAACTTCCCTCCTCTACTGGCCTGGTCACCCCTAACTGCCCTCCACTGCAGGGTTGATCGCCTACAACTGCCCTCCCTTGCAGGCCTGGTCCCTCTCAACTGCCCTCCTTTGCAGGCCTGGTGCCTCCCAACTGCCCTCCCCTGCTTGCCTGATCACCCACAAATGGCCTCCCTTATAAGCCTGGTCCCTCCCACCTACCCTCCCCTGCTGGCCATCTTTTGTCCACATAGGGGCAGGGTCTTTGACCACATGGGGACAGCCACATTGTATGTTGGAGTGATGGTCAATCTGCATATTACTCTTTTATTAGATAGGATAGAGGTATGGTGCATGGGTGGGGGCCAACTGGTTTGCCCTGAAGGGTGTCCTGGATCAGGGTGGGGGTTCCCTTGGGGTATGGGCAGCCTAAGTGAGGGGCCTGTGTTGGTTTGCAGGCAAGTCACGCCCCCTGGCAACCCAAGCAGAGGCCCTGGTATCTGGAATTTATTTACCTTCTACAATTGAAACTTTGTAGCTTGGAGCGGAGCCAAGCCTCCTGCTTGCTCCATGGATGGCAGCCATTTCTGTTGGAATTTATGTATCTTCTATAATTGAAACTTTGTAGCCTGGAGTGGAGACTTGGAAAGCTTTGCTTCCTCTATTACCAGGGGCAACCCTAGCTTCCCATTCTTTCCAGCTCTGTGGCTGCCACCATTTCTGTTTGGATTTGTTTACCTTCTATAATTGAAACTTTGTAGCCTTGAGTGGAGGCCTAGGCTGGTAAGGGCAGGTGGAAAGCTTGGCTTCCTCTATTTCCTGGGAAACCCAACCCTCCCTCCTGCTCTTTGTAGCTGTAGCCATCTTGGTTGGGTTTATTTGCATACTTGCTCTAATTGGCTGGTGGGCATGGCTTGTGGGTATAAGCAGAGTGATGGTTAATTTACATATTACTCTTTTATTAGGTAGGATGTTTATTAATAAAATTGGAAACACCCAGGAAATAGATAGGTCTGAGATTCCTTACTAAACATCATCCCATGGGTTTGAGCCTGAAAAATTTACCATCCTTGTTTCTCTCTCTGGACTGAGCTCCATACTTCTGCCCACAGCTATTCTCCATCATTGCTACTTCCACAATGGCTACCACCTCAAGTTCTACTTTAAATCAGAGTTTTATTCTCTCTAGATCCTTTTATCCCAACCTTGCAGCTGGGTTCTTCCCTCCACATCAGTACTCCTGCATATCCTACTCACCAGGATTGAGCCCACATTCTCTGAGCTTGCAAATGAAATTTGGTTTAATAAGATACTTAAATCAGTATCCTCTGACTTGAGTGTTCTTTGTTAAAAATTATCCTTCACTTACACCTTTAGGGCTAACTTTTATTGCATCTCCTTCCACTATCCTTGCTCAAAAGTAGGGCCCCATCTATGGGAAAGTAATCGTAAGAACAGAATAGAGCACTGAAATTTCTCCCTGCTTTCCTCCCCAGAAACCTTTCTTACTAGATAATTGCAGTAGAACTTGCTGAATGATACACATGACATTGGGTGTAAGACCCCATTGCAACAATAGCACTTCAGATGCTTGTCAAACCGTGGCATGTGCTTCTTATCTCTTTTCATGGACTTAAGCTTTTATATATATCTTGGTAATTTGAATGAAAATTTATTTAGGAATACTTATAAATCCTGACTGTCAGATTTTTTTTTATTTGTGGACATTATATGCAATTCAAAGAGCCATTGTTATTAATACCTTCAAAAGAAAACAACTACCGTATCTTACCTTTTTTTAAAAAGTGAGAGCATGCTATTTTCAGTCACAAAAGTCTGCTAGTGAATATTCTAGTTTAAGCCTTGCGTTCAATCTTTGAAGATTTTGTTCACTGTTAAGGTAGTTATTTCTTTCTTACTTTATAGCTATCATTTCTTACTTTTCATATCATTCTTCAATGGTACTTTTTATGTTTTATTATAATTGTTTGCTCTTTTGAATATGGGCATTTAAATAGTAGCTCTAACTCAGAATTGCTTTTTCATAGCACGGAGATCCACTTTTAATTCTCTATTCTCCTTTCTTCATCATTACCCCTTTAATCTAAGCTTAAGTAGATATATTTTTTTCTTATTAAAATTATGGCAAAGCTGCATAGTATCTATTCAAGATTCTAGAGACCTAGCCTAGATGGTGATATAGGTAAACACAGTATTCATATCCTCCTGCAGCCACATAAGAAATAAAACTGAATTGCAGAACAACCATCATTCAGAACCGCCTAAAACTAACTAAATAAAAATCCTACAACTAAGGATATGAAGAAGGATATTGAGACTGGTAGGAAGGGTGGAGACACAGAATGAACTGATCCCTGACCCACATATGGCAGATAAAAATTGGGAGAGACATCTTAGCTTCAGAGGTCCCCCCCCCCCCCCTTGAGGAGCGAGGGACCCAGGCCTCACACCAGACCCCCCAGCCAAGGTTCCAGTGCCAGAAAAAGAAGTCCTCATAACTTCTGGCTGTAATAACCAGTCCCCACTGTTGAGTGGCTGAGTGAGGTGGAGTCCCACGTGTTCCTCTTAAAGGGCCCACACATGGACTTATTCAGGTTCACTCCCTCTGAGCTCCAGTGCCAGGGCAACAGTTCAAAAGACACTGGGAATATAATGGGGGGGGGGAGAGGGAGAAGATATTGTTCTTTTCCTGAACCCTGTGGCTACAGAATTGGCAGGCAGGCATCACATCTGAGTCTCCATTAACCTGGCTAACACTCTTTGCCCTGCTCTGGTGACTCCCTGAGACCCTACCCAATCCACCTTTCAGGCTTGCCCAAGCTGTTTCCAGTGGCTTTTCCATACAATTTGCCTGTCTTGGCTCAGGTTTCAGACTTTCCTAAACTTTTCAAATAAGCAGTATCTGGTCTCAGTGTGTGCCCTGGCCCACGGGGCAACAACGAGGGCACGCAGGAACCATCTAAGAGAATGAAACAAACAAGGGGCGTGAAGAATGGAGGCAAGACAAGGTTCTGATCAAGCCTCTTTTCTTTATTTGAGCGTTGCGGTATTTAAGAGCTCAGGAGGGGGGGGGGGTAGGATAAGGAGTTGCCATGGGGTGATTGGTTGGGGACTGGGTATCTGTCCTTAGCTGATTGGTTATTCTGATGTGTGAGATTCTTCTGGCCTTTGGCACGCGCAGGCTTTTTTGGCACGCGCGGGCTTTCTATGCTATTGCTCAATCAGGAAGTAGGGCTGACCAGGAAGTGAGACCTAACTCTATCTTTATGGCTCCCGGCAAGTGTGCTGCATACCTCTAGCTAAGTGGCTCTAAGCTTGGCACTAGTGGCAGCTGGTCCTGGCTCACCGCTTGGCCTCTCCTGGGCACCTCAAGTCCAGCACAAATAGCAGCAATCCTCAGATTGCTTTGTCAAGCTCATGCTGGTAGTGCCAGGTAGAACACAGGCTGCACCTGCACATCTGGGAAGCCCTAGAGCCAGTACACCAGATGAGCAGCATCAGACCATGTCAGACACCACCCAACCACCTGCAACTTTCTAAATGAATAGTGTAGAAAAAGATTGTTCAAGATATTTTTAAATTGCTTTAGATATACAGTTTTCTTAAGTTTCTGAGCACTTTTATAGTATATTTTTCATAGGATAATGTTAACACAGTTATTTTATTGATTAAATTCAAGTTACCTAAGAATTTTTTAAATATCTTAATTTCAGACCTTAATATTTTATAAATATTAAAAACTAGTTTGTTTGAAAATGCTTTGAATTCCACTTATCCCAACTGAGAGTGGCTATATTTCCTTTGTTTAACTCAGCTCTTCCTCAGCCCCATGACTAAGTCGGAAGCTTTGTCAAAACAGTGGTTGAAATGTAAGGAAACCAAGTGTAATTTGGGGGAAAGATTACATTCAAATTGTATTTCCCAAACTAATAAAATTTATTATTTTGTATTAATAAAACTAATACAAAAATAATTGTAAAGTCTAGGAAAATTCTTGATGTAATATGTCCCATACCCTTTGACATATATTCAGTTTTCTTAACTCGATAGTGAGTATTCTATATTCCCAATAAATGGGCAAATGTTTTCTTGGGTCATCCCCCTCCCCCCAATAACTTTTATTCTATGGATTCACTGTGACTACAGAGTACAAAGCTTTAATTTCTCTCTATCTCTAAACCAACCTCCATGGAAAGGACATTGAAAATGATGTATTGTATTCCTTTAAAGTCATTTGAGTCTTTTGAAACTATTTCAATCGGCTTAAAACGGAGAATAATAGTACACATTTGAAGAAGATTACTATATCAATAAAACATATCATTATCATCTTATTTATAAATAACCCTCTTTACTAAAATCTAATTCAGAATTTCTAGAAATAAAATAGAATTCAGGTAAGATAGGATTTATTTTAGTTAAGTGAGTTACAGTTTTTAATAGCTTAGTCCTAGGCACACATACAATTTAATATTTTTATAAGGAAGTTTACTTATATCTAGTTTTTTCTAATGTTCTTAAAGGCTGATGTGCTTCCCTAGAAAACTAATAAAAAGAAACTAATAAGATTCTAGTTTTAAATATACATTTGATTTTTATTATATCATTCTGTAACATGTTTGCTTATTTTATATGTTTTAGTACTTATTTTCTCCTTTAATACTGAAATGCAATTGTTATATGAAAATATTTAAATGGTTCACAATATTTCTCCTTTCTCCTTAATACAAGCAAATGATGCCTATAACTTACAAAAACATTTATAATTAAAATATCTCCAAGAACAAAATAAAACACCCTATTAGACTTTATGAAAACATAAAGTGGAGCAATAAAGCTCAAGTATTGGGTCTGGATAAATGCCCATAAGCCATGGCAATTAATTATGGTTTAAATGCTATGTCGCTGATAGCACACGTACCTCATTCTAATCTTAACTTATTTTATTTTTATTTCATTCTTTTATTTTTCAACTAGAGGCCCAAATGCATGAAGATTTGTGCAAGAATGGGCTTTCTTTCCCCTGGCTGCTGGCATGGCCTTTACTCCAGCCCAGAGCCTCCTTTCTGCCTTCCCACGCTGCCCAACGAAAGTGTCCTGCCCCACCCTTGGCCACTTGGTACCTATGTATGCAAATTAACCCTCCATCTTTATTGGGTTAATTTGCATACTCCTGATTGGCTGGTGGGTATCTCTAAGGTATGGTCAGTTTGCATCTTACTCTTTTATTAGTGTAGATTACAGTTGCCATTCAATGTTATATTAGTTTTAAGTGTACAGCTTAGTGGGTAGACATATGTATAGTTTACAAGGTGACCCCCTCAATAAGTTTAATACCCACCTGGCACCATACATGTTACCTTCTTTTCATAATCAACACATGCTCATCACATTACAGGAATATTTTGACTCTTATCATGCTTAGGATCTATGAGAATGCAATGCTTTGGGTTATAGCTGAAAAACTGTACCAAATAGCTTGCCTGGGAAAATTTCTACATCCATTTTTGTTCCCATAGTCTATTCCCCACATAACAAATAGAATGAGCTTTGAAAATATAAGTCAGTCGAAATCCCTTCCCTGCTCAAAATTCTTCCAAGAGATTGCAGTTAGAATATGATGAAGACTCCTTGCCATGGCCTATACATCACATTCATCCCAAGCCCTTCCCATGCCCGGATATTTTCCCAACCACATCTGATTTACTCTTCTCTAGCTACTCTGACCTGGCTCTTCTGCCAAACAGGCCAGATATCAGCCAGTTCCTGGTCCCTTACCCTTGCTGATGTATCTACCTGCTTTCAGATCTACCAGTGGCTCACTCTTCTTCATTTAAGTATCTGCTCCAACATTTCTCAAGTTGTAAGGTTTAACCTCACCATCCCATTGAAAATAGCCCTTGCATTTCATCACACCTTTCTCCTTCACCTCATTTATTTATCTTCATAACATTATTTACCGCTTGAAACTATAATAATATTTATTTGTTTGCTTGTTTATTATTAGCTGCTCTCACTAGAATGTAAGGACCTGAGGGCAAGGCCAGGTAACTACTGTATGACCAGAGCCTAGAACACTGTATGGTAGAGAGGACATTCGTAAAGTATATGATGAATGAATAAATCCTTCAATTTGAAAGAAAGTGAGCCACGTTTTAGTCTCCTGAACCTTAAGTTGGTATTTTGAACCCTATTTCTTATTACTTTTTAGAATGCCCTCTCTCCAAAATCATATTTTTAATATGCTCTTTTAAAATCTCCCCTTCCTTATGAAAAACTTCTTTTTTATTATCAAATTAGAATCCTATTTCCAGACCTTGCTTTCTAAGTGATATTTTTCTAAAACTTTTGTTTTCTCAACTTTAAAGTAGAAATAGTACTAATAATTACCTCAGTGTCATGTTAAAATTTGTTGTGGATATTTCTTTATCTAACCACATTATTTAACCACTTAATAGCATTTAGTATATTATATCCTTGAAATACTTTATTCCCTTAGCTTTGACTGTACATGACTCTTCTGATTTCCTTTCTATTTATTCAGTCCCAGCCTTTCTATTTCTGTTCAAATTCTAATGCTGTATGTCCTAAAGCTAAATCGGACCCTCTCCTGTTTTTTTCCCTTTTCCCTTCCTCATCTCTCCCTTTTTCCTCTTCTTTCTATTATATAATCTGTGGAAGAGCCACATTCAAGGGGCCAAAGAGCTGCATGTGGCTCATGAGCCACAGTTTGCCGACAATGGGGCTAGGCCATTCAACTAATGTTTGTTGAATTAAAGGATGAACAAAATCACATACCGTATTTGCCAGCGTATAAGACGATTTTTTGGCCCTGAAAAATACCGTATTTGCCGGCGTATAAAACGACTGGGTATAAGACGACCCCCTAACATTTCCACTCAAAATACAGAGTTTGTTATATACTCGCCGTATAAGACTACCCCCCACTTGGAGGCATATTTTTCAGGGCCAAAAAATCATCTTATATGCTGGCAAATACGGTAATACATTTACCATACTTGGTATTGTGTTGGCCATATGGAAAGTGTCCAATAAATGCTAAACCTTGTTACTAAAAGTGCTGATTCCCTTTTACCTTTGACTTCAATGTTGAATCCTTGTTGGGGGAAGGAGGAGAGAGAGAAAGAAAGAGAGAGAAGGCGGGGGGAGAGAGAGAGAGAGAGAGAGAGAGAGAGAGAGAGAGAGAGAGAGAGAGAGATTGCTTCAACTCAAACAGTTAATTAGACTTCCTCTCCCTTTGAAGTAAGAGAGAGATGCTACCAGGACATTCTATAGTCCTTAGTATAAATGTGGGTTGAGCCCTAGCCGGTTTGGCTCAGTGGATAGAGTGTGGGCCTGTGGATCAGAGTCCTGGGTTCAATTCTAGTTCAAGGTCACTACCTCAGTTGCAGGTTCCTCCACAGGAGGCAACCAATTGATGTGTTTCTCACATTGATGTTTCTCTCTATCTTTAGTTATCTCTTCCACTTTCTCTAAAAGGTCATTGGAAAAATATCCTTAGCTGAGGATTAACAAAATAAAATAAAATAAAAATTTAAAAAGTGGGTTGAGGGACAAGTGGTCATGCTTTGACTTATTCAGTTTTTGTTGAGTACTTGTTATAGTTTCATGTCTACTTTAGCTCCATAAAAAGTAAAAATAATTTAACTTATCCCAATCTACCAAGGTCACATTTAAGTGACACAATATATCCTGAACTCCATAACAGTAGATGAATAGTGCAGAATAATGCAGACAATAAATGAAGGGATGAATATTTTTGTTTTCCAGTAAAGTATTTGGAATGAGCCTTGAATAGCAGGTAAAGGGATAAGGTTTCTCTGATGACCCTCCAGATACCTCAGTGGGTTTTTTTGTGAGAACCTCACAAATATGTTCTTTTTCTTTCCTGTACTCCCCACTTTCTGAGACAGCCATCTAAGTGAGAAATCACATGTCTATTGCCCAGACAGTGACCAGACTGATTGACTATACTAGTATGTACATTCAGTAATTCCCTTCCTTTGTGTTACTGTTGTGGTTACTGCCTCTTTTCCTGGCACTTGCTCATCTAGTCCACTTTACTGTCAATGCAGTTTTTCTAAAAGATACTTGATATGAAATTCTTTGACAACCATTAATTGCATTTTGTTTGTGTGTATGTATGTAGCAGTTAGATGCTGGGATTGTTTTCTTTTTACAATGTCTTTTTATACTTTCTTTCCTACTTATCTCTTTCTGTGGAACCTTTGTCTTTCACACCTGCATTTTCCATACCTAGCATAGTCCATGGTGCACAACAGGCCTCTTCCTAGGCAAACCTTCACCCCATACTTTAACAAATACTGCTTGCCATCCCAATCTCTCCCTCACATTTTGTGATCTTCATAGATCTTAGCATCTTGGGAACTAACTTTTATTAAGGTTTCATTAAATGAGCCAGACTTTGTGAGGTACAATTATGAAACAGTATTCATTTTCTCCCTCCGAGATTGTTAAACACTATAAGCTTTTTATATCCTGTCTCAGATAGATTCCTTAGGCAAATCTCATAGCTTTTCACATCTCACTTAGGTATTTGAACATCCTCATTTTTAGTCATCAAAAATCCAGTTAAATCTTAACTTAAATTTTAACTGCTCATTCAATTAAAAAAATTCTTCTAATTTCCTTAGTTCAGACCTGAGATTTGCTCAGAAATGTGGACTTTGGGGGTTGGATTAGGATGAAATTCTGTTTGTTTGCCATCTCTCCTTATTTTGTCTTACACTTTCCTTCCATTCTTAGTACACTCGCTGGCTTGGTTAGGGCTGCAGCTGGGACCACTGCCACTTTCTCTTATTGTCATATCTACTTTGTCTTGAAAGGTGTACTAAACATAGCTCTTTCTCTGACGTATATGTTCTTACTGGTTCCTAGAATTACCCCAGAGAGCTAAGCACTGGTTGCCACAATCGTAGCTAGCTGGCCCATACTTTGATGACTGCCTTCTTTTTCTGTCATTTTTTTCACTTCTCTACCACTACTTTACATCCATTTGCAAATAAACTACTACTCAAATTTTAGCCTCAGGATCTTCCTCAGGGCAAACATTAATTATACTTTTCTGTAAAAAGGCAAATAGTAAATATTTTACACTTCTTAGACCATGTAATCTCTGTCTCAATCACTCAATCTGCCACTCTAAGCCCAGAGCAGTCATGGATAATACATAAATAAGTGAGTGTGCCTGTTTTAGAGATTATCCGATAAATTATATCACTAACTATAATGGTGAATTTGTTCTTTTTGAGCTGCATGTCTATCCACTTTTGCTTTATTTATGTTATTTCATTGGGCCAATTGAAGTTTAGAACAGTAATACTATGACACTCATGTCATAATGTAGTGTCCCTAACTATTAATGATATTTTCTGTCTTAAAACCTGTGTCAACTGATAATTTACACAGTGAACCCATCATTATTGTGCCTAGCATTGGTCAGATATATACACTATATCTATCCTTTTACCTTCAGCTATTCTATATCCCTATGTATTGTGTATGTGTTATGGACTAAATGTATGTGTTCTCCTTAGATTCATATGTTGAAGCTCTAACCTTCAATTCAGTGTTATTTGGAGATGAGCCTTTGGGAGATAATCAGGTTTAAATGAGGTCATGAGGGCAGGCCCTTTTAGAATTGGTGTCTTTATAAGAAGAGGAAGAGAGATTGACTAGCATGTACTTTCTCTCTCCCCCATTAAGGATATAGCGAAAGGATGACCGTCTGCAAACCAGGAACAATACCTTTCAGCAGGGAACAAATCTGCAAATCTGGCAGCATCTTGATCTTAGACCTAGTCTCCAGAATTGTGATATATAAATGTCTGCTGTTTAAAGCACCCTAGTCTATGTTTTTCTGTTATAGAAGCCTGACCTGACTAAGACAGTGTGCTTCTTGTGCACTTAATACAGCTGAAATTTTAAAAGGTTAGAAATTCTCTGTATTTTACTTGGCAAGTTATTTTACATTTATTTTTATTGCTGACATATTTAAAATGTTTATATTATAGTCCTTTGTGATTTCCATTTTATTCCACTTCTTTATGTTTTGTTTTTCTCCCTTCTTGTTTTTTAACTCTTGCAGTAGTCTGTTTTTTCTTATTTATTACATTTTCTTTTTTCCTTTCTTACTTAATATATATATATTTGATTTTTTTACAGAGAGGAAGAGAGAGGGATAGAGAGTTAGAAACATCAATGAGAGAGAATCATCGATCAGCTGCCTCTTGCACATCCCCTACTGGGGATGTGCCTGCAACCAAGGTACATGCCCTTGACCGGAATCGAACTTAGGACCTTTCAGTCCGCAGGCTGACGCTCTATGCACTGAGCCAAACCAGTTTCGGCTCTTTTTCCTTTCTTAAGTATACATATTTATCTTTCTAAATATTTATTCTTGAAATATTGAGTCTAAGTATTACATCGAAATCTCTTTCCCAATGGAAATAGAATATAGAATCCTGACTTGTGTGGTATTAATTTTTTTAAAAAATTAATCTTTATTTTTCAGATTATTACAAATGTTCCTCTTCCCCCCGCCCCTCAATAGCACCCCTCCACCAGGTTCCCACCCCACCCTCTGCCCTTTCCTTACCTCCCATTGTCCTCATCCATAGGTGCACAGTTTATGTTCAGTCTCTTCCCGCACTCCCCTCTCCCCTTTTCCCTGAGAATCATCAGTCCACTCCCCTTCCATACCTCGGATTCTATTATATTCACCAGTTAATATTGTTTATCAGATTTTTTAATTCCCTTGGTTTTTAGTTTTACTTGTTGATAGTTATGTATTTGTTGTTAATAATTTTTATCTTTATCTTCTTCCTCTTCCTAAATAACCCCCTTCAGCAATTCATATAATTTTGCTTTGGCAGTGATAAACTCCTTTAGCTTAAATTTATTTGTGAAGCTCTTTATCTGGCCTTCGATTCTGAGCGATAGCTTTGCTGGGTAGAGTATTTTTGGCTGTAGGTTCTTGCTATTCATCACCTTGAATATTTCTTGCCATTCCTGTCTGGCCTGCATGGTTTCTGTTGAGAAATCAGCTGACAGTCATGTGGGTGTTCCTTTATAGGTAACTATCTGCCTTTCTCTTGCTGTTTTTAATATTCTCTCTTTGTCTTTTGCTCTTGGAATTTTAATTATGATGTGTCTTGGTGTGGTCCTCTTTGGATTCCTTTTGTTTGGTGTTCTGTTCTGTGCGCTTCCTGGATTTGTTAATTTTATTAATATAGACTCCTGACTTATGTGGTATTAATTATCTACTTCTGACTTGTGTGGTATTAATGTCCACTATTTATTCTGTCTTTTTCTAATTTCACAAATTAGATATTTTTTTCTGTTAATTTCTTTTTTTTAAATTTTATTTTATTAACGTATTATCTGTGTACATAGTTTACCATTGCCCCCCCCCTCCCATTTATGCCCTCCCTCCCCAGAGTTCTGTGTTCATTGGTTGTACTTATGTTCATGCATACCAGTCCCTCGGTTGTTCTCCTATCTCCCCCCAGGTCTCCTTCCCCTCCCCACTGTCATTTGACAATCTGCTTGTTTTATGGTGACCATCTTAGTACCCCATGAATAGAATCTGCTCCTCATTTGGCAGTCTGCTTGTTTTATGGTGACTATTTCAGGACCATATGAATAGAGTCCGCTCCTCCTCTGGTTTACACAGCCCCTTCCCCTGGGTCCCACTGCTTCCCCTGGGACACACGGCTTGCCCGGGGCACACGGCCCCCTGGGACACTCGGCTCACCCGGGGCACTCGGCCCCCTGGGACACACGGCTCACCCGGGACACCCTTCCCCTTTAGGGGGGTACGGCTTACCCGGGGCACACGGCCCCCTGGGACACTCGGCTCACCTGGGGCACTCGGCCCCCTGGGACACTTGGCTCACCTGGGGCACTCGGCCCCCTGGGACACTTGGCTCACCCGGGGCACTCGGCCCCCTGGGACTCTCGGCTCACCCGGGGCACTCGGCCCCATGGGACACTCGGCTCACCCGGGGCACTCGGCCCCCTGGGACTCTCAGCTCACCCGGGGTTTTCTGTTTATTTCTTAATTCAGGCAGTGTTTATTGAGAATTAGCTACATGCTTAACAGTTATTTTGCTCATTATTTCTTCTTATATCTTTTTGCTATCATTTCCTTCCTGGCAGGTGTTTTATTATAGATCTTTGATAGTAGACAGTCTCCGATTTTTACTATTTTATTTCAAAAAGTAGTTTTGCAGGTTCACAATCCTAGGTTAAGTTTTTCAGTTGAAATTCCCAAGATATCTTTCCCCTGTCTTCTAATCCTGAGTAGGTAATTTAATCTAACTCTTAATTTCTGTTCTATGAACAAAATAATCCAAATGTATCAATGGGCTGTTCACTCTGGGTTACTTAGACAAAGAGCTTGCTGAGATCCAGTTCTTCTCTCTGTCAGTGGGAGCAGCTATTTCTGGGACTGGGTCTATTTCTATGAAAGGAGGCTGGGCTATCTCATGCACCTCAAGGTTTCTAGAGTCTGGGAGCTGGCTTTCTAGACAATGTCTATAAATTGCTGCCATCTCAAACCAGACTATCCCCAAAACACAGTCCGATTATTTCTTCCTGACACAACTTCTATATCCTACATACCGTGTTCCAGGTAAAGTATATGGAATCACACTGAGAGTTCAGCAGAGTAGAACACTGAAAGAACTTAGTACAAAATAAAATCAGCAAATAATTTCTAAACAACAGTCTTTCCTAACACTTAGATGAAAACACTTGCCTAAAAATTAATCCCATCTCTGCTATTAATTATGAAGTGCTTTAACAAACATAAAATGTGTAATGACTGTTTATTGTTTTGCATTTGAGAGAATGTAAGCATCACAGAAGCAGAAGGAATTAATTAGCAATTGATCATGACAGCATGTCATCCTATACAATTTATACAACACCTGCCTTGATTAGTTTTGAATACACGAAGGAGAACAAGCATAAGAAACTGGCATTTGACAAACAAGCAACCTAATTAGAAGGCTATCAGGGACAGCAAATGGCACGGAAACAAATCCGAAAAATTACCACTTGCTAAAGTCGACAGATTATTACTACAAAGGAAAAATAATATCTTTCAAACATGTATTCTAGGTACAGCTTTTGGTGGAGGGCTCAGTTCAGCAAATTTACTTGCTCAGGGATACGTATGGAGACCAGATGCCACTGCTTACAGGGTATTGGAGATGCATGACAGAATACTAAGCAATAAACTGAAAGAAAGACATTATAGAAATGCCAAGGTTGTTCAAGAAAACATTCACACTTTTGATGGGCCTTAAGTTGCCTTGAAAAAGTATAAAAAAGAGATAAATAGGAAGTAGATAGTGACTGCATATCAGAATAATTATGCATTTTTTTAGTAGTTGTTTTCTGATGTGTGCGTGTGTGGGGTCAGGGGATGTGGCAGAGAATGTCATAATCTTACCAGGGGTTTCAAAGCTTCCAAGATATTATAATTTTTCCAGTTGATAAAAATCTTAATTCTGATACTGTGCCCTAGGTCTTCTAAAGGATTTCTGGTAAAGTAGTGGAAACTTTGTTTATGTTATGTATTAGACTAGGTGAAGGCAAAATTATTTATTCAATATATCTTTGTAATTTCAGAAGTTTGCATTCTGTTTAGTTTCTTGGACAATTTCTTATTTTGAGCAGTGTTCCAAGCTCAGTGTTCATCCATATCCAGTCTCTCAAAACATCTCTTTCACCAGGCAGGGGAAGTTTTCTGTCATTATTTCTTCAAACAAGTTTTTAATATCTTGCTCTCTCTTTTTCCAGCACCCCCATAATTTGGATGTTGGTACACCTGAAGTTCTCCCAGAAGCTCCTTACACTATCTTCATATCTTTTTGGATTCTTTTTTCTTTTTGCTCTTCTGGTTGGATGTTTTTTGCTTCTTTTATTTCAAATTGTTGATTTGGTTCTCAGGATCCTCTAATCTACTGTTTACTCCCTGTATTTCATTCTTTATTTCAGTCAGTGTATGCTTAATTTTTGACTGGTCCCTTTTCATATATATTTTTTTTACATTCTCACTAAGATCCTTAAAAGTCTCACTAAGTCCCTTTGAGGTTTCTAGATGATTTTTGAGAAATCTTATAATCGCGATTTTGGACTCTATATCCAATAGTTTACTTTCTTCCATTTCTTTCATGTTATTGATGGGCCTTAAGTTGCCTTTAAAAAGTGTAAAAAAGTGTAGTAATAATCTGTGTAAAAAAGAGATAAAAAATGTTTGTTTGTTTTTTTGTCTCAGTATTTTGGCTGCTTCCCTGTATTTGTTTTTATGTGTTGGGTAGAGCTGCTAAGTATCCTTAAGTTGGTAGAGTGGCCTTGTGTATTGGGTTTCCTATAGGGCCCAGTGGCTAAGCCTCCCCAATCACCTGAGATGGACAATCTAGGTGTACCCTCCTGTGGGCTGTGTGCACAGTCTTGTTGTAGTTGAGCCTTAATTGCTGTAGGTGTCAATGGGAAGAATTGATCTCCAGGCCAATTGGCTTTGGGGATCAGCTGCAACTATAGTGGGAGAGCTGCTGTGCAGAAGACAGCCTATGGAGCAGGACTTGCTTCAGTGGGGCTTTGGTGCTCACTGAGTATGCCCCTTGAGTGTGTTGATTATGGATGTGTAGAGTTGTAATCTGGTGTGGTCTGACACTGATCATTGGGTACACTGGCTCTTGGGTCTTCAGGGAAGTACAAAGTCAGCCACTGTCTGGGTTCCTCTGCAGATTCCTCCTCTTTGTATCAGGTTTGGAAATGCCCATATGAGGTCCAATTGTGAAGCAAGGCAGGCTGGTAATGATGCCAGGTCTTGGGCCTTTTATTGATATTTTTGGGGCTGCCTGACCCAGCTGCATTTTGTTTTTATAGGTTTTAGCCTAGGCAAGTACAGGCCATTCATATGCAAAAGCCACTGCATACAGCTTGGGTGGAGTGGGGTCTCAGGGAATCACCAGGGCGGAGCAAACAGAAATGGCTGCCAGTCATCCCTGCCACTGGAGAGGTCCCAGCATGGGAACAATGATTCCTGTGAGTGCCTCCATCTGAAAGAAAGCCTACAAACTACCCCCCCCCCCTTGAGTTCTGCCCAGATGCCAGACGGTCCAGTTTATCCTTGTATGTGTCTGGGTTCCCCAGAGCCACACCCAGCCCTGGAGCTCAGGGGGAGCAGGAGCTTGTAAGTACAGTTCATGGTGTGGGCCTTTTAAGAGCAGTAGCTGGATCATCAGCAGCCTCCTGTGTCACCGAGCCCCAATCTGCACTGTTTTTTACAGCCCATAGTTCTTACTGCCTCTAGGAACTCCCCCCCCCCCATCTCTGGAACCCTGGGCTGGGTGTCTGGTGTGGGGGTGGGACCGCTTGCGCCTCTGCACCTCCTACCAGTCTCAGTGTGCTTTCTTCTTTACTTCTCTAGTTGTAGGACTTCCATTCAGCCAGCTTTCCAGTGGTTCTAGATCAGGGGTGGGCAAACTTTTTGACTCGAGGGCCACAATGGGTTCTTAAACTGGACCAGAGAGCCGGAACAAAAGCAATTAACCATGCTAGTACTCTCATCTTGGGCTGCTGATGGAGCGGAGGGGAGAGAAAGAGAATTCTCCGTTCTTTTGGCTCCGCAGGCCGGATAGAACAGCCGAAAGGGCCAGATCCAGCCCGCGGGTCGTAGTTTGCCCACGGCTGTTCTAGATGATGGTTGTTCTGTATTTTAATTGTAATTTAGATGTGGTTGTGGGAGGCAGTGAATACAGGCATTTGCCTATGCTATAATCTTATTTCTCCTTGTTGGCAATTTCTTAATAGAACAATCAAAAGATAGTTTGCTTGACATCAATAATATAATTTTTATTAATAATAAAGAATATAGATACTTGCTTTTATCTTTTCTCTCAAAGTGGATTATTTCCTGAAAGAGAATTCTTAAAATCGGATATTTACCCTATATTTGAACAGTCCATTGATGGCAAGACTATACTCCTTGAATTGGTTCATTTACCTTAGTAGAAGACATATAGTGAAAGGTAATCCTGAATGAAACTGAAAATGTAAACAATAGTAGGAGGTGTTAGAGGAGAGGAACAAACAAACTTAGAATTTTCTTAAAACATGCAAATGCAGAGTTCCTAAGTACTGGCTTGGGAGTTCAATGTTAGTGTTAAATACAAATTTAGAAAATATTATACAGAGACTCATTGATATAAAATTAAATGTAAGATTCTAAACTTGAATCAAAATACTAACTTCACAAATTAAAAGATACTAGGGATTTGGGAGCATGACATATCAAGGATAAATTTTTCTAGTTGAAATTGAGAATAAGTTCAATATAATTAACAATATAGTCTTGTCTAACACTAGAAATTAAGTCATTTTTATTTTAAATGTTTCATTCAGAAGATAATTTTATTTGTTAGAGAATACAAGTATAACAGAATTTAAAAAAAGTTATTCATCAGAATTATACCACCAACCTAAAGAAATCCCTGTTCCCTCTCTGCTATATTGCTAAGCACAGTCATTTTAGGCTACATTAAAAGAAATGTAGTGCCAAGAATGGAGGCATGATGGTCCCTCTGCTATCTTCTCTTACAGTATAATGTTCAGATCACATTTGGAGCATGAAATTCCACTTTTAGAAACTAGAGTATAAAAGCTACATGAAGAAACTATAAACATTTCAGAGAATGGCCAGGAGAATGGAAGGACTTAAATCAGGCCCCTGCAAAAGAGGGTGGGAGGAATTATAGGTATTAATTCAGAAAAGAAGTTGTTGGAGAAATATGATACTGAATACAAACATGTTTTATATGTGGGAAGGGATTTTGATTTGTTTGAATTACCTGCTGGGTCAATGGTTTGAAGCTAAAAGCAGATAGTTCTTCAATTTAAGGCAGAAAATTCCAAAATTCCAAATTATCTAGAAATCAATGGGCCTCTTTAAGAGGAGTGAGCTTCCCCCCCAATGGCGATGTTCAAACACTGGGTGAATCATCACCCACCAGGATATTGTGGAGAATATTAAAGCATTCCAAGTGTCATCAGCAGTGATGAGGAATTCGGTCCATTCTGTCCTTAAAATTCTGTAGATGATGAACATCTTCATGTGTTAGTGTTTTATTTTTTTAAATTGAATTACTACTGTCCAATTAGTTGGACTACTATATTTAGTAAAAACATAATTTATTCTAGAAAGATACCATTTTAAGTAGGATTATTATGTAAAGTATTGCTTTGGGATATGGTGACTTTAATATAATGACACAAACTAATACTGAGGTAATGTTTGCTAAAGCCAAAGGACAATGATAGTTGTACTGTGACTACTTAATAGGGACCATTCTATATCAGTGGTTCTCAACTCTCAGTCAGGGGCAATTTTGTAACCCAAGAGACATTTGGCAATGTCTGGCAATATTTTTGGTTATCTTGACTGGAGAGGGGATAAGAAGGTTATATCTAGTGGGTAGAGGCCAGGGGTGCAACTAAGCATATTACAATGACAGGATGGTCTCTCACAAAAAAAATTACCTGATCAAAAATGTCAGTACTGCCAAAATTCAGACATTTTGGTGGATAAAAGGGTTTTACCCTCTGCCATCAATTTAATTTCTTTCTTTATCCACAATTCTCTTTTTATCTGTTAACATTTTTATTTATTTATTATTATTTTTATTATTATTTATTTTTTTAAATTATTTTTATTTTTTTTATCTGTTAACTATCTTTATGTATTTATCCTGCCAGGGAACACAAGTTTTCTGATCAGAAAATAAACAAACAGAGCATCTTAGTACCAGTTCTTCAGGCCCCATTTTTCCCACAGAGTGACAAATGATGTCCCTGCACATGCACCACAGGAAATGCACCCCCAAAATTATAAATCTTGGTGCTTATGTGGAGTGACTTACACATCTGTTCATCCTCCTCTCAGAAGGTGTAGAGAGACCTTTGTTCTGGATGTAAATAATTTCTCTCTGGAGAAAAAAGGGGGAAATCTAATTTCATACACTGGAAGGTAAGTAAAAGATTTCAAGGAGAGTTAAGACTATATCTCTCTGGAGGTCTCTGTCATTAGAGTTGCTATTCAATTATCCTTTGTCCTTTAACAAGGTTGCTTGCAATCATTGTCCAGAAAGTCCTGACCATGCAGACACATGAGAATATTCATGGAGCACTGAATTCTGACATTTTCTAGGAGTTGATTCCTTTTTTTTTGCCCTCCCTCATTTAATTATCCTTCCATCCCCCACTCCCCCAGCCCTGCCCCAGACACTGGTCTCCTTAGGGGGTTAGCATTATCTTGACTGCCCTTCTAAAGATATTCAGAGCATCTTGTGATGCTTGAATGGAGCTATGAACTCTTGAATTTCCTTAGTCACAAAGGAAACTCCTCTAAACTAAGCTTGTGTTTGTTTTTAATAGAAATCTGTGTAGCTTATTTCATTTGATTTGTCATGAAATGTAGTGATTTTCACAGATTATGGTTTACTGCACTTTGGGTAATAGATACATTCCTGGAAGTTGTGAAAATTAAAATTTTTGTAAATTGAATAATTTGTTAACTACATGAAAGAAATGCTATGTTTGATGGAAACCTATGATGAATCATTGAGTAAAGTTGTCTCCAAAGTGAATAATGAATCCTTGTGTGTGTGTGTGTGTGTGTGTGTGTGTGTGTGTGTTTTACCTTTTTGTATAAGGAAACACTTTAAAGTATCATGTGTGACTATATCATAATAGCAGTGAAAGTAGGGTTTTTATAGGGATATCATAAAATTTTTGAACCAGCAGAAGCAAATTGTAATTTTAGAAAGAGAAAAGGATAAAAGAGATAATTATATTTAGCAAGGTTGGTTGAGTTTTCTCATTTGTCTAAACATTGAAGTTCAGGTCCAAAAATCAATTAAGTCAAAATCGAAAGCTCAGAAAAATTTGTGGAAGTTTAAGCTGAGTGATGTCTTGGGAATCACAAGGTACATACTGGAGAAGCAGACCTGGTGTTACATATAGATGAGCCTAAATAAGCATTGACTGAACTGAGTTAAGAAAAATTATTTGGATGATTTTCCAGAGATATTATTTGAATGTCCATTTACCTCTGGTTTTTGTTTTCTGTCTGATTTCTGTGTTGACTTACATTAAACTTCTCTGAAAAGTGCACATGGAAACAAATTCAAGAGATTTGATTTCAGATTACTTTCTGTTTGTCTGTTTCTTGGGTGTTTTAATTTTATAGTATACTGAAACAGCCCTATGTCTTGTAATTACTTTAATTGATTCGGAACTGATAATGTTTATAATTAAAATAAAATCAAACTTTGGGCAACTGTTCTACTCTGTTGAAGAGAATCTCATCGCCTTTTCATGCCATTGCTCTAATCTTGCCCTCTTTTTTGCTACCCTGCTTGCTTTTAGGGCTTATGCAGTTTAGCTACAGTCAGCAGTGTATACCCAAGGGCTCACATTGTGTGAAGATTTATTTAAGGCAGTCTCTTTGCAAGTTGTCTGGATTTTTTGGGAAAAAATACATACCTTTTAACAATACAAATCGTTTTCTCTTGTTTCTTATATTAAAGCAATAATTTATAGCTATCTGAAAGGATTCCTCTCTTAGTTATAAGCAAATAGCTATAAGGTTAATTATTTATTATAACGCCCTAAGGCAGGAAAATTTGTGTCTACCAGAAAACACTTTGCTTTTATTGGAACTTTAAAAAGTTTTTCTCCTTGACATTCACTCCTTTCCAAACATATATACAATGTTAGGAACAATATTTAGGGTCCACAGGCACCTTCCAGGCATTTCCTCATTTAATCCCCATTATAATTCAGTAGACTAGAGGTTCTTATCTGAGGAAGAAACATTACAGATATGTTACCAGCTGGTCATGAACATTGCTCACTCAGAACTGAGATGTTCAGAAACAGCATTAAGAAAAGCCTAGGGTGACATCTTAGCCACTGTCAGTGCTGGCTGGGCATCCTTCCTCCCAATGCAGATCTCAAAGGTGCAGAATGGTCCATAGGGGCAGCAGCAGTTTGTTTACATTAATACTCACCAGAGGACAATTTTTCCATTGCTTTTCACAGAGAGTGAAAGGGAGGGAAGAAATGGGGGGGGGGGGGAGGTAGAGAGAGAGAAAGAGAGAGAGAGAAAGAGAGAAAGAGATATTGATTGATTGACTGGTTGTTCCCACTCTCGCTCTGACCAGGAACAGGGGAGGAATCTGAAACTCAGGTACATGCCCTTGACAGGAATAGAATCTGGGACTCTTCCTGCATTGGTTCACACTCTAACCACTTAACAACACCAGCCAGGGCAAGCAGCAGCGGTTTTGATGGCCTTGGTGAGGATGGGGATTAAAGAATATCCTTGATATAAACAAAGACTGGCATTGATGTGACAGGAATCAATATTCTACAATTGACTTAGTCACAGGAGAGGAGAATATATACATGTGAAGTATACTTTCAGTGTTTACATTTGAAAGTCTAAAGGATAAGCATGTTTTAGCAAATGAAAGATGTTTGATGTATGAATTGCAATATTTGTTCTCTGTGTCTATAGACAAGTAGACCAGATGAAGTGACTAAAATTCCTTGTCTAGACACAAGGAAAACCTCTGAGTATCAAAGTGATAAGGTCACAAGGAAAACCTCTAAGCATCAAGTGATAAGGTCACTCATTCATTTACTCATTAATTCCATCAACAATATTTATGAGCATTCAATAGATGCCAAGAGGTGTTCTAAGAACTGGGGAGATGTAGAAGTGGACACAGTTATCAAGAATCCTGAAGGTGCTGAAGCTGGTGTGTGTGTAGGCAACAAATAAATACATAGCTAATCAAGAGCAATAATCAGAGAGTAGTAAGAACTATGCAGAAAAACAATATCGGGTAATGTGGCAGAGAATGACCCAGTTGGCTGGTTGAAAAGGCCTTCCTAGAAATAGCTTTTATTCTGAGATCTAAATGACAAGGAGATAGCCACACAAAAACTGGTATTGGGGAAGGAGGCTTCTTAGTGCAGGAACTCTACACAGAGAAAACAAGCTTATTGAGTTTGGGAAACCTGGCTTGAGGGTTCTGGTGAAGGCTGATGATGCATCAGTAAGAAGATGAGGTCACAGGAGGAGGAAAGGGCTGACTTTTGTAGGTCTTGGTCAGCCAGGGCTGGTGGTCAGAATTTTATTCCAGATACAATGGGAAAACCTCTGGAGGCTTTTATGCAAGACATTGGAAGGTTGTGATTTGCTCAAATTATCTATCAGATGGGATAATTCTATATAATAAAGAGGTAATATGCAAAATGACTATCACTCCAACATATTAGATGTCTGCCCCTAGGTGGTCAAAGATGGCTGCCCCCATGTGGACACAAAATGGCCACCACAAATGGTCAACAGGGGAGGTCAGTTGTGGGTGATCAGGCCAGCAGGGGAAGGCAGTTGGGAGGGACCAGGCCTGCAAGGAAGGGCAGTTGTGGGCAATCAGGCCAGCAGGGGAAGGCAGTTGGAGGGACCAGGCTTGCAGGAAGGGCAATTGGGGAGATCAGGTCTGCAGGGGAGGACCAGGCCTGCAGGTGAGGGCAGTTGAGAGAGGGATAAGGCCTGTAGGGAAGGGCAGTTAGGGGCAACCAGCCTGGGAAGGGAGGGCAGTTAGGGGTGATCAGGCCAGCAGGGAAGGCAGTTAGGGGCAATTGGGCTGGCAGGAGAGCAGTTAGGTGTCAATCAGGCTGGCAGAGGAGTGGTTAGGGGGTGATCAGGCTGGCAGGCAGGAACGGTTGGGGGTAATCAGGCAGGAAGGCAGGCAGGCAGGCAGGCAGGCAAGCGGTTGGGAGCCAGCAGTCCTGGATTGTGAGAGGGGTCCCAGATTGGAGAGGGTTCAGGCTGGGCTGAGGGACACCCCCTTCCATGCATGAATTTCATGCACTGAGCCTCTAGTAATATATATTCTCTCTTAAATTCTATCTTAAAATATATTCTATTTTATGAGAAATAACAACCTATAATACAGAATGGGGCAAAAGTAGTTTTACAGTTGTTTGTATGGAAAATTATGTGTATGTATATGCAAAGTGTCCCCTCCAGAGTTCTACCTGGAGACTGGGAGTTCAATTACTTGTTATGATGTGCACTGATCACCAGGAGGCAGTGCAGAACAGAGGAAGGCCCCCGTGGCAACCGGGAAGGGAGGTCACAGCCCACAGCTGGAAGGTCCCAATCAGCCCTGATTGCTAGCCAGGCTTAGGGATCCTACCTGTGCATGAATTTTGTGCACTGGGCCTCTTGCACAATAAATAATAACACAAGAATAAACTCTGCATTTCATGTACTCACAACTATAAACCCAATTTTGCTCCATTCTGTACATTAAATGCTCAATAAACATAATATATATTATCAAAATAATGACCTTTTGTCTTAACAGTAGTATATATGTCAGAGAAGCTGTACAGCTGATGTCTTTGAGGTTTAGAGAATAGTAAAAATGCCAACTACTTTTTGAGCATTTACTGTATATTTATATTATCTGACTTAATCTGCACTCCAAATTTTTGCAGAGGAAATTAACTTTTAAAGAAATGAAGAAGGTTGCTCAAGGTTACACAGCTAAGAAGGAGAGGACGAGGATTTCACTTTTACTGTTGCTCTTTGACTTTGATGTTAATGCTCCTTCCTCTGTGCCATGCTGCCCCATGGGGAATGTGTGCCCTGTGTTCTCTGGATGGCTCATGATCCCCAAGATCGTAGAAGATGATCCCTTCTCTAAGGCCTTCTGGCTTTTATTGAGCCTATATTTTATGAGCATTTTGGCACATAAATCATACATCACAAAACAGAATGTAGTAATTTGTTCTGGGCATTGCTGTATTTGACTAAATGATCCCGTAAAGCAAGTATTCTGTCCTATACATATTTCCATTTTATATGTAAGCATTGAGAGGGAAACTATCAAGAAATAACAACTGACTGATGAGAAAGTAGTGCTAAAGGCACTGTTTAAATTCAAGATGTTATAGGTGTTATTATTAAATGAATTACTGGGAGATGAATGCAGTAATAAAAAGAACATTTCTCCAGCTACTTAACTGATGCATTCTGCATGAAAGAACTTTCCTAAGGCACTAGTACTGTGGTTGGCAAACTGCGGCTTGCGAGCCACATGCAGCTCTTTGGCCCATTGAGTGTGGCTCTTCCACAAAATACCACGGCCCGAGTGAGTCTATTTGGAAGAAGTGGCATTAGAAGAAGTTTAAGTTTAAAAAATTTGGCTCTCAAAAGAAATTTCATTCATTGTACTGTTGATATTTGGTTGTGTTGACCAATGAGTTTGTCGACCACAGCACTAGTGCGTGGAGGATGACTGAATAAAGGGCTTGGTAGTGGGAATTGAAACAAACTGGGACAGGGAACCTGTATACTCAGATTTCATCGATTTGAGAAGCCAGCGAAGACAACTTCGATCTGTTCAGTTACTTGTAGTGCAGCCGACGTGAACTTTGTCTGCTATTTAGACCCTTCGCCCACTTCTGTCTCCACCATTGCCTCTTTGTGGATCTGAGGGCCTGGGTGCTACTGGGCTTGCTTTCCAGTATTTGAAATGTTATAGAATTCCTGTTGTTTTCAGAGATGGGGAAATACTGACAAATAAAGAATAAGGCAGACTTCTATAGAAAAAAATAATATAGAAAAGAATAAAAGGTTTGCCTTCATCTGCCTTTGCTCTATCATTAACTCAGTTATAATAAACTACTTTACTACAAATATTGCTATTCTTCTGTTTGAATTTTAAATAAATACCTTTCCAATAATTCAGTTGGCATGATTATTCCTAGTAAAGTTTGTTCTAAAACTCTGAAGCTTTTTAATCATCAGCAGGTGGATGCATAATATAAAAATGTAATCTATATGCACGATGTGTCTCTTCTAACCTTTTCTTATCCATCTTTCTTTCTTCCTATGGGAGTAGAATCAGGTGTTTGGATTTAGAAGATTTTAGATGATTTAGAGATTAAGAAAATGCCTTCTATATATTTAACACCATTCTAAGTCTTCCATTAAACAGCAAGAGTTAAAGATCCTTACCCTTGTAGGATGGAGGCCCATTCTAGCACAGTGATAGGCAATAGACATAAGAATGATATAGTCTGCTAGAAAGTGACAGCTGCTACTAGAGTAAGAAAAATAAGAGTAAAGACTTGAAAGATGGGAGCATGAGCTGTTGGTTATATTTAGATAGATGCCTCTTTTTGTTCAAAATGGTTACACACTAGTGTGCAAGGTAAAAAGGAAAAGTTAATTTTGTCTATGCCACAGACAGTGGATGAATTCATCTGACTATTTGTGCAGAATTTTTTAAGGCAGACTTGCAGGAGGTTGCTTTCTCCCTGGCTAACTGCATGTCTCATTTAAATTACTTCCAATCAAATGTTGTAAGGAAAGGTGCCTTCATCTCCACCACTGGATAAGCATGTTGTATTAACACCCCCTTTTGTTCTGAGTAATGTGCATTAGCTCTGATTAAACCAACCAGCAATTAACCCCAAAATTCCCAATACTTTGATGAGAGACCAGAACTTAGAACCATGTCCTTTAGAAGAGTCCTTAGAGATTATTCAGACACAATTGGATTTTCTGGCTCCAGTCCAGCAGATGATCTGACCACTGGGGTGGTTCTGATCTACAAAAACAGTGATAGGATCCCACAGGGAGAACTCTGACACACCTTAAAGATCTCTTGGGTCTTCAGTGGGGAGGGTATTCAGAAAAAAAATACAAGAAAATCTAACATCCAGTTTTTCAATATACAAGTTGTTGAAAGATTGAGAATAATTTACCCACTCCTTAGAGACTGAACCTGGGCAAACCCTTTTATCCTTTAGAAATTTCCAAACAGATCTAGCAAGATATTACAGTAGCTTATAAAAGCTCTTATAAAATCTCTCAGAGAGAGATCCCTTTCTGTCAAAACTCTTTCTCTCTGAGAGAGACCCCTGCTCCACAAAGTGTGTTCTTTGGAGCAACAACAACACATCAGCTGGGAGACTGTTGAGGTACATAATCTTGGGTCCAGCCATAGGAACTGTGAGCAGGAATCTGTGTGTTAACAAGATCCCAGGTGAATTAGGTGGAGAGTAAGACTGAGACACACTGGACTACAAAACTTCGCTCCTCTGACCAGAGCAGGCATGCTTTGAACTTGACCTTTGAATCCCAAATAATACCTACTAGCAGCCAGCCCCATTCATGTTCTATCAGAACTTAACTAAGTCTGTGCTAATAAATATTAGGCCAGTTTGACTAATTATTGCATCTAGTGCCCAATTTTGATAGGTCTCTTGGGCCAGCTTCTGAATGCATTTCCTTTACAAGTAGGGGTAGATGAGGGTTCAAATGGGTCAAGGAAGATGGTGACAGTTCATCTAGACAGTTTGAACTTTAATCTAAATGCCCCCTTTGCCCTCTCCTGTGTTGTAAACCCTAACGATCCAGTCTCCTTTCTTCCTCTGCTGGAGAACCCGACTCTTCTTTAAAAAGTCAGTGGTTCATCCTGTCACACAGTCGTTTAACGTCCCTGGAAAGATTTAAGGGATAATGTACTAGTATACTGGAGGGACTTTGTTTTGGGGATAAAAATATTGGTAAGATAGTTCCATTTACTCCAGTACATTTATTACTTTTTCTTCTGTTATTCTGTTCTTCTCTGACCTATATCCACTTTGATTTCCTAACCATTCCTGTGCCTGCTTTATGGAGATTCTAAGCTAGACCTTATTCACCTCATTGTAATGGAACTGTATTGTGAAGAACAACTCTGTCTGCTCCACGGTACTTGCCCTCATGCCGACGGCATTATTCTCTGGTCTTACGGTGGGTACCACACAGGTGCTCGTTTTTGTCTCATTTGCTAGACAATAATCCTATGAGGTAAACATCACTGTCATCTCCATTTTAAAGACGAGGTAAACAAAACTCAAAAACGATATTACAGAGTTTCCTCAAAGTGACATACTTGGAGCCTACTGTTGAAATAAAGACATCCTGGTGATGGATAACTTGAGCAAGATTTCAGTTTACCTAATTTGAGATTTTGTAACTGTCATTTTAAATAGATTGTTTTTGAGAAATCATAACCAGACCTGTGCCAGTAATTGTTTTAATGTTTTACAAATATTACGTCATTCTGCACAACATCTTTTTAGGGAAGCACATAAGACCATTTTACTGATAAGCACACTGAGGCCCAGAAAGATTAAGAAATTTAGAAATTGCTAGAACTTGAAAATGAGCCCAAGCAACCTGTCTCTACTTCACTCTACTGTCTTGCAGGACTAAAACAATATGTAGGAAGTAGTTAAGCAGACAAAACTATGGGTGTTTTCAATTATTCTTAAAGCCCCAAAGAAGGTGGAAGTTTTGTAAAGCTCAGAAAGCTCAGTTTCTGCAGAGCTTTTCTCCAAAGAGATCAGTAATTGGCTGCATATTCCTGCCTTCCTTCTGACCTAAGGCATTTTTTGTTAATAAGGAACAGATTAAAGGAATCAAGAACAAAAAAAAATGAATTCCTTCATTTAAATAAAGTAAATGAAGTGGTGATTGCAGTGAAAATTCAGCTAAAAACTTCAGCAGTCAAATTCGAACCAGCCTGAGATTAGGAGGGTTTAAAGTTCTTAAGCAAATTGGTGAGAGGTGGATCAAGGTCCACTCTGCATCAGAGCTGATTGTAGGCGGGTATTTAATGAGTAGATGATAGCTCTTCCTGAAGCAGAAAAAAATGCTTTTGAAATGCAAAACTCCATTTACCTCTTCAAGGCGCAGCCTTTCTGTGAAATTGTGTGCTTCATACTCCCGTGCCAGAAAGAGGAAGAGTCTGGCAGAAACGGGAAGATGCCAGGGCTCTGTGAGATGGGCTGATGTCTTGTGAGCTGCTGAGGGATTCACACAAATGTGACAGCTCAGCTCATTCACAGTGGTCGGCAAACTGCGGCTCCAGAGCCACATGGGGCTCTTTGGCCCCTTGAGTGTGGCTCGGCCTTAGAACCACTTCTTCAAAATAGACTCGCCCAGGCCAAAAACCGACTTCTGGGCATGGGCCACGAAGTTTCAATCACACTGTAAGTGTGTGCCTACACGTGGTATTTTGTGGAAGAGCCACTCTCAAGGGGCCAAGAGCCACATGTGGCTCTCCAGCTGCCATTTGCCGACCACTACACTAAGATATTGTCTCATTTGCTACACAAATAATCCTATGAGGTAAACATCACTGTCATCTCCATTTTAAAGATGAGGTAAACAAAACTCCGGGTGGGGGTGGGGACGGGGGGGGGGGGGCTTGTGGAAACCTATGGAGTCTGGTGTGCTGCTTCAGGTCTTGTATTTTCGGAACCACTTTTAGGTGCTCACTAAGTAAGAGAGAACATGTTCTGGTATGTTCTCCACCGAGGGTGAAAGGGAATCCCCTGAGCAACCAGTGACCAGGCAGGGCCCCCAGTCCTGCTGATATTTCCCTGTAGCATCAGTGGATGGTGGCACTGTGGGGACCCTAGAGCATCCTCCTAAGGAAACTTTTCTTTGCCTAAAGATGTCCCATGCTTTCTCAGGACTTGGGAGTAGCAGTAGGCATTAGTGCCAGTCAACTGAGGATGATTCCAAAGCCACTGCAGGCTACGCTACTGAGGGACATGCATGCATTCCTTCTGATACAAATCCTCAGGGGTTGTTTGTGTTTTATGGAGCTCAGTCCTGACTTTCATTGTCTTCTCTGCAGCTGGATGGGAGGAAGCTGAGAGGGAAGACAGAGAGTAGGGAATGAGCTTGTGAACTCACAGGCCAGCCCTCCTTGGTACCCTTCGGGGTCCTCTGCTCCTGCTGATTCTCTCCAGAGCCATTGCCTTTGATGAGTGGCCCAAACAGGTCTTCACATGATTCCCCCAGGACAAGCTCAGTGCTGCCAAAGCTGTTTGGAATGTAAATGACCTGGAATGCTGCTGCTTGTTTGTACCATTGCTATAGTGCAGGTATGTATAGAATACTTTTTTGATTTTAAGGAAATCAAGTGAGAGCTGGGCTATGGGCACTGTAGATGTAGGAGGTGCAAACTGAAACATTCTAGTTATTCCTAATCCACTTTTTCTTTTAAAAAAAGCATCATCTTTTTCTGAGTCCTTATGAACTGAGATAGAACAATCAACAATTCTTTATTTAACACCTTCTAAGATTTCTCCATGTTAGCCACCAAACATCTACAAAGTTCTTGTTTTTAGGCTCTTGATGGGATACAAGACACACATACTAGTATACTCTGAGTGGCCAGATTATTATGACCACACCATCAGTACTTTATTGGGGCACCTTTTGCCTTTAATACTGCGGCGATTGTTAGCATTGACTCCACGAGATGTTGAAAGGTGATGCGAGGAATCTGACCCCATGCCTGATGAGTAGCACTGTCCAGTTCTGTGAGATCTGATGGTTGTGGAACCAGCTGCCTGATGCCTCTTTTCACTTCATCCCACAAATGCTCAATTGGATTGAGATCTGGTGATTGTGGGGCCACCTAAGCAAGGTAAAGTCTCCCTCATGTTCTTGAAACCACTCCTGCACAATATGAGCACAGTGGCATGGCGCATTGTCTTGTTGGAAGAAGCCATCTCCATGGGGATACGCCATCAACATGATAGGGTGAATTTGATCAGCAATGATACTTAGGTATGTTGTGCTATTCAGACGTTGTTACACATGAATTAAAGGGCCCAAATAATACTAGGAAAACATGCTCCCAACCATAACACTGCCCCACCAGCTTGAAGGGTTGTACTCATGCATGTGGGGTCCATGCTTTCATGCTGTTTCAGCGAAATTATCACTCTGCCATCTGCATGATGCAACTAGAAACATGATTCATCAGACCACATAACTTCCCCCACCCCCCCCAATTCTTGACTGTCCAATCCTTGTGTTCCTGTGAGAATTGGAGATGTTTTATCTTGGTAAATGCAGATGGTAAAAGTATTAGAACAAACCTTTGGCTTCCATATCCCATACAATGCAGTGTATGACTAATTTGCCTACAAACGCCAGGTGGTCATAATAATCTGGCCACTCAGTATATATCCAACAAAAGGCCAAAGGCATTCTGTTAACATTTGAATAAATTTGTAAAATATAGCAAAATAGTATACATACAAAAATATCACCTCCTAAAAACCTTCCTCCAATTTTTCAAATTAAATTTTCTGTTATAAATATGAAACAAAACTGTATTGCTCAAATAGAAACAAATATCCAGTATAATAAATCAACATTTTAAACTACTGGCTTAAAAAGAATGTTATTTACTAAAGGTCCCTTGAAGACTGATATAGGACTATTTAAACAGTCATTTTCATTTATTCCATGCTTTACAATATTTCAAAATTGTCCCTCACATATAGGTGGTAGTTGCCAATAAGTAACAAGTGGAACAGGCATGTTTACTTTTTTATTTTTATTTTATTTTATTTTTTAAAATATATTTTATTGATATTTTACAGAGAGGAAGAGAGAGAGAGATAGAGAGCTAGAAACGTCGATGAGAGAAACACCAACCAGCTGCCTCTTGCACACCCCCTACCGGGGATGTTCCCGCAACCAAGGTACATGCCCTTGACCGGAATTGAACCCGGGACCTTTCAGTCCGCAGACGGATGCTCTACCACTGAGCCAAACCGGTTTTGGCACATGTTTACCTTTTTATATCAAGGATATAAATCTTGTTTTCTTGAAGGTACTGGCAGTAGCAATCTAAGAAATAAAGCTCAGGATATCTTTATTCTAAGAAGAGGTATTTTTTGTGTGTAAAGTTTAAAGATGTGAGTTGGAATATTTTCTCTACACTTGTTGTATGTTCTTAAATACATCATTTATAGTAGCTAAATCTTTCATCTTCTAGAAATGAGGAAATAATGGATTCTATAGTTATTGTGAGTATATAAATTATAGAGACAGTATCTATACTAATAAAAGCTGAGGTGGTCTTCGCGCCCTGGCATATGATGTTGTCACAAGGTTGCCACCACAAGATGGCCACCTCAAAGATGGATGTCACAAAGATGGCCGGACCCACAGCAGATGTAGGGTCTGGTGGCTTATCTGCGCAGTGAGGCCTGGGGGTCCTGTGGCTTCGTGTGATGCAGAGGAGGTGGGTCCCAGCAGAGAAGGTAGGTCATGGCAGGAGAGGGCAGTTGGGGATCAATGGGTCAGTGGGGGAGGGCAGTTGTGGGCAATCAGGCCAGTGAGGGAGGGAAGTTGGGGGAGATTGGGCTGGCAAAAGAGGGCAGTTGCGGAAGATCTGGACAGTAGGGGAGGGCAGTTGTGGGTGATTGGACTGGCAGGGGATGGCAGTTGGGAGTGATTAGGCCAGTTTTGGGAGATCAGGCCAGCAGGGGAGCAGTTAGATGTCAATCAGTTTGGCAGGGGAGCGGTTAGGGGCAATCAGGCAGGTAGGCAGGTAGGCAAGTAAGTGGTTAGGAGCCAGTGGTCACTGGCTGTTTAGGCCTGACCCCACAGATCGGAGAGGGTGCAGGCCAGGCTGAGGGACACCCCTTTCATGCACAAATTTCGTGCACCAGACCACTAGTATTTTATAAAGTGCTTAGCTCAGTGCCTGGCTCGTGGTAAGTACTCAAGAAAAGTGTGCTATCATTGTCATTATCATTGTGCTATAAATACAGACATAGATATATGTGAAGATTTTGAAAAGTTGAGGACTTTTTACTTCAATTTGTATAATTTTGGTTGAGTGATAACATTGTGCACTTCACACATAGGTTAATCAATACAATTTAGTTTAGAATTAATTGGAATACATTTTGTTTCTTCAATGAGCTTTGCTCATAGAATGGGTATTTTCGAAGTAATACCTTACTATTTGAATATTCTTTTTTAAAATTCTCAGTCTAGGATATGTTTTTATTGGGGGGAGAGTGAGAGAGAGAGAGAGAGAGAGAGAGAGAGAGAGAGAGAGACATTAGTGTGAGAGAGAAACATCAATCTGATGCCTCCCAAAGTCACCCAACCAGGGATTGAACCCACAACCTGGGTATGTGCTCTGACCAGAAATTGAACGATGCTTCAACTAGCTGAGCCACACTGGCCAGGGCACTTTTTGAGTATTAGAGTAGGTCAAAAGACATGAAGTGGTCTAGATTGTCAGAAACTTGGCTGCTATCCTGTATACTAAAGAGGTAAATGCAAATTGACCATCACTCCAACACAAGATGGCCGCCCCCATGTGGACACAAGATAGCCACCACGAGATGGCCAGCAGGGGAAGGCAGTTGTAGGCAATCAGACCATCAGGGGAGGGCAGTTAGGGGTGACCGGGCCTATAGGGGAAGGCAGTTGGAGGGGAGACCAGGCCAGAAGCAGAAGGAGGTTAGGGATGACCAGACTGGCAAGGAGGGCAGTTAGGGGTGACCAGGCCAGCAGGGGAGGGGAGTTGGGAGGCAACAAAGCCTGAAGGGGAGGGCAGTAAAGGGTGACCAAGCCAGCAAGGGAGGGAAGTTAGGGGCAATCATGCTGGCAAGGGAGGGCAGTTAGGGGAAACCAGGCTGGCAAGGGAAGGAAGTTAGGGGCAATCCGGCAACAGGGGAGCAGTTAGGTGTCAACCAGGCTGGCAGGGTAATAGTTACGGGGATGATCAGGCTGGCAGGCAGAAACAGTTAGAGGCAATCAGGCAGGCAGGCAGGCAGGCAGGCAGGCAAGAGGTTGGGAGCCAGCAGTCCTAGATTGTGAGAGGGCAGTCGTACATCCCTCAAGGGTTCCCAGATTGGAAAGGGTGCAGGCTGACCTGAGGGATACCCCCTCCTCCCTCCCATGCATGAACTTCATGCACCAGGCTTCTAGTAATGGGTAATAGAATCCCATCATTAGCTAACATCAGATGTTCACAGCAAAAAGGAAAGTAGGAAATGGGACTATTAATAGCTTCAGACAAATTATTTACTCTCGTCATAGAGAAGTTCCCTCAAAGGAGCTATATTTATTGTTCTAAGCAGTTGTCCAAAAAAGTAATCAAGTAAGATTGTGGGAGTTCTTTCTGCCTCAGAGGAGAAAACTTTCCTTCAGCTTCCACTTCTTTCCAAGCCTTGCCCTTGCAGGGGGAAGAAATAAGCTCAAACTAGTCAGACACAGATATTCACAAGGCCATGCTTTTCTGCTGAGGGGACGTGCTAAAGTGTCACCATAGTAAAGGGTGAACTATGCTCCTGAGCCGGCACTCTGTCCACCTCCTGAGGAGCCTGAGCTCAGACCTCTGCCAGACCTGTGAGTGCTCCTTTGCCTCCTGCTCCAAGGCCTATGAGGACCCTTACTTCTCCTACAGGAAGATCCCCAGCATCCTCCCCGTTCACATGGCAGTTTGTACTGGGCTATTTCCCAGACATAGACCAGACAGCACCTGCCGTTCCATGCTGGACGTTGTGGGGGGGGAAGACATAGCCTTCCTGCTGTATCTCTTTCTTTTGTTCTTACACTGGTGTGCCTGTTTTGTGTCAGGCTTTCCTTAGATTGCAGCAGTAAGGTCTCACCCTCAAATCGGGTAATGTCCCCAGAGACTCATTGGAGAAGTGGGGAGGAAGTAAGAAACTTTATTTAGGAATTCCAGTATCAGTTAAATTCTATCCAGATTTTATTAGGCCATTGCTTTGAGATTTAAAAAATATATATATTTTACTGACTTTTTACAGAGAGGAAGAGAGAGGGATAGAGAGTTAGAAACATCCATGAGAGAGAATCATCAATCAGCTGCCTCCTGCACAGCCCTACTGTGGATGTACCTGCAACTAAGGTACATGCCCTTGACTGGAATTGAACCTGGGACCCTTCAGTCTGCAGACCGATCCTCTATCCACTGAGCCAAACCGGTTTCGGCTGCTTTGAGATGTTTAATGATCTTCATCAAGCTGTTGTCAAAGCTGGTACTTTGTTCCCCATTTGGCCTTTCGTCTTTCCCAGTTACTTTCAGTTTTGATAAATAGAACTATCTTAAGTCTTGTCCTGTATAATATCAAAGTTTCACAATCTCTCCCCTAGATAGATTTAACTCAGGTTCCAAGGTTTGTATTAGGATGAGGCGTGTATTTTATCTTTTTCATTAGTCCCTCTTGTATTTTTCTTCTTTCCCAATTCACTGCTTCTAGCTCTTCTGGGGTTGGGGAGAGTAGAAGAGGGATGAGGCAGGTAAAGGAGGCAAAAACATTGTATGCATATGGGGTGCTTTGAAATTTCTCTTGGCAGTTAAATAATTATTTCAATTGGGGTAGTGTCCAAATGCTTACAATTCTCATAAACTGCTTCTCTGGGTTGTTCTGCTTATAGGTCTCTGTTGTAGATAATGTCCTGATAGTTTGAAACTTCTCTCTAAAGATCCATCCCACCAGATGCTTTGTTGGAATCACCTTGGGCATACACTGCTCTTCCAGGTGTGCTTTTGGCAAGCCTATACCTGGTCCATGGGGCACAGCACATTCACCTTGCTGTCAGTAGACTGCAGCTCACTCCCATGGCTGCCCTAGTCCTCTTTCCCCCTCCTGTCTTCAGGGAAGCTTCAGTCATCTGCCAGACTATAGAATTTTCCAGGTGACAGTTAGTTACAAGCCTCTTGTATACCAACTCCATCTCTCTGGGTATTTCTCACAAGCTGCTTTTGGGAGATTCAAACATGACCTCCATAAGTAATATTTCACTGATTATCCTAAAAAAAAAAACTCTTGAGGAAACAGGAAAAGTCAGGCTTAGCATCTTATTATTATACTTATGCATTTATACAAAGTATGTGGTTACTCAATGGAAATTTTATTCAAGTAATACTCTTTTTTAAAGAAATCCTCACCTGAGGAAATGTTTTTATTGAGAGAGAGAGAAAGAGAGAGAGAGAGAGAGAGAGAGAGAGAGAGAGAGAGAGAGAGAGAGAGAAAGAGAGAGATCAATTGGTTGCCTCCCATTTGCATCCCAACCAGGAATTAAGCCTACAACCTAAGTATGTTCCAGGATGTTCCCTGACCAGGAATCAAACCTGTAGCATTTTGGTGTGTGGGATGATGCTCTAACCAATTGAGCCACCAGACCAGGGCATTTAGGTAATACTCTTGATTCTTAAATTTGGATATGGCCCAGTCCTCCAGCAGAACTGTGCAGTTATAACCAATTTTTAAAATCTCAGTAAATGGACACCCACACATCACATGCTGGATAATTGGAAATCAATAAGGGCAATTGCTTTCTGTCAGATTATTAAAAGGAGCACGGAGTTTGAATAGTAGTGATTAACACACCTACCTGTAGCTTAGGTCTCTACTTAACATACCCATTCCCAGCTACATAATGGTGTCTGAGCTGCACATATGGCATGACTCATCAAAACGTGTGCTTTGCCTCTAGTGCTTCATTAGTTGTTACTTGTTGCAGGTATTTGCACCAAGTGGAGTTCTAGGGCTGCAAGCAAATGGAGGTTCTGACACATGTTTAATAAAATAACAGTTGAAAATATGAAAATTTACAAACTGAGAACATAATTTATTAACTTTCACTAAGTTTTTCCAGACCTTCCCTGGCCAGTAAAAGGTAATTTATCACACCACTTTTCAAGAGGAATTCAAATCTTTCTCTACACACCATGCCTTGCTAATGGGAGTGAAAATTGTTTTAAAACAAATGCATTGAGAAATGCTCTAAGGGGATACTTGAGGAAGCTTGGTATAATCAGGATTAGTTCAGAAAATTATGATGGGAGCCTAGTTTTTATTAACTAATTATTTTCTTTGAAGATGCTATTCACTCTTAGGGGAGAAGCACTTCACTTTATATATTAATTTCCAAAGTTTTATTGGAGTTCTTTCCTCAGGTCATGTCATAAAAGAGCATTAAGCAGGTTTTATGACTCCGACCTTCTTAGTTTTTCCATATGCCAGAGTCATAAAGTAGCCTGAAGCTTTTCCCCCCCATTTTCCTTATTTACTCCTTTTGGGGAAAGATGGCTACACATACAAACTCTAGATTTGGGCTATCGTAAAAAGGAAACATTGGTTCCTTTTATTTTCCTCTTCTGTGCTTAAAGTTTTAGAGCAGTCTTGTAATTCTGATTTTAGAAACTGACTTCCTTCTGGAGAGTCGTTTCTAAGATTTGGAGTTGAGTAGAATTTCTAAAAATGAAAATATTTGGATTGATTTGATTATAATTTCAGATATACAGAAACTCACTAGAAAGTTTGCCAATACTCAACAGGTTATAATGCTTTTTGTTGTTGAAGGTATGTATAGTTTCTACACACCTAAGAGCCAAAGGATCCTTTGAACTAAGGCTCAATACAATGAGGTGTTGTTGTTTTCTCTGCCTCAATGGTTGTAGCAAGTAGTTTGGTATGATATATGTGAGACTTTCATTGATGAGGAACTAGATCAAATTATGGAAATATTAAGTGCATTTTAGGTAATAAAACAAACAAAAAAGTCTACTGAACAATTCCTGGGTGGGCATAGATGTCAGAATCAGGGGAATGGGAATAGATTGATTCTTTGTAATTGTTATAATTGGAAAGATCTTGTTGCTAGTTAGGACAATTGGTTATTCTAGAAATGGGTCTGGATGTATTTCAGGAGAAATATGTTTCTAAACCTGATTTAGCTATCCAGTTTAGACCTGCCTCCACATTATGAGTTCACTCTGGGGCAACCTCTGGGGCGGATGTATGAGAGGCTGGGTTTGGATTTATTGGGGTGACGCTGGCTAACAAAATTGTACAGGCTTCAGGTGCAATTTCCCACAACACATTATAGTCACTCTGGTAGATAGTTCTCTGGAGGTGGCATTGTGACCACATTGGGACTGTGTTTTTACATGCCAGCTGTCCTGTGTACAAAAATAAACAGTGTTATTTTTTTTTTGAGTTAACAGTCTCTGTCACTATTAATGTATTGCCTCTCAGTTCCATATTTACAGTGCAATATATACCATGTGGTAATAGAGGGTTTTTTTTAGGCATCTATTCACAGTGAGCATGACATTAATTTATCTCAGCAGAGGGCACTGGAGGGACATTGCAGGGGAGGGGTTCTCCTGCTGTTTCATGCTTCAGCTGGTGGAGGTGGGGATGGGCTGTCTCAGTGGTGTCTGGGCAAACATCTGGTGAAGCTCCGCCCCAGCCATGGGTCCAGCATCCTCGGCTGCCTCGCAGCCTCTACCTGGTGATAATCCCTCTATAGCCTTCTTGAAATGAGTACCAGAGGCTCGCTGGCAGCACCAGTGTCCAAAGGCCTCCGATCTGTGTTGGTTCCTAGATTTCATCTGCAATGTGGAGGCCCCCCGCCCTTCTGTGTGCCCACACCACTCTGGTGCTGATCACCTGTTTTTAGCCTCCATCCTGGAGGGTTGCCTGCTGCTTGCCCAGCTCCAGGTTGGACAAACCAGTAAACTTTTCTGCTCTCCTTTGGGCTGAAATGTACCTCGTTTAAAGAGATCTGAACACAACCCTTGGTAAGGGGAACCTACTTCAAAGGTTGGTTTTTTTTTTGTGTGTGTGTGTGTGTGTGGGTTTTTTAAAAATACTCTTCCTCAGCCCTAGGATAGCATATAGAGTTGCTTATATTTTATAGCTACTCTTATTTTTTTCTATTTTGGTTTTTTTCCTTTTATTGACTTTTTTTGAGTAACATTTGGCTAACAAAATTATACAGGTTTCAAGTGCACAATTGCACAACACATTATAACCACTCTTTTATCATAGTTTATTCTTTATATAAGTCTTCCTCTGTTTAATTCATACTGTGGTTTCTATCTCCTGATTGAATGTAGGCTGCTACATAACAAATCTCATTTGTTCACGTGGGCATGAAAAAAGTGACTTCTAGGTAGCATCTGAACTGAAATGAGAGATACATTTATGGGAGCCAGCATAGTATACTGAGTGTGCTGTCTCTTTAAAGCCAGCATATACTTCATGTTGCAGTGATGCAAGAGATGGTCTGAAGGGCTGATGCCTCTCTTGTTTGGTAGGCAGGACTCATGAAGTTTCATCGGCATTACCTGAAACCATATGGCAAGTGTGAGTGATAAAGAACCAGACAGTATTCATTCCGTGAGTTTTTACTGAGTGTCTACTATATGCCAGGCATTGTCTTAGGTACTGAAGAGATAGCAGGAGGAAGAAACAAATAAAATCCTTACTTTTTGCTTTTATTTTTAATTAGCTCCTTCCTTCACATTATCTTTTTTGTGTAACTGACACTTCAGGTTAGTGCTTCTCACTTTACACTTATAAAGGTTGTTCTTATAATCAATAGAATGAATAATATCACATAATGTGGCTAAAGAGGTACTAGAAGTGTATGTGGTGGGAGGAGGAATTTGGAGCATTGGGTTATGTACAAACAGCACTCTTGAATATAAATTAAAAAAAAGTCTCACCTTTGTACAAACATTTCAAATATATTTTACTGCTTGCAAATGAATAATAGCAGGTGAATGGAAAGTTAAAACTATATATGTGTGAAATTGGCTTTGAATTCTCAGTAGTCAAGAGTGCTCATTGCCCTGACTGTTCTAATTACATTGGCTGAGAAATGTGATCATTAGTCAAATGAAACATGTAGCTATACCACTCTGTTAAGAAACCCAAATGAGGCTTGGCATGGTCTATGAAAGAATCAATGTTATAATTACCTCTTGCTCAGTGGGACAGGTTCTCACTCCTTGGACTCTTCTTTTACACACACACACACACACACACACACACACACACACACACCCTGAGTGGCCAGATTATTATCAACTCTGAACACATAATAATCTGGCCACTCAGTGTATATCCTATATAATAAAAGGCTAATATGCAAATTGTGCCCTCAACCAGGAGTTCGACCAGCAGGCAGGCTGGCCAGACCCACCCATGCACAAATTCATACACAAGGCCTCTAACACACACACACACACACACACACACACACACACACACACACACACACACTGAGTGGCTAGATTATTATGCATTCAGAGATCATAATAATCTGGCCTCTCAGTGTATATATTATTGATTTCAGAGAGGAAGGTAGAGGTAGAGATAGACAGAAACAGCTATAATAATAAAAGCATAATATTCTAATTAGACAGGACAACTAAACAACCTTCCAGATGTCATTCCAGATGTCCTTTCAGATGAAGCCATGGTGGTGGGGACTGAGGCAAAGTGGTTAGGGGCAATCAGGCAGGCAGATGAGTGGTTAGGGGTGATCAGGCAGTAAGGCAAAGGGGTTAGGGGCAATAAGGCAGGCAGGCAGAGGGGTTGGGATGATCAGGCAGGCAGGGAGGTGAGTGGTGAGGGGCTATGAGGCAGGCTGGCAAGTAGTTAGGGGTGATCAGGCAGGCAGGCAAGAAGTTAGGGGCGATTAGGCAGGCAGATGAGTGAGTAGGGTGATCATCAGGCAGGTAAGTGGTTAGGGGTTATGAGGTAGGCAGGCAGAGCAGTTAGGGGTGATGAGGCAAGCCGGCAAAGGGGTTGGGGCAATCAAGCAGGCAGAGGGATTAGGTACACTGTGGTAGGCAGGCAGAAGGGTTAGAAGCGATAAAACAGGCAGGCGAATGGTTGGGGGTTATCAAACAGGCAGGCAGGCAAGTGGTTAGGAGCCAGTGGTCCTGAATAACGAGAAGGATGTCCAACATCCCCTGAGGGGTCCTGGGTTATGATAGGGTGCAGGCTGGGCTTAGGGACACCGCCCCTTCCAATGTACGAATTTTGTGCACTAGGCCTCCAGTCAATGATAAGAGAGAATCATTGATCAACTGCCTTCTAAACACCCCACACTGGGAATTGAGCCCACAACCTGGCCATGTGTCCTGACCAGGAATCGAACCATAACCTCCTGGGTTATAGGTGGGTTATAGGTTGGTGCTCATCCACTGAGCCATGCCAGCTGGGCACTCCTTAGATTCTTTTAAAAAATATATTTTATTGATATTTTACAGAGAGGAAGGGAGAGAGATAGAGAGCTAGAAAAGTCGATGAGAGAGAAACATCGACCAGCTGCCTCTTGCACACCCCCTACCGGAGATGTGCCCGCAACCAATGTACATGCCCTTGACCAGAATCGAACCTGGGACCTTTCAGTCCGCAGACCAACACTCTACCACTGAGCCAAACCGGTTTTGGCACGCCTTAGATTCTTATACTGTTTTCATTCAGGTGTATTTATCTCACCCTTTTGGAACTCTGCTTTGTTAGTTATGAAAGGGACTCAATCTGTCATCAGTGGTTTGATCATAGGACATTTTGACAGAGTACTTCAGGATGACCAATTGTTTGTTTTACTTTCAATCAATAGTAATTTTTACTTGTTGGAGGGGTCCACATGCTTTCACTGAAAATAATCAGTGATTTTTTTAAAAAGGAGAAGCTGATGGGAGAATATTTTTTTATTGTTTTGATCATAATCCAAGGCCTGAGGTGGAGGGAAACTGATGTTTTAAACTTTTCATTGCTTTCTTTTCACACCCTTGTGTGTTCACATTCTCTGGAAGGTGTGGACCCACAGCTACACTTTTGCCCTCTTTTTCTTTCTTTTAACCTTTCCTAACATAGGATTAAAGAGGCTAATCAGTGGAGGAGAAAAATCCTTGCTGGATACTATGATATAATGGGAAACAGGGATGCAAAGTTTTGGGGTGTTTCCCCCCTCATTGCAACTTAGTTTTTCTGTAAATAAAACTCAGCTAAAAAAAAATTGCTACCTCTTTCTGAAGTGTACAAAGTTTAATGCTACCTGATGCTTGGGGAGATACTTGCAACTCTTTAAATAAGGTAATGACTTTTAAATCATGATCAAATTTTATGGCATACACATAAATTTTGTTTGTTTGTTTTTGGTTAATCATCATCTGAGGATATTTTTCCATTGATTTTTAGGGAAAGTGGAAGAGAGAGGGGAACACAGAGAGAAACATTTATCTTAGAGAAACACATTTATTGGTTGCCTCATACATGTGCCCTGACCAGGGTGCAGGCCGGGGAGGAGCCTGTAACTGAGGTACATGCCATTAACCGGAATCAAACCCGTGTCCCTTTGGTTTGCAAGCCAATGCTCTATCCACTAAGCCAAGCAGAATAGAGTGGCATACACATTAATTTTGCTATTTCCTTGACACTAAAGTCCATGATTACAATCTGATTCAAAATTCCTATTTAAGTGATACTGCAGAGCCAGCAAATTAAAATGTGTGTAGCATATAAATGAGTGACAGTATTTTAAAAATGTGGTTATAAGGGGCTTGAATCTGAATTCATTTCACATCAAGAATTTTATTAGTGAGCCTCATAGGTTTTATTTCACTTTAAGTATAATTTGAAAAATATTTTCAAAAGTAGTTTTTCCCCCCAAAGTAGTTTTAATAAACCTTTAATATATGCTTCTAAAAACCATAATTATTTATAGTAACATTATCTTTCACATATATTTCCCTTTTCTTAGGCCTTGAGTACAGACCTTGACTTTGACACTAATAAAAGAGAAACATGCAAATCAACTGTCACTCTACTACACCCACCAGCCAATCAGGAATGAGTATGCAAATTAACTCAACAAAGATGTTGATGGCCATAGAGCTGGAGTGAGCAGGAGGTTTTTATTGCCCCCAGCAACAGAGGAAGCCAAGCTTCCTGCCCACCCTGGCCACTGCTGAAGGAGGGGCTGGGAGCCTGGGTCGCCCAAGGGCATGGCCAGCCTGAAAACAGCCCTCATCTCCTTACCTAGGGGCAATCAGGCTGGCCACACCCCCATGGGGTGAGGCTCCCCGCTGAGGGATTTGGCCAGCCTGCAAACAGCCATCAGCCCCTCACCCAGGCTGGCCAGGCATCCCAACAGGACTCCCATACTGAAGGGGGTGTGCCCAGATTGAAAACAGCCTTCCACCCCTTTCCCAGGCTGGCCACACACTCCCAGCGGGGACCCTCACTCCATGAGGGAGTGGCTGGCCTACAAATCATCACAGGCCCCTTGCCCAGGCCACCCCATGCTCAAAGGGAATCCCCACCCTGATCCAGGACACCCTTCAGGGCAAATCAGCTGGCCCCCACCCATGTACCAGGCCTCTATCTATACTAATCAGAGGGTAATATGCTAATTAGACTGGGAGATCTTTCAGACATTCTTCTGGACAAAGCCATGGTGGCAGGGCTGAGGTTGAGGAGGTTAGAGGCCAAGAGGGGAGGGCAGTTTGGAGTGATCAGGCTGGTGGAGAGATGGCTGTTGGGGTGATCAGGCCAGCAAGGGGGGGTGCAGATGGGGTTGAGCAGACCAGCAGTGGGGCATTAGGGGTGAGCAGGCCCATGGGGAAAGCAGGTAGAGGCACGCATGTCAGTGTCAGTATGCGGGGCAGTTGGGGGCAAGCACCCTGGCATGGGGGGCAGTTGGGGGTGATCAGGCTGGTGGGGGAGCACTTGGGGGTGAGCAAGCCAGCAGCAGGGGGTAGTTGGGGGCGAGCATCCAGCAGGCAGAGTAGTTAGGGGCAATAGGCTGGCAGGCAGGTGAGTGGTTAGGAGCCAGCAGTTCCGGTTTGCAAGAGGGATGTTCGACTGGCAGTTTAGGCTCGATCCTTGTAAACTGGCAATAGGACATCCTTCTAGGGGCCCCAGATTGGAGAGGGTGCAGACTGGGCTGAGGGACACCACCCCCTGTGCACAAATTTCATGCACATAGCCACTAGTATTATATGGGATCTGTAAAAGTGTAGCTTTGATTACTGTTTTAAAATGTTGTCTTGCTATGCATAATCAGGAAGTGTACCATACATGTAATACAGTTACTCAGAGAATAGAATATGATAACTGTGCCTTTGGAACAGCAGGCTTAAAAGACAGGGTCAGAGGAATTTTTTTTTTTTGAGACGAGATAGCATGGAGAAAGCAGAACTCATTTTAGTGATCTTGATTCTAATCTCAGCTTTGCTGCTAACCAACTGTGTGAACCATAGAAAGTCAGTTAACCTCTCTGAGCCTTGGTTTCATCATCTATAAAATAAAAAGATTGAATTAGGTGCCCTCTAAGATGCTTCCAGTGATTAAATATGACTTAATCTCTTTGGGAGATTTAGTTTTCATGTCTGTGAGATTATTAGTGCAAACCTAGGGAAAGACACATTGGAGTGATTTGCTAGCCACAGCTTTGGTAGTCAAATTAGTAGTATTCCAGGCTCTGCAATTTTATATATTGATGTAAAAGACATTACTTTACATGTCTGGAAATCACAGAATCAACAAAACAGCATAATCTGTTTCTCCAGGAATTTGCTTTGGCGATCTGGTGATTTGGGGAATTCATCTTGGCTTTTGGTAAAAAGCAGTTGTATTCGGGAGCTTTGAAAAAGTTGTTCTTAATATCTTTAAGTTGCAAAGAGGTTTCATGAAAACAGCAATGAAAGGATGTTTTCTTAAGTCCAGCTCAATAAACACATATTAAGCTTCTATTAAAGGTCTGGAACCACTTAGTATTTATGAATCCGAAATCCAAAAAGTTCTTAAAAACCTGAATTCATTTAGTGGCAAAACCTGATCTGAATGGATATGAAGACATATGTTTTTGTTTTGTTTTGTTTTTAATCCCATTTAGTGTGAATACTCATTTCTACCACTAAAGAAACTGTTGTGTATTCAGTTTTGGATTGCTACCCCAGAACCTGCCAGGAATGTTCTGGAAGATGTGGCCCATGGCCTGTAATACTGGTTCTAAGCTTGAGAAGCTTTGAATTCCAAAGCTTATTAGGTGCCAAGGTAGGTAGAAGGATAGAAGCAGAGAAATGGCTACAATGCCAAGGTAAGTAGGATAAAGTAACAGTTTGCAAAAAGTTCCCAGACATATTCGCCAATACGATATGATATATTTTATTGAAAAGATGTGGATAATATTTAAGGGCACTTACAGAGTGAGCGATTATTTTTGCTGGGTTTCAGGATGTATCACAAAGGAAGGCACATTTGAAGTGGATCCTGAAGAATGAGTAGGTGTTTTTCACAGAGAAAGAAGAGACACGTATCTGTGATGTATTGGGGCCCTGTGGCTTCTCTGGGGCTGAGTTAGAGAAGCCAAGGAGAGGATGTTATGGGGCTGAGCACCTGAAAATGAGATGGGGATTATTATTCAAAGATCTTTATACCATGCTGATAGCCATCCATTGACCCCCAGTGGGCTGTGTTCTCCAGAGGCCATCCCTGAGAAGGATAGTCATCCTACCCAATAATAGAGCAATATGCAAATTAACCATCACTCCGCTATCTCCACAAGCCATACCCACCAGCCAATCAGAGCAAGTATGCAAATTAACCCAACAAAGATGGCAGTTAAGTTGCATACATGGAGGGAGCGAGGAGTGAAGACTGAAGACAGCACAGAAGGAAGAAGGAGGGAAAGTGGAAAGCAAGGCGGCTGCGGCTGCTGGAGGGAAAGCACTGGCAGTATGTGTGGCTTGGTGGGGCAGGGCGAGGCATGCAGCAGCAGCAGCAGTGAGTGGCCATGGAGGCAGTAGCAGGAGGCAGCGGGGGCGGCAGGCAAGGCGGGTCAGGCGTGTGGGACGATGCTCAAAGCAGTGGTGGCAGCGAGTGCAGCCTCAGAGACACTGGTGGTGTTGGCCGTGGGTGTGGTGGGGCGGGTGGGATGGGCAGGGCTGTGCCCCCCAGAGTGGGAGAGGTGGGGGGGTCAGAAGAGGTGGCAGTGGTGGGCCAGAAGTCTTTCAGGAATATTCCTGCAACAGGTCACTAGTGTGTAAATAATTTGTTAAAGAAACACAGCCAGGGAGACCAATAGGGAATGGAGTAGCAGGAGAGGGAAGGGCAAGACATCAAATAAGGGAGCATCTCTCTCAGGCACAGTCCCCAGAGATGGCTTTAACTTGATCTTGAAGGGAAGCAGTGAAAGGTAAGCTTTAAATACTTCTGCAATCTGGAGGTCTTTGGGTAAGGGCCCTGAGGGATGAGGTGGGTTGGTGATGTACATTCCCAGGCACTGACCCTATCCCTGCCTAGATTCTCTCCAAAGCAAGTCTAAACGCTAACTGCGGGGGGCAGTGGTGAAGTGCACTGAATTGGTGATGGTGATGTGAACCTTGTTTTCTGGCACAGTAACATTGGGTGGTCTCTTACTGCATTTCAGGCTTCACAGAGTGTACTTCAAACAATTGTTTCTTTTAATTCTCAAAACCATTCCACAAGGTAGGGAATGTTTTCCATTTTTACAGATGAGAATTCTGAAGCTTGGAAGGTCAACTGGCCAGTCCAGTTAGTGGAGGCCTGTGCTCCGGTCGCAGTGCTTTCTGGCCCCCCTTTCCCCGTGCACAGCAGGATTGCCAGGCTCCCCAGGGCTTCCCTTCCACCCCTCCTTCTACTGGAGAAACTCTATCATCTATTTTACAAACTGCTTCTTTGCAAACACTTTTCACTGAAGGAATTGTTGTGAAGATTAAGTTCCCAAACTGTTGCACATCATGGATAGCCAATAAACGTTTTTAAGAGAATCATGACAAAACACCTATAAAAAAGCACCCTCTCCTTTATTATGTTTGAATTTTAGTTCTAATGGATATAATCAAGGGCTACAATAGAGCAGCATAGACTGTCTTATTTAAGTTGGCTCAATTACAAAATCAGGACTGATGCTTATTTTGGATTACTGTGTTTTGTTTTTTTACTTGGAATTCCTTCAGAACTTTTTTAGGAACAAAATTAAGTTTTCAATGGTCAATAAATGGAAAGAAATTAGTTGATATATTTAATTCCTGAACATTCTGAATTGTGTAAAGCCTTTCTAGAATTAGGTAACTTCTAATTCTTTCATTTCTGGTAGTTAAGTACCTCATTTTGAGCAGTTCTAAGGAGGACAGTCAGAAGAGACCTCTCAGAGAAATTATGAGTATAGTTAGGTTTTAATTGGGTAAATACTTCTGTATCTGCAAGTCTCTGGGTAAGGGCTGTGGTGGGTAGGCTGGGTTGGCAATGTAAATCCTCAGTAGAGGGCACTGAACCTATCCCTGCCTGGGCTGCAAGTCTGAGTGCTAACTGAAGGGGAGATGGTGGGGAAGGTGCACTAAAGTGGTGAATTATGTCAGAATAAGCTCTGTAAATGTGTACAAGTATTAAAGTACTAAAAGCATCTCTTTCTTTTTTACACACACACACACACACACACACACACACACACACACACGAAAAGAGAGATGCCAAGAAGGTCAATATTGTTTGTTCATGATTTAATAAATATTTGTTAAGAACCTATTATCTACTAGGAAGAAAGCAAAATTGTTAAGAATTTCCAATTTGGTAGTGAGGGATAATGTAATATGATTATATATCAATGCTGTTACTGGAAAGAAGACAAAACAAATCCTAAGTTCTGATATTTGAAAATCTGGGGGTGGAAAGATTTTTTCCTAAGAATTAATAATTTTATATTACATTTTAGCTGCAAAGCAAATAAATCTCCTGAGAGCTGATCTCAACAAATATTTATGGAACATCTACTATATGTCAAGCACTGTTAACACTGTTGAAATGAGTGACAGTAATTTCTTTGTTAGATACAATTGGCCTGGCAAACTAAAGTCCTCTGAAAAAATATTTTCAGGTGACTGACAATCTTTTAAAATTTCACCAATTGCCACAATGGAATTCATGGATGAACCTTTAAAATAAAATATATATACATAGTACCATAAATAGCATAATTAAGATTTTAAAAATTATCACAGAATACTTTTTTCCCCCTTGATTGAAAATGCTTGGGGGAAGAGCATTGACTTTTTGTGACTTCTTTATTTGTGTGCAGCTATTCCTGTTAGAGTTATTTCATAAATATTCTTTTGTCTTTACAAAGTTAGAGGTAATGCAGTAGTTTCCCTTTTCAATACTTACAACCTTTTGCTCAACGTTATTCCAATCCATCTCTTCTCTTTGCAGAGAAGTTCTTTTCTTGTGTCTTATCAATTGTATCAATGTTGGTAAGCCAAGAGGAAATGAACGTTACTGAAATATAAATCTGTTCCTGTGTATTGCTCCCAGACTGCCTCCCAAATTCATCACCAGCATCAGCACACATGACCAAAAAATGGTGAGCCCCTGCCAAACTGGCAGCTAGCTTCGCCATAACACTCTGAGGAGGAGCCTGGATTTCAAACTAGTGAACAGTCGGTAAAAGGGTTTTCATTATGCCATGTTCAACAGAAACAAATATGAGCTTAAAATATATTTTTGGAACTTATGTCATCTTTTCCTGCCTCTCCTCTCCAACAAAATGAAGAGCTTTCATTTTTGTTCACACTGCCAGCCTCGTCCCCGTTCTGTCCACCTTCGGCTGCCCTGCCCTCTCCACCACATTACGATGGGCTAATCCTGGATTTGCTTGCAATTTGTCACTGCCACCTGGGAATTGAATTTATTTTCTCATCACTTATTTAATATATATATATTTATTATTATTATTTTTTTATTTTTTATTTATTGATATTTTACAGAGAGGAAGGGAGAGAGACAGAGAGCCAGAAACGTCGATAAGAGAGAAACATCGACCAGTCGCCTCCTGCACACCCTCCACCAGGGATGTGCCCGCAACCAATGTACATGCCCCTGACCGGAATCGAACCCGGGACCTTTCAGTCCGCAGGCCGACGTTCTATCACTGAGCCAAACCGGTTTCGGCTCTCATCACTTATTTAAAGTCAACCCATGATCAAAGGGCTAAATACAGTTTTACTTCTTTTACTAAACTTATCCTGCCAATACCAGAGCCACATGGGTTTCTAAACTCGAATAATTTTATGGCCGGAATCAGTGTTAACATTTCCTCCAAACTTCTTTGTATATGTTAGATTAAGTTTCATTCTTCCAATTATTTTAGAGCAGAAACTATTTTTATTGTCTGGGTGTATGTCTCCTAGGGCTGAGTTACTCATTCTTCTGTGAATTCATTTACCGTGGAAAAATTCCCTTAACTCACTAGTTGGGTGCCACACACACACACACACACACACACACTGCAAAACATAAGGCAGCTCCTGCTCTCCAGGATTTTACAGTCTAGACAAGGAAAGGAAAGAAACATAAAATATGTGTAACAAGATTGACATTACCGATGCATTATTTATTCACTTACTCATTCCTGAGCACTTCTCAGTTGGTGAGCAACATATTCACAGCTCTCACTGCCATAGGGCTCATTGCCAATAGAGCCAGGGAGTGTCAGAGGATTGCAGGGACCCAAGGAAGCACAAAGGTCAGCCTCTCTCTCTCTGGCCCGACTAGATGACTAGAAAAGCAAGATGGAAGGAAAATAAGATAATGAATAACTATGAAAGATACTGAGTTCTATTTTCTCCAGCAAAATCTGAGACTCTTGCTGTAGAAATGCCTTTTATATGTAGGCAAATAACAGATCTTATATTATTTTCTGCCTCTCAGAAGGTGGAATGAACAGAACTTACAGTTCAGGTAACTGGAGTGTGGAGATTAAAAGTAGAGACAGAGACCACCACCACCACCACCATTACAAAGTAACTTTAAGACTCAGCCTCTACATTAGGGAACTTAGAGTATTGGGGTGTGAACTCAGAAGCAACAATCCCCAACATTTAATGCATCAGCAAAAGTTATCTACATCCTATCGGTTTCCATGCACTCTGTTCCCATTTTTAAAAATATATATTTTATTTATTTTAGAGAGGATGGGAAATAGATAGATAGATAGAAATATCAGTGGTGAGAGAGAATAACTGATTGCCTGCCTCCTGCATGCCTCTACTTGGTATCAAGCCCAAAACCAGGGCATGTGCCCTGACCTAGAATTGAACCATGACTTCCTGGTTCATGACTCAACCACTGAGTCATGCTGGCTGGATGCACTCTGTTCCCATTTAAATTGGCTTCTGCCTCCACCATTTTACAGAAATTATTCTTTAAAAAGTTAGCAATTGCCAAATGGGCATTTCAGGGCACATGCTCTTGGGCTTCCCTATTGAATTTGATTTCACTGATTTCTGTTTTCTTCAAACTCTAAGTTTCAAAACTTGAATTCTGGATGCTGTAGTGTGCTTTCTTTCTCTTTGGACCCTCAATCTTTTTGTAACTATCTTCCAATTGTGCATTCTTTATTCTCAGCCAATATTTTCCCTCCATCTATGTATAGCAGTTCCTTTTATCTGGAGTTTTGCTTTCTCTGCTATCAGTTCCCTGTGGTCAATTGCAGCCCAAAATATTAAATGGAAAATTCCAGAAATAGACAATTCATATGTTTTAAATTGCACACCATTTTGAATAGCATGATGAGGTCTGGTGCTATCTGCTCTGTCCCCACTGAGACATAAGGAATCATCACTTTGTTCAGCTTATTCACGATGAATATACCGTCCACTTGTTAGTTACTTATTAGCTGTATTGCAGTGCTCATGTTCAAGTGATCCTTATTTTACGTAATAATGGCTCCAAAGCATAAGAGTAGTGAGGCTGGTAAATCATATATACCACATAGATGCTGTAAAGTGCTCCCTTTAAGTGAAAACGTTAAAGTTCTTGACTTCATAAGAAAATAAAAAAAAAATTATATCCTGAGGTTGCTAAGAACAAATGGTAAGAACAAATCTTCCATCCAAGAAATTGTGAGGAAGGAAGAAGACATTAGTGCTAGTTTTGCTGTTGTACCTCAAACTGCAAAAGTCAACGCCTCAGTGTGTGATACATGTTTAGTGAAGATGGAAAAGGCATTAAAATTTATCGTGGATGTGTATTATAGGAAAAAGAAACATAGTCTATACAAGGTTTGGGCATCCGCAAGGGGCTTGGAGTAGATAAGGGGGAATACTGTACTTTCCTAGGCGCGTTTGATTAGGCTTCATGGTTTTAAGTACTAACATTGCTCATGACAAATCTTTCTTATGTCTAGATTCTTCACCCAATGCCTTCAGCTGAATGTCTTACTTGCCCTTTGACTCGCCACAGACCAAACAGAACACTCTTCATTTTTTCCCCTATTAAATACTTCCTTTTTGAGTGTTTATTTCAACTGATAACACCATCCACCTAGTTCTTTTAATCAAAAACTCAGGAGCAATTCTTGTGGCTTCTTTCTCCCTCACCAGCTACATCCAATCAATCCCTAAGTATTTTTTAATATGTCCTCACCTCTTTGTCTTTATTACCCCTGGTCTAGTGTGCATGAATTCTTGCAATCATTCAAAAAGGTCTCTGGGCATTCAGTGTTTATTTTCCTCCAACTCCATTTTCTAAGCAGCTAATATACTAAACTTTTTAAACACAGATCTGATGCTCATTACCCGTCTTACAGCCTTCAGTATGATTTACTTGTTTACAGAGTCAGTTTTCTTACTGTGGAATAAAAGGCCCTCTTTTGGCCCTTGCCTACTTCTAGTCACATCATCTCTTCCCAGCACCTGCTGTGCGGCATGTGGCTAGCCAGCGTGATTGCACATCTCTGCGTTTGTTTCTCTCTGTGACCTGCTTTCACCTCTTTACCTCCTTGACTGATTCTGTTTGTTCAGGCTAAAATTTTTTTGTGGTTGTAACCCTTTGGGGCTCTGTGGTAACTTCAAAGAATATAAAAGAAGCCAGAAGATTTTTTTTTGGCAGATTCTATAAGAAGATCATAGTAGCCATAGGATAGTCCACATGCCATACCTTACATGTCAGTGATGTATATATTCAAGTCTGATGTAGACTGACAAATGTTCATAAAAGTTCAATCAGAATGCTTCCTCAGCTCTACCCTAATGGATGCCCTTTCCCATTATCATGAAAATTCCTTTAGTGAAAATGGGCAGAGGGGGAGGTCTTGCTACTATCATTTCCAGAACATTGCCTTGTCCCTTTCTATCCCAAATAAACCATGTCCAAATTTTATGGTGCTCCAGGCCAGATATTTGAGTCCTAAAATACTTAGTTTTTTCCCCAAATAATTCTTTATTGTTGAAAGTATTATACCAAAACTGGTTTGGCTCAGTGGATAGAGCATCAGCCTGTGGACTGAAAGGTCCTAGGTTCGATTCCAGTCAAGGGCATGTACCTTGGTTGCAGGCGCATCCCCATTTGGGGGTGTGCAGGAGGCAGCTGATCGATGTTTCTCTCTCATTAATGTTTCTAACTCTCTATCCCTCTCTCTTCCTCTCTGTAAAAAATCAATAAAATATTTTTTAAAAAGAAAGTATTACATATGTCCTCTTTGTCCCCCCATTAATCCCCTCCTGCCCGCCTCTATCCCCCACCCCAGGCATTTACACAACTCTATTGTCTGTGTCCATGGGTTATGCATATATGCATACAAGGTCTTTTATTGATTACCTCCCACACACATACTTTCCCCCACTTTCTTTCCAAGATTCCACACTCTGTTCCATGCTTCCATGTTTCTGGATCCACTGCATTCATCAGTTTATTTTGTTACTTAGATTCCACATATGAGTGAGATCATGTGATACCTGTCTTTCTCTGACTGACTTATTTCACTTAGCATGATACTTTCCTTATGAACTAGAGTGTAGACTCTTATTTTTTACCCCTTGCTGTTGGTCACAGGAAGGTAAGATTAAATAAATGCCTTCAATCCAGAAACATGGAGCCCTCCATTTATGTCTACTGTGCATTAAGATTCCTGGGCTGAGTCCAGGGTATGGGTGACAGTTAAAGTGCTTCCAGATTATTAGAGTTTTTATGATTAATATGAGGCATCAGTAATTTTTATGTTAAACCAATATTCATTCTTGAAGATTCAGTTTATGAATTAAGGTGTCTAGGAAAACAGCCATGGGTTTGCAGACTAGGTTTTGTTCACCAATCCTCATATCACACAGTATTGTGTGAATAACTGTACCAAGTGGCATATATGCACTTAAAAAAGTGAATTGTATATATTCCTTTATATCTCTACTTCTACCAGCACGGATTATCTGAGGGCAAGAAACACATCATATTCATTTTTATTGCACCCAAATTTAGAAGTTTGTTGAGTGAGCAAACAAATTGTTATTTGGTTGCAATGGAATTTAGATTTTAAATAGTCTAATTCTCAATATCTACATAGTAATCAATAAAATATCTATCTCTATATTTTTTCTGATAAATTTCTTACTATCATATTGAGGAAAGAGTTTTTATGTTTCAGCTATTCCCAGAGGTACTGGGATCAGGGAAATAAAAATTACTTGGCAGTGCTCCATAGAGCTCGTAACCTAGAAGAATTTATATAGGAGAATTTATTAAAGATTGCATGGACTAAGATGTAGTGGATAAGTGACAGTGAGCTGACCTGCTAGCATGGGTCAAGTTTCCTTCAGTAAATGAAACTGGACATCAAATTGGAAAAAAAATAAAGTCAGCTAAGAGGAGAGCAAACTTACCCCCCAAGAGAGAGAAACACATGACTGGAACCTGACTGAAGATGTTATATCTGAAGGAAGCTGATAACAGGCAACTAAGGAGCAGGTCTGAAATGGAAATGTAAAAATAGTAAGTCATATCCCACCTGTACCCTTGTGGTGCTCTTCTAACTTTTTCACAGCAACAGGGCTGGTCTGGAACGAACCACTGAGGACCAAGTGGCAGGAATGTCCCTCTGTGGAGATGACTGTTCCAGGCTTAGTCTGATGCCATTGCCATGGCGTCACATGGGGGTATATTTCACACTGAGGAAATTGCATCAGTGGAAAAGGCATGGAAACAGTTGTCCAGCCCGGCTGGACAATAGTTGGAGGATAGTGTGGATGGTGAGGTCATAGACAAAGTGTGTGGGGAGAAATACTCATTGTCCTCTGGTGTATGATTGTAATTATTTGTAGTTACTATGGCAGACAAATAATGAATAATTAGGGGAACCTATGTTTTGCAAATATAGAACAGGTGAGAAGGGAGTAAGGCCTAAACTAAACAATGGGCAAGGGAGAGCATTGAGTATGATGAACACCAGACAAAAAAACATAAAACACTTCTAGCACCAGCAAATAGCAATCAATCTTTAACACCACTCAGCTGTCTGAACTTCACTTTAGATCAATAGGACACCTGTGAGTGATATTGTCTCTAAAGCTCAGATCACTGTTTTTAAAATGATCATCATTTGTAAAAAGTATTTGAAATACCGCAAACAGGGACTTCTGGGAGGCACCCCACAATACTGAGGCCTAGCCAGCTCCAAATCAGAGATGCCTGTTCCCCTCCAGCCTCATGGGAGTTCCACAGTTTTACCATCCCAGGCAGTGCCAAGGAGTCCACTCATGAGAAGTACCTGGGAAACCCCACTGCCACAGAGGCCCTGTGTCTCTTCCAGGCACAGAGCCATGATGTGTTTGGCTGAGGTGTCCTTCCCTACTCCGCATCAGGAGTGCAGTGCGGGGAGCCGCTATTTCCCAGAGGACGGCTGGCTGGCTGGGCTAGGGCAGCCCCATGTCACAGGTCTGGAAGTCCTACAGCTCTGAAAGCAGGTGCTGCTGGAGGCAGCTGCGCTGGTGCCTGGGGCACTGATTAGGATCCAGGCTCCCTAGTGTCATCTAGGGTCTGAGCCAGGTAGGGATAGAACTGGCCACAGGGATAGTCTGGGGGGCATCCCAGGCTACTAAGGTCCATCTAGTCCTACATTATTTTGTACTGTGGTAAATGTTCATAACATGAAGTTTACCACTTTAAGTGTAATATACAGCGGTATTAAATATATTCATAATACCATCGCCAGTATTCATCTCTAGCCAGAACTCTTTCATCCTTCCAAACTAAAATTGTATACCTGTTAAACCATTACTCCTTCTTCCCTCCTCCCCTCAGCCCCTGGCAACCTCTATTCTATATTCTGTCTCTATAAATTTGCCTATTCTAAACGACTCAGTAAGTGGAATCATACAGTATTTGTTCTTGGCTTATTTTATTTAGCATAATGCTTTTTAGGTTCGTCCATGTTGTAGCACATTTTAAAACTTCATTCCTTTTTATGAATAAATAATACTCTCTTGTAAGCATATACCGCATTTTTGTTTTTCCATTCATTGATTGATGGGCATTTGGGTGGTTTCTACCGTTTGGCTGTGTGAATAATGCCGCTAGAAAATGTGGCACACGCTATCTATTTGAATCCGTTTACAATTATTTTGAATACGCTACACATAGAAGTGTTAAAGCCTTCCTTCACTGGGATAAGGTGTAGGGGGGAAGTGCTACATGTGTGCACCATGACATTGGGAGCGCTACGTTCCTATTGCTCAGAAAAGGGTCAAATAATGTAATTATTAATTCTGGGAAGTGACAATGCCCTGAATTTCAAAGAAATGACACTTTTGTTTTCAGAGTTCAGGACAACAACTGCTTGTCGTTTCTTCCTCACTCAGTAGGATGTGTGTGTCTTGAGGTTTTCACACAAGCGCTGGGCACGCCCAGCAGCATACAAACACAGACGCTCGTAAAAGGTCCTGGGCTCTGGGCTTGGCAGCTCAGTGTGGGAGCCAGGACAGAATGAAACCACACCATTGAAATCGTTTTCTTGAAGACTCCTCTTTCTTTCTTTCTTTCTTTTTTTTTTTAAATATATTTTATTGATTTTTCACAGAGAGAAAGAGAGAGGGATAGAGAGTTAGAAACATCGATGAGAGAGAATCATCGATCAGCTGCCTCTTGCACACCCCATACTGGGGATGTGCCTGCAACCAAGGTACATGCCTTTGACCGGAATCGAACCCGGGACCTTTCAGTCCACAGGCCGACGCTCTATCCACTGAGCCAAACCGGTCCCGACAAGACTCCTCTTTCTTAACAGTATCTAACATCAATCCTGAATTTGGCTCCCATGAAAACAGTGCTGATGCTGAGAGGTAGTGAAACCGAATCTCAGACCTCAGTAGGTTCTGATCCAAGGCATACATTTGTGTGCAATGGGGACGGGTATTGTGATCATACCATTTTCAAGGAGCCCTTCTAAGTGACGTGTTGGGCACAGAGTAGAGTCTAAGCATCTACTTTTCAAACGAAATCATCTTATTAATATACAGGTGGCCAGCACCCAGCTCTGCAGCAGGTCTATAGGCAGATGGAATTAGCCAAAACTCCATCTAACAATCAGGACCCAGGCTGCTCACTCCAGCATCCCCTATGGGCACGTAGATCTGTCCAAAGGCAGTCTGGAGTAAGGTTGAAGACAGCTGGTCTCTGGTAGGTCCAGTTTGAAAATAAAATATTTACAAATTTATATCAAACTATGATACAGAAAGACATTTATCAAAAGTAATTGCTTCACCATTGAATCCCCCAAGGATAAAAAACAGAAAGACTATTTTAACCTTGGGTTTTTATAAGTTGTTAGCAGAAAGATAATTTTAATAACTCTTATCTGTTTTATTTATGCCTACTTTCTCCTCAGTGGGAGAGGAGGGAAACAGGCATTTACATCACTTTTGAAGATACAGTGAAACTCAACAATCCTTGGCCTAGTGACATGAATTTACACGAAGGTGGAAACAGGTCGGCTAAACAAGTTAGACAAACAAGATTTGGACGAGGGAGGGCATGAGAAGTGCACAGCAGAAGAAACAAGAGTCCCTGCGTCCAGTGTTGGAAATGCTTTGAATGGGAGGCTTAGGATGCTAGGAATGAAAACAGCTGGCTTTAAAATGGTCCAGGGCTAACTCTGAGATGCACATTATTTTAATTTTTTTATAGTAATGATTTTTAAATAAGCCTTCAGTAATTAAACATGTTAGAAAGATTCCGAGAAAAACAGCTTTTTTGTCATCCAAGCCTCTCATTGCAGTGTTTCTGTGTGTACTGTTTGCAGAGTATGTTGCTAGGCAGGGAGATAGAAACACACATTCACTGTCTGTTTTTGCAAATTTGTCCCTAAGGTTCTGGGGCTTCATTTGGGCAAAATTTCATATTGAGTTCTTCCTGTCCTAAACTAGGAGTCACCGGTCCTTGGGAATTAAAATTGCTCCATTTGCTTTGTGGTCCCTAATTTCCCTGAAGAAATGGGAATCATTTCTCATCACAAGTGGTTGCTGGTTCGGCGACTCCCTCTCCTGTCATTCTCTTATTGTACATCCCCCAATTTAGTGTGAGGAGGAAAGGTAGATCCTAGATGTCATTGGTCTTTTTAAAAAAATATATATTTTATTGATATTTTACAGAGAGGAAGGGAGAGAGATAGAGAGCTAGAAACGTCAATGAAAGTGAAACATTGACCAGCTGCCTCTTGCACACCCCCTACCGGGAATGTGCCCGCAACCAAGGCACATGCCCTTGACCGGAATCGAACCCGGGACCTTTTAGTCCGCAGACCGATGCTCTACCACTGAGCCAAACCGGTTTCGGCTGTCATTAGTCTTGTTCTTTGATCTGGTTTGGCATGGCTTTAAAAGCCAAGGGTGTTGTGAGTTTTTGTTTGTTTGTGGTTTTTTTTTTTTTTTTTGGGTGGGGGGTATCAAAGTAATACTCAAGGAAGTGAGGAAAGGGAGCAGAGCTTATTCACACTTTCAAAGGGAGAGGTATTTTCCATTATTCTGATTTTCTTTTTTAATTATAGTAATAGTACTTTGGTATATTTAAATTTGTCCTGTGGATCTGACAAGGAGCTGCTTATTGGGATTTAAAAAACTATACTATTGATTTATTGTCAAGAAAAAAACAGGATCTCCTCATACAAAAGCTCTGAGTTGTGCTTTGTTCATTTGGGAAATGTAGCATCAATTTGAAGTTTCCTCTGAACTTGCCTGAATTTGTTACAAGGAAAGCAGAGTATAGACAGAGCAATCAGGAGCCTTTTCATGTGGGTATTTAACTGATTTGCATCTTTACCAGACTGTTATTTATTGGTGAAATGCAGTTCTCTGTTAACTAAATAATATTTTATCTTAATTCTGTGTGTAGAATGGGCAAAATTCATAGTATATTCTGAAGATTACTGAGAACATAATAGTATTACTAGAGGCCTAATGCACAAAATTTGTGCAAGGAGCTCTGCCCTTGGAGCTGCCAGTGGCTTGCCTCAGCCCTTGCAGCCCTGGCTTCATCCGGAAGGTCATCTGGAAGGACATCCGGAAGGTCATTTGGTTGTCTGGTATAATTAACATATTAGGATTTTATTATTATAGAAAGGTAATTTAAGCTTGTATTCAGGGGGATCTTAGAAAAATAAACTCTGAGCTAAAGTAAGAAAGTATTAGCTGGACTCAGGTCAGACCATCTCTTGGTACTAGTAGAAAAGCCGGTAATCCAGAACTGATTTTAGATTCTAAGGAAAGAAATAATTATGACAACTCTTGGGATGTTTATGAAATAAAGCCAGAAAGTGAAAGAAAATGGACCTGGTTATCCATGTTTTCATTTCTCTCAAAGTTGGAAAGCACATTTGAAAATTTCATAACCAGCTGCATTACTGGCCTAAATGTAATGTGAGCAGAACAGGTGACATGTCTCTATGTTCTGTGGTCAAAATTCTGCTATTGACTTGGATTAGATACATTCTTCAGAAATAATGATTAGTCCAGTGTGTGTTAATGCTTAGATATGTTTAATCAATTACAAATATGCTCTCAGGGCATTGGAACTGTCAATGTAAAACATTCTCAAACAAGCGTATCTCTAGTCCTAGAACAATGCCCAAAACTTACTTGCTATTCAATAAATATCTGTCGAATGAATGAATTAAAATCAACAAAGAGGCAACTCCATCTTTAGTGTATATAAGTTTAATCTTCAATGGGAGGTTTCCTTGGGGTGTACGGGTTGTTCTAGGCATCTATAAATTCATATGAGGATTTTCAACTCATAGAAAGATTGACAGGGTTGACAATTGGAGATAGCTAGTAAAGCAATTTTACTCTGAAGTTAGGAACTCTCCTTAAATTCTACACATGTCACAGTTTGCACAGAAAACAGGCTCAGCAGAGGTATCTAAATATCTTTTCTCCAAGAGCCTTTATAGTGTTTTGGTGATTTAAAAAAAAATGATACTAATGGACCAAAAGAAAAAGCAAACAGTTCCATTTACTAATTAGTTAGTTCTAAACAACTTAATATTTACGTCCTAACAACTTAATAGCTATTTGAATAAATAATACTCATACATTAAAGAAAAAAATAAGATTTTTATTTCATTCTAAAATACCCACAATTACTTATTAATGGGATGTGCATTGCACAACTTCTCAAATGTTGCCATTACCATCACTCTCATTTTCCTTTCCACACTAACCTGATTTTTATCCAAGCAACCACTGAAAATAGTTTCACAAAGAGAGGATGTTTTGAAGGAAACAGGGATCCAGTGTTAAACTAGCCCATGAGGTATCTGACAGATGTCAGGGATTGCTACAATTTCCTCAAGAATTTGAAATGGCCCACGTGTCCCTGTGAGTTCATTGCAGTGTCTCAGAGCCCCTTTGGGCAACATTTAGAAACCATGGGGTTAAAGAGATGGAAAGTATGCACAATTACCATCATTATCATCATCATGATGTCAACTGCTGACTCTCCAAAAAGAATCTATACATATAAAAGCCTAAGCGACTGTTAAGGTTAGTTGACCAGTTACTATGATGCTCACTGACCGCCAGGAAGCAGATGCTCAACTCAGGAGCTGCCCCCTGGTGGTCAGTATGCTCCTACAGCCAACCTTCCCCAGTCCCTTCCCCCGTCCAGCGTCCAGCAGGCTCTGGCTGGCCTGGTCCCTGTCAGGACTGGGTAAGATGGCCCTGATTGCCAGACAGGCCTAGGGACCCTACCTGTGCATGAATTTCATGCACTGGGCCTCTAGTCTATTATAATAAAAGCTTAATATGCAAATTAGACAAAACATCCTTTCAGACATCCTTCTAAGCAAAGCTGGGACTATGAGGTATGCCCGGGTCCTGGGTGCTGGAGGGACGCTGGTGCAGGCAGTCAGGGGAAGGAAGGCCTATTCTTGCACAAATTTCATGCATCAGGCCTCTAGTACCAACATAAAACAAAACCAAATTTATTCTTAACCCAGTAAGGGGGTGCCAATAATCTTGTTGAAGTCTTAGTAACATTTCTGAGCGGGGATGATGAAGGACAGGGTATTTTTGAGGTTTTTGGAGTTCTCTATTACGACAGGATTTTTAATGCAGCAACCCTATTGGGATTGGACAAAGTGTGCGACATAATAGTTTAGAATCGGCGACCATAATGGCATAAAACTTTCTGGGGAGTGTGGGAGCATAAACAATCATTTGATAAGCCCAGCTGAGTGGATGTATTGTCCTGAGAAGGGAGGTAATCAGGGCTTATGGAGAATTTAAGTATATAGATTTGGTGGAAATTGCTGAAATAAAAAATAGTTATTTGCACTTCATGTTCATGGATGAGTGTTTCTTGAAAGAGTAAAACCATACTAATGCACACATGGATGACATAGTTTTGATTCTCAGTAGCCTATATAATAAAAGCTTAATATGCAAAATGATCCGTCACTGTGATGTGCACTGACTACCAGGGGGCAGACGCTCAGTGCAGGAGCTGCCTCAGCCTGCAGGCCCCAGGCCAGCCAAGATGGGTGCCAGCCAGGGCCCCCCAATCGCCCTGCTGGTTGCCCCACAGATCGCCCCTGATCTCCGGCCAGGCCTGGGGACCCTACCCATGCATGAATTTCTTGTATCAGGCCTCTAGTTAATGATAAAATAACAAACAATAGCTAACATTTATTGAGACTTGTTTTTTTTGCTGGCCATAGTTCTCAGCACTTTATATGTATTCCATTTTAAAATATTCTCAACAGTTTTATGAGGTAGAAATTTTTATCCCAATTTTTACAGCAAAAGTATATGAAAGAAAGACAGAGTGGTTAATTAAGTGTGCCCATGGTCATGGAACAAGGACAAGACGGAGCATGTGTTCTTTTTGTTTAAACAGTGAAAAGACATGCAAGTACAATGAAAGGAATGCACGGGATTCAATTTTTATATTCACAGTGTTCTTTAAATATTCAGATTACTCCTGTTGTGGCCTTATAACAATCTGTGGGCCTCTGGGCCTCCCTATACACTTACAGAGGGGCTTCTCTGGTTAGACCATGCTTTAGATACAGCCTGTTTTAGCTTTCCTGTTTACTAATCCTGGTTGTTAGCTACCAACTGCCCTGGAGCTGACATAGGCCTCACACTGCAGCTGACTCTGGGGGAACACCTGGATGGCAGCAAAGCCTTTGGGCATGGAGAATGGGGCTTCATCATCAGCACAGTAGTGCACAGTCTCCTACTTCTTAGTATATTTGTTGCTTAGTTCTTGAGCCATACTACAGGTTGTGATTTTATTCTAAAAAATGCAGTGTTAAAGTGATTTGCATCCTTGCTAGCTTAAAAATATTTTAATATAGGTGTCAATATTATGTTAAAGAACAACAGATTTTGACACAAGAGTCAGGCTCTTCCATTTCCAAGCTATTACCTCAAGCAAGTTACCTAACATCAATGAATTTTAAGTTCTTCTTTAGCAAGTTATGGTGAATATGTACTTTACAGGGTTGCTGGGAAGTTCCAATAAGGTAATATCAAGGTGTATTAGAGAAGTTTTTAGAGTATATAAATATATTAATAATAATAATAATTGTTATTAGGTGGTTCTGTGAAAGTATGTAACATACAGTTAATTACCAGACAGTCCTTTAACTCTTATTTCATGCTATTTCATGATAATATGTTTATTCCTTGAAGCACAGGAGTTTATATGAATCAGTCTCTAATTCTGGGCATATTGTATTCTAGCACCTGGCAGCTCATTTACAATAGACTAAAGTTTTCTAAGCATAAGTGCACACTGGATTGATAATTTTTTCTCCAAGCTATATTTTGACTTGATATTTTAATTTTCATGCAGGCTCTTAACTGCAGGATTTATAATGTCTGTGTCAGGTTAAATATAGCCCCAATGACATACGCACCATCACAGAATTGCCCACATACAGAAATCCATCTTTAGAAGCTCCCTCGCTCCAAAGGCAAAGCTCAAGGGGACTTTCACCAGGACCAGATGTTCTCTGAGAGTTTTACTCTTTGATTTTCTTTTAATCCTTAGAGATGCATGGCCCTTATTTACATAAAAATAAATGCTGAAAGTAAAGGGGGAGATGAAGAATACAAGAAAAACAATATTTTGGTTCTTCCAAATTATTAAACTCCACTGAATTTATTAATCATTTTTAAAAGGTCAAGTTTTCATTTCTATTTATCAAATTTAAACATAGTTTATTAGTTTATCCCATGGATTTTGACCAGAAGACCTAGAATATATAATTTACCAATTAAGGATTCACTTCAGAGTTTCTCTCTTATTCTATATAAAAGCACACCCAATTTGCTGTGTGACCCTGGTCTTCCATTTAACATTAATTTTAATACTTACTAGAGGCCTGGTGTACGAATTTGTGCACCAGTGGGGTCCCTTGGCCTGCCCTGCTAGATCAGGCTGAAACCAGCTCTCCAACATCACCTGAGGAGTCCTGGATTGCACAATTGGACCTGGGGAGGGATATGAGAGGTTGGCCAGTGGGGGAGGGACCACAAGAGGGCTCCAGGGAATGTCGGCCCATCTCACTCAGTCCTGATCAGCTGGACCCCAGCAGCAAGCTAACCTACTGGTCAGAGCATCTGACCCCTGGTGGTCAGTGCACGTCATAACAACTGGTCATCTGGTAAACTGTCTGCCCTCTGGTGGTCAGTGCACATTATAGTGAGCAGTTAAGAGGTCTTAGCATATCATTAGCATATCACACCTTGATTGGTTGAACTGCTGACCAGATGACCAGACACTTAGCATATTATGCTTCTATTATATAGGATATGCCAGTTGTTGTAGGTCTTGGAATCAATAAAATAATAATGCCTTTGTCTATAGTGATTTATTTTGTTTTTATAAAAAAAAGGAACGCAATTAGAAGGATACAGTATTTTTCCATGTAACTGAGGATAGAAGGGTGGTGGGGACATTGTGACAGGGCCTAGAACTTAAATTCACCAGGACCTACGTAAGTTTTCTTAGCATGTGCCTCTCTCTTTTGGAAATACACGGGACTATTTCTAGGCATCTCTCATTGTTCTTATCCTCCTACAGTACAATTTCTTGCACTCTAATTACACCTCTCTATTGTGGTTTCCTCAAAGTGGGATCCTCTGACCTAGGATTTCACAAGTGGTGGCAAAGAAGCAACCACCACTAACTGACCTTTCTCCTCTTTAATCCAGTCCCAGATTCCGGGGAGAGAGGCTCTCACTGGCCCAGCCCAGTGTCTTGAACTACAAACATGTCTCCAGAGACAGGTGATGGCAGTTCTCAGAAAAGGGTGCTATGGCATGATAATCACCCCAAAATCACAATAACATAAAAATATTTTTATCATAGAAATACTTCACTGTTGTCACAGAAACATTACCATGCAAAAACTCAGGTTTTTTTTTTACAAAATCTGAATTCAGTTTATGTTGTCAGTTTTATGTAGTGACAAAGTTTGTAAACATTGCTTTATTCAATCCTTGATACTCTTTGGAATAGTTATTTAAAGGAGTTGAGTTATTTTAAAAACAACCAATAAATAAACATACCTTTATAAGTACAATTATATGTTTCCCAAGGTAAATTTATATAACAGTAAAATGGATTTACTTAACATTAGAATAGGTACTTTATAGAAATTTATAGTTTCTTAATCCATGGGGTCTATCTATTTGGCCATGAAATTTTGGAGGTTGCTCCTTCATTCTGCTTGTGTATAGTGTCTATATAGAATTATTGTCTTCATTTGAAAATAGGCATGGAAAGGAGCTTAAAGTGTTAGGACTGAAGGAGGGTAATGTGGTCGGAGTCTGGTGAACAGGGGAGAGTAACACACATGCATAAATGCTAATAAAAAATTAAGACAGATATCAAGAAAGCTCTTCACAAATGCTGTGACTTTTGTTTCCTCTGTGTGAATTTGCTCTTCATGGCAGAACTCACTGAAAACCAGTGCAGTCTGCAAAACTCATGCTTAAAATGTTTCATGACTCATCAAATTAGTAATCCTATTTTAGAATGGAGGAACATTTATATAAGGTACAGTTAGACCCCTGTTCTCCCTCCCTCACGGGAAGCCAGGAGACTTCTTGCAAGTAGGAGACCAGCCATTAATAATTCAGGGGGGAACTGAACCTGGGAAGTGCTGGACTTCTGTACCTAAAATACAGCAACATAGCAGTGTGACAAATAAAAACAAACAAACGAAAAGAAACAGAGAAAACATAGGGAAGAATAGATGACAGAAACAAAAGCAAGTTTGTAGTTGAAGTGAGACATTGTGTATTCACTACAAACAAAACGCAAAAGCAGAAATATGATGCTTATGTAAAGAAGCAGAAGTAGAAAAAGTTCCTGGAAATTATGTAAAATCATTTAGAAAATTCAATAGATGTAAAAAAGAATCCTTGGGAAAATAGAATAAAAAGATAAAGAAATGAATTATGGAAAAAATAGGTAAGATAATGAAATGATCACTCTAGTTTCAGCATTCAGCTCATAGCTATTGCATAAAGAGAACAGAGAAAGCAGAGGTTAGAAAATTGCTCAAAAAATAGGACATAAAAATAAAATTTCCAGAAGTACAAGGGCCTCCAGGTTAAAAAGAACCCAGCAAGAACTCAGCAAGAAAGGACTTGCTTTAGCACTCTTTTATGAAATTTGAGAACATTTGTAAAAACCAGAGAATCCTAAAGCTTTCCAAAAAGAGAATTAAAAAAGAATAAAGAAACACACTTATCTACATAGCGTCTAGAATTAGAATGTCATTAGAATTATCAAAAACTATACAAAGATTAAAACAGTATGGAAAGAACCTAAAATTTAAAAAGAATATAGTTTACAACTTAGAATTATATACCCAGCCAAGCTCATTATTCAAGTATTTGTATAGAATAAATATATTTTTAAAAAATCATTCTTGTTTTCCCCACCCCCCAGTTTTGTTGAGGTATGATTGACAAAAATTATATGTATTTTATTTATGCAATATTATTTTTTTAAATTGGACAATGTGAAAATTCAATACATATATACCTTATTTAAGTTTCAGCAAAAATGAGAGAGGGTACAAGGCAGATGATAATATGGAACTCAAGTAGAGAAGGCCAGATTCTTTTTTAAAAATATATAATAAGCCTTTATTGTTCAGATTATTGCAGGTGTTCCTCTCCCCACTCCTAAAAAGCTCCCCTCCACCTGATTCCCAACCCTACCCCATGCCTTTACCCCCACCACTGTCTTCACCAATAGGTGTAAGATTTGTGTCCAATCTCTTCCTTCATCCCTCAGACCCTCTTCCCCCTGAGAATTGTTAGTCCATTCCCTTTCTATATCCCTGATTCTATTGTATTCATCAATCCATTTTGTTATTCATATTTTTTACTCACTTGATTTTTAGATTCACTTGTTGGTAGGTATGTATTTGATGTCTTTTTGTTGTTCATAATTTTTTACTTTTATCTTTTTCTTCTTCTTCCTCTTCTTAAAAATATCCTTCAACATTTCATGTAATCCTGGTTTGGTGTTGATGAACTCCTTTAACTTTTTCTTGTCTGTGAAGCTCTTTATCTGACTTTCAATTCTGAATGATAGCTTTGCTGGATAGAGTAATCTTGGTTGTAGGTTCTTGTTGTTCAACATTTTGAATATTTATTGCCATTCCCATCTGGCCTGCATAGTTTCTGTTGAGAAATCAACTGATAGTTGTATGGATATTCCTTTGTAAGTAACTGGCTGTTTTTCTCTTGCTGCTTGTAAGATTTTCTCTTTATATTTTGCCCTTGGCATTTTAATTATGATGTGTCTTGGTGTGGTCCTCTTTGGATTCTTCTTGTTTGGGGTTCTGTATGCTTCCTGAACTTGTAGGTCTATTTCACCAGGTAGGGAAAGTTTTCTGTCATTATTTCTTCTAATATGCCTTCAATATCCTTTTCTCTCTCTTCTGGCACCCAAAAAATATGGATGTTGGTACACCTTAAGCCATCCCGGAGGCTCCTAATGCTATCATCACACTTTTGAATTCTTCTTTCTTTTTGCCTCTCTGGTTGGGTGATTTTTGCTTCTTTATATTCCAGATCTTTGGTTTGATTCTTGGGGCATGCTGATTTATAGTTGCATTTCTGTATATTTTTTAATTTCAGACTGTGTATGCTTAATTTCTGGCTGGTCCTTTTCCATATTTTTGGTATTCTCATTAAGGTCTTTTAAGGTCTCACAAAGCTTCTTGGAGGTCTCATAAAGTTTCTCAAAGGTTTTTAGAAGATTCTTGCGTAACCTTATAAATGTGATTCTGAACTCTGTGTCATCCAGTAGTTTACTTTCTCAATCTCTCCCATTCATGACATGCTTCTGTGTCTCCTCATTTTGGCCGCCTCCCTGTGTTGATGGAGTGGCTTTGTGTGGTCAGTGAAATAGGGTTCAGTAGCTCAGCTTCCCAAATCACCTGAGGTGGTCCCTTTTGCTATATCCCTTTGTGGGTTCAGGGCAAAGTCTTGGTGTAATTAAGCTTTGATTGCTGTTGGTACACTGGGAGGAATTGACTCCAGGCCAATTGTCTGTGAGGACCTGCTGTGTCTATAAAGGAAGAACTGCTGCACTGGAGACACACTTTGTTTCAGTGGGGCTTTGGTGCTCACTTAGGCAGCCTCCTGAATGTGTTACTCATGGGTGTGAGGGGTTAAAACTGAGCACTAGGAACACTGGATTCTGTATCTCCATTGGTGTGCATGCAGTTCAGCTACTGCACCCTGCAGGAGCTACAGTGTGAACTACAATCCTCTCCTCCTTTGCTAGTTTAAACTGCAACTGAGAGGGCCATTCATATGCAAAAGCCACTGCTCTGAGCTTAGATGTGTTGTGAGGGGCAGAGTCTCAGAGAATGACTAGGTTGGGGCATGGCCAACAGCAATGGCTGCCCATCAGCTGCCTTTCTGATCTGCGTCTCCGCATCTCCCCAAGTCTCGCACCACAAAACAGCAAACAAATATTCTTGCGCTAAGCTCTGCAAGCCAGCCACCCTCACTTTCTGACCTGATGGCAGACAGTTTAGCATCTCCCCAGAAACTGGATTTCAGAGAGATTAGACGCTTGTCTCTCTTTGGGTTGAAAAAGCAATGCCCTCCACCAGCTGGGATCTGCTGCCAGCCAGTATTGCGTCCTCGCCCCCCTACCTCAGTTTTTCAGTGCTTGTGCCTTGAATTCTCCTCTTTCTCTTTCAGTCTAGTTGTAGGGCTTCCTTTCAGCCAGATTTCCCTTGGGTTTAGGGCGATAGACATTTAATTTATAGTTGTATATTTGAATTGTTGTGCATGGCAGCAGATTAGGTGTGTTTAGCTATGCCGCCATCTTCTGCCTTTTTGAGAAGGCCAGATTCTTAAAGGAATTCCTTTCCTTCTTTCCTGCCTGCCTGTCTTTTCTCCTTTTCTTTTAATTTTTAGTCTGCAAATGGTACAAATTTTAATTTCTATAACTTGGACTCTATAGATGTTTACAACTTTTAATGTGATAGTAATTCCTTTTGTCTCAAATAACCTTTGGCACGCTATCTTTAATGAGTGCTGTGGCTATTGACAGAGTGGTGAAGAGATGGTCCCGAGCATAGTGTGTCTAGGGAGAGAAATGCAGGGGAATGCATGAATTGATGAAGAAAATGAGGAAAATAAATTGAGATCTTCAGCAAGCGGAATGAAAATCTGAACAATGTGTTTGTCCCCATACAGATAAGAATGAAATTAAAGCTTAGTGGGAAAACACTAAGTTTGTAAAACTATCAAGATATTTTATGCTTTCATTAGAATTCCTACATCATCTCTTCAGAACCATGGGTGCAAATTAATTACAAATATACTGAGAAGCAATTTAAGGAAATTCATTGTGATCAACAACTTTTCTGCATACCAGAGAATTAATTTTAGAATGAAACAGAATTATTAAGTCATATATTGCCACTTAAGTCTATGGTTAGCCTGTTTTTATATGTATGCATTGTTCTATAGTTTATAGTGAATGAAATAGTAAAGTAAACCAGGTCTTTAACCCAGTGTACCTGTGTTACATTTTTATAAAGCTTTCGACTGGAGAAACAACACTTAGATAAAACCAGTTATTCCATTTTGCTTGATTTTTATAACACTGCTCTGATGATAAGAGCATTATGGGAGAAAGTAACTGGTTGGTACCATAAGAAACTGAAAGGGAGCGGTCTGTGGGCTATTCTTATGATAACATTATGGTATGTGTTACCTCTCTTTATTGACATAAAGTGGTATGTTTCTTAAATACACTCAGAAAATTAAACATTTGAGAGACAGTGATACCTGTATCAGACTTTGCCTGCACTATCTAATGTACAACAGAGGTGGATGAGCTATTTTTTTGTGTGACTGATGGGCATCAGCTGCATAGCCTGAAAGTCTATCTTTTTTTCTCATCTGTCCTTATGACCTGTTCAGCCCACTCTGTGGTCTGTAAACCATATTTGATACTCAGCTAAAGTTTGCCTTCACGTAAGGCTGCAAGGAAATTACACTTGCAAGATTATGGGTTTTGAGGCAAATTGCACAGTGAGTACCATTACTTAAAGAAACAAAGCTTGAGAGATTTATGTAAATCTTTCTGAGCCAACAGCTAAACAGTTATTTGGAGTACTCTGAAAATCTTTCTTCTTTTTCTTGTCCAGGGAAAAGGTAATTAAACAGATTAATAGAGAGTAGTGAATATTATTCTATGCAGGAGATTTATTCAATTACACTCCATTTTTCTTTTCTTTCCACCTGGCTGAACTGGCAATTTTTGTGTTTACTTTTCTGAGTGTAAGTATGCAATGCACAAGAGGCACAATTCAATACAAGAAAAGATGAGAAATATCTGAAACAGTTACAAATATCCACAAAGTTAAAACTGAACTAGTAGATTTAAGTGTTGAAAATTGTGTGTGTGTGTGTGTGTGTGTGTGTGTGTGTGTGTGTGTGTGTGTATGGCTATTAGTATATTATTGCAGGGAATTTCATGTGGTTTTTTTTCTTTTGCAGGTTGCCTCAGTTATTTATGGCATAAGGCTTGATATCATTTGAATATTGAATCTCCCATTGGCTATGTGCTATCTCAAGAATTTTTATCTTTGCAGACGGTTTAGGTCTCTGCCTTTTAAATTATTTGCTCAATGTGTCTCAGAAGCTCATTTTCAAAATGTTCCCTATTTTGTTAATTGTATATACTACTGGTACAGATAGTTTCATTTCTAATGCATGTCTTTCAAATGATGGACTTTAGAGTTGGTTTAGATAGCAGTATTTGAAATATAATTATTATATTGTGAGATAAAAAGAGATAGCAAATTTTAATTTTAAACATTTAATAAAGATGTACATAATGATTTCTGTGGCTCGTTATAATTATAGACTCAGTGAAAGAAACTATTGGATAATGAAAGTAAGTTTATAACAAGAAATTATAAGGGACAGTTGGTGACAAAGATAGATGTTGACCTCAACAAAGGTGTGCTTTGAGTAAAGAACAGAAGCAAATCTTACTAGTATATAGAGGAGGAATATATAAAAGAACAGTGTGACTTTAAGAGAAAATTTAAAATATAGAGGAACTGAGTCAAAGAAGTTTATATTTATGACTCTTATCTGTTCATAATCATCCCCTCTCCTCTCCCAACTATTGTTCTTACTCTATCAACCGATACTTTTAAAAATAATATCTACTACTATCTGAAAATATCTTGTTCTGAGCATTTCTTTGTTTAATTTCCATTAGGACCTCTAGAATGTAAACTCCGTGCGATTAGGAAACTGCCTTGTTCATACTGCATACCTACCATGTGCCTGGCATATAAGATGCTTAATGAATATTTAAATGAGTGGTCATTGTCATTAACCTTCATATGAGAACAAAGGAGGAGTACAGTAAGAGAATAAAATGTTTTAGAACATACTATAGTGGATGATCTACCTAATTTTGGTAGTTTTAATTACAGCTATTGACTACCTGTTGTGTTATAAATTAAGGAAAGCAATTTATATATACTAAGTGTAATATATATAGTCACTTGTGAGAAAACTGTCACTGTGCCTAACTTAGAATGAGGAAACTGAAGCTTAGGCATATTTGTTTAAGAAGGTGATTATATAATGATTTATGTTCAGTTAGGGATAAGTAAAGAGGGTGGTATTTATGACCCAGATTTTGCTAAAAGCATACACTTTGAAAGGATCCACTTGCATGGTAAAATAGCTTTCTCTGTTACTTCAGACAGTCTGGAGGAATGGAGAAAACAATCTTCCTAGAAATTTAGGTGAGCAAAGGCAGGATTTGATGCAGGACTGTGGGAACCAGGTGAGAGTGTCAAAATCTCAGGTGTGACTGCAAACAGTTACAGTGACTGGACCTTGGGTCCAGACCAAGTACAAATACTGACAAACCTTTGAATGGACCAATAGACACTGGTGCTCACTGAGACCTTTTCAGTGGGAAGGAGTGATCAAGTGAAGTGAACTCATTGTTTCCTCACAACTCATTGACTTTCTAGAGTGACTTCAGCCCTTAGTATTTACTGAACCAATGCTTTCCATTGTTTTCATTCTGACATTATGAGAACATTTCCTCATAATTTGCTTGTTTTCCTTCATCTTCATATCTTTATATCATTAAGCCTTCTTGACTATATACTTCCAGAAAGTCTTCCCTTAAAATATGTGGTACTGAGTTTTAGTGACTATGCTTCTATTGCTGACTACTGCCTTCACCCTAGCCTCTCTTCCCTTCATCTCCCCTTAAGGCATAACCATTTTACAAGAGTTGGTGATATCTTCTAATTCTGTGCTCATTTTCTGGTAGTTATCTATTCTCAAGAGTTATCCATGTTATACATAACTCCTCCAATAACTAAGTGCCACTAAACGTCTCCTTATGGAAAGCTTGCTAATAATCAAACTTAATATATCTAAACCAGAATCTACTTTTCTCTTGACTTTCACGCTCTCATCTTCCAAGTGAGGTCCTTATACATACCCTGAGGTGATGATCCTATTAATAATACAGGGAAAGTAAAGAGGCACTCCTGTTTTTTCTCTCTGTGTCTATCCAATCTCTCATTGAAATCACTTGGGTCCCTCATTCAAAGTATCATTTTACATGCACTTTTTTCCTGTTTTTAAGAGTACTAGTACTTATCTTGTATTATTGCATTTTCTCTTTACTTATCTCCTTATTTCTGAAGTTTCCCCCTATAATCCATTATTCATACCCTCTCTATATTCATATAGAGGCATCTATTTTTACAAACACTATTCTTCAGTGTTTTCTATTGTCTATTAATATAGTCAAAATTCAGTACCTTAAACTAATTTTCTATGGTGTTCCTTTCCAGGTTCCTTCTTTTTTCTCTACAGTTTTTTCCTAAACTTTCCTTTCAAACCCTCCATCCCACATTCTATATTTAGTTCTTCACATGTCTTGCATTTTTCTTTATCTGAGTGACTGCTCTTGAGTTTCCTTTCATTGTATTGTTCCTAGACTTTTCTTGTGAAGTACCATTATTTCAGACTCAGCTCTATTATTACTTCCTCCAAGAAGCCCCTTCATCTCCGTTCCTATCAGTGATATCACAACCTTGTCCAGATGCCATGGGATTTAGTTTATACATTTGATGGTACTTACTAAATTAGAAAGGTATTCAATTTAGTAGTGACAAAGAAAGCAGACTCAGGGATCAGAATTACTTGCCATGTGGCCTCTGGCAAATCACTTGATCTTTCTTAGTTCCTTTCTATATCTATAATAATAAGATTATCGACATTTATTTCATTGAATAGGTAATGCACACAAAATTCTTAAAGGAGTGTCTAGGTCATAGTAAATATCCAATCAAAGCTATTTATCATCATCATCATCATCATCATCATCATCATCATATTTTGTATTATAGCCACTTGAGTAGATAAGCATCTACATTTCCCCAAGACTTTGAGCTCCATGAGGGTTGAGACTATAATTCTTTAATTTGTGTCCTAAATCATAGCACAGAGATACAAGATGAACATTTTTAAAGAAGTTTAATTGAAGTAATAAAAGCAAGAATCTCAGAGCAGCTAATCTGAAATTTATCTATGTGACTTTTTAATATATGATACTGACAATTTGAATTACTGGCAAATGTTGTGTTCCATTATCAGAAGCTGAGAGATTGTGGGGTTAATGGTTCAGAAACATGCTTGATTTTAATGATAAAACATCTAGGCATTTGGAGTTTGTATTTGATAAATACTTCCACTCCCCTCAAGCCTCCCCAAAAAGTTCATAGATTTGAATGTGTGAAAGTTTTGATTTCACTTTGGTTAAGAACTATGCTACAAAGATGTTAAAAAGTAACTCTCCCTTAAGGTATAAGATTTTGTGCATTTGCATGCTTTCTTTGACACATCCAAAATGGCACAAAAGCCAAATATCAAGCTGTTTGGGGATGAGTCTGGGCATAAATGAATATGAAATGGGCTTGTATTAAAACAGCTCAAAGGCAAGCATGTTAATGGCAATCACCTGGGACATATGCTCCTATTACAACAATGATTGTGATAATAATTTTAAAATGTTGCTAGAATTCTATGTTATTTGGGACAGAGGCAAAAAAGCACCCCTACCTTACTTCTATGTTGTGTGACTTTTATTGAAACGAGACTATACTCTCTGTTGGAACGATCTATAAAAATGTGAGGATTTTTTAAAATAAAAATTGTAAGATGGACATCAAATCCACTTTCCACTGTAATAATCTTAATAAATGTCACATTCTAATGCCTCTCATCCTAACCTCCAATAAGATAATATAAATGTAAAAATTAACAAAATGAAAACATTTTTTTCTTGAATTATGTGTCACTAAACCTTCTTTTGACAGCTTATCTCAGCATTAGATTTGTAGATATTTGAGTTGTACCATTGTTTATATTCTTTTTTAAAAATTTAAATTCTTTATTGTTTAAAATATTACATGTCTCCTTTTTCCCCCCATTGATCTCTCCCTGGCCACTCTCAGCATATGCCCTCACCTATATTCTTTTTTAAATACAGTTTGTGACTCTCTCAAAAGTCATGAGGTTGTTGATAGTTTTTAATATTTTTATATTGTTATTAAAATTAATGATACTTAAACTTATCAAGGGTGATGTTTTGTAAATGTATAGTCTGATATCAATTAAAAAAGACTAATACTGAATTATAAATAGGAATTAATCTCTTAACATAGATTAATAAACTGTAAGAAATTTTATTTTTATTTTTTTGCTACTTCATTGCATATATTAATGCCTTAAATGAAAAGCTGTTACATGTTCCTTAAGATATGATTGAAACATTTGTCAAAATAGGTCATATGAAAAATTCTTTGAAATCTTCACTAGTTTTTTGTGAACAAAATTTTATTTTATTTTTTAATATTTCTATCTCTCTATCCCTCTCACTTTCTTTTTTTAATTTTTATTTTTTAAAATAAATCTTTATTGTTCATATTATTACAAATGTTCCTCATTTTCCCCCCTCCATTGCTCCCCTCCACCAGGTTCCCGCCCCACCCTCTGCACTTTTCCCACCCCCCATTGTCCTCATCCATAGGTGCACAGTTTATGTTCAGTCTCTTCCCCCACACCCCCCACTCCCTTTTTCCAAGAATCATCAGTTCACTCCCCTTCCATACTTCTGATTCTATTATATTCACCAGTTAATATTCTTCATCAGGTTTTTAAAATCCTCTTGGTTTTTAGATTCACTTGTTGATAGTTACATATTTATTGTTCATAATTTTTATCTTTATCTTCTTCCTCTTCATAGAGAACCCCTTTCAGGAATTCATATAATTTTGGTTTGGCAGTGATGAACTCCTTTAGCTTTTTTTATTTTTATTTGTGAAGCTTTTTATATGGCCTTCAATTGTGAGTGATAGCTTTGCTGGATAGAGTTTGGTTGTAGATTCTTGCTATTCATCACCTTGAATATTTCTTGCCATGCCCGTCTGGCCTGCATGATTCCTGTTGAGAAATCAGCTGACAATCATATAGGTGCTCCTTTATAGGTAACTACCTGATTTTGTCTTGCTGCTTTTAATATTCTCTCTTTGTCTTTTGCTCTTGGAATTTTAATTATGAGGTGTCTTGGTGTGGTCCTCTTTGGATTCCTTTTGTTTGGGGTTTTGTGTGCTTCCTGGACTTGTAAGTCTTTCACTAGGTGGGGGAAGTTTTCTGTCATTATTTCTTCAACTATGTTTTCGGTATCTTGCTCTCTCTCTTCTTCTGGGACCTCCGTAATTCTGATGTTGGTTCACTTGAAGTTGTCCCAGAGGTTTCTTACATTATCTTCAACTTTCTGGATTCTCTTGTCTTCTTGCTTCTGCGGAGGAGTGTCTTCTGGCTCTTTATGTTCCAAATCTTTGACTTCATTCTTGCGATCTTCCATTCTGTTTTTAGGATTCTGATTTATATTTTTTATTTCAGACAATATATTCTTTATTTTTAGTTTATCCCTTTTCATATCTTCATAGGTCTCATTTATTTTATCGGCCTTTTTTAGGAAATTCTTGAAAAACTTTATAACCGTGGTTTTGAACTCTATATCCATTCACTTATTGTCCTCCATTTCTTTTGTTTGTGATCTGTTTTCTTGTCTCGGCATTTTCACAGCTTCCTTGAGTTGGTAGGGTGGCTTTGTGTGCTAAGGTGTCCTATATGATTCAGTGGGTCAGCCTCCCAGTTACCTGAGGTGGACACTCTTGGCACATCCCTTTGTGGACTGTGTGTACAGCCTTATTGTAGTTAAGTCTTGATGTTGGTATCACTGGGAGGAACTGACCTCTAGGCCAATTGGCTGTGAGGATCAGCTGTGTCTATGCTGGGAGACAGCCTTATTCTACTAGACTTGGGAAATTGCAAAAGTCTCTGTGCTCAGCTTGGATGGGGCGGAGTTTCAGGGTGGAGCATACAGCCTTGGCTTTCCATCAACCCTGCCCTATGAGGTTTCTGAGTCTCAGTGTTCCTCAGTGTCCTTTAGTACTCGCTGAAAGAACCTCTGAGAGAAAGGTACCTTCGAGTTTCGCCCGCTACCAGACATTCTAGTCTCTCCCCCAGTGAATCAAGAACTGGAGATCAGTGCAGTTGGAAGTGGGGTTCAGCTCAGTCTGGAGCTTTTGTCTCCTTCCCACTAGGGCAATCCAGCAGCACAGTCAACAGTTTGTCCTCTGCGCTCAATGTACGCACCTCCGGGACTCTGCCTTTCGCCGCTTCCCTGAGTTTTCGCCTTACAGCCTAGATTCCCTCTGTATGAGCCTGAGTCCCCAGGGTCTCACCAAGAACTGGGGTTCAGCACAGTCTGGAGCTTTTATCTCCTTCCCACTAGGGAACACCAGTCAGCCACTCAGCCACCCCCTCCTCTCCAGTTCAGTCCTCTCTCCGCACACACTGTGTCTCCATACCTTAGGCTTTTACAGCTCCTCTGATTTTCCTTCTGGTTTTCTCTTTCCTTCTAGTTGTAGAATTTCCAGTCAGTCAGCTTTCCTGTAGTTCTGGATAATGTCCCTTTTGTATTTTAGTTGTATTTTTTGAAATTTTTGTGTGAGGCTGCAGTCAGGCATTTACCTATGTCGCCATCTTGGTTTCTATCCCTGTGAACAAAATTTTGATCAGAAATTAGGTTAAATGTTTAATTTTATTTTCTATATTTTAATTTTGGATTAATAACTCAATGTCTTTTAAGAAATAGACCACTCAGCTCATATCAGGATAATATGGTGTTTTTGTCCCTTCATTTTATTAAAAGTAGTATGTGGAAGGAAGCTGTGAAGTACCCCTAAGAACTTGTAAATACAGGTAATGAAATGGTCCTTTGAGAATTAAATTATAAAATTAATAGGTAATGGATCAGAGCAGATATATTTAGTCACCTGGGGGGAAAATAGATTTACTGGCAGTGTCAGAGCAAGTCTTCACTGAATTAAATTTTTAAAAATCTAAGAGAAAATAATAGTCAATGGGGACATTATTTAGCAATAAAATCAGGAAAATTGGACCCAGAGGAGGAAACATTTGCTGTGTTTATTCTTAACATAGAAAGAACCTATTGGTCAATGACTTTATTGTGGAAATCCATACTTCAGACCATTACTTGAATTATATATCATATTTTTGTTGTGATTCTGTTCTCAGCAAGGACCACTCCCATTAAAGTTTTACTTTCCTTAAAGGTCTGCCTTTGAGAGTGAGAGCTGGTTATTCTGATGTGTTTCAGAAGGTAGGACAATTATATTTATATTTATAAATTGGAATCATAATTTAACATGTAATTTTTTGACTACTAAGTGAATGAAGTCCACCCTCAGAAAGATGGGTTGGCTCTCAATGTGCTGACATTTAGGGCCTCCTCAGATTTATTAAGATATATATATATATATATATATATATATATATATATATATATATATATATATATATCTTACATATAACATTGTGCATGTTTAATTAGTAGAACACAATGATTTGATACACATATATGGGCAAGATAATTACCACAATAAGGTTAGTTAACCCATCTATTACCTTACATAATTACCTTGTGTGTGTGTGTCGTATATGACAACTTTTAACATTTACTCTCTTAGCAGTTTTCAACTATACAACACAGTACTGTTAATTATAGTCAACACATTGTACATTGGATTCTCATAACTATTCGCCTTATAACTAGAAACTTATTCTATTGGGCTACCTTTCCCCTTTTCCTCCCCTCTCCCATTCCTTTGCCCCTGTTAACCACTACTACACTTTTTGTTTTCTATGAGTTTGGTTTCTTCAGAGGCCACATATAATTAAGATCATACAGTTTTTGTCCTTCTCAGTATGACTTGTTTCACTTAGCATAATACCTTCAAAATTCATCCATATTCTTGCAACTGATAAGACTTCTTTATTTAAAAAAATGATTTCAGAGAGGAAGAGAGAGGAAGAGAGATAGAAACATCAATGATGAAAGAGAACCATTGATTGGCTGCCTCCTGCATGCCCCACACTGGAAATCTAGCCCACAACCCAGGCGTGTGCCCTGACCAGGAATTGCACTGTAATCTCCTGGTTCATAGGTCAATGCTCAGCCACCGAGCACACTGGCCAGGCAAGATTTCATTCTTTTAAATGACTGAATACTATTCCATAGTGTGTATCGTATTTTCTTTATATGTTCATCGGTAGATGGATACTTAGGTTATTTCCATGTCTTGATTATTGTCAGTAGGGTTGCAATGAACTTTGGGGGCACATATATCTCTTCAAGATCTGGATATACACCTAGACGTGGGATGGTTAGATCATATGGTAGTTCTATTTTTAATTTTTTTCTACCACAGGAGGCTTCCCTTTTCTCCAAATCCTCACTAACACTTGTTATCTCCTATCAATTTGAAGAGAGGATCTTTCTCTCCATTGAGTGTTCTTGGTTCCCTTGTCAAACAGCAGTTGACTGTATATGCATGAGTTTATTTCTGGGTTTTCTATTATGTTCCATTGGTCTATATGTCTGTTTTTATGCCAGTACTATACTGTTTTAATTACTGTCATTTTGTAGTATAGTTTGAAAGAAGGAAGTGTTTATGACTCCAGCATTTTTCTCAAAATTGCTTTGGCTACTTTTATTGTTCTGTACAAATTTTAGGATTTTTTTTCTATTTCTGCCAATAATGCCACCAAATTTTGATGATTGCATTGAATCTACATATGGCTTTCAGAAGTATGGTCATTTTAACATTATTAATTCTCCCAATCTACTAGTATGAACACAAGTGATCATTCTGTTTATTTGTGTCTTCTTCAATTCTTTAATCAGTGTTTTATAGTTTTCAGTATAAAATTTTTAAAATATATTTTACTGATATTTTTTATAGAGAGGAAGGGAGAGAGATAGAGAGCTAGAAATGTTGATGAGAGAGAAACATCGACCAGCTGCCTGAGTATGATGTTAGCTGTGGCTGAAATTTAGGTTTTAAACTTAATATGATGGCCAGAATCTGTTACTTGATGACTTTATAACCATAAATGTGATTCTGAAATCTCATAGATGAGAGGGAAGGAGGAAGGGAGTGAGGGAGGAAGGGAGAGAGAAAGGGATGGAGGGGTGCTTCCCACCTGGTGAGGCTCAATTTCAGTATTTCCTTTGAAACTTATTTCTATAAAAATACAGTGGAACTTTTCTGGCTTGAGAAACATTACTCAAAATTTTGTCTAAACTCTGTTATATTATGCTTTTACTGTAATAAATTCTCATCTAGATGATAAGTCAGTGGTTTAGTCAGTGATATAATAATGAAGTGAGCTATATCAGAGTACTATCATGGTTTTATTTTCACCTAAAAGTATTTCTTTTGTATATGTGTTGAGAGGCAATCAATAAAAGTTAAGAGCCTCCATATATAAAAGCTGTTAGAATGACAGCCTCTTACTTTAGGTTCATGTTTTAGAGCTTGTGAAGTAATTTCACATTTCCTCTTGATCCTTTCAATAACTATGTGAAGCATGCAAGGGAAGTATCATTATTTTCAATTTGTAGATTAGGAAATTGTGGCTCATTTCATTTAATCGCATAGCCAAGATCACATGACTATGAAGTGACAGCACAAGCAGCTAAGCCTCAAAACACTAATCCAGTGCTCTTCCAATTGTGTTACTCAGCCTTACATACAAAATTGAAATTTTTATAAAATATCAAAAAGATAAAGATGGAATAAAACCTGTTTTTATAAAATGTCCCTACATTTGACTAAACTTTGATATGAGAGAAGAGATAATTTATAATTAATCCATTCATGAAATGTTTATCATGCTCCTAAAACACTGAGCTAAGTACTGGAAGTTTGATATACTACAAGATAGTAGGGTTTCTGCTCTCATAAAACCAACAGTGTGGTGGGAAGACAGTCATTATGCACATAATCAAACAAAGGACTACTTAAGTGTGACTGTAAAACAGATTGGGGCTTGAGAGACATTTCCTCAGGAGTGAGAGAGACATTCAAATATTTAAGTTGAGACTTGTGGAGAGGAAGTTAACCAGACACAGGAGGAAACCATATCATGTTTAACTTAACCATCTTTTTGGAGAGAAAGAGAGAGAGAGAGAGAGGAGAGAGAGAGAGAGAGAGAGAGAGAGAGAGAGACAGAGAGACAGAGAGACAGAGAGAGAGAGAACACAAAGTTCTTCTTACCACCATTTTTGTCCACATTCAGCTTCCAATAGCAGAGAGGAGGAGGGTGGGAAGGAGAAAAGAGATGCTGCTTAAAACGAGCTGATCCTTGATAATTAAGTAACACAGCTTCTTGGTTTTCATTATTATAGTTTAGCTGAAACTTTGAATAAAAATGTCCCTCAAGATTCAGGGATGTCTAATAGGATATTGTGTTGCTATAAAAACGATTAGAAGCCCAGACTTAATTGTCTTAATAAGCCACTTAATCATTCACGACAGACAAGAGAAGCCACAAAGAACCACAATTTTAAAGCTTTTCAGTGTTTTCAAAAGCTCATTAGTAAAGCCAGAGGTTGAAGAGCAGGCTGCAAGATTATTTTATCCAGAGGTCTCAGTTATTGTTATGCTACATTTGTGTAATTGCTTTGTATTAATCCTTCTGGGTAGCATGAGGAAAATTTTTGAAGGAGTCCCCATATAGAGATAATAACAGGCATCAACATGACAAAAGAGAACTAAGCATAAATTACTTTGAAAAAAAATTTTTAATCATGAGAGACTGAATAGCTTCCATTATAGGTAAACCAACAAATAGAGCCAGGACCTTGATTAACGAGAAGCAAGGGGAATTAACTTTTTTGACCAATTATTAAAAATATTTTAAAAAATAAACTAACCTTTTTAAAAGTTATATTATGCTTGTGTTATTTCTAGTTATAATTTGTGCTTATGTTAGAAAGTTGGGAAATTTAAAAAAAATTAAGTTTCATAGAAGAAAAATAATATTCATTAAGTTAAAGTAATTCAATAAGCAGGTATTAACTAAATTTTAATATATTTTCTTCAGGCTCTTTAAGAATATGCACACACAAATATATGAAAATATTGAGACTATTGTATATAACATTTCAGATTATTGTCAATTATGTTATGAAAATTTTCATAATATTTTTAAATTTTTATTTCTGTATAATATTTTAACATGTAGATATGTCTCAGTATTTAATCATCTCTTTTATTCTAGATATCTTATATATACCTTTCAATTTTTTTTGACATTCATTAACAATACTTGCATAAATAGCCTTCCTCAAGGGTTTCAGTTTTTTGCATAAATTCCTATAAAGGAATATTTAAAATTTATTTTAATGCATTTACAGTATATAAATGTTTAAATGCATTTACATATATTATAACATTGCAGATTTGTATGCCTCATTTATTTTTTTGCAACAATTTCTAGAGAGTGTTCTTTTCCTGTCTAACTATATTGAATGAAAGTGCACATTTCACTATCCTATATGATAAAAGCCTAATATGCAAAAGGATCAAACAGCTGAATGACTGACTGGTCACCAGGGGGTGGGGCCAGCACACGGGCAGTGCCAGGCCAGCCAAGGTGGGTGCCAGAAGGCAGAGGGAAGGGATGGAGATGGGGGACTGGCATTGGAGGGGGGGCTGTCACCAGATTGGCCTGCTGGTTATCTCCACAGAGGGAGGCTAGACTGTGCCTAGCTGTCAGTTGAACAACTCCCAAAGGCTCCCAGACTGTGAGAGGGTGCAGGCTGTGTTGAGGGCACCCCCCCCCCAAAGTGCATGAATTTTCATTTCTTATAAGCTTTGAAAATTATTCATTAAATAATTGTATCAGTATGGTGACTAAGATGAGATGTTTGCACCCTCTTCACCTAAATCCCTTAAACTTGCAGAAAAGAATTTAATTTAGTCTATAGCAGCAAATAAGATATTGGTACGAATTCCTTAAAATAAGAAAGCAGATGGCATTGTGATCTCAGAGAAACAAGAGGAGAGAACAACAGAGCCCAAAACAATTGGGAAAATTTTGCAGAGGGGGAAGCAATTCCAAGAACATTGCAACTTATAGTCAACACATACAAAGGAAAGTGCTGTGTATGGAGAAGTTAGCAACTTAAAAGGTTGCTTGTGTGTTTGCATCTCATCCCTTGGCATTCTCTGTAAATGAATGAATGTTTCTGGAATGAGCACCTAGAGTGAATGTTTTGGTCTGAGAGAGATAAGTAGAAAGGAAGGAACAGCTTATCAGGGAAACAGTTTAAATGGTTCTCCATGTTCACCCATAGGAAGGACCTCTTTATTTTAGAAAGTACAGGTGTTAATCTAGACCTTACCTATATGCATCTCTCATGCCCTTCTAAAGGCATATTTAACTACGATATGCAGACAGTATTCATTCCTCCATTCAGAGAAGGCCCATTGAATACCCAGGCCATTACAAGTGTGGAAGACAAGTATGCCAATTAACATAGACCCTCATTGTAAATATGAACCACCAACCAAGGATCACTGGACATTTGAGGAAAACTAATAGCATTTTCCCTCACCTTTGAATTACCTTGGCATCTTTTTAGAAAATCAACTGACCTTATTTCTCAACTCTCTATTAGGTTCCATTGATCTTTGTATCTGCCTTTTTACCATCAATTTATTTGATAACTGTGACTTAAAATTATGTTGGTTGTGCACTGCAACTTTGTTTTTCTTTTAAAACATTCTTTGGATAGGACTTAAATATTTCCATACAAATTTTAAAATCATATTGCTAATTCTACAAAATGCATGCTGGAATAATTTATTGGGAATACATTGAATCTATAGAAACATTTGAGAAGAATTGACATATATTCAGTCCTTCAACCCAGGAACATGATGTATCTCCTTATTTATTTTGATTTTTACAAAGTTTTCTCCACAAGGTTGCGTAGTTTTCCCTGTAATATATTTTGGGGATTCTTTTATTTATTTACTAGGTCCCCAATGCACGAATTCGTGCACCTTGAAAGGAACTGTGGGCCATGAGGTTGCAATGGACACAGGGGTGGATCTTGGCCCATCCTCTGCACCCCCACATGGCCCCTCCCATCTTGACCCCCCAGTCAGCTCAGGTGCCAGCAGCTGGTACAAGTGGGGCCATCCGTCACTGTCATCGGGTGCAAGCGGCAGCTGCCAGCCCCATTCACCCCTCAGGAGCAAGGGGAGGTAGAGAAGCCCTGAGGGGCGATCGGGGCTGGCAGCTGTTGCTCACACCCACTGAGAGCATTGAGCAATTAGGTCTGGAGCTGGGCACTGGCAGCGGGGGGAGGGGGAGGGGGCGGAATTCCTATACCCATTTAGAAGCTCTTTCTTTTCTTGCTATAGATTGTCCTATGGGACTCATGAATTCAAGCCCCATTGTATGTCAGAACTAGGCATATTTGGTTTGGAAACATGCTACTAGGATGGCAGCCATGGGATTTGGGGTGCTAGATGTGTAGACAAGCTCCTCCACAGAGATGCTCAATACTTGTTTTTGTTATTGGACCAAATGGGACGAGAGGAGTGCCCACTGGCTCTTTCAGGTTCTGAGAAGGTTTGTAGCTGGCACTAAGATGTACACTAAACAGAAGCTGGATTCTCAGGAAGCACTAGGAGATGGGGTCTGTTCTTCTTCCTCTGCACTGACCTGAGGAGGGTGGTGGCAGTGGAAGGAGGGGAGCCTGTGCAAGTGCTCACCCACCGCTAAGTACAGTTTCTTTGTTGTAGTTTTGTCTGTCTCTTGAACGCAAGCCCTGTTGCCTTTCATAACTAGGTGATGTGGGGGTTCACCCCTCCTGAGGTAGCCCCAAAACTTGGGGCATTACATGTGGTCCAACCCTGCATTCCTCAAGGAGGAGCTGGGCATTGAAGGTTTCCTGCCAACTGTATGGCACTGTGCAAGGGGTAGGGTTTGTGGTGACGGTGACTCAGCCCTCCCTACCATTCCTGAGGTGGGTCTTTTCTGAGTCTCCTGATGTGCAGGAGTCACTGGGCTGGTTTCTGTATTTCTTTCAGAGGGAATCGCTTCATGTGGAACTGTATATTTGTACTCTGTGTGAGGAAGTAAATCCAGGAGTTGTGCAGGTGGCTAACTTGATAGCCCCCTTTACCATTTATTGCCCTGCAGTTCTGCTGAAGATAACTTATATTTCTGAAAATGTCTTTATTTTGTTTCTATTATGGACAAATATATCATTCTCCCCTCTCCCCCCAATTTAATTGTCTGCACTGTCCCTCCCATCTTCAGGGCAAATCCATGAAGAGGAGCAGAAAACACCATAAAAAAATATGGCACTTTGGCACTGGGTTGTTTTGAGCCCAAAGCAATTAAGACTCAACAGACATCGGAAAAGCTCTTGGCCTTTCCCTTAACTGCCTAAAGGAATTTAGATGGGGGACTGTACCGGGAAGAGGGCTAATACCAAAGATAACTTTTTATATCCAAAAGACTTACCTGCATGGCCTACCACACATTTGTTTACCAAACATCCACTCTTCTCATTTTCTTGAGGTTTGTCTTCCTCCCCTTTGAAACCTGCTTCTCCTTAGCTCGGGTGGTATATAAGCCTCAATTACCTGACTGCTGGGGAGCTTCTTATGTCTTTGTGGGACTCCTATACTTACAAAATTAAATTTGTTTGCCTCCTGTTAATCTGTCTTCTGTCAATTTAATTATCAGACCAACTAAGAACCTAGAAGGGAAGAAAGGAAAAGTTTTTTGCTCCTACAGACATACGAAAGTGAGGAGGTAAATTCTGGTTGCTTCTCCAGTTATATGCCTTCCAAGGTATATGTGCTTTGGTTATTCTTTAGAATCCTTAGGTAGTTGTGCTTTGCATTTTGCCCAGCGTTTATATAGTAATTATTATCCGTGTGAACCAGAGAGTTGGTCTGGATAGGAGTCAGTCACATCACCATCCCAGAGGGCAAAAATAGTTTTTAGTTTTTGTGTCTAGCATAATGACATAATAATTCTACAGGCTTGTTTAAATCTTTTAATAAATTTATTGTAAAAGGTGATTAAATGCATAATATCAAAGGTAAAAGAGGGAGGTAGAGTTATATATTAAAAAGAAATTATCTCTAAGAAATATTGAGTAAACATAAGCCAAGTATAATTTGTTTCAAAATAAAAACAAAAATAGAAAATATGAGTATGTATCTTTCTAAAACTTAAGCATAATTTTAATGCCATTAAGACAAATTCATTCTCATTATTTTTCTCTTTCTCACTTTTCTTGAATGTGCTAACACATTACTTTATTCTAAATGAATTTTAAAATACACACTGTTAAGTACCCATTGTTCCATTCTTCATATAGTATTTTCAAAATAACAATTGCATACATTTTTTAAAACTATAAATGGTTTTGTACCATGAACTCAAATGGCCAGGATATTTTTCTCTTTTTTCTTTTCTTTCTAAGACCACATGCCCCCAACTGCTAGCATCTGGGACTCTCTGAAGCATATAAGGATTATAACCCTGCTACTGTATGAATAACTACTTTTTTTTCAATTTACTCTTAGGCCATTATAAATATTGATAATACAATTTTAACATTCTAAAGAATTTACTTGACTAAATTGAAAAGTTATACATTTGAGAACTGAGTGAGCACCCAGCTGACTTCTGGCATTTGTCTTTTTCATGTATGTAATTTGTAGGGGCTCTCTTTTCTCTTCAGTGTGAATTATTCCACATTCTAAATATGCTGACTTAATGGCAATGACTCAGTTTTCCATACAGTTTGCAAAACCACATGTACTTCCTCATATTTATAGGTGAGGGAAAATAGTTGTTAGTCTAAGAGAATAGAAAAATATGACCCAAAAAGCCTTTGAAACTCAAACCATCAAATTATATGGAGAATAATCTTTGTGATGCTTTCTATTCAAGAGAAGGTGTCATAGCATGTAGAGAAGTGGAAAGGAGTTCTGTTTCATTGTTTAGGTGATTGAGCATGAATGAGTTTCTATCTCACAAGTCCTACAGTTCTATGGTTCTTTGACCTTGAGTTATTTAAATGATATCATTGTTAGCATACAAGTCTATTTTTGCCTACTTCCAGTCATGAAATTCATAATAAGAATCTGGAACATTTACAGAATCTACAATTCTGACCAAACACATACAGCCTAAAATTGAAGAGGACAGTTAATGCAAAAGAAAATGACAGATGTCTCTCAAGCTGTTGCCTTGTGCTCAAATAATGGTAGATTCAAAGCCAGCTCAGCATTTCCCAGACCCTGATATTTCATCATGGCTCTGTCAACACAGCTTGATCAATGTCTTCAAAGGAGAAATGGAGGCAAATGGATGATTAACTTCAAGCATTTGTCACTGAGATTAGGCTTGGAACAGTCCTGGGTAGTGTGATGGATGTTACAGAGAAGCCTCTTTATATCTGTCAGTCAAGCGGAGTAACTGTGAGAGTATTTAATGGTATAGAAGACTCCTCATTGCTCTCCTTCAGCTTCCCTGAATTTTCTGGGTGATGATAATATTCTGCAGGGCCAAACAATATGGCTAGAAAAGGTGTGTTCAGGACACAGACAGGAAAATGAGAAACACATTCAACTCAACTTCCCTCTATGTTTGGCTTTACCAGAGACCATTTTTCTTCCTCATTATTTTACAAAGCAAAATGCATATGATTGGATAATACGCTTGTGGAACAAATTTGGGATTTGGATTCAAAAGACCTGGGTGTTAGTCCCAATTCTGCCACATACTATATGTGAGACCTTCAGCAGGTTATGTCAATGTTGCAAGTTTCATTATTCTCATCAATAACATGGAAATCATAAGCATGTTTCATAGGATTTCCTGAGGGTTTGTATGCATAATGGGTACCTGGCATGTGATGGAAAGGCCTTATAAAGATTTAAAAGAAAAAACACACATGTAAATGAATGCATTTACATGGAAGGAAGGCCAGGGGATTCTTTTCTGTCACACTTTCTAATATAAGTCATGCTGAGAACAGGCTTTTCTCAGTACTATTTTTATTAATAACATAAAAATAGTAAACCATGACCATTTAGTTACACATATATAAAAATAGAAAGTTTCTTTGGTGGAGTGTTTCTTTACTGTTGCACAAATACTGCATTAATTAGTACTTTAGCAGAGAGAGTGTCAAAACTAGTGGTCTTTGTTTTAATTAGAAAGCATGCTGCTGTACTGGCTAGACATTGTCAGCCCTTTGAGGTAATTAGTACTTTTAAAATAGTACAACATGATGACATTTATTAACCATAATTATTTTAATAAATAATATTCAGTTCTACTCAGTGACTAAAAATATTCCTTGATATATATCTTTCGGCAAGATGACAAGTTTCTTTTTTTCATAATTTAATGGGGATGTTTGAGAATAATTTTACTTCTAAGCCTCTAATTTGCTGTGAAAGGATTAAATACTTTATCAGAGGAATCACCTCAGTCAGAGAAAGAAATTCCTTTCCCAAAGATGCTGGATTGTGTGAGATTCATTTAATTTGGGAGCATTGGGGTTTCTGTCTCATTCCAAGGAAGTGGTATATTGTGTTAGCTAGTAGGAATCACAGTCCTTGCCTATAGAAAAAAAAATGCACCCTACTCCTGAAATTAGGTCATGCGTAAAAAGAAATGGAAAAAAGAATGAAAATATAGAAAACAACAGGAATGTGCATATACCCACACACATACCTACTGTAAAACAGAGAATGATGAGCACAAAAGTACAAATAGTGGATAATAAGAACAGGCATTGGTGCTTGAAATATAGGTATCCTACCTAATAAAGAGATAATATGCAAATTGACTGTCATGTCATCACAAAGATGGTGTCACCCATAGCCACAACATGGCAGCACCCAGTCCCCTCAGCTCCACCTGAGTCCCCCAGTCCTTTTAGCCCCATTGGGGATGGGGGATTAGTAGGCACACAGTGTGGCCAGACCCTCCCTAAGCCCCCCAGCCCCCCAGGGCCAGCCTGAGGTGCAGGAAAGCTTCAAATGGTGGCTGCCCATCCTCCTAGGGCCAGCTCAAGGCACAAGCAAGCCTCGGATGGTGGCTGCTCAGCCACCTAGGGCCGCCCGAGGCTCAGGTAACCAGGGCTCACTGAGGCTTGAGCTGCCAGCAGTGGCAGCAACAGAGGTTAGAAGTGTGATGGAGGCATCACCTTCCCCTGATTGCCGGGTCACCTCCTGCCCCCAAGGGCTCCTGGACTGTGAGAGGGGGAACGCTGGGCTGAGGGATGCCCCCCCCTCCAGTGCATGAATTTTCATACACCGGGCCTCTAGTTCTTATCATAACACTCTTCTCACTGTTCTTGTTTTCCTTTGAAGAACACATAATATTTAAAGGAAAAATTATGCCTTGGACTGACTCAAGCACAACAACTCATCAGATCCCACTTCTCAGTTGGGGCCAAGGCACCAGGCATCCCAGGAGACTTGGTTGGTTGTGTAAATGGTTCATTACTTTCCTACAGGCTGTAATGCAGGGCCCCGTGGGGGTGTTGTGGAAGGAACTCTCCTAAAGAATGGGACTCCACAGGAATGGGGAGGAAGAATTTCTTTTTAAATGTACATATATTAAAATCCACTCCTTGTGATGTATTACGATAAGGCTTTAACAAATGCATAAAATCTTATGACTATCATTACCAGGTGGATACACTCCAAAAATTCTCTGCAATCACCTCTCTCCCACCTGCAATGCTGGCAGGCACCGATCTGCTCTCCTTTCCTATCGTATTGCCATTTCCAAGATTTCATAAAACTGGAATTGCACAATTTGTAATTTTTGTGGGCGGGTAAACTCCTTACACTTAGGAAAATGCCTGGTATAGTCATCAGTTTTATAGCATATATCAATAATTTGTTTATTTTTATTGCTGAGTTGTACTCCATTGTATGAATATACAGTTTGCTTATCCTTTCATGGACTGAAGAATATCTAGGTTGTTCCACTTTTTTGTTAATTACAAATAAAGTTTCTATAAATAGCTGTAGAGAGATTTTTGTAATGTTCCCATGTTTTCATTTCTTTGGATAAATACCTAGGCATGAGATTTCTGGGCCTTATGGTAGGTATATGTTAAACTTAATAAGAAACTGCCAAATTTGTTTCCCAAAGTAAAAACATAATGTATGAGTACCTTTGTAGCTTCGTATCCTCATCATCTTGTCATGGTTTTTATTTTTTTTTTTTTAGTCATTCTATTAGGTATGCAGTGATTTCCCATAGTGTTTTAATTTGTATTCCTCTAATATCTAATGACGGTAAACATCTCTCAATATGCTTACTTATATCTGCATTCTTAGATGAAGTCTCTATTAGGCTCTTTTGCTCATTTAAAAAATGGGTTGTATCTTTTCCCATTGTTGTTGAGGTTCTTAAAAATATTTTTATTGCTTTCAGAGAGGAAGGGAGAGGGAGATAAAAACATTGATGAGAGGGAAACATCAATTGGCTGCCACTTGCACACCCCCTATTGGGTATCAAGCCTGCAACCTGAGCATATGCCCTGACTGGGAATTGAACCCATGACCTCCTGGTTCATATGTCAATGCTCAACCATTAAGCCACGTCAGCCATTTCCATAGTTGAGTTTTTAAAGTTCTTTATATATTCCAGATACAATTCCTTTGTCATAAATTTGATTTGGAAATATTTTCTCCAGTCTGTGGCTTGTCTTTTTATTCTTTTAACAAGAATCTTCCCAAAGCAAAAGTTTTTAATTTTGGTGAAATCCAACTTAATGATTTTTTTCTTTATGGATTATAGTTTTCGTGCTATACCTAAGAAATCTGCTTAAACCAGTATCAAAGTACATATTTTTCCTGGCCAGGTAGCTCAGCTAGTTAGAGCATGGTCCAATATGCCAAGGTTGTGGGTTTGATCTTCATTCAGGGCACATATAAGAATCAACCAGTCAAAAACACTTTTCCCTTATATTTTATATTAGACCTTTTGTTTCACATGTTCATTGGGTCAATGAGCCATTTTGTGTTAATATTTTTATGATGTAAGGTATGTTGTTTTTTTCTTTCTTCCTTTTCTCTTTGCATATGCATGACTAGTTTTTTTCAGCATCAACATTTTTTAAAGACACTCTCTTTCCCCCAGTAGATTATCTCTGCATCTTTGTGAAAAATATTTTGTAAAAAATAATTTAATTATGTGTGTGGGGGCCTTCTTTTCTAATTGCTTTTTATGTTCTTGGTAAAATAAGCAAAATCATCATCAGGAAATTAGGAGGGCATATAAACTGTTGGAGTTTGAGACAAAAGAAGTTGTAAAGTGAATTTAACAAATTGTAAATATACGTATTATGTACCAGACACTATTTTAATTTCTGTGAATGCAAAGGTAAACAAAACAGACAGATCTCCTGCTCTTGTATGATTCAATACACTAAAATAGTGCATGAAGCTATACAGAAAAATGGATGATTAAAGTAAAAGGAAGTAGAATTTCAGCCAACCCTAAAGGCCCACTTGGGGATAGTGGTTATGAATTATAATTGAAAGCAGTCAGCAAAGTTTTCTGTGAAGTCCCCCAGCTGTATTCAGCTGCTCATATACCATTTCAGACTACAGAAAGTCATGCATGGTCAGAGATTTGACTTAATTGGGTTAAGATTTTCACTAAGAGAGTATGGTGGGGGGGGGGGGAGAATGTGGCAAGGGGATGGAGAATATATATGGAAACTAATTGTAATAAATGATCTTGGAATTTCAACCAGGTAAAGAGAAATGGAGAATCTGGGAGAAGTAAAAAAAAAAAAAAAAGGTAAGCTTAATGGATTGGAAGTTACAGTGCATCAAAGGATTGTTGAGGTGGGAGCAAGGAATGAGATGGAAAGTTAGAAGGTGGTGGACAGTGAATGAGATCCTAAAATTGAGATTATGGATGGTGAGAGAGTTCTAGTTGTTGCAGTGATAGGGAATAATGAATCATTTGCTGAGCTAGGATAGAGGGAAGAATTAATGAGGGTGAGGTGGACAAGGAAATAAGAGGTCACCATTTGGGAAGAGTCAGGAAGATATTTCAGTGTCCATGGATATGTAAACCATAAAGTAATTCTAAGCATAGTGTCAGTGAGCAAAATATTAAACCGAGTATTGCTGTCTTCTAGGAATTAGGTGAGAGAGTCAGGACTCCTGGACACTGGTAGATGCATTCTCTTGGGGTGTGTTAGTTTCCAATTGCTGCTGAAAATAATTACAACAAACCTGCAGTTCTGAAATAAAAATTCCCAAATCATGTTTTTTTGGGCTAATGTCAAGGTATCAACAGGCTAGTTCCTTCTGAAGGCTCTGACTAAAGGGTCAATTTCTCAATCTTTTTCAGGCTTTAGTGGCTTCCTTTATTCTTTGTCTTGTGTCCCCTTTCATCTCCAAAGCAGATAATTAAATTTCTGCTCTTATTGTCTTGTCATATCACCTTCTCATCTTTTTTTTTAATCAAAGCTCCCTCTTTCTTTCTCTTAAAAGGCATTTGTTATTACATTTAAGATATGCCTGATTGCTATAGTATAAAAAATATGTCTGACCTGCAAAGTCCAGGATACTCTCTCTATATCAAGATCCTTAATCATGTTTGCAAAGTCTTTGCCATGTAAGATAACAGGACCTGGATATTTGGGGGGTGGGAGGGCAAATTCAGCCCATTGCACGATGGTATAGACTGATGGAAAGAGATTCAAAGAAGCCTGCAGGTTTAAGTAGGAGAGACATATAATGAATGGTCTGGAAGGAGCAATGAAGAGTAAGGAAGATGCTCCCTCCATTATAAATGGCAAGAAGAGAAAACAGGCTTCATTTAAGAGGGATTGAGGAGCAGTGTCATTAGGTTGTAGTCAGATTGCCACTGGGTCAAGAAGGTGGAGGGCATTTTCAGAGAAGAGACTAAGCACAGAGATTTTTGTGAATATCATTCTTTGATTTCCGGGCATAAGGGTAGTTCTTGGGGAGAAGAGAGGGTGTAAGATTGGGTCAGATTTGAAAATATGATCCATTTCCTATGGTTATTAAAACCTTGAAAAATCTGAGACCAACTAACATATTTCCCCCCTCATGGGTGGCTTAGTGTTTTAGTAAAAATATTTCCCCCCATATTATTAAAGTGCAATAGTAGCTTTTCTAGATCTGAGTTGGTATCGTCTGCTCTGGGTCATATTTTCCAGGTGTTCAGTGTGTCTATTCAATATATAGATATTAGGGTTTTCTTTTAGGAAAATTATTTATATTGTATTTTAAAATTTTGTTCAGTTCAGTTGTTTGGTTTTCCTTTTGTAGGCATGTCAATGGTGTCAGCCTGAGCTCTCTTCCATGTCTGGTGTATCTTTCACTTTCTTGAAGACCCTTTGTATCTTTATTTCTAGATCCTTATAGTCAGCTTTTCTCTTCTTCTATTTCTCCTATCTTTCTTTATATTTATATATTTGTGTGTTTCTTCAAATTTAGTCTTTGTTTCTGATTGTGTTCATTTTCTTCTAAATTATTCATGAGCTCTGTTAGATTTTAAAAAATTATATCCTTCTGTTGTCTAGTCGTTTAACCTGAGATGTTCTGATTTTGATTTATGCTCTGTTTTTTTAGAGCTTTGATAATTTTCCAATTTCCTTTGTCCCTTTTAGAAATAATTTGCTACATTAATTTTTTGTTGTCATATTTTTCTTAGTGTTTTTACTAGAGAGTAAATTGGGTTATTTTTATCTTTAAGCTTATAATATATTTATATGGAATTTGATTGTAATCAAATTTGTTTCACATATTAAATGATGTAGCATTTCCTGAATTACTAGGAGGATATTTCAATATGGGAGGCATGACTGGGGCAAGATAGCTCTTCCCCCTTATTGCTTAAGAACTTTCATCTATCTATCTATCTATCTATCTATCTATCTATCTATCATCTATCTATCTATCATCTATATATTATCTATCACATATCTTTATACATTTTTAAGCCAAATATACATTATATCTTTCAGGGCTTAGCCTGATCTGCTTTGGTAGGTTTCCTGTTTCCATATATGTATTATTCAGAACTCTGCCAGCCTTGCATTTCAAGGTGGTGATCTCACTGTTAAACATTCTACTTTGCTAATACAGTACTCTGTGCTCTATTGGTTTCTTCTGCCATGCAGGATCTGAACCTTCTCTCCCTGGGATCTCTAATGTTCTCTCTATATCCAATGTGATTTTTATTTCTGCAGTATTACCTCATAATAGACACTTCCTTTTAAAAGAGAAGATTTGTTGGATATTTTTTTCATTCCACTAGTGATCTGGCCTTTCTGCAGTAAGGCCAGAATTTGTTGTGTCTCCCTTAATGATGTGCTAGAATTTTGTGCACTAACCTCTTATTTGGAGTCTACAAAAACTTTTTCAAAGTTCTCTGGTTGCCTGGCCAGGTAACTATTGATAGAGTGCCATTCAGATATGCCAAGGTTGTAGGGTTTGATCTCAGGTCAGGGCATAGGAATTAACCAATAAATGCATAAATAAGTGGAAGAACAAATTTATGTCTCTCCCTCTCTCTCTTTTCTCTTTTCCCATTCTTCTATCTAAAATCAATTAAAAAAATCATGACAAAGTTCATTTCTTACTCTCAAATTTATTCTCATAAGGCTCATTCAGTGTTTCTGTGGACTTCTCATGAGAATAGTATTTATTCATGATAACTGTATTTTATGGCTTTTAACATCCTTCCATACTTTAATCTTTACCATTAACACTATATCACTGTTGATGCTGGAAGACCTGTACTATTTGATCCCATATGAATGTTCATGAGAGTTCCTTATTATCCAGTGTTATTAAAATATCATTGGCTGTTTATATTTTCTCCAAGTGCTTTAATTGTTCTTTTATTTTTTGTCTAGGGGATTTGATATTATAAAAATTCACTACTCTCTTTTCAATGACTCCATTTTACCTCTAGAAGCCTGTCTTTTTCTGAGAGCCTAGAGGATTGCTTTGTTTTTGTTATGACATTTCATTGTGGAATGCCTTTGAGTGAGTCCATTTTTATGCTTTCACAGGGTACTTTCTCAAACTGGGCATTCATATCTTTTTTTTTTTTAACTTTTATTTATTTATTTTTTATTTCAGAGAGGAAGGGAAATGGAAAAGAAATGGAAACATCAATGATGAGAGAGAATCATTGATTGGCTGCCTCCTGCACTTCCCCAATGAGGATCAAGCCCACAACCCAGGCATGTGTTCTTGACCAGAATCAAACCTGGGACCCCTCAGTCCACAGGCTGACGCTCTATCCACTGAGCCAAACTAGTTAAGGCTTCATGTCTTTTTATACTTTGAAAATATCTTAAATAATTGGTTTCTTTTCTCTACTGAAAATTTTTCTATTATTATTAATCTTTCTCTCCTGTTTTTCATTTTCCTATCTTTTTGACATACTTTCTAGGATTCCCTGGTCCCCCCCCCCCCCCCCCCCAGTTCCTTCTTCCAGACTATCCACTGAGTTCTTCATGTCAACTCTTCTTTTTTTAAAATAAATATTCATTGTTGAACGTATTACATATGCCCTCTTTTTCCCCCTCTGACTCCTTCTAGCCCACCCTCATTCCCATGTTGACTCTTCTTTTAGTAAACCACGAAGTTATTACTTTTTGTTTGCTCAGTGTTCCTTTATGTAGCATCCTATTCTGATTCATGGGTGCAGTGACTTATTGTTCTCAGGGTATTAATGAGAGTTAATATATTTTTTAACGTTTTCTCCTTGTTTAGTTATTTCTTTTCTCTAATACAAATTGTTTATTTTCTGCTTTGGTTGTTTTCTTTCTTTAATTTCTTAAAATGTATGGTAATTCTTGGCTGACAATTCATATTTATAAACAGAGTAAAAAGTTGATTTGATGCCCTGTGTATATGGATGGGGTTTTTCATTTTGAACTTTATTGTGAGATGTTTCTTTGGGAATGCTTGATGTCTGTATCTTAGATTCTTTCTGCTGAGCTGTCCAGTGTGAGTGTCCAAATATTTTTTCCATTCACTTGCCTGAATGATAAGTATGTATGAGCCAGAGTTTTGGGAGCAAAGTAAGTGAGAGAATACAATGAGGCTTTCCACATTCAATATATAAATTTTTACTTAATTCCTTTGTATGTGTGCAATCTGCCAGGGCAGAGGACTTTTAACAATCTCTCTCTCTCTCTCTCTCTCTCTCTCTCTCTCTCTCTCTATATATATATATATATCCTCTAAAATGTATATTTAAAAAACGCAATGAGAAACTACTTCATAGCCATAAGAATGGCTAAATGAAAAAGTTTTGTGAGAATGGAAAGTTGGAAATTTCGTGCTTTGCTAGTGGGATTGTAAAATGATGTAGCCACTTTTTAAAACAGCCTGTTTATTCCTTTAAAAATAAATATAGAATTACTATATGTCACAGAAATTCCATTCCTATGTCTATACCATGGGAAATAAAAACATATGTCTGCACAAAACCTTGTACACAAATGTTTATAGAAGTTTTATGTGTAATATGTAAAAAGTGAAAATGACCCAATGTCCTTTGATGGAAAAATGGGTAAATAAAATGTGGTATATACAGACAATGGAATGCTATTCGGCAATAAAGGAATGAAGTACTGCTACATACTACAATATTAATGAACCTTAAAACATTCTGTTATGTGAAAGAAGCTTCTTAAAGGGCACACAGTAGATTAACCAATTTCTATTAAGACAGAGGTTCTTTTTTATTAATCTTAGTTAATTAAATTTTAATTAACTTAAAAATGTAATGAATTGCAATTCATTTAATTAAATGATTTCTTAGAGTTGAGAAAAGTGGGACTGGATCATGATAATTGATGCATATGCAGTTGCTTTTGGAGGTAATAAAAATTATCTAAAATTTATTGTGATGACAGTTGCACAACTCTCTAAATCTACTCTAAACCATTGAATTACTGTAGTTATACACAGCTTTGTGGCTGTGCAGGAGGTGGGTACTCCCAACCCCTGCGTTGTTCAAGGGTTAACTATATGCACTTTAAATGAGTAAATTGTGTGATATGTGAATTATATCTTAGTAAAGCTGTCAAAAACATACTTGTAGCCGAAACTAGTTTGGCTCAGTGGATGGAGCATCAGTCTACAGACTGGGGGGTCTCAGGTTTGATTCCGGTCAAAGGCCTTTACATTGGTTGCGGGCACATCCCTGGTGGGGCGTGTGCATGAGGCAGCTGGTCATTGTTCCTCTCTCATCGATGTTTCTAGCTCTCTATCCCTCTCCCTTTGTCTCTGTAAAATATCAATAAAATATATTAAAAAATAAATATACTTGTAGTTCTCAGCCAGTGAGTATAGAAGAGAAACAGTAACCTAGAGACTTTAGAATAAAGAAGATCTGGTCTCAATGCTTTCTACGCAAGTTTTTAACCAATATGTAGGCTGATAGCGTTAATTTAACCCTTCAAATATCTTACTCTGCCAGTTCCTCAGGTTTTTAAGGATCTCTGTTTAAGTGAGATTGCATCTTGAACTTTTAATATAGGTTGAAGATTCAGCTTTCTCACTATGCTAACCTAGTTACAGTTGTGTTTCCATTTTGCTTCCAGCATCTGAAAGAGTTGCTCTGCCTTTTCCCCCTTCTCTCATTCTGTTTGTTTTAAGGCATTTATCTCTTAAAATAATTTTCACTGACATTGTAATCAAGTTTTAGAAAGAAGTAAAGATAATTCATGTGTTTCTTCAGCACATGATAAAAATAGAGATCATGATAAAAATAGATCTCCTTTATCTGAAAGTCAGTAAGCCATATTTGTTTGCTTTTCATTATTATTACTAGAGGTCCGGTGCATGAAATTCATGCATGGGGAGGGGCATCCCTCAGCCCAGCCTGCACCCTCTCCAATCCAGACCCAGCAGTCAGACATCCTTCTCACAATCTGGAACCACTGGCTCCTAACCACTCACTTGCCGACCTGCCTGATCACCCCTAAACACTTCTGCCTACTTGGCCTGATGCCCCTAACTGCTCCCCTGTCTGCCTGATCATCCCTAACCTTTCTGTCTGCCAGACTGATCACCCCTAACTGCTCCCCTGCTGGCCTGATTGCCCCTAACTGCTCGGCTGTCTGCCTGATCACCCCTAACCACCTCTTCTTCGACCTCTGCCACCACAGCTTTGTCCAGAAGGATGTCTGGAATGACAGTTGGAAGGTCATTTTGTCTAATTAGCATATTATGCTTTTATTAGTATAGATTATTTTTAAATGTTTTTTTATTGATTTCAGAGAGGTAAGGAAAGGGAGAGAGAGATAGAAATATCAATGATGGGAGAATCATTGATCAGCTGCCTTCTGCATAGCCTACACTGGGGACTGAGTACAGGCACGTACCCTGACTGGGAATTTAACCACGACCACCTGGTTGATAGGTTGACACTCAATCACTGAACCAGGATTCTTTGCTTTTTAAAATTTATATTAGAAGAAGGTTTGAATTCTTAAGAACCATCTGCTTTTACACTAAGTGGCCAGATTTTTATGATCTATGAACGCATAATAATCTGGCCACTTAGTGTATATCTTATATAATAAAAGGCTAATATGCAAATTGTCCCCTCGACCATGAGTTCAACCAGCAGGCAGGCTGGCCAACCACCCATGACTTCTCCCCCTAGCCAGGCTGGCTGGACCCCACCTATGTAGGAATTCATGCACCAGGCCTCTAACACACACACACACACACACACACACACACACACACACACACTGAGTGGCCAGATTATTATGTGTTCAGAGATCATAATTTGGCCACCTAGTGTATATCTGTAAATATTCTGATATATGTTCGATTTTCATAAGTGGCATTGATACTTTACAAGAAAAGCAGTTAGGCATGATGGCTTAATGGTATTTTTTTAAGTTCCTTTCCCCCTTTTTTTCTGAGACATAGCTCAACAATTTTACCAGAACTGAATTATTATTGTATATATTTCAATAAGATGTTGGAAAGTGACATAAAAATATATAAATTATTAGCTAATTAAAGTGACAACATTTAAAATGGCCTTTTTAACTAACTTGAAAAATTTTAGCTAGCTACATTACTATGCATATTAATAAAGTCAGATACTGAGTAATTAGCTTTTGATTGTAAGAAGTGTTCTTTTTCTCTGGTCAGCACTAAAATTCCTTTCTTATCTGTCTGTGTTATAACTTCTATTCTGGCATACATTCTATTATGTATACCTTCTGTTTATATTCAAAAGATTGTAGATGCAATTGTTAGGTTGGTTTTTTTTTTGAATTCTCAGGTTTAGGAATTTTCTTGGATTCAATTTGTAAGATGCACACTGGAATGAAGAACTAAGATAAGTATCCACATTATGTTTCTATATTTTGTGCCTCTATTTAATGACTATTTTATCTCAAAATGCTTTTCCTCTGGTTTATTTATACAGTCTTCTCCTTTCTTGGTATTTGTAGACATATATTATTGCTATTTATGCATTTTCTATCAGTTCAACAGACCCTTTTGTAACACCTACATTTTCTTTCTCAAAATTTATTAGATAATGAGAAAAAAAGAAATGTAAATAAAATAAAAATGAATTTGAGGGAAGCATACAGGTAAAAAAAAACTCATGCAAGCTTTGGTCGTTACTTTTTACAAAGAATCACAGAGTAGTTTTATTAAGTTTAGGAAAGATTATTATTGTCTTTAAGATAAAGTGGTAAAGTTAAGAATATGTGATTATTTGTAGAGAAAGGTCATGGAGAGATGACAATATTAGCCTACTAAATGGAGGGCAAAGAAAGAAAGTTATCATCAGATGATAAGACATTTGGGTCATAAGTTCAGTGAATTTAAGAAAATAAAGACAAATAAAAACTCCTTAGAAAAACAAAGGGCATTTATGAAAAGAGGTGAAGGGATACCATCCAGAATATTGTGATAATGGCTGTTGGTAAGAATAAGAGGAAGAAAAGTTGTGGAGAAAACTAGGCTAGAATGTGATGAGATAACTCAGACTGAGTTATAAGTGGTAAGATGTTGATGGGAGAAAAATGGGAGGATAGGAGCATTAGGGTGAGAAATAATGATGATCAGATGATAGGAGATGATTACTTATTGACTAGAAACACAACTGTTGAGGGAAGAGGGGCCAGTTTCCTGAGAGACAGTATAAAGTTTCTGTGTAGGTACATGAGAAGTAAGATGCTTTTGGGTCCTTGGTTACACACTGGCATTCTGTGATATCCAGGGGATAGTTGTGTTATTGAAATGGAAATAGCTTCTAAAAAACTTCTAGAAAACTTTCCCTTCACTCATGCCTGTAAAATCATGCTTAAGAATTTAATCTAATTTGCAACATAATTTTTCTCCATGAATAAGCTCTCATGTTATTATTATATATATATATATATATATATATATATATATATAATTGATTTTTTACAGAGAGGAAAGGAGAGAGATAGTTAGAAACATGGATGAGAGAGCAACATCAATCAGCTGCCTCCTGCACACCTCCCACTGGGGATGTGCCTGCAACCAAGGTACATGCCCTTGACCGGAATCGAACCTGAAACCCTACAGTCCCTAGGTGACACTCTATTCACTGAGCCATACCAGTCTGGGCTCATATTATGATTGTATGATTGAAAAATATGGTGTAAACTATCTTTAAAAATATATGCCTTGCCCAGCTGGCATGGCTCAGTGGTTGAGCATCAACCTGTGAACCAGGAGGTCATAGTTAATTCATGGTAAGGGCACATGCCTGGGTTGGGGGTCAATCCCTAGTGTGGGGTGTACAGGAGGCAGCCAGTCAATGATTCTCTCTCATCATTGATGTTTCTATCTCTCTCTCTCCCTATCCATTCTTTCCCAAAATCAATAAAAATATGAAAAATATATATTCCTTATTGATTCATTTATTATAATTTGTTGCTGAAATTCCTAAGCAGAAGCTATGACTCTAGCCCCAACTGTAAGTTTAACCCATTGGGTGGAAGTAAATAATTACTTTATTTATTTTTTACATAAGGATTTACTATATTTGCTCATAAGAGTAGTAATTCAGGTTTAGGAATATGGTCTACTATGATGCAGTTCTACACTCATATTAAATCTAGGTACCCCTGAAAGTGTTACAAGGCTTTCCCAGCCATCATTGTCAAGAGCAGAAAGCACATACATTTACAGCTCTGACTGTTAACCTTTCATCAGAGTGTACATGTAAATGTCCTATCTCCCTTGTCTTATGTAAGTTACCTCTGCTTAGATCCACAAGTTTAGTAGCTCATGATCATTAGTAACTTCATTCCCAAATCATATTTAATCTCCAATACTATAAAACCACACAATAAAATAAACAAATGACCCCAAATTCATTTCCATTCCTCCTCTAAACTCACTAAGCCTATAGATCTAAAAGCAAAAAAGAGAAAAATATGATATATGATAAAATTATAACTATATTAATGCAATTCAATGCCCAGTAAATGTCTTTAGTAATGACATCCAGTAAGTATCATTACTAATTGAGAAAATATAAGAACGTTTTATGAATTGTTTAGAAAATATGTTAGGGGCCCAGTGCCCAATGAATCTATGAGAAATTACTCAGTTGCTAAGGTGAGCATTCTTATGTTTATTTATCATTTCCCATGCTTTAACAACTCTGCCAGAAAGTGATGTCTATTTTGTTTTATGAGATGTTTCTACTATAAATTATTATATCAATCTTTATCTGTTCATTAAAATAGCTGAATGTCTGTTATAAGTCCCCAGATTTATTGCTAAATTATGACTCTATCCATGTACCTCTTATAGTTTAAAAACACATGAGGTTTCTGCATATTATTTCTCTATCAATCCACCATAGAAGGCTAATTATTATGTGAAATTTTAGGATGATTATTATATCTGATTTTATAGATCCCCAGCCCCATCATTCATCACCTAGACAGGTATTTTACCCTATGTCAATCAATAAATTCATCACACAGGTTCAACTTCTTGATAGATTTTGACTGTGATTCACATATAGTTTCTTTTATATGAACTTATCTACGTTAATAGAATAGTTCCCACAAAGGTTTTGAAGTCCAGCTCTGATTTTGCAGTAGGATAATAGGATAGAGTCAAGTCTACTAACTGTTTTGGTCTGAATTTTTCTCCCATTGTGCCCCCCCCCCCCATTCATATGTTGGAGGCCTAATCCCTAGAGTGATTGTATTTGGGAAATAATTAAGATTAAATGGGGTTATGTACGGCACAAGAGTGATTCATTCAGTTAAATAGAATCAAGACCAAGGTAAAATTGAGATAAGATGTGTCTTTAAGAAATCAACTTCAATCTTATTCAGTTAAATGCTAAATTTCCAGTCTCACTTTATGGGCTGTATCTGTTATCTTTTAATTTTTCAGGATTTGTTTTTTTGGTATTATTTCTCTGCCTTTGGAATAAACTAGATGCTCTTATGTAGTTGACTTTTTAATTTGTTAATTGTAGACCTTTTACACAATAATGTGATTTTTCGTTTGGAGAAAGAGGTTATACAGTTCTGTCACCTGCACTACTGAGGTATGTTAGTCCTGCTGCATAGGGGGAAGTGAGAACCGGCAGGGCCCCTGGAAAGTATCCTGTGGGAAGGCCACATCGCCCTGTGCACTTATTTTGTTTTTATTGTTCTTGCTTCCTTTAGATGTAAACAGAATACACAAACACATTAAAAACTCCAACATGACACAAGAGCACCTACACAGATTTATATATTTATACTTTCCAAATGGTGCCTCTTCCTACCCCAACTCTGTTCAAACCCAACTGCTGAGGCAGTTGCCTGAGCCTCTGCAATTGCTTTTGCATGAGATTTAGCATGAGGCCAGGGCAACATAAGAAACCTCCCAAAGCAAAACCAGGATTATGACTTTCTGGCCCTGGCCCTAATCCTAACCCTCTTCCTTGGCAAGTTGACCTATGGAGGATTTTCACGTCTTAAGAACAGTCAGTGTGACCCCTGAAATTAAGATGCAGTGAGTTTCCATCTCCTCCCAGCTTTTCTGAGCCTTGGGCTCAAAGAGAAATGAGCTGCATCCATGTCTAAGAGAGGAGACAGGGGAGGGGTTGTGGGAGGGAGGATCCCAAGTTTAGAGATGATTGCTCCCAGGACGGGGAAGGGGGGGAAGCTGCTATCAACCAGAGGCTAAATCCTTGCAACCAACCAGTCCCTGCTGGGCTGGGAGGGCACAGTGATTCTGTGCTGCCACCTGGAGGGGGAAGGGAGCACTGCAGCAATGAACCAGGGTAAGCCCTGAGGCACCTCCATGTCTTCAGTGCCTTGCTCAGGAGCATCACAGCACCAGCTCTTTCCAGAAAATGGGCTTGGAAGAGACCTCTCTTTCTAACCAGAGGTTGTAGTTCATCTGTACTCCCTCAGGGAGGTTTACCCACTGGCCCAGGACACCCTGCTGGCAATTGACCAGGGGCAAGAAGTCAGGGTTGCTGTGGGCCCGCTTGTAGCATTAGATGTTGACACAGAGGGCACACTTCTCTGGCTGGGAGTCCTAAGCCTGGGCATCAAGACTGTTATGGTAGACTCCATGGTCATTCAGCCAGTGGCACACCCATCTGGTGGATGGCAGGTATCATCTTCATGTTGCCCTTTGGCTACTGCTGCCCAAGGTACAGTAGCGTCAACACACAGAGCCACGTTGTGGCCAGCTTCCCCTGCAGGGCCTGCTTCAGGAAGAGGTGGACACCACCTGCATCATCGTCCTTGAATGTTTCCATTTAGTCAGTTTGTTCAGGATCCAGAGCTGATGAATACAAGAAAAGAAGTTCCTTCAGGTCCTTGTCACCAGCTTCCAGATTCTCCACAGTCAGCTCTGGCAGCTTGCATACCACGCAGTGAGGGTAATCCAGGGCAGAAAAGCTGTTCCCGGCAGTGATGTAGGACATGGTGTTTGACCGAAGAACTTTAGGATCGAAGAGATGCAGTTGGCAATTGCCTAGTGCTGGGCCATATATGCAATCTGGTTCAACATAACGTGCTCGTGCAGCAGCAACAGGACAGCAGAAATGGCCTGAACAAAGACCTCTTTGTGGAGGCTCACGTCCACCCCAGTTTCGAGTGCTCTGCAACACTGAGGTGGGCGTCTCCTCAGGCAGGACGTCTGCTTGGATGTTGATCGAGTCTGTTTTGGCTTTTGAGTTGGGAGCTGTGGACCGCAGGATCTTCAGCAGCACCATCATGTACTGAGGCAGGCAGGGACTTGCTCAACTTTCGCACCCATCCTCACCCCCAGAGGAGAGCGAGGTGCACCTCCTTCATCTGTGCCTGGGCCTCTGCCAACAATCCTTGTGCGCTTGTGCTGTTTGAGAGTGTTAATGCTTTCATAGACTGGCCTGGGCAGCCTCCACCACTGTGCTCGTGTCACTGCCTAGAGCAGCCGTGGGCAAGATATGGCCCGAGGGCAGGATCCGGCCCATTCGGCTGTTCTATCGGGCCGTGGAGCCGAAAGAGCGGAGGGTTCTCTGCCGCTCTTTCACCAGCAGCCCAAGATGAGAGTGCCAACATGGTCAGGTTGCTTTTGTTCCAGCCCTCTGGTCCAGCTTAAGAACTCATTGTGGCTCCCCAGTCAAAAAGTTTGCCTACCCCTGCCCTAGAGTGTAACCTATGAGTTTGCTGCAGCCAGGCTTGCAGAACAGCTCAGTGTCTCTCTCTGTGATCTTGGGCATCCATGGAAGCCCCTTTATATGGTAAGCCTGTCGATCTGGGGGTCCTATTGTGGGGGAAGCACCCCCCTGCAAGACTGTTCTCCTCATCATTTCCCTCTTCCTCTTCTCTAGAGTCATCAGAGTTGTAGGGATCCATTTCTGATTTTATATTTTTAGTTTTCAGTTTCAGAAAAGTAGAATGATGAATGTGATTGTTTTCTTTCCAAAAAGAGACTTTCTTTTTCTTGCTAAGTTATACTGTTTGTCCTTTAAAAAATCCATACAGATTTTTTAAAAATACAGCAGTTGCTTAAACCAGTCTGGCTCGATGGATAGAGCATCGGCCTGCGGACTGAAGGGTCCCAGGTTCGATTCTGATCAAGGGCATGTACGTGGTTGTGGGCACATCTTCAGTAGGGGGTGTGCAGGAGGCAGCTGGTCGATGTTTCTCTCTCATCGGTGTTTCTAACTCTCTATCCCTCTCCCTTCCTCTCTGTAAAAAATCAATTATATATATATATTTGCATTTGTCATGCAGGATCTGCTTAAGAATTTAATCTAATTTGCAATGTAATTTTTCTCCATGAGTAAGCTCATATATTTATATATATATATATATATATAAATACAGCAGATGGGCCTTGGTTCTGGTGTTTCACTACATGCTAGACTGGGAAATGGTGTAGCACTTTGGATAACTTTGTTGCTTTCTGTGAGCTGAGAAGTGGTATTTGTGAGATGGAGTTCATAGTATTTGTGAGATGGAGTTCATAGTATCAATGAGCTAGGGTTTCTATAAGAGTTAAATGAACTAATGACATATAGTAAGGGTCCTTTACATCACAGGTGTTTTACAGAGAAATGATATTATCCATGCTACCTTCCATCCTCATCCACCATCACTTTGAACATGATATGACAGTGAAAAAAAAGAAAATGGCAAAGGAGTTACACACTATACAAGCTCATAGCTCACTAAAGTTTCAAAGTAAAACCATTATTTTTTTTCTTAAATTATGTGAAAACTTTTGATCCCTCCCTGCTTCCTTGCTTTGACCAGAAGATCCCCAAATGATGAGCGTGACAGACCACAGCATGAAGAAATCCTTATTGGAATTCAATTTTTTTCCCCATGAGTACGTAGCACAGACCGTTATTTAAGTGTTCTAGGAATTCATAATGAAATACTCTATTCTTAAAATGCTGGTAATTTACAGTTTAGTTCTGGGTTGTTTGAAATTGCTTTACTCTGGTGGGAGCCATGATTTGGTGGAAGTTGAAGTGGAACCCTGCCCTGTCACAATTGTAAAGCCACAGTATGAATAGAATCAGCAATGCTTGGCTCAGATCCAGTCGCTCTGATGTATTATGAGTGACTCAATTTAATTGAAAATCACCACCAGACATTGTTGCTAGACAAAGCTATAAATGCTTTGCCACTGCAGCAGTGACTTATAGGTCTTGTGTGCAACATAAAATGTTAATGGAATGGGCATTTAAAGATTACCATTAGAGAATACCCTCTAGTCTATGATTAGAACATTTAATTGTTTTTGCATAACAAGCTAAGATAAATGCAAGCTCTGGGATTTTAAAATGGCAACCAGAGAAAGAAATGAGTTTGAATTTTACTAAGAACGTATGGTAACATAAAGTAAACAGATATGTCTGATGATGACTAGGTATTGCACACCACTGAAAAACTAATTTTTTTGGCAAAAAAAATAAGGTAGGTATTTAGAAGTAGGGCATGATTATTTTCTACCACAGACTCTGAGATGCTTAAGATTTCGATAGCTACAAAATACCCGAAGAATATGTTTATGAGGCATATGGGCCAATGTGGTAGACTCTTCAATCTCCATTCCACTCCATCTGGTTAGTCTTGAACCATTGTCATCTCATTCATTTGGTTTGTTTAGCTTTGGGCACAACTTGGCTTCTCTAGAATGTAAGTTACATGAGGGTTGGATTTTTTTATTGTTTTGTGCACTGATGTTTTCTATGAAATACTTAGTATTTCATAGGTTACAGGCCTATGATAGATACTTGATAAATAATTGTTCAAGAAAGAATGAGAGAAAAAAAGAAGGGGAAGAAGGATAGAAGGAAAGAAGGTCAGAAGGAAGAGAGGGATGGAGGGATTGAAGAATAGAAGGAGTAAGGAAGAAAGAAAAGGGTGAAAGAAAAGAAAGAAGGACCAAGAGTGACATAAAGGAAGAGGACTGCTTAGGATTCCTGGAATCAATCAGTGATCACTCTCTTTCACTCCCTACCTGACTTAAACAAGGACAACTTTGCCCTGTTGGTTCTGACATCCACTCTAAGACCATAAAGACAACCAGCCATAGGATGGAACTTATCTCATTATTTTAAAGAAATGGAAAGAACCTGAGCTCTTAATGACAAAACTGAGTATTTTAATCAATCATTCTTACCTCTGAACTTAATTATGGTGCAGCAACATACAGTTTATCTTATTTAATATGAGTTGAGCAGAAGTTTTCTTTTTTTGCAGCTGAACACTTTCTAACAGATATCTAGATTCCAGAGTTTGGGAACAGGATACTGTGGTTGAGAAATAGTCATTTTACCAATCAGAACCCAGTATGGTACCTGTAATGAAATTCTTTGTAATCAGTAATAATAGCAATTGTCTTATTCCCTGACACTGTGTGTCAAGCCCTAGGTAATATTTCGCATCAGTTGAGAGAGAATCATCAACCAGCTGCCTCTTGTACACCCCCCCACTGGGGATGTGCCCGAAACCAAGGTACATGCCCCTGACTGGAATCGAACCTGGGACCCTCTAGTCTGCAGGCCTACACTCTATCCACTGAGCCAAACCAGTCTCAGCACTCCCTGAATTTTTAATAGCTCTAATATTTTTTAGCTTTACTTGATAGTTTTATCAAGAATATAGTTGGTTTTTATAATGCTAGAACTTTATTCATATGTTCAGGTAACATTTATTACTCATGTACCAGATAATGTAAAAGGCATGGTAAGACGTAGATACATAAGACATGGTTCCAGAGATAGTTAGATGGGTAGATATAAAAAATGTAAACAGTTAAGATTTATAAGAGAAGAAGTTAAGAAAAGAGTGTTAGAGAAATCCAGAAAACACCTGAACCTGCCCAGAAAAACTGGTGAAGTCTTACTTGAGTAGATGATTCCTAAGCTGGGCCTTCAAACATAAACAGAAGCTTGACATGTAGGAAATAGAGTGGGTTACATCTGAGTAAGATGAAAGAGTATGGGGAAAAGCATGAGGAAGGAATGTGAGAATCTTCTGGAATGATGTATTATAATAGACTCGATCCTCATAAAGACCCTGTCAGTTTTTGTGGTTATTCTTATATCATGGATAAAGAAACTAAGGTTTAGTAATTTGTCACTATTTGCTTGGTTTTTAGTTTCTCACTTTTCATTAGTTCAAGTTTTCTTTGCTTATGAATTTATTACATAAAACACTAGAGGCCTGGTGCATGAAATTCATGCATGGGAGGGGTGTCCCTTAGTTTGGCTTGTACCCTCTCTAATCTGGGACTCCTTGGGGGATGTATGACTACCGGTTTAGGCCTGATAACTGCGGGATTGGGCCTAAACTGGTAGTCATACATCCCTCTCACAATCTGGGACCGCTAGCTCCTAACCACTCACCTGTCTGCCCCCAATCGCTTCTGCATGCCCTCCCCCAACTGACCTCCCCTGCGACAATCTGCCCCCTCCACCAACACTGGCACCCTCCATGCCAAACATAGCTGTGGGACCCCCAGGCCTCAGTGTACTGAGTAGCCGCTGGCCCTGCCTCCACTGTGGGTGTGGCCATCTTGTGATGATGTCGGACACAAAGGTGTGATGCCACGTAGGCTTTTAGTAGTATAGATATCAGGGACCCAACCCTTTCATAACTATTCATGTCTGTTGAATAAATACATGAATGAAGCAAACAGAGGAACATCATTTTTATTTATAATTTTAACAAAAATTTATATGGTTTCATATTGGTTCCAAATATGATTAGAATTTATGCCAAAGCAATTCAAACTCGTGAGAAAATTTTAGAAAACAAAACCTTTGCTTGTCTGGCATGTCTAGGTAGTTGAACATCAACTTATGAATCAGGAAATCACAGTTTGATTCATAATCAGTGCATATGCCTGGATTGCAGGCTCAGTCCCCAAAAAGGGACATGCAGGAGGCAGCTGACTGATTATTCTCATTGTTGATGTTTCTCCCTCTCTCTTCCTCTCTGAAGTCAATAAAAATATTTTTTAAAAAAGAAAACAAAATCTCTCACAGTATTTCAAAGAGATGATTGGTTACATAGAGGTAGAAGGTCTAGAACAGTGTTTCCCACACTTCTCTCATGATGAGAATCACCTGGTGGAGTTGTTAAAATAACATATAGGTAAAATTGTATACCTATAGAAAATGTATACATATGCTCTGAGCACTAGTTAAGTATACAACTTTACCTATATGCTCCCAAAAATTCTAGTTTAGCACTTCTTAGTTGGGATTCAGGAATCTGTATTTTAACAACTCCACCAGGTGATTCTCATCATGAGAGAAGTGTGGGAAACACTGGTGTAGAAGAACAAAAGGAAGAGGAAAGTGAGCTATAGGAGAAGAGGAAGCAGGAGAAGGAGGGAAAGGGGGGAAGTGAAGGTGGCAAGAGAGGAGGAGGAAGATGAGAGGAGGAGAAGGAGTTGGAGAAGGGAGAGAAGAAGGCTAAGGAGGAGAAGGGGAAAGAAAAGAAGAGAGGAAAAGAGAGTGAGAGGAAAGAGGAAGGGAGGAGGATAACACAGGGAAGAAGAGGAGGATAAATACTGAGATTAGAAATTGTGAGATGAAATGCCATTTAAATAATTTGCCCATTTTTATATTGGGTTTCTGTCTTTTTGTATTAAGTTATAGAACCACAGAAGTTCTTTATATATTATTTATGTGAGGTGTTTTTGTTTTTTTTGTAATTATGATTTGCAAAAGCCTTTTCTTATTCTGTCTTTATGCTCCTTTTTGGAGCCTTTTGATAAATAGGAGTTCTGTGTTAATTGAAATAGAATTTATCAGTTTTCCTTTATGCTTAAAGCTCTTTCTGTCTTGTTTGAAAAATTATTCCATCCCTGAAGTAATAAAAACATTATATTATATTCTAAAAGCTTTATAGGTTCTACATTCACATTTACAAAATTAATCCACCTATAATGAATATTTGTTTTAGCTTTAGAATATTGTTTCTGCCCAGTCTGGAAAACAGAAATCACTCTGGATACTCCATATATCAGCAATTCCTCAAATGCCATTTTAATATATATCTATGGTTTTTGCATTATCTAAACAAAAATGAGATCTTTAGAAAAAGAAATATATTATCAAGAAAAACATTACAAATTTTTATTTTGATTAAAGTTTATTTTGAAGAATATAGTGTGTTTCTTCAAAAGGTAATAAAACAATTCAGTTAACTTACTATTATCATTCAGCTATTCACTGTTAGCATTAAAAACTCCTGTCAAAGCTGCACATTAGTTGTCAGATTATGATAAATCCAAAAAGTAATTTTTAAGGTAGAAATGGCTTCTTCTGACATATCTTCTCTTCAGCTTGTTATTAATCCATTCTCACATCAAACTTGACATTGTGAGAGATGATGGAGTCTCTTTATCATTTATTGAAACTTGGGAATTAAAAGTAATAACACCCTCTACATGTATAGAGAACACATTTCATCTAAAGATTAAGATGCATTATCAAAAGAACCATCTTCAATACTTCAGAGAATGTTTATCTGACTTGAAAGATTGTTTGATTAAACCATTGCATGAAAGAAAAAAATCATAAGCATACAATATTGGATACCACTACTTCACTACCATTAATTGTCTGCTGTGCTTTTTTTAGACTCTCAGTTTCATTGCACAATGCAATTAACTTAATCTGCTTGTCTTTAAAAATAAAGATACTTCCTCTTGGCATTTCTGGGTCATTCCTTGATTTTACTCAGTACTAGTAATTTATCTTCATTGCCACCAAATAGGTAACTATCTCCTCCCATGAGGAACATTCATTCATATAGCTTCCCAATTGGTTTCCCACTTTTCCCAACCCTCTCCAATATGTATTTCAAATAGAAGTCTAAGTGCTCTTTGAAAAGCTAAGTCAGATCATATTACTTCCTGCTGAAAAGCCATCCATGGCTTCCCACTGTATTGAGAGCAATATCCATACTACCTCCGGTGATGTGAGACCCCGAATAAAAGCTCCCTGACAACCTCTCCAGCACACTCGTCCTTCTCCGCCTTGTTCATGGCGCACACGCTTAAACGGCCTCATTTCAGTTCATCATTCATGCCATTTCCTGTCTTAGGAGCAGCACAATGCTGCTCTCTTGGCTGGAAATGTTCTCCCTGCAAATCCTCACACTGACATAGCACTTCATTCTCACTGTAGATGGCACATTCTCAAAGCAGTTCTGTTCATTCTGCCTTACTAACTTGGTATTCAGCTTCTTCTTAGTTTGTACTCACATAATTATCGGCCTGCTTAAATACTTATTTCATCACTGCTTATGTGGTGTCAAACATAGTTGCGCCATCCAAAGTATTTGTTGACTGATGAATTTAAGATGAGACAGTTAACAGTATTCAGGAGAAAGATCCTATATGTATGAAAGATTTCCACAGCCTTGCATAAATAATGCCTCCTTAGAATAGTTATTAAATGCCATTTATAAACAGTCTAAGCAACAAAATATAATCACTTGGAAAGCATAGAGAGAAAAATAAAGTATTTCAGACCCATTCGAGTGACCCAGTGAATTATTTCCTAGTGCCACTCTGTTCTCCTGGCTCTCTGTGTTAGATTCTAAGTAAGCAAGGAGTACTCTGGACTGAGGTCTACCTCCTGTGACCTCGGAAAATGAGGACAAAATTGGCATGTACAAGGCTATTCTTTCCTTCCCTCCACCTTCCCTCCCACTCTCCTTGGCCCGCTTTTCTTTTTTTCCTCTTTTCTTTTTCTCAAATCAGAGCCGAGTCAAAGAAATATTCCTATTGTTTATAATAATAGAGCATTTTCATAAGTCAGCAACCCAAATGGAGTCTATATTTGGGTAAGTGTCTGTCTTAGGATGTTTTATTCCTTATCAAGAACGAGAACGGGATGTCTATATTCACAAGGCCTTTCTGAAATGTGCCTTAGAACAAGCAGGGAATTATTATTAAAAGAGAAGAAATGACATAAAGAAAATACATCTCAAAGAGACTTGAAGACTCATTAGATATAAATGAAGGGGAGAGAACGGCTAGAGATTATTCTACGTGTGCACACGGGAGCCCCCGGGAGAAAGGCAGAGAGGCAGAGAAGGGGCTGCAGGGGCTCCGCGTTGAACACTTAGCATCTGCTTAACGTGGACTCTTTCATCGCAAGCTATTTACGTTTGCTTAAATGACACCGAATTCTCGCTCAAGTTATTACACGGAGAAAGAAAGTCAAGGACATAAATGGCAATTCCAGGAATGAATTCTCAATGTAAGAAGTAAAATGAGCCCGACTGTCAGGTGGAAGGGAAATGTAGGCGTGTCGCCAACATCACACTCGTGGGGATGGGGAAGAAGGGAAAGCGGCACCTCGCATGTATCTTTAAGAATGCAGTGAGTGGTATTGTGTGGCTCAGCTTGATGAGAATTAAGTTTCACTGCGTGTAAGCTTCATTTTAAGGGCATAATTAAAAAAACAAAACCATTTTTGATACATTTTGAAAGCCTTTCTCTTAGGAGTGTTATAATCTAGTGTGACTAGATTAAGCTGAATCTCAGAAGAAAACTGAAAGCGGCCTACTGATATGCTAACACTGGCAGCGATGGCAGGACGCTTCCGTCACGAGAAGCCAGCTCCTCTCATCAGTGCAGCTCCAGGAATTATCACTGACATATCTATTTTTCTATATTACCTCAACATCTGGCTTACAGGAAACATTGTAATTTGTCTGTCTTGCCAGTAGACGCAGCCCATCAGTAATTTAAACCAGTGAAGGAGAAATTTTGAAACATCACAAGAGTTCTCCATTTTCAGTAATGCCTCTCATAACATCTAAAACAAATTTCCATTTATGTTTTATTGTATGAAGTATAAGCGATTTTCATGGGATATGGTTGCCCCACTATAAAAGTATATTCTTATAAAATATAGCCTGTGGTTGAATGTATGTGTCAAAGATCTCTGTGTCTCTAGTAACTTGGATTACATCTTTGGAATTTATTACATTTTTTTCTGAGCTCCAGCCCTAACCTTAAAGCAGTTGTGTGTGCTTCCTTCTTGCAAGTATTTGAAGACCAGAAGTTTTAATGCCTAATATTACATTAAACACTATCCAAAGCCGTGTCTTGCTTCCTTGAAAATGATAGCGGATTTCTTTCTGCAATCTCTTCCCCTACCTTGGTTTTATTTAAAAATTACTTTATTGATTAAGGTATCACATATTTTTAATCATCCCCCCCCCATTCCCATCCCAAATCCCTCCCAAGCATGCCCCCACCCCCTATTGTCCATGATTACTGCTTAGGCTCATATGCATGCACACAAGTCCTTTGGTTGATCTCTCTCCCTTATCCCCACCCTCCGCTACCTTCCCTCTGATAGTCTGATCAAGGCTTTTCTTGTTCTTCGGTTTATGTTTTTGTTTTTTGAATCATTGGTGTGGTCTTAGATTCATTTAGAGATACGGTTTTCAGTTTGTCTAACAAGTTTCCTTATGTCATGACTAGGTAGTGCTTCTTTTCTCTCTCTCAAAAGTCTGCAGTGTGGATGATAAGATATAAGGTAACCTCATTGTTTGCTGATTTGCTTATTTCCTTTTCAGGAGCTGAGGGTTAGAGCCACTAAAGTTGGGCTTTCTTAGGGCTGAGAGTTGATAGTTCTCAGCTGAAGCAACAAATGGGATGAGCAATGAAAACAGTAGAGCAAAGATTGTACAGAAAAGCTAAGATATAAAAAGCCAAACACACATACACACACACACACACACACACACACACACACACACACACAACTCTCTAACTAAAATCAGAGTCAGCAGTCCAGAATTTAGTCTCATAGATGAAAACAAATGCAAAACAGATGGAGTTTTCCATGGTTTTTAGCAAAAACCATGATTGAGGCCTCTTTTTAAATAGCCTTGACAATATGTGATTCAGGGTTTCAATTTTACTTAAAAGGCAGAGAATCCTTGTGTGGTCTTTGTCTTAAACACACCATCTCCCTGGGATCTCCACATCTTTAAAAGGGAACAGACATGATATTCTTGTAAAACTTTCTTAGTGGTTCTCCTTTTCCAAAGTCTTCTATACGTTTGTTTGAGTTATAGTTCAGTTCGTCAGCTTTGTTATATTGTGTAGTTATTCTTGGGCGAAGAAAAACAGTTGTCTGAACTAGGAATAAAAATATTCTATCTTATAGAACTTTCATTTCTGTATTAATTGTTGGTCCATGGAGATGGTCACTTGTCTAAGTCTAGTGTCCTGTTCCTGCCTTCAACCCACACATGTCATGTTTCTAGTCCCACTCCTGTAGCTCTCTCCTCCGTCTTGGGACTTGTACACAGAGAAGGATGTGAAGCTCCCTTCCAGAATGCCAGCCCTGCCGAGACCGGTTTGGCTCAGTGGTAGAGCGTCGGTCTGCGGACTGAAGGGTCCTGGGTTCGATTCCGGTCAAGGGCATGTACATTGGCTGCGGGCACGTCCCCAGTAGGGGGTGTGCAGGAGGCACCAGGTCGATGTTTCTCTCTCATGGACATTTCTAGCTCTCTATCTCTCTCCCTTCCTCTCTATAAAATATCAATAAAATATATATAAAAAAAAAGAATGCCAGCCCTCCCCCAGATATGCTCTTTGGCTTTCATAATGAACTATTCCCCAAAGCTTTAATTTCCTTTCTTCTTCCAATCCTCCCACTCCATTTTTAAAATAATGCTCTATCTTTTACATGAGAAAATAGGTAAAAAGCTATTGGAAGATTATTATAACGTGGAAAAAAAACTCTTCAAAGGTCATCTGGGATCTGTTAGACATTTAAGCAGAGGAATACACACTCCATTCTAAACTGTCTCCAGGAGAGGAGAGCCTCTCTCTTCCAGTGACTCATGCCCTTAGTGCAGGATTCCTATCCGCCCCCTGCTGAATTCTTGGCAGGATTACAATCTAGAATGCACTGACAGAGCAGTGTCCCTTTTGTCAACTATGTACAGAGAACTGTGTTTCAGATAAATCATTCAGGAAGAACTTGATAAAAAGAAGTGGCAAGTTTAGTTTTCAGTCATACCCACTTGCTGAAAACAACTGTGGGAAGAATAGTAACTGGTCATTAGTTTGAGTTGCTCAAGGGCTGCTCATCATTGAAATAACAAATCGTCGAAATTAATCCTTCCACCCCCTGCCTCTAGGTCTCAGAGTCCTTTTTAATAGGATCTGGATAGGGATGTCTTGTTATGAATACTCATTACCATATTAATTTGTCAAATACTCATTTTATATAGAGAGATTAGAGAGATTTTTATATTAGTGTTATAATGTGGTTAGCTGTAATTGAAATTAAATATAACTTTCTCAGCCTTTGGTAAAATCAGATGATTAAGTTATTGACTAACTCAGCAATGAAAAATATTATTATAAAATAATGTTAGCCTCTAAGAAAATAATTAGGTCTGAATTTATGCACAAAAAGAAAGATCTTAGTATTTATAAAGTGAAAATAGTACTTACTGAAATATAGTAACTAGAACATATCAGAAATTGCTATCTTTCCATTGTGTTGAATGATAATTTACCTTTAATTTAATTTGATAATTATTAAATGTGGATCACATCCTCTTTCTTTTAACTTCTTTGCTTTGGTTCCAGGACACATATTTTTGTTTGTCCCCTACCTCTCTGGCTACTTCTTTTCATCTTCTTGATCTTAATTTCACAGTGCTTTCCACGTCAGTAATATGCTCATAATGCCAGTGTATTTATCTCTAATCTTGATCTTTTCCCTGAATATCAGCCAGGCTCATCTAATGCCTATTTGTCATGTCTATTTGAACATTTTAAAACGTCTCCTCAAACTTAATTTGAAAAATAATACCTCTAATTCTTTCTCTTCCTTCCTCTAGCACACCCCAGCTCTTCCTATAGTCTTCCAATGTCACCAAAAGGCAATTTATGTTTACCAACTTCACGTTTATCTCTTAAGAGAAGACCTGAGGTTTAAAACTATGGCATTCTTTATAACTGGAGATTTCAGAGTTTTCCTTTGAAAGAAGAATGTGTGACTGAAAATGAATTATGCTGATATTGTAAATATGAGTATTTATCCCTTATTTTGCTTCAAATGGAAATCATCACAAAGAAACTGAATTAATTAGATTCTGGTATGTAACTGGAAGGCTTCTATAGTTATAAAGTATAGATTGAACCTAGGGTGACTCAGACAAGCTAGATATATGGAATAATTGTTCATTAAGCATCTCTGGAAAATATTGTAAGATCTCATTTAGGAACTCATTGTAGTTTTTAAGCAACTAAGCTAAAACATTTTTTTTTTTGGTATTAACAACGTTATTTGAAGGAATTAAGAACATGTTCCCATTTTAGTTTCAGTTTGTACAAAGTTCACTTTGTTTAATTGGAAGTTTTTACTTTCTTTTAAAATATTTTGTTTTAAGTACTGCAAAACTAAAATTAGTTGGATGAATATCTCCAGGATAATTTAGCCTATATTTTTATAGACTATAGACTGCCTTAAGGATTTTATTAGATTACTTGTTTAATTGAAGCATTTAAATAGGTAATACACATGGTAAAAATGAAAACAATCTATAAAAAAGATATTGAGTTAAAAATAAGTCTCCTTCTTGATCAGATTATCCTATATCCCTGTGTCAAAGTAAAAATTGCATTAGACAAAGTTTAACACACAAATAAAAATTTCACTTAAGGCTATTGCAACAGGGAAAGATGCCAAACTCACTTTGAGTTCAACTTCATAAATAAATAAATAAATAAATAAATAAATAAATAAATAAATAAAATTTAAAAAAAGAAAGAAAAGAAAAGAAAAAGGCAGGTCAGTTTTTAAAATCTGGGCTAGGGAATTCATCTTATGCCACTGGTGGTTGGCAGTTGGCATTACCCAAGGGATACTTAAACTTTCTCTCATCTTCATCCACAGGAGCTAGGTTTATAAATTAGAGCAGCCACCTCCCTAGGTGTTAGGCTCCTACCTTCCCATAGAGACTGGGAGGTAGGGACAGTCTTCCTTGATGGTTACATTTCAAAGAGAAGGTTCCCAGGTCCTTTAGAAAGATGGTTCTGGTTATTTAACTGGCAATGGGCTTTTTAAAAAGATTTGCATCTTGAAAGGACAGAGAAAGAATTTACAAGTACAAGCATTCTAACGCTCAGGAAGAAGGGTGTCAGGAGTCTGGGGTAAGCAGTAACCTGTCTAAGTGTAGTCAGGCTGCAGGCATGACCAGACCATCTTCGTCACCACATACTCTCCCTGGAGACAGCTGCTGTCAGTCTCAGATGTCTTTCCCAGAGGTGATCTGTGCCTAATGAGTGTAGATGCGTTACACATTTTGAATATACTACAAATATTCTGTAACTTGTTTTTTTCACGTTGCAATATATACTAAAGATTAGTATTATAGAAAATGGTATACAGTTAATTATAAATAGTATCTGATTTTATAGATGTTCCAACCCATTTAAATAATTCTCAACTTTAAAAAAATTAGGTTGTTTTAGGCTTTTGCTCTGACCAACCATGCTGCACATTGGAACATGCTTTGTTTTGCAGTCAAGAGGGTATTTCTACAGGATAAATGGCTAGAAATGGCATTGCTGGCTTGACAAGATACATACCAAGTTTTGTTAGCTGTTACCAAATTGCTTTTCTATGTTGCACAAATTTTGGCTCACCTCAACCTTTGCCAACGCTGCATGTTAACAAACTTTTTGATTTTTGCCCATGTTACAAGTGAGTTGTAGTCACTTTTTAATTTTTAATTTGCATTTTAGATTATGAACACCCACACTGTCAGTGCACAGACATTCAAATTGTGCAATGAATCAGTTGTCAGTTACCAGGTAGAAATAGTTTGCTGTGATTAAGTATCCATTACTTATAAGATGTCCAAATCATGCTAGGGAAAATGTCAAAAATTGTAAAGTGGTTAAAGGACATTTTCCTTTTACAAAACTTTCAAGAGACAGATGGTAATGGACAGCCTTGGATAAGATAAATTTTCATGCTTTTTTTTTTGTTTTGTCTCTAAGTTTCCCACTATTATGTTTCAGATTCAGTCTATTTTTCTTTAATGTCTTTTCTGATTCTTGCCTATACTATAGAAAGTCATGAGCTTAGAAAATTAAAAGAAAAGGGAAATTTTGAAAAAAAACAAATATTGGAAAGTCCACTCCTTATTTCCCTCGAATCACCTTTAAGGAATAAAAAAAAAGAAGGTAAGTAAGGAGCAGTACTATTTGTTATGAAGGTCCCGTTGAGTTTCTCTCCTTATATAAATGTTATTTCATTTAGTCTCCCTAGATAACTTCCCAGTGAGTGGTGCTATTTGCATATTCCTTGTGTGCAGCCTGTGGTTAGGGAGGGAAGCAGTGGGGGCAAGGTTACTTTTCAGCCAGGAAACAAAGCTGGAATTGGGTCCTTTCCGTGTCATTGCAAAGCCATGCTTCTGCCACGTGGCCCATTTTCTCCGCCTATGCCAGGTTGTGCAGAAGCGCTGGTCAGTCCATTATGGCTGGCTTCCTATTCTAACTCGGAGAGGCCTTTCTGTATTTCCTGGTTTTTACTACAGTGATATATGCATAGACGTTCTGGAAATTCAATGGTTAGTACATATGAAAAGGTGAATAATATTAGTTTAATGGATTGTTTTGAATAGGCCAATAAATTAGAATAGGGTTACATAGGACTCACTGACAGAGACATGACTCTGTTGATGTTTAAGTTGCAATTGCTTTTTGCCTATCTTCCCAAGAGGAATTTCAGCATATGTGTATTGTGATTCTGTGTTGACAAAGCAGCCTGATTGTTACTTTAACTAACTTTTTTCCCATAAGACATGGAGAAGAATGCCCCAACTTGAATTCTATAGGACATAATTTCTTTAAAATGTTAATAAAGGTTGTACGAAAAACAACAACAACAACAACAAACAAACCATGATAGTTTTATGAAAAAAAGAAAAGAATGTATAATATGTAAATTTTGGAAATGGGGTGGTACAAAAAAGAAAGTAGGCAGGTTGATTTTAACAAAAACTGCAAATTTCAATGGGGTTGGGGTGAGATTTTGGAACGGTGAGTTTTCCAGTCACATTTGACCTAGAACTTTATTTTATTGAGTATCCTATAGACTAATGGGCAGAAGGAGTGTGCTGTGAATTGTTAGTGTAGAAATTGCTGTTAGTGAGCAAGAAATGCAAATACCAACCTGAGAATCAAGATATCACTCAATTTACACTATGGTCTTTATGGTCTGAAATGTAGAGAGCCTGCAATTTTTCAGGTATTTCTGGCCTGACATTTTCTGTCTTTCATTCACCATGCTCAGCCATTTATCTGTTTATCTATCTATCTATCTATCTATCTATCTATCTATCTATCTATCTGTCTGTCTGTCTATCTATCATCTATCTATCTATCTATCTATCTATCTACCATCTATCTTTCTATCTATTTAAAATATGTTTTTATTGACTTCAGAGAGAGCAACAGAGAGAGAGAGAGAGATAGAAACACCAATGATGAGAGAGAATCATTGATTGCTGCCTCTTGCACGCACATTACTAGAGATTGAGCTTGATACCCAGGCATGTGCCCTCAATGGGAATCGAATCACGGCCTCCTGGTTCATGAGTCCATGCTCAACCTCTGGGCCACACTGGCCAGGCCATGTTCCACCTTTTTACTACCTTTATGTGGTCAGAGCTTAATGCTGAAGGATAGCCAGGCTTGTGACCATTAATTGTTATATTTACGATTTAATCTATGAAACACTGACAGTGTGTGATATAGGTAAAGGAACACATTTATCTCATGGGATTGTTATATTTCCACCTCATAAATATCTGAAATGTTACTATGACAAAGACTGTGCCATCTTAATACATAGCATTTAAAAATATTTCTATTAAATATTGTGTCTCAAAGCATTAAAAGCCAATGATGGTTGATTAGCAGTAGGTAGTAAATTTTCCAAGATGAAGGACTTATTCTCCAAACTGCCAGGTGTGTTGGCCTCCAGTAGCTCACAGTGAGCGCCTCCTCAGCAATTGTCCTCAAGGAGCAGCCCACATCCAATGACTAGTGATGTGGCTGGCATGCAAAGGCCCGGCCCTAACTCAATTCTGGACAACTCTAAAGGGCCAGTGTAGCTCCACACCTCCCTGTGAATTCTGCTGAGGCCTGTATTGCAAGGTCATCATGTTTTAACCTCTTCTTCTGTTCAATCTGTCTTCCTGCATTCTCCTCACAGGTGTTGGTCCCAACATCCCTGTACAATAAACTCCCTGCACCCACACCTATATTTCAGGCTGTTTCCTAATGGGTCTTACTTAGGTAATGGTATTTTCTACAGGAACCTAGGTCTTCAGGGTGTCTACAAGCATGGAAAAGAAGGCTGAGTTTGTGTCTACTTGAGTTGGTTGAAGTAAATATGGGTTGTCTGAACATCTAAATGCAATGCTCATCTAAAGTGTATTAACCAAAATGCTTTTGTAGAGGGAATTTACTCTTTAATGAACATGAAAAGTTTCTACTTTTCTCAGTTTAGGGGGAGCTGGATAAAATAAAATTATATATATATGGTCATCATGGCCTTGCCTAGCGAACCAGAATTGGTTCATATTGTCAGTCAGTCATTTTCAATTATTACTCCCCAAATACTGGGCATCTTAGAAAGAAAAATGCAAATTCTCACTGAATACATTGACTTGTAGCATTATTATACCATTAAATATTCTGAAAATACCACTTACCAAGTTGATTATGAAAACAGGTAAATTAAGTTGGTTACCATAGTTGCTGAGTTTATTGGTTGTGCTCTTTAAAGTTTAAAAGAAGTTCAGGAAAACTCAGAATTACTGTGAGAATTCTCCTGTTTCCCAAGAGTCAGAATATAACTATCTATGGGCAAGGAAGGAAACTCTATTATTATCTCATCTATATATCATTTCTAGGACTACCTCAGGAGAGAAAGAGGGACTTGTATCTTAGGAGAATGGGGAAAGAAGAAATATAAGGAATTTAACTTCTTTTTCCTTGGTATCAGCAATAAAACCAATCAGGATTTAAGAAAAAGTTTTAAAAGTAACTCAGATTTACTATCCAGTCTAGAATGAAGCCAGAATTGTAAATTAGGTTTCTTTATTTCAGGCTGAAGTATTCATAGAAGTAGTTATGTTAAATATTTAATGTTAATGCTATTGCTCAGTTATGTAGTAAAATTACTAGAATGGAATATATTTATCATTGAATCACCAATTTTAAATGTGAGGTATATATTATACAGGCATACATAAACTTTACAGTGATGAGAAATATAGACTGATGTAATTATTCAGCAGGGTTATTAGTATTGTTTATGGTATCCATTTGTAATATGCTTAAATAGGAGACATATTGAAGGTATAACAGAATTTGATCAAGGATGTATTGAGATAAATAAACAAAAAAAGTTTCAGTAAAAATATTCTCCATTTCACATTTTAATATGGCTGTACAGAAAAAATAGAATACTGATAAATTCATGTTAGAAATAGATATTTCTATAAGTATTAGTCAAAATTTTGTTTATTATATTTTAAAAGCACGAATGGAGAAGCTAGTGAAAGAAAAGCAATAGTAATCCCTCAGTAAAATAAGAAATTCATTTGAGATGTAAAAATCATTTTCTGAATTTATCAAGTTCATGTTTATCTTTTAAAGTATAAATTAACTTAAATTGAAGCATGTTGTTTTATTATGCTAATTTCTTTATCATTAATGTGTATATGGTTAGTCAACACTAATTTGTTATTTTGCACATTAATGTTGCAATGGAACTATTAGATATTTATACTCAAACATATAATAGGTATTTCTCCTTTGGGAAAATGTTTTATTTTTCTTGTTTACTAAGTGACATTCCCTGAAACATGCTTATTTCAGTCACTGGGTGGGAAGTTATACTTTTTGATGCAGTTGTCTGCCAATAGGACTAATTATTTGTTGATTATTGGTTCAAAATTTTTAATGCTTTTTTTAGTGTCTCTCAATCAGTTTAAAACTACTAAAGTCATAATTACTTGATAGGTTACTCTCAGACATAAGCGCTAACTGTAAGAGACAAGACAGAAAATTCTATAGCATGAAAACTTAACAAAAAGCTAAACTGAACTATAGATACAATGAATTTTGGTATATTTTCATTTCCTTATTCTTTAACAGTAACAATAATGTATGTCACATTTAAATACTAAATGTTTTTAATATTATGCTACATTTAAAATTTTTATTAACTTTGTTGTGGATTAGTAATTTATCAGTACTGGCATCTTATTTTATTTTTAAAAAAGTGACCCTAGAGCATAGTATTGGGTGTCACACATGTAAATTCTTAAACAAGCACAATTTTTTTCTCAAGCCCCTTTATATATTTATTTATTTTGCCATTTTATTTTTATTTTTAAAAAATCTTTATTGTTGAAAGTTTTACATAGACACCCCCCCCCATTAATTCCTTTCAGCTTGCTTTCATTCCCTCTACCTCCCACCCAAACCTTTACCACCCCGTTGTCTGTGTCCATGGTTACACATATATGCATACAAGTTCATTGGTTGATCTCTTCCTACCTCTGCTTTCCCTTTGAGTTTCAGACTCAAATCACTTTGTTTCAAAGAGATGATAAGTAGGTCATCATTATTATTATTTTTTTGGAAGTAGCTAATAAAAATCTCTATCTACAGTGCACAGCAGGCCATGAGTTCTGACTGCGGTAGTGGATGTGGGGGCAGGCATGGACTCTCCTCTCTCGCCATCTTCCAAGTGAAGCACAGAGCCCTGGGAGAAATGGGCTTGTATGGAGTGAAGCATGTGAAGACTCCATGCATGCAGAGAATTCTGACTTCTCCAAACCATTTTTATCTCTGAAATGTCACCTTGTTTCCAGAAAAACTGTGAGATTGTGAGATGGTTAGGGCAGCTTCTTTTACACCTATTTTACATATTTTTCTCCTATCTCTAGTATCTTGCCATGGTTACAGACATCACCTTGGCTCAGGACGGCATTCCTTACTTAGCACACTGACTATGGGAATGTGTTCCTTTCCAGGCCCTGCCTCTGATCTCTCTTCACGGCCAACTGCTCTCTGAACACTGAGTACGGCATTTCTTTTTTCATTTTTAAAAATACCATATATATTTTCTTGATTTTTTTACAGAGAGGAAGGGAGAGGGGTAAAGAGTTAGAAACATCAATGAAAGAGAATGATTGATCAGCTGCCTCCTGGGGATGTGCCTGCAACCAAGGTACATGCCCTTGACTGGAATGGAACCTGGGACCCTTCTGTCTGTAGGCCAACGCTCTATCCACTGAGCCAAACTGGTTAGGGCTGAGTATGGCATTTCTTTTCTTCAAAACATTTGCTAATCTCACTGCCATCAGTATTTTTTAAGAGTTCTTTAGCTGTTTGATATGCATTTGACTTGCTAAGTGGTTTAAAATATTCAAAATTTACCAAATCCACTCAGTTGTCTGCAAATGATGCCAAGAAAAGAAACATAGACAGATAGCTGGGTATTTACTAGTATATCATTTGCAACAGCATAGATGGACTTGAAGAGCATTATGCTAAGCGAAATAAGCCAGTCAGAGAAAGATAAGTATCACATGATCTTACTCATTTGTGGAATATAATGAACTGCATAAACTGATGAACAAAAATAGATCTAGAGACAGAGAAGCATCAAACAGATCATCCAATCTCAGAAGAAAGGCAGGGGAGAGGGTTGGGGATAAGAGATCAAAGGAATCATATGCATGCATATAAGTATAACCCATGGACACAGACATTAGAGCGAAGTAAGGGCATGTAATGGGGAGTGGGAACAGCTAGGGAGCTGTCAATGGGGGCGGGGGAGGGGGAGACATATATAATACTTTAAACAATAAAGAAGTTAAATTAAAAAAATAAAATATAATGCAATATTTTAAGAAAAAAGCCCAAATCAATACAAGAACATTTTGTGTTTAATGAAAGACTTGTCATCATACTTCTATTTAGGGAAACTTAGCAATAAAATGATCAATAATGAAAAGATTGTAGCCTTAAAGAATGTTGACCGATAGGTTTTGACCTACTAATGAAATTGGCATAACATTTTAATGAATCAAAGTGAGAATAATGAGATCTAGAATTAAACTAAATAGAACAGATTAAATGGGAGGTAGAGTTAGATTTCTGGTAAAAGATATTGGATGACAAAGTAATTACAAATAATTATGTAGCAAATTATATTTTTATCTCTGCTGGTGGGAAAACTCTATTTGCTGATTAACTTTAAATTTTATTAAGTAAACTTTCAGTAAAATTAATCAGCCTGTTAAAAAAAAACAGTTTTCGAAAAAATGTAGGTCAATATGATATGATGTACTAGAAGAATGAGACTGAATTTATTAAGTATGCTAATTCTACTTTCAAAGTTTCAACCTCCACCAAGTTATTTTGGTACTGACATAATTTTGTAATTTGAATACATAAGGATATTGATCTGTCAATACTATATAGCCCAGAATGTTACATTTCCAAGGCTTGAGAACTCTACCACTCTCTCTACCTCTTTCTCTCTCCCCCTCTCTCTCACTCTCACTTTCACTCTCATCTTGTACATTAAATGATTTTTTACAAAATTTTAAATCAGGGAAGACTGAACCTGAGCATCCATGCCTAGTGCTGGGATCAGTGGCTTCAGTGATAAGCATATTCACTGGGATCCTTGTTCTTAAACTGTATTTCTCAAACTGTAGGCACTTTTCATTCATCCATCACTTGATTAGTCCAAGTATTTATATTCTTTGACTCTGTTCCCAGATTGAACAAATCTCCATGCTAAGCCACTAAGCTTCACGAATGCATTATGCTTTCTAGGACACCCCATCAGTACACCCAGGCTTCTGGATGCTTTCTTCACCTGTATCTAACCCTGTTCTCTGCAGCGGACTCTAGTACCCTTTCCAAAACGTTGTTCCTCTTCTCAGTGGCACACTTCACCCTCCTAGTGCTGCCAAGAAGATAATGTGGTCATCAGCCAGGACCAGTTCCTGACTTTGCCTCTGTAATTATAGATGACATCACCCATCTATAATTCTGGCCTCCTTCTCTCCTGTTGAAAGAAGGGGAGTTGATTGTCTGGTCCCAGTTTGATCATTCAACCCTTACCCAGTGTGGTAGACAGAATAATGATTCCCCTAAAAAGTCAACATCTTAATCTCCAGCACTTGTGAATGTTTTATCTTACATGACAAAAGAGACTTTGCAGATGCGATTCAATTAAGGATGTTGAGATGAATTGTCCTGGATTATATAGGTTGACTCAGTATAATGGGTCAGAATAAGAGCAAATATGAAGATATGGCAATGAAAGCAGAAAGTGAGGAGAATGGGAGAGAGAAAGAGATTGATTTGATATGGGATGAGCCAGCCTTGAAGATGGATGATGAGGCCACAAACCAAGAACAGCTGGTAGCCTCTAGAATCTTGAAAAGGCAAGCAAAGGGTTTCTCCCCTATACCACTAACCTTTAGAAACCCTACTGACATCTTGATTTTTTTATCCCTATAAAATGCATTTTACACTTCTGACCTCCAGAACTGTAAGACAATACATTTTTGTTACAAGCAAACAAGCTATAGCATCAGCAAGAAACTAATATACCAATATCCCAGTTCCCATCACTTTTACAGAAATCTTATCCCATTGTCTTCTCTATTTCTTTCCCATTAACTTTATGTATTCTTTTAGCTCCTTCTTTCCAGGTGGAAAAACAAGAAGCCTACCATTAATCTTCACAAAAGCTACGACCTTATACCTTTCCTTTCCTTCAGCATCATTCTTATTAAAAAAAATAGTTATGTCTTCCATGCCTGCACTTCAAACTTTGGAAATCTAGTCTCTGACTCTTGCCCAGCTCTGAGTGGCTTTCTAACCTCTATAGCAATTTCTTTTTATTTGACAAATTTAACTGAACTCTTCTCTCTCACCTGAGGCATTTGCAGCTTTTGATACTGGCCTGTTCTCTCATGGCTTCTAGTTATTATTTTGATCATTCTTTCTGGGATTCTTCAGAGACTTCCCTCCTCACCCCCTCCCCTTTCTGGCTACTACTTATAGGTTAGTAAATGAGTCAAGGTCTACTATTTTATCTTTTTCATTATTATTTCCATATAAACTTTGGGTGATTTTATTTACTTTCATGGTTTTAATGACCAGTTTACAAGTAGACAACTTCCAGTCAGCCAGTTCTAACCTTACTCTTAAATTCCAGGCATATTTATTTACTACTGATGTTTGCCTATATGCTATCAAGGCTCCTCAAATATTTAAACCCAGAGAGGTCCTTCTAATTTTCAGTGTCTCACGGAAGATACAGAAAATCACCCTTTCATCCTATTGATTCCTCTTTTACCTGTGCTCAGTTGAGTCTATGTCACTAATAACCAAATTACTCTTTGCATGCCACAATGCCTCCACATTTGAAAGGTCATCCCATCTTTCCTCTAGAAGATTTTAAAACCTCTTAACTTTCCTCACCTCCAACTCCATTCTCTCTGTAATCAACATCATGTTCTTAAAGCTAAATCTGATTATGCCTCTGCCTTAAAGATTTCTTACAGCCGAAACCGGTTTGGCTCAGTGGTAGAGCGTCTGTCTGCGGACTGAAAGGTCCCGGGTTCGATTCCAATCAAGGGCAAGTACATTGGTTGCGGGCACATCCCTGGTAGGGGTTGTGCAAGAGGCAGCTGGTCGATGTTTCTCTCTCATCGACATTTCTAGCTCTCTATCCTTCTCCCTTCCTCTCTGTAAAATATCAATGAAATATATATATATATATATATATATATATATATATATATATATATATATATTTTTTTTTTTTTAAGATTTCTTACATATTCATGCTGCCACAGATAGGGTATATGTTCTTAATAGTGCTTCTAAGGTCTGTTCTCTTTCTCGGGCTAACTTCGCAGCCTCCCTCCTCTCCTCCTCAGACTGCTTGTGCTCCAAACACAGAGAATAATTGTCCTATTCACTAGATCTGCCTGACCCTTTCTGACTTATGTGTTTTGCACACATTTTTCTTAAAATCCGCTTTCGGCCTTATTCTCCTAGAAAAAGCTGCCAGTTTGTTAAGCTCATACATCACCTTTTCTTTGAATCACTTCTCAAGTAGCCAGAATCAGTTACTAAATATATGTTTCCAGATCACTCTTTTCCTGCTTATCTCATAGCCCTTATTGCATTGCAGTTATTAGTGTTGTATTCTGAATTCTTTAAAGGAAAACTATGCCTCTTCATGTTATTTTTTAATATATATTTTTATTGATTTCAGAGAGAGCAGGGGAGAAGGAGAGATACATAGAAACATTAGTGATGAGAAAGAATCATCCTGCATGCCCCCTACTGGAAATAGAATCATGACCTCCTGTTTCATGGGTCAGTGCTCAACCACTGAGCCACAATGGCCAGGCATCTTTATGTGTTTATACCCAGTACCTAGCACCATGCTTGACACAAAGGAAACATGAACCATTGTATTATAGATCAATGAACATCATAAGTAGGCATGAACAACAGATCATGTAACGATTTTCTAAAAACAATACTCAAGGGATATTTGAGTCAAAGTAGGGGAAGCTGTAAGAATTGATTATGAAAGGAAACATATTATTATGATTGATGTGGCAGTGAGAATAACAGTTCAAAGATTCCACATTCCTTGTGAGGCAGTCCCTGCACCTTTCATTAGGTGGCACACACAGATGAATAGAATGCCATATGTTTCCAAGGGATTGTGATCCATAAAGAAAAGCAGTCAAGTGCACAGTTTGGTAGAACAAGAGACTACACAGGCTATGAAAGATATGTATCCTGGATACTAATATCATACAAAGAGAGGGATGAGCTCTTTATGGGGTTATATAAGGCTTCCTAGAGGAAGTGATTCAATAAAATAAAAATGTGACATTTTTAAGGAAAAAAGGCAAATATTAATAGTAGGAATTGTAATATATAAAATGGATTATCCATAAAGTGAATTGTTGGCTTTGTGTTCCTCTTGCAAGCCAGTTGAACATGTGTCATACTCATGTACATTTATATGCAGGGTGTGCTAGAAAAAAATATACACACTTGAACAGCTGGTAGCACAATTTTGAAGATGAAATATATTTTAATATAAATTGCCTTTATCATTATTCAAAGTGTGTGTATACACTTTTGGATATAGTCAAAGGCTGTATTCTGATTGAAAATTTTGCTTATTACAAATTGGTGTGTCTCACAGGATTTTATTTAGCAGCCTTACTGAACTTTTGGCCAGAGGAGAAGTTGAAATATTTCATTACAAACTCTGATCCAATTTTGGTGGGAAGAGATCAAAGCATGGAGTCAGGTGAAATGGTAGAACTCCCATTTGGGCTGGCATCCTTTCATAGAAAGTTTAGGCTTTGTTCTTACTCCCACTTTCTCTAGGAGTGTGATCAAAGACATTCAAATCTCTCAGGCTACACAATTTGGAACTGGCAGCCACCTCAGAGAACAGATACTGAAAAGTCTATGGGGACATTATCAGAATACCATCAGTAAATTATTACTATAAATTAAACAACTATCTCTGATAACACTCATTAAAATTCATATAGATAATTAATTCAACAATTTTACTCTGTAGTTATTTAGTCCCATTGAGGGACACTTAATTTATATGCTAAAATATTATTTTAATAGTTATTTGTTGCAGTTTTGATACACAACGAGGCTAAGATGTCCACATGCATTTGATGTTAAATTCCTCCCCGCCCCTCACCGTGGAGGATACATCTGCTTAAAGAAAAAAGGAATCATTATACATAATGAAAATTAGATGGCTTTCAACTTTACTGTACCTGGATAGGAGACATCCCAGAACTTAGTCTTCTGGTTAGGTGTGTCTTAGCTGTTCTTAGGTTTTAAAACATTTAAATTAATTTTATTACCAGCTCTCAATGTGTTTTTGAAACTGTGTAAGATTTTAAAAATATATATTTTTATTGATTTCGGGGAAAAAAGGGAGAGGGAGAGAGACAGAAATATCAATGATGACAGAGAATCATTGATCGGCTGCTTCCTGCATGCCCCACACTGGGGATCAAGCCCACATCCCAGGCATGAGCCCTTGACTGGAATCGAACCCGGGATCCTTTAGCCCACAGGCTGACGCTCTATCCACTGAGCAAAATCATCTAGGGCCTGTGTAGATTTTTATTGAAATTGCAATGAATCTATAGATTAAAGAAAGTTGAGGAAAGGAGTATGTATCTCTATTTTCCCCCTATTTTGTCTCAATAAGGATTTAGACTTGTCTACAGGAAGGCCTTATAAAATCTTTGTTAAATTTATCCCTCGGCACTTGTTTTCATAGTTGTTATTGTTATGACTGTAAGTGGGGTCTTGAACTTCACTTCCACCCTAGAGAAGCCTTTCCAAGAATTTTCTCAGCACCGTTACTTTTATTTTATTTTATTTTCAATTTTTTTTTACTTAAGGTATTATATGTGTACATATCTTACCATTGTCGTCGTCCCCCCCCCCACCTCCCATTCATGCCCTCCCTCCCCAGAGTTCTGTGTTCGTTGGTTGTACTTATATTCATGCATACCAGACCTTCGGTTGTTCTCTTATCTCCCCCCAGGTCTCCTTCCCCTCCCTGCTGTCATTTGACAATCTGCTTGTTTTATGGTGACTATCTCAGGACCACATGAATAGAATCCGCTCCTCATTTGGCAGTCTGCTTGTTTTATGGTGACTATCTCAGGACCACACGAATAGAGTCCACTCCTCCTCTGGTTCTCACCGCCCCTCCCCCTGGGTCCCACTGCTTCCCCTGGGACACACGGCTTGCCCGGGGCACAGGGCCCCCTGGGACACACGGCTCACTGGGGACACCCAGCGCCTTTGGGGGACACGGCTAGCACCGTTACTTTTAATGCAAAAATTATTGGAACTAAGTATTTATTGGCCTTAGAAAGTATAAATAAATTGTGCTCTATCTACCCAGTGGAATATTGAACATAGATAAAATTAAGTGAAAAAAAACATATACAGCAATACAAGTGAATCTTAAAAACACAATTTTTTTTTGGAAAAAAATTTAAGAGGGATACAGGCAATATATAATTTATAAGCAAATTGACTTTATCATTATGCTTCATTAGTTACATATATCTAACATATTTTACATGCATAAAATATTAGATGCTTTTTTAAATAAGAGGAACAGCTCAATAACTTTTAAAATGGTTAAGAATTCACAAATAAGTAGCAGATCACTAAGAATTATTGTAAATCCTTTTACTACTAACTTGTAATCCTCTTATACAAGGCTTATGAGCAACAAATCCTTGGAAAGGCTTTTATAAGGTTTGTGTGCAATCTTAGACAAAACAAGAAATATGTTTTCTTAGTAAATTGAATTGATTCTGTGATTTAAAATATGTGATTTTTAAATAAATAAAATATAGCAGTATATTATTAGAATATCGGTATTATAATATTGCCTTCTTCAGTTCTTTATACATCTTTTGAATGAGGCCTACTCTGTCTTATTTATTACTACAAACTGCTCTCTCGCCATCCCTTAACCTGATCGGTTTTTTTTAAAATTCTTGATTTATAGCATTTAACACGTTTGCCCATATGAGGCACTTTACTTCTGATATTTTTTAACATCTATTTCCTTTCTTTAGAAGTCAATATGGGGGTTAGCTCTCAACGTGGCCCCTATGCTCTACTTTCCCCGGTGTTTGTGTCTTAGTCAGTGCTCACCCACTTTGAATCATGGATGCCCGAATGCCAAATAGCATAATGTAGAAGTGGTTTTGTCTGACTACTAAGACTAGGTCATAATAAATATTTCAGCTTCTAGCCTGCCTCCTGTCCTCTCTTGGATATTTACTCTGTGGAAAGCCATCTGTCGTTTAATGAAAACACTCAAGCAGCCTTGTGGAAAGGGACTCAGCCTTGTGAACTGAGACTTCCTGACAACACCAGAAACTGCTTGCCAGCCATGTGAGTGATCCTTGAAAGTAGATTTACCAACCCTCCCCATGCCTTCAAATGCATCCCTAGCCCCCATTTTCACCACAACCTCACATGAGATACTTAACCAGAATCACTCAGTTAAGGCACCCCTGAATATTTGACCCAAAGAAACTATGAGAGATATGAAATGCTTATTTTTTTAAGCCAGGACATCATGATTTAAAAATACAGACATAAATGTGATTATAAAATCCTTTGTTAAAACCTCAGAAAGATATAAGGTAGTAATTCAGCTAAATAGTAGAGCTTTGCTCTCATAGCTTCAGCTTAACTCAAAAATAGAAAATGTTATCTTGAAGATGCTTATGTGTGTGGCTTTTATCTAATGAAATGAATTCTAATATGATTCACAAGGGACCAAACACATCTATAATAATAAAAGAGTGATATGCTAATTAGACCAGACAGATGACCTTCTGGATGAAGCTGGAGCTGCGAGGGCCTAGCTCCTTTCATGAATTTCATGCATCGGGCCTCTAGTTTTAAGAGAATTATACAGACAGAAACACCGTCAGCTTGATATGAAAGGGACAGAGATAGTACAGAATAAAAACAGAATTTTGGATCCCTAAGCATTTTACCTACAGGAAGCAAACTGATAAAATTACTCAGCTGCAAGCACTGATGACATTTTCTGACAAAACACACACACAAAACAATAAAAAAAATGCAAGGACAGAATTAAGGGCCCAGAGTACAGAGAGCAAAGAAACATGGAGAATAATGGCATGCCCTTAGTCCCAATGAAGGAACTGCTAACATGTGCCTGGTGAGAATTCAGTCACTGTCGACCAGTTACCCCTATATGCTTCCCATTGTCATTTTTTTTTCTTCAACAGGGAATTTATTAAGCTATTCTTTGTCTGTCCTAAACATTGTATGTTGGGAGTGTGGTACAGAGATAATTTGCTTAGTTCATAGGTCTTCATACTGAGAACTCAGAATAGGATCCAAGGAGACTCATTTGCTCATGGACTTGATTTAGATGGTAAGATTTGGGACTCTGATGCTGTAATGCGATGAGATTTTTTAGGGCATTGGGAGGAAGTGGCTATTTTTCATATAGGAGGAATGTGAATCATTGTAGTCCAAGGGGGCAAACTGAAATAGCCAGCCTCCGAATTGACCCCCAATGTTCCTCATGTTCTGGTAGTCATGCCTTGTGGAATTTCCACACACAATGAATATGGCTGGCCTGTGGAACCAATGGCTTGTGACTTCTGATGTCAGCAAGTGATTTTTTTGTTTGTTTGCCAATTTTAATCTCAGGTGTTTGAAAGATTTCCCAATAACTGGTCAGTCAATAGATATTGAAAATAAATCATTTTGATTTAAATATTTGATTCATTATAAGTTAATTGAAATATTTTTATTATATTGTTCATTTAATGCTCTCTGTGGATTTTAGGCATTAACTTTGACTCTGATGGCAGTGGGAGAGCTATAAAGCCCTTTTACATTCAGTGAGGAGATAATAGTCTATCTTGGGAAGCTAACAATCTATGTCCATATCATCAGCACAACTTATTTTCTAATATATGATCATCTTTTCTGTTTTCAGCTACCACTGTGTGTATCTAATTCCTATCACTTACTGCAACACTGGAGGCTTCTTTATTGAATTATTTTACTTCACTATGTGGTGCTGAGATGCACATTTTTTAATATACTAGAGGCCTGGTGCACGAAATTCGTGCATGGGGGGTGTCCCTCAGCCCAGCCTGCACCCTCTCCAATCTTAGACCCCCTCAAGGGATGTCTGACTGCCCATTTAGGCTCTAAACATGCATGGGGGAGGCAAACTATTATTGTGTCTCATATTGATGTTCCCCTCTCTCTTCTCCTCTCTCCCTCACTCTCTCTCTCTGCTCCTCCTACTTCTCCCTCCCTCCCACTTTCTCTAAATAACAGTGGATCAGACCTAAACGGGCAGTCAAACATCCCTCTCACAATCCAGGACTGCTGGCTCCCAACTACTTGCCCGGCTGCCTTCCTGATTGCCCCTAACTGTTTCTGCCTGCCAGCTTGATCACCCCATAACCATTCCCCTGACAGCCTGATTGATGTCTAACTGCTCCCCTGCCAGCCTGTTTGTCGTTAACTGCCCTTCTCTGCAGGCCTGGTCACCCCTAACTGCCCTTCCCTGCAGGCTTGATCGCCCCCATCTGCCCTCCCTTGCAGGCCTGGTCCCTCTCAATTGCCCTCTCCTGTGGCCATCTTGTGGTGGCCGTCTTGTGTCCACATGGGGGCAGGATTTTTGACCACATGGGGGCAGCCATCTTGTGTGCTAGAGAGATGGTCAATTTGCATAGTATTTTTTTATTAGATGGGATGGGTGCATGTGGTACAGCTATTACTTCTGGCAGCTAACTGTTGAGCATTTATCATATGCCATATACAGTATTATCACATTTATTCCTTGCAGTCCTGTGAGCCAGTACTATTACCTCCATCTTAAGAAATGGAGGAACACGAGGATAAAGAGACATAAAGAAATTTAAGAGGTTCTACTAGCTACTGTCAGAGACAGAATCTGAACTAAGGCAATTATATTCCAGAAACTATTTTCAGTGAATCTCAACTCACTGTGCTATCCTTTCTTGGATTTCAAATCTCACACCTTGATTTTAGATGGATGACCTTTAATGTAATGAAACCAGGAAGGATCTCTAAGGCACATATGCTGACTTATGTTCTCAAGATGTAATTGGCTGTCACATTCTTTAGTATGTTCCGAAGAAGAAGAAAATTTGACTTGTAAATAGAACACTTGCTAATATTTTATTAAAAGGTGTATTTGTTTCTATTACATAGAGTTAATGACAAAAAGAAACCATGAGTAAATTTCTCACCCATAAATATACATATCAGAAGAGTTTAGCTTTTATGTATATACCAATTTGTTGGGTAGTAATTTTAATAATGTTGCCATGATCAGACTCAAGGGCCAAGCCAAGCCTTGCTACAATACTCTGGGGCACAGGAATAGAATTTATAAAATCATTTACCAGCAAAAGTTTTTTACTAATCCCAGCCAACAAAAATGTGATTTAATATGCAAAACAACAAAACAGATCTTGATTTTCAGATGGTTAGTTGTTGAATATTATGAGCACCTTGGTTAGTTTCGCTTATAGCTCTGAATGTGGGAGGCAGTGTGATTATTTTTTTTTTTATTTGAGAAAAACAGTGATTGAGGTAGAATCATCATTTTCATCCACTTTCTTTGAACACATAGGTTTATTTACTAAGTTAAGTTTTAATAATTGCTGAAGCAGAAACAAATAAAATTTCAATGACTTACACAACAGAGGTTTAATTTCCCTCATATGTTTCTTTTCTCACATAGGCCCGTGGAGTTGTGGGGAGTTGTACTTGACAGAATCGCTTAGTGACTGAGGGTTGATGGAGTCTACCATTTTGTGAGTCTGCCATTTGGATCACATGGTTCTGAAGCTATCAGAGAAGTGAAGGGGGATTCAGGAGTCATACTAGTATTTACCTTCTTTACCTAATTAGAAACACATGACCCTAGTTAAATGCATAGAAAATATAGGGAAACACATGTGTATTTTCTACTGAGTGTCTGAATTAACCAGTCCTGTCTTCTGCTGGTTATGTCTAATCTTTTTGTTAAACTCATCTAGTGAGGTTTGAATTTTAGATTTGTGTTATCATTTCTCTGACATTTCAATTTGATGTTTTTTTTAAATAGATTTTTTATGTGCTACTTAAATTTTCCATATTTTAACTTATTTTGTCCATTTCTCATATTCTTGAACATATCAATCATAATTTAAAAGTCTTGGTCAGCAGTAGATGTGCATCCTTGTTCATTTTCTCTCCTTGTGTCTTTCTAAGTATTTTTTAAACTTATTGCTAGACATTAAACAAAAGATATTTCTCTGCCTCTGTTGTATAGAGAGATGGGTACCTGATCATCTCACTGTATGCAGTCACAGCTGCATTGCAAAACTGAAAAAAATGTAGTCTAATATATGCTCACACCTGACTTTACAGGGTTTTCCAATAGGAATCTGTTGCATTCTATGTGGAGTAGGAACCAAACTTTAACTTTTGCTTCAGGAATTGTTTGCTCTTCAGATGCTTTTTCTTGCAGGTTTTTAGCCGGCTGGCCCAGGATGCCCCAGTTTTGGCCCTGCTAGGCATGTACTTGAGGCTCCCTAAAGCTCTGCTTATACCACAGCAGCCATCCACGAGTTTTCACTGGATTTTCTGCCACCTGTCAGTGTAAAGAATCATTAAAAGATCCCCAAAAAAGTAGCCGAAGAAGCTAGCTCACTGTTTCAATATTATTTTGTCTCTAGAGTCATAGCCCTTCTATTTTTCACGCCTCAGAAATTTCTTGCTACTGTCAAGCGAATGAATGATATATTTTATTTTGCTTTTCAAGTTGTTCTAAGTAGAAACACTAGTCTGCCGCTCATCCATTCCATCACTTCCCAAAATACAATTTTTAGGAAAATTATGGAATATTTTATATGCATGCACTATTTCTGACACAGTCCAATACATTTCCTTTTTCTCACACATAAGAAACAGCTCCTCTTCAAGTGAGACAACTCCGTGTTCCAAGTTACTGAATCAAATTCAAATCAGTAATCTCCAAGAGACTATAGTTGTATTATGAATCATCTTGAGCTGGAGATGCATGAACTGAAACAGAAGTTACCTACTCAATGTCTGCATCAGTGTACAAAAATGGAACAGGAGGAGGATACGTGTAATAAATAATCCCGCAGGGGAAAAGGAAGACCAGGTGACACACTTCAGTCTCCATCTGTAAGCAATTATGAAATTCCATTGGACAAACATTATCTGACCTTCTACACTGAGGTGTCAGAGGTTCCTTGATTAAGTTTCTTATTCTCTGGACCACTTCTGATAGCCGTTGTTCTACCTTTCCATTGGCTTTGCCTTCTGGATGGTCCATCTCTTCTACAATTCTTGACTCATTTCAAAGAAGAATTGGAAACTATGCCCAATTAAAAGCCTTCTGAATTAAATTTTTTACATAATTTTGAGGGCCCACAGTATTTTCTTAGTTGTTTGTTTGTTTAAGTCTGGAACAACCCTAGGTGTTTTATATTCCAATCTTGTGATAAGCAAGCCTTTGAAAATGTGGCAAGCTCTGCTTTATTTGCTTCTAGTCAGTTTCACGAATCATGATTCTAGAGCAGGGGTGGGCAAACTTATTGACTCGAGGGCCACAATGGGTTCTTAAACTGGACCGGAGGGTAGGAACAAAAGCATGGATGGAGTGTTTGTGTGAACTAATATAAATTCAAAGTAAACATCATTACATAAAAGGGTACGGTCTATTTTTATTTTTATTTCAATAGTTTAGAACAGCCAATCCGGCCCGCGGGCCGTAGTTTGCCCACGCCTGTTCTAGAGTCTGCTTTATTATTACATATCCTTGTTCTATCTGTCTCTCCCCACATATTGGAAGCTATCTTGAGGTCCTCTGGAACATATGTATCAGGCAGACCTCTAATTGATCTTTTTCAAATTTTATTTTATCCAGTAGAAAATGTATACTGGCCTTTGTCTCTCAAAACCAATTTTAATCCATTCTCTGTCAGAATCTGAAAGCTGTAAGATTTTCCAATCATGGAAGGCCCACATTTCTGCTTAAAAAACCTGGCTAATTATCCCAATGCCAATAACTTTCTTGTAATATAATGCCAAACACAGCCAACAGCAAATACTATACATTCTTTTCCTGGAACTGCTGTTGGTTCGCAAATCGGCCCCCATATACAAAGTGCAAGGAGAGACTGAGGAATAAGGTAGACCGCTCCGGATGGGAGGGTAGTGGGTTCAGTAAGGGAATTTACTTATGAAGCTTGTCGTGGGTGGCTGCACAAGCAGACTTCTGCACTTGCCCGCCAGAATCTTAAAAGTGTATAGAGGCCTTGAAATATTCAGTCACATGTATTGTCCAGATGCCCTCAGCACCACATTCTTCTCTCCAGGTTACAGCTTTGAATACGGCTCCCGCTGTGGGAATGGTGGGCAGAAATTAATGCTCCTCAGACAGGAGAGCATGTGAAGAGCCTCCAATTGGTCACGTCCAGTTCACAGGTCAACCAGCAGTGATAGCCTCCCGACAGCCTCCGCTAACCACTACAGGTGCAGAGTCCATCTTCCTCCCGCTTGGCCAGAGTTAACAAATATATAGCCTTTGCATAACCATGTCTCCGTCTTTCCAGCTCCTGGCAGCATGTTACGCCGGAAGCACTTTTCATGCTATTTGTGTTAAACATGGTTAACCGCCGCAGCAGACAAAGGCCAGAGCCTCAGTGGTTCAACAGAACAGCATTTATGTTTTTGCATTTATTTTCCAATGCAACTTGGCAGGAGAAGTCACTCTATAAGTCAGGTTGCTTGAGGAGCCACAGTTTGGTAGGTTGCTACAGGAGGGGAGAGAAATGGAGCAGGTGCACTGATCTTCAGAGATCGGCTGAGAAGTAATGTACCACTTTCCCTCGTCCGTTGACTAGAACTAGTCACTAAGCTACAAGCTATGTGCAAGGGAGTCTGGGAAAATTGAGAAGCACAAAATATAATAAGCATGTAGATGAGATAAACCTTTAGGTCTCCCTAGCTCCAATTTTTTAAAAAAAATCTGTGTTTAACAATAATCTATCTTTTAACTTTCTCTATAGAAATAGCTTCAGAACATCTCAGAATGTACTGTGATTGTTTTGAAATGTTAGCCTTGGTTATTACTTGGTCTCTTTATGTTATTCAACATGTAAAACCTCTAACAGGCAGTCAGACAAGACATCCAGGGCAGTCTTAAGTTCTTTTGGTCCTCAGGGTTAGTGTTTCTCCCAGATGCATGGTAATACCGGCTGCATATAAATTGGTGCCAGTTTGTGAGAGAAATTCTTGAGTTGCTTTTGCCTTATCGTATCAGAACTTTTTAAATATGAGTGAAATAACTCCCAAGACATCATGAGGACAACCTGTCATTAGAAATGCTCAAGGTACAGCCCAGCCAGTGTGGATCAATGGTTGAGTGTCGAACCATAAACCAGGAGGTCAAGGTTTGATTCCTGGCCAGGGCATGTGCCCGGGTAGAGGGCTCAGTCACCACTGGGGGGCATTCAGGAGGCAGACAATGGATGATTCTCTCTCATCATTGATGTTCCTATCTCTCTCTCACCTTTCCTCTATCTGAATCAAATCTATCTATCTATCTATCTATCTATCCATCCATCTATCTGTTGTACTTGCCCTTTGCTCCTCAGCTTAATGCTCTTCTCCTCCCCTCTCAGACACAGACATCTTATCTCTTATTATCCCTGTCACCTGAAAATTTCATATCTTGAAAGATATGGAATGCAGGGTATCCCAAGGGTGTTTTGTTAAAATAATAGCAAAAGCCATATGTCGTGGCTACTCTGCACCAGAATGTTAGGTTTTTACTACCTACAGTACCTTACAACAGTATTTTTAAATCACCTTACAAGCTCTTGAGACACTTTCATATCCAGGTCCTCCAGTCAAACCAAATTACCTTTTTCTCTCCTGTCTGGGAAAATATTTAGCTTTTATGTAGCATTTCCTCTAGATATTGAAAGAGGCTGGCAAATCCACTGCTTGTTTGGCTAAGAACTGCTCCTTCCCCTTAGGAGAACAAACCTTTACACAAACACCAGAGGCCCAGTGCACAGAATTTGTGCACGGGTAGGCTCCCTAGTGTTTCCAGCTACTGGCCAGGGCTCCCTCATCCCAGCTGCGAGTTGCCACGGCCAGCCTGGTCCTCCCCCTGGCCGTCGGCCAGGACCTCCCTTCGCACCTGCCTTGGCCTGGGGCCACCCGCTCACCTGCTCCTCCACCCCAGCACGGTCCCTCCCGCTCTCATTGGGGCCCACCACTGCCAGCTCCCAACACCGTGTCATTGATGCCCACCACGTTCCGCACCGCCGCCCTGGTGGTCAGCGCACGTCTAACTCCCAGTCAGCCCAACTCCTGTCCATAGGGACAGTTTGCATATTAACATAACCTTTTATTGTATAGGATGGCAGACTTAGTCCCTTCTCTTAGAAGTCATTCTAATTGATTATAGTTAGCTGCCTCTAAAAACCAGAGGCTTAACTGGAAGACCCAGGCCTACAACTGTTCTTGAAACTTGGATCCACCATGGTCAGCAAGGATGTACTATATTTGCCGGCGTATAAGATGATTTTTTGACCCTGAAAAATACGTATTTGCCGGCGTATAAGACGACCCCCTAACATTTCCACTAAAAATACAGAGTTTGTTATATACCCCCCACTTAAGACTACCCCCCACTTGGAGGCATATTTTTCAGGGCCAAAAAATCGTCTTATACACCGGCAAATACGTATTTTTCAGGGTCAAAAAATCGTCTTATACACCGGCAAATACGTATTTTTCAGGGTCAAAAAATCGTCTTATATGCTGGCAAATACGGTATAATAAGTTAAATCAAAGCGTTGCCTGATGAACAGTTCTAGGTAAGAGGTGGGGACGCAGGAGCAAGTATGGGGTTGAGTTGTGGCCAAATCAGAAAGGGTCTTTGTTTCTCTTATAAAGAGGCTTTGGTGTTGCTGTCCTGGAAAGGTCAGAAAGGACACACAGAGACAGCCAACACAGTGTCTTACTGCATAAAGAGAGATGAATTGTGCACAATTACTAAGTAATGTGGATGTTGGGGGAAAGATTCGAACTTTAGTAGAAAACTTCTCTCTGTTGCAGAGGCAGGCTGCTTTGCAAATAGTTGCAAAGCCTTGACTAAAAGGAGTAACCATTTCAAGAGGACAGCTGCTGGCAAGAAGCGGCTGGGGCGTAGGAATGTCAGTTGTGTAGGAGAACCTAGCCCCGTCTGGATAAAGCGGGCTAACAACATGGACTTCTGCCATATCCTGCCAGAGACACGCTTTGTTTGGCTGGCACAGGTTTCAAAAAACTTTACTATGAATGCTGTTATGTGGTAGCAACGCTCCTGGTTTATCACTTTCCATTGTCACATATTCATCCCATGCATACATTTATGCTACCGGCATGGCCCCTGTGTGTGTTTTTAACTTGTGATACAGAAGGTATTTTTACATGTTCCTAGAGAGGAGAAACACAGTGCTGATGACAAAGCACCACCGATAAGCTTTGTAGTTTGTTCTTTGTCATTATGCTCAGATCGTCATATAAAACGTCAATAGTGTATAGTCCTTGTTACACAGGCGTTTGAAATGCTCGCTTCTGCTGAAGATAATGATGCCTGGGGTCCTTTTCTTCTCCCTTTCTTCCCCCATTCCTTTTAGAGGCCAGCTTCTGCCCTGAGCTGCCACCATTACATTTTATATTTATCATCACAACTGAAGCCATCTCTCCCAACCCCGATGACTGTCCTATCCCTCTCAACAGAGCGAGCATTTGTTCCCCAAAGAATGATTTGCTTAGGACTAACTAGTTATCCCAATTTTTGTTCACTAATTCTATCATGAATCACTGAACATTTTTTTGTGAAATAAATACATGCATATGTGAACCTATGCACATAAATACGCACACAGGAGGTGCGCTGTGTGTTTATATTTCCCCTCCAGAAGCACCCATTAGACAAAGGTAATTGGTAAGAACCCGTGTCCCAGGTGTTTTATCCGGTTAACTCTCACCACAGTTCTGCCTGTTAGATATTGTTTTAAAAAGTAACTGTAGCTGAAACCGGTTTGGCTCAACTGATAGAGCGTCGGCCTACGGACTGAAAGGTCCCAGGTTCAATTCCGGTCAAGGGCATGTACCTTGGTTGCGGGCACATCCCCAGTAGGGGGTGTGCAAGAGGCAGCTGATCGGTGATTCTCTCTCATCGATGTTTCTAACTCTCTATCCCTCTCTCTTCCTCTCTGTAAAAAATCAATAAAATATATATTTTTAAAAAGTAACTGTAATTGAAGAACCTGAGGTTGAAATGGGCTCAGTGCTTCTCCCGGTCGCCCAGGCAGCGAACAGCAGAGTCAGGACGTGGATGTCTAAATCGATCACATCTCCATTTCACCAGGCCGTTTTAGGTTCTCCATAACCAGTTTACGATGGTCCGGATTTTACTTTCCTTTACAATGGAAAAACAGAAGACCATCTGTTTGATTATATGTGTTTATATTTTTTTATTACCTAAACAAATAAAAATTCTTCTAACTTTGTGTCATTGTCATTAATGCAAACAGAAGAGTGTTAATCTGTTTTGGATGATTTCTTTCTTAGTTTTAATAGGTAGTGAAATCAGAATCCAGACCTGCTGAAGAAAAATGATCTTACAGGAAGGTGTGCACCGAAAGTCATTGAGAGTAGCAAATCCCTGCCATTCCTCTTGTCAATCACTAGCTGTCAGAGTGCTCATCCTGCCACCTTTATTGAAGGTAACAAAGCTTGTTTGATGGGAACACTTTTTTTTTTCTCTTGAGGAAAAATAATGTGGAGTTGTCTTCTTTGTCCCTATAAACAAGTGAAAAATATTCGTCATCTTTTGTCTTGGCAAAGTATTGAAATATCTTAATTGAAATAACAAAGAGAAGTTTGTAATGATTTTGAATTTTGCATTTAGAAGAGAATTCCCATGGATTCATTCTGCTAATTTCATTTTGGAGACTAGATTTCTTTTTTGTTTTCATCTAAAACAGAAGTAAAATTATTGTAAATTTACATTAGTGTGTTTTGCTTAGAATCGAATATTTAAAATTCACAATACATGTGTCCTAGATCTGTTGATTGATATACATGTAATATATGAATTACATAACAGTTTGTTATGAGATAATTTAATTATAACATAATTATAATTTAATTATAATTATTTTGTTTGTTTATCCTTTGTGCCAAGAGATGAAAGTGAAGAGCAGAGACATTGTCAGGTGCAGGAAACTAATCTTTCCTGATTTACATTGAGAAAGAATATATTTCCATGAAGTCACGCTAAGTATTTATTTTCACTTCAAAATAATAATATATTAATATTAATGAAAGTTGTTAATATTAATACTTAATAATATATTAATAGTGAACAATAAGTATTTAGCTTCACTTAAGCATAAGGATGAAATAAATGCATTTCCCTAAAAAATGTGAAGGAAATTTGTTTCTGCTAGATTTTATGAAAGAACTTTATTGAAGGTTGTACTTTTGTAAAACAGAAATAAATCCAAAAAGCAGCACTGAGAGCAAGAAGGGATTGATGAACAACAACAAAAACTTGTAAATGTGGTTATTTCAAAAACAAACATTTTTGTACAAAAGTAAGAAGGCTGTAAAACTTTGGAGGTAAAAACTAGAGAGAACTAGGTTGCTTGAACAGGCAAAGTTGGAAGTAAAGCCTTTGTGCTTCCAAGAAGAAACTTGAGATTTTCATTAATTTTGGACTTTAAGTGAACTTTATACATATTAAAAATCAGGAAATTACTAAAAAAAAAAAGAGGTGACATCTAGCATTTTTATTATAGAAGTAAATAAAGGGGATGATAAAAGAATTAAATAATTTCAAATCAACTAAGCATAAAAAAAGGAGCATATACAGAAAAACTGTGATAGAAGCAATTAGTAATTACAATAAATGCAAATGGATTAGATATTCCATCTATAAAAAGAATCTCAGATCGGATATTGTTAAATCCAGCTATATGCTATTTCAAGAAGACAAATATAAAACATATAAAAGGCCAGAGAAAGGCAGAATATACAACACTGGAATAAACATACTTGGGAAACATTAGCAAAAATAAATGTAGCAAGTTAATATCAGACAAAATATACATTAATTAAAAAACTATTTTTAAGACTAAAGATTCAATTCAACAGGAATATAAACCACTTATAAGCCCAGCAGTACTTCATATAGACTCAAAATGCAGGAAGCAAACATTGGAACTACTGTGGGGAGCTGATAAAACACATTTATCAGTCATTGATAGAGTAATAAGGAGATTATATATTTAAATTTCTTCACTTTTTTTTTTAGATAACTTATCCTGAGCTTCTTTCAGTCTCTACCCAGTTGTGCCTCCTCAGAAGTGTTACCCACCATATTGAAATAGTCTTCTTTCCCTATTTCCATCATTCTTCTCTAATCGGCTTAATTTCTTTTATGTCCTTTTTTATTAAATGAACGTGTGCCAAATACGTATGCTTATGTGGCATTTCTGCTTTACTCCTTACATGCCAAAACGCCAAGAACACAGCCTGGCCCATTGTAGGTGTTTAATAAATATTTGTTGAATTAACAAATAAACTCAGGGTCTTGGTAATGTTGTTCTCTTTGTGGGTAAGCTCTCCCTTTCTTCCTCTCTTTTCCTAGCTGACTCCCACTTGGCTTCTCGGCATTTGGGTTTCAGATTCCTCAAGAAATTTTTTCTTGTCCTCACAGCCATCTCACACTTGTGCAGAACCTTATACGGTAGTTTTGTAAATTCACTCAATCATTCACTCAACAAGTATTAACGGAGGGCCTCGTGTCTTCTGACTGTTGTCCTAGGCCCTGGGAATGCAGTAGTGAACCCAACAGATGTAATTTAAACTGCTGTGAAGTTTATACTCTGGTGGGTGGCAATGGAGGGCAGACAAGTGAACAAGTGAGTACATAGTACTTCCTACAGCTTGTAAGTAGCGTGAGGAGACATGAAGCAGGGTGAGGAGGGTGAGAGAGCCAAGAAAACAGTAGTGCTGGCTCAGAGTAAGTAAAGGGAAAGTAGTAAAAGATGAAGTCAAAGAGAGGCTTTTTCTTTGGTAAGTGATGCCATTTTTGTTTTTACAGCTACCCCTGGGATGGACAGGACAAAGGGGAAAGAGACAGCATGTGGCGTTCTGGCCTGATGGTCCTGCTAGGAACACCAGGTCCTTAGGTGCCTTCTCAGGGACAGCCAGGAGGGGGCGACAAGCTGCACAGGCCGCTCCAGGAAGTGCAGTTCAGCTTCAGGTCCTAGCGCTGCCAGGTATCCCTGACTAGCCCTCCACGGGGTTGCTGGGCACTGCATCCCACTTCCTGAAACCTCAGAAGGGTTTTGCTCCAGTGCAGGGATCCCAGCCTCAGGCCCCTGGCCTGGCATCGGTGGTACTCATCTGTTCCAGGGGCAGTTGGGAGGTCACAGCCTGGAGACTGGGTGGGGCCCTGCCAACTCAGCTGAGGGTCAGCACCCAGCAACTTCTCTCCTGCTGGGGCGGTTGAGCCAGGGAGGGCCCCAAGCCAGGCCACCACGCAGAAGCTCTGGGGACCTGGCCTCCCGAAGTTGTGCTGCTGCTGCTGAGGGTCACTGAGGTCGCCTTCTGGAAGACGGATGTGTCCTGGAGCCGAGCGCAGCCTACCAGGTAGGCCCCTGAGCCATGGACCGATGAGGTGGAGGCTGGCTGTTCAAAGGGTGTTGGCTTTTACTCTTATGACGCTGAAGTCACAGGAAGGATTTTAGTTTGAGCAGGCCCTCTCTGCTGTGTTGATTGTAGAGAGTCGAGGGCAAACAGGGAGATTAGTTAGAAAGTAATTAAAATAATCCAGATAAGAGATGGTGGTGCTTGGGATTCAAGACATAGCAGGAGGGGCAGTGAATTGTGACAGAATGCTGGAGACACTCTTGGAAGTCTTAGCCAGCAGGGGTGCATGAAAGATTGATTACAGAGAGCAACAAAGCAGAAGATGATGAATCGGGTGTCTGGCCTGGGTATGTGGAAAGGTGAAACCACTTTACTGAGGTTGGGAAGATGATGAGGAGCATAGGGGAAAGGGCTAGTCTTAGAGGGATATAGGTTTTGGACATGTTGAGTTATCTGTTAGAGACCCAGATAAAGAGTTTCAGTAGGCAGTTGTATATAAAAATCTAGAACTCAAGGAAGAGTCCAGAATGGGGACATATTAAGAGAGTTAATGTAGATGAAATTTAAGGCCATCTGGAGGAAAAAAAATGCATTTGAAGGCTGAGAAGATGTGGAAGCCAGCCAGGGTGGAAAACCAGAAACAGTAGTGACCAGAAGCCAAGTAGTGAGTGAAGAAGGTGGGAGAGGTTGGCTGTGTGAAATGCTGATACCGTACGTGAGGGAACATGTCTGGGAACTGTCCTTTGCTTCTAGCAGTGTGGAGGGCTTTGGTGGCCCTAACACTGTAGAGATAGCAGGTGTAAGCTTCATTGGAGCAGGTTCAACATGGATCGGCACAGATACTGTAGGAGGAGTATGAACAATTTTTCAAGAACTTTTGCTTTCCAAGGGAGCAGAGCAATAGGATAGTATTGGAGGGAAGTGGACTACTCCCCTGATTGAAACGCCTGTGTCTGTAAGAATGGTAAGAACTACCCTTTGTGGTAACAACTATTTCCATCTTGTTGGCTGTTGTTGTTGTTTTTTGTTTTTGTTTTTTTTTGCCTAGTACAGTGCTTAACCCAAAGCAGATGCTCAATTAAATATTTTTGAACAATAGGTACCATTTCAATTAAAACTACAACCCTCTTGTGAGCTGGACCTTGAAGTCACTCTCCATGTTCCCCAAACAGAATCTTCCCAGTCCACCATGAATGTCACCTTCAATAGGGGATGATTTCCATGTGGACAAAGACTATTTCTTATTCTGTTTTGTTTTGTACTCACCATTGCACCTTCTTTAGAACTCTTCAAAGAGTGTGTGTCCTGCTGAAATAGAAATTGATTGATGAAATAGCACCGACCGCCTTTATCACAGGGAATTTTGAATTTTCTTCAGTTACCAGTTCTTACCAAGGTGAGAGCAGTGGGATGACACTGTGCAACCCTTACCTATGGCAGCAGTTGGAGTGTTACCACTCGTGGGTAAGGAAGAGAAAGGGCGTGCTTAATAAATGTCAGGGATACAGAGCTCTATTTTATGTCTGTTTCTCACAGCTGTGGGGTTTATCTCCTCTTTGGAATCAGCAAAAACAGGTTTGACGTGTACTAATATAGGAGTATGTCAGAGATACAGAAGCAAAGATCAAAACATTGAGGAAGAAACTAGCCACAGTGCCAATGGGAGGACAAGGCCGGGTAGACTCCGAACTGGCCCAGAGGCTGCGTTGCCAGTGCAGAGGGCAAGGACCAGAGCTGCCAGTTGTGTGGCATCTCCACGGAGGAAACAGCCCTCGCACAGCCCAGACCAGCCCCAGGTGCAGGCTCCTCGTGTGTGCTTTTTGCAGTGACAAGAAGGGCTCGTTTATTATAGAAGAAAATGTGCCTTTCTAAATAGCCACCTCGCGATGACAGAACCCGAGACACAGGTAAGAAGATTTGAAAGATGAATTACTGTCTCTTCGGTGACCGACCAAAACGTTCTTTAAGTGACAGTGATGGAGATTAGGAGGCTGTGGAGCCGGGGCACAAACAAGGTCAGGAACCAAATCACTCTGCGGATGCTTTTCCACATGATAGAGTGGACTTTCTCTGCAGACGTGTCCTCAGCCCCCACTGTGGGAGTGCTACTTGGCAATTTCGCCCATTCAGAAGCAAGCATTATTAAAATGGAGCGTAAAAAAGAGATCATTAAGTGTATACTGAAGAAATGATTTATATTCTCGCCTTACACACTCACGGCTGGTGCTGCTGCTAATGGCTGCAGAGACATGTGGATAACTGGAAAACGTGTAACAGATATTTCTTGAAAGACAGTCCACAAACTGCGTACTGTGATTGAATATATAATATTGTAAAATGTTCAGCATCTGCTCTAGCCTTCTGTGAGTGATTTCACACACTACTGGCATAGTAATTGGGATTTCTTATAGATTTGATTAAGAATTTAGGGATTTCAGGCTGGAAAATTATTTTTGTTGTATAGAATATGTCATAACGGTATATTCTAAAATGGGATTTGACTAGCATGCTGAGAAATAGCTGCTATAATTCAAACACGAGGGAAAAGAATATAATTTTTCCCATTTTGAGTAAGGGCACTCATTCATTTTGCTTCGCTTTCCACTGAGAAGGGCTCACATCTCAACTAAGTGAAAACTTCCACAGAGAGCTGTCTGGTAGGGACTCGGGTTCTCTTCTGCCACGTGAAGTGCCTGGTTCCTGAGGGAGACATCTGTCTTCTTGGTTTCAGAAGTCATTAGACATCTGTGAGTCCAGACCTGCTGGCTATTGCTCTCTAAATAAATAAATAGATAGATAGATAGATAGATAGATAGATAGATAGATAGATAGATAAATTTTTATTGATTTCAGAGAGGAAAGAACAGGGAGAGAGAGATAGAAACATTAATGATGAGAGGGAATCATTGATTGGCTGCCTCCTGCCTGCCCCCCAATGGGGATTGAGCCCTCAACCCAAGCATGTGCCCTTGACTGGAGCTGAGCCTGGGACCCTTCAGTCCAAAGGCCGATGCTTTATCCACTGAACCAAACCAGCCAGGGTATGCTGGCTGGTTCCCAAAGCTCTCATTCATTTTTCACTTAGGAAATGTCAATGTAATTCAGGCTACTTGAAGCAAGTGTAATATAGGGGAGAAGTGTAGTGTGTGTACTGCTGGCATTCCTGCTTAGTGCTATTTCTTTGCTCTAACTCCAGCCTCCTGCACTAATACCCAACAGGGCATGGTGCTGGGATCAGGAAGTACTGAACACTCTACACTGAAACTGGGGGACTATGTAGCTCTGTGTGGTGAAAAACTACCGTGGGAAGAATTTCTCTTCATTATATGGGCAGGAACCTGAATTTCAGAATAGTAAAGAGACTTACCTATTGTAGAAGTTTCGGAAAATATATTTTAATGAGGAAAATTGGGTTTTTTAAAATTGGGAAAGGTCCTCTTTTATTGAATAGCAATCTACTTTTTAATTGAACTCTAGTGAACATCTCTTGTTCTTCACAAGCATAGCTTCCATGGCTTCATAGTGCTCCTTAGTGTAAGTGTACAGTCATTTCCAAACTGGTCACATTTGTTGTAAATTTAGCTTTTCCCACATTCCACTCTGCTGTGCTAAGTGTCTTTTTACATAAGTTGTTTTAAACATGTCTGAATAAATTTCCTTAGGGTTTTCTTAGGATGAATTTTTTAAGTTGGAGGATTAGATTTAGTAGTACAAACATTTCTAACTATCCCTGGTACACATTTTGAAATGCTACCGATTTGAAAATCTTTGCTATAATTTTTTTTCTTTTGTTTCTTTCAGTAGATGTGCATGAAGTCTTTTGGTGTACAAGATACGGTGTTCAACTCTAGGAATACATCCGTGAATATAATACTGTCTCTTACATAATGAGGTGTACATTCTACCTGGAGAGACACAAAGGTAAACCGTTACAATTCAGAGAAACAATGGCGATGTTAGGTTACCTTTTCATCCATGAGAGCTATGTGTAAGTATAAATAGTAAGGCCCAGGGTTACAAAATCATGAGAAAGAAACAGCCTTCATGTGAAGGGAAGTAAGTTCCTTAGGGAAGCGGCAAGTTAGAATTACAGAGATTAAGAAAGCAGATTTTTCTGCCCAGTCTGGGTGGCATAGTCGGTTGAAGCATAATCCCATGTGCCAAAAGGTTGTGGGTTCGATTCCCTGTCCATGGGCCTTTGGAAGGCAAATGGTTGATATTTCTCTCTCATGTTACTCTTTTCCTTTACCTTTCTCCCCCACCCCCCTTTCCTCTCTCTATACATATCTTCAGGTGATGATTAAAAAAAGAAGGAAAAAGAAAACATTTTTCTGATAATAGACTATGAATATCATTGGGCACAGTGAAATAGTCTCAGGATTTGAGGAAAAAGTGGAGAGGAGAGAGATGGTGCAGCTCTTTGTGTGCAGAGGGAAAGGTCAGGGTGACTTGAGAGTTTGCACATTTTTTGTAAGGACATAAACAGGGTCACCGGGTCCAATGAGATTTGTCCCGGTGGTGAGCAGACTGTTGGGTAGAGGGGAGGGCTCTCTTCCTCTGAGGAGGAGGTAATCTTCTTTAAAGCACTTGAAATATCAGAAAAACAAGAATATTTCATGAAAACTTGAAAGTATTATTTTCTTTTAGCATTCTCTCATGAACATGACCTCCCTCTTGTGGTTTATGACCTGGTTTTGCTGAATTCAAAGGCAGCTTGTTGCTCTCAATTTAAAAGAGAAGGAGTTACTTTTCCAAGGGGAGGAGAATCCTATGCTTCACTTCCACTCTGGAACTTTTGCCCTCTTCGCCCCGCCCCCAGAATTGTATGCTACAGTGGTGACTTCCTGCGATGAAGCTCAGAGCTCCCAAGTCCCCACTATGTCTAGCATGAGCACAAACACAGGGCAGCCATATCAGAGGCCCCCAGAAGGGTTCAATGGTAATCTGTGACTGAGGGAAGGGGCAGACTTTGGTTTATAAAAAATATTTAAGAAGTGAACAAATTCACGCTGATGTCACTGCATTATCAACTAAAAGATAATGTTGCAGTTGTCAATATATCATCAATATTAGGAAAGAAATCTCCGATGAATCACCTCAGAGCCAATCATATTCTTTCCCGATACCATTGTGTAATAGCATCCCTGCCTTATCCTCATGAATGGGGCCATTTTTGTCTGCCAAGGTGTCGCCATTCCTCATATGTTGCTCTCTTATCTGCTAGGCTCTTGCTGTGTCTATGGTAGAAATGTTCTCTTTGGTGAATCAGGACCCTCACACCTGCAGAGCATAGAGTAGGGATGGGAATCAGAAGTCTCCAAGTAGGCCACTGAGGGTGAGGCTGAGCTGAACCTCTCAAACTTCCTCCTCTTGAGTCCTGGACATTTGTATTCTACATAATGATAAAAAAACAAAACCACCCAAAAGCAACTATTGTTGATTTAGGACATGTGCTTCATCTTGCAGGATATTGCCCTATCTTTGCATGGTCTATCTTCAAGGTGGTCCCTCAGCTCTGCCTTTAAAAGACCATCCCATTGCTCTACCAGGTGGTGTGGTGTATTTTAGGGCCAGTGGGTCCCAGCTATTCACCTTCTGTTCTTTAAAGTGGGTTACTTGGTCAAGTGCAATGTTAGGGAAATGCCGTGTCAGAGGAGTAAACACTCCCTAAGGCCTGAGACAGAGGGGCTGGACCAGTCTCTGTGGGCAGAAGAGAATGCGTGATAAATGTCTGCTCCTCCCAAAATGGGAAGAGTTCAATGCAATCAACCGTACATGGAGGGGTTGGTTATTGGCCTGCTGGGCAGAGGGTGGATGGCCTGCAAGATGAGAAGTCTGTGGTAGTCTCTCCAGATGGCAAGTTGGACATCTAGTAGAGGCAGCAGCTAGATAAGCCTTAATAGTGGAAGCTCATGGTTTGGGTCCAAGAATAAGTTTTCCATCCCTCCCTTCATGATTATTTATGTTGCCATAAGCACTAGAGTGGATGGTGACAGAAGTTGGCTAATATCAAAAGGTTGGACAATTATGTCTACTTGGTTGTTTAGTGCTTTTTCTGGTGACTGCTCTCTGGAAAAGAATGATATATAACACAAATATCTTTCTACTTTCCCTGTTCCTGTAGATTAGCCACATATATCTTGTCCCCAGCTTTTCAATTTTTCCTTCCCGGCCCCTGATCAAGAAGACAAGCTGTTCTCTACTGACCATAAATCCATATATATTCTTGCTTCAGGCCAGTTCTCTATACATGATCAGATGCATTGTCCAAAGCACTTTGGGAGAAGTGCCCACTACTGCTGTCTTTCAGGGACACCACTGAGTAGGACCATAATGCAGTGCTTGATTTTGGCTTTTAGCCGCATCAGAACTGAATCATCTGTGAGCCAACCTAGCCCTTCTTCCACATCCATCGTTGTGAACTGAGGGAGGAAAGTCAGTGACATAGTGGATGGCACAGGGGTCTATGGAGCTTACTTGTGTTCTCTGGTCCTATGATGCCTAATTTTGAATATATCATTTCCATTTTAGGATGGATTCCCACAGGCCAGCACGACCATATGAATTGATGGGCCTGAAAATAATATCTCTGATAGTCTGAAATGTCTGGGTATTTTCCAGTCTTCAGTGTGCAGCAGTCCCACCTTATCCACTGCTTCACTTGCCATAGTTTTTAGTTACCCACTGTCAACCATGGTTTGAGAATATTAAATTGAAAATTTTAGAGATAATAAGTTTTAAATTGTGGACCATTCTGAGTAGTGTGATGAGATCTCATGCCATCCCACTCCGTCCCACCCGTGATGTGAATTATCCCTTTGTCTGGTGTATCCACACTGTATACATCCACTGGGGGTCTTGGGACATGTCCCCTGAGGATGAGGGAGACTACTGTGTGTTCTCTTTTGTGGAAGGACTGGGGCAGTCATTGTCACGCAAGCCTTCTGTGGTGCTGCAGGGTCCTTTCTCCTGAGGATTTCGACTTTCCTCCAGTCAGTGGCTCCCAGGTCTAAAAACGGGCCCACGTGCAGAAACCGGGCAAAGATTGTAACGCCTTATTGGAGCAGCTACGCCCAACTCCCAATTGTTTATTCTTCATTTTTGGTCGCTGTAAATAGATTAAGAATTCATTAATCTGTTGGTTAGATTAAGAGTTGGATTTAAAAAAAATCTATTTTACCTTGGAACACTGTGCTCTTTGCACGGTCATCATAGCTGCCAGTGTGTGTGGCACCCTGGCTGAGCCCCAATCTTGCTGCTCATCAGGATAACTGAGACTACCTTACCGTAATGCCTAAACACTGCCAACGGACCTCTCATATTTGGTGATCAGCGTACCTGTTTTGGAATGTGTTTGAATCATTAGGTGGTTTTGGTTCAGTTTGTTACAATAGGTAACCGTACTCTAAAAAATTGCAAGCTAAAAAAATTTTTTTATAGGTCTCTAATAAGAGTTGTTTTCTGCCAGTTTCTTCCCCAGGCTGTATGTGTATAATACATATTTTAAATATAAGTAACCTTATTAGTGTCAATCCATTTCCTCTTACATTTAACATTTATTCACCACTTGTCATTGAGATTTCATATTCTGTCATTTCATATGTCAGTTTTTAAATTCAACTTTGGGTAATGTACATAATAGGTAAATCTGCCCGTGCTCTTCTCCAGTTTCATTGATGTAACTGTTGAGCAGGAAAGGGCCAAGTTCAGCATCTGGCACCTTACCTTCTCCACAGTGATAAAGGCCCATTAATCAATACCACTTTCAGGCTGCAATTGCTCAACCAGCATGATCCACATAGTTGTTCTGTTATCCAGCTCACATTGCATTTTGTCCACAAGGGAATCATAAGAGAGTTCATCAGATGCATTGCTGAAACAGAGCTATTATATCTACAGCAATTTCTTTGTTGTATTAAAACAATCATAGTAGTTGTCCTCTGATAAGGAGCTTGCTGAGCCTTTTACTTAAGTCATCTTATTTAATTGTCATCACATAATTAGAAATCAGGTGCTGTTATTAAATTCATTTTTATAGATAAGAAAACTGGATAAAAGAGGTTAAGTGATATGTCTGTATTAGTTCAGCTGCTGGATTCCTTCAACTCCAAAAAATGTTGCCAGAATAGCAATTGTATTAGAAAAATGAATACATAAGTGAAAATCAAAAGTCATCATTTTGTGTAATTTAAAGTTACCATTATCATAATGCTGTGCCTTTTCTCTATTTCCTGTTCTAAATTTCAGACTTAGTTTCTATTCTTTTATATTCCTTAATTTTTTTCAGGAAAAAATATTTAAAATAGAAGTTCCATTTAGTTAGTGCCAGTATTTTTAAATTAACTATTTAGAAAGATACCACTGGGGAAAAATCTAAAGAGATTCCTGAGATTGGGAATTCCAGTTAAACTGAAATAGACCGTGACAAATATTCCAATACTTAACAACACTTCTCTGGGTATGGCTACTGCTAAGATTATGATGGTGTTTCAGTGACTTTATCATGTGTATTAAAAATTAAACATTTAATTTTAATTTTTTGTCATCTGCTATGCCATTTTTATTAGACATTTAAAAGCAATTTTATAATAATTTCCATATAAATGATTGCTTTGTTTAATTCATTTAACAATCACAGTGTGGACTGGAGCATTCCTTCCATTTATTTTTATGGAGTTTAAATCCTTTATTTCTATTTAATAATATATGTGTAGTCAGCATCTCTCAAATGGTCAGAGGATGTGGAGAACAGGAAACAAGTTTTAAATGTTTTGTAGCCCTCATACCTTATTGTATAATGCTTTGGCATAATACCAGTCAATAAATAATTGTATTGATTATGTTTGGGACCTCATCTATTCTTCTGTCATATAAAAGTTTATATTTACTTACTATTTAGGGTGCTCTTTGAGAATATAACAACATATAAACTTGTTTCTATTTTAAAAATCGAATTAAATTATTCTGCCCAAATTTAATATGCAAAGGGGGCTCCCTAGTATTTAAACATTTTTAAAATTTAATGTTGAATATTGAAAAAAATCTGGTCTCTGCAGACTTAATTTCTAGGATATTGTGAAGTATACTTCATAAAATTGAAAATAAAAGAGAGATATGTATGTAATTACAGTGTTGGATATTTTAAAGGGAGAATTTAGCTAAATAAGGGTGGGGATTATGAATTAAAATTTGGCAAATAAACTTTCAAAAACCTACATAATTTATGTATTAGAGGAAATATGCTTATAAGTGAATTTTTAAAATAAGTTCAGATATGAAGGAAATACAAGCAAGATGTAGACAGAATATCTGCTATAGCATTTTACATAGGTGTTTTCATGAAATTTGGGAGAGTATGTCTTTTCATGCCCAGAGTATACCAGGAAAGGACTTATTGGATTCTTTTATATGCTAACTAGAGGCCCGGTGCACAAATTTTATGTACTTGGGGGGGGGCGTGGTCCCCCAGCCTGGCTTGTGCCCTCTCAGTGCGGAGCCCTGAGATCCATTGCTCTAAGAGGTAGACCCTGCCCACCCATCAAGGGCTTCTTGATGGATTGCCCCAAAGAGGTAGCCTGGAGCCGGGGGTCCCACCTCCTCAGCAGACAGGGCCGCAGAAACCCTGGCAGAAGCTGTGTGGAGCAGCCGCCAGGCCCTGCCTCCACTGTGCATGCAGCATCTTGTGATGACATGAGGGCATCACAACATGACAGCGTGAGGACCAGGTAGGTTTTTATTAGTAAGATATTCAGGATAATTGTTAAAAGAATTATATAGTACACAGCAATCCTCATATTTATTAGACATTGAAAGCCTTATTATCAGTTCATTTTTATAGACCAGTGTTCAACTTTGGAAAATGCTGTCTTAGTGTGACTATACAAGAATGGTGTTAGGCCGAAACTGGTTTGGCTAAGTGGATAGAGCGTCAGCCTGCGGACTCAAGGGTCCCGGGTTCGATTCCAGTCAAGGGCATGTACCTTGGTTGCGGGCACATCCCCAGTAGGGGGTGTGCAAGAGGCAGCTGATCGATGATTCTCTCTCATCAATGTTTCTGACTATCCCTCTCTCTTCCTCTCTATAAAAAATCAATAAATATATTTTTTAAAAAAGAATGGTGTTAGGATAGTCACAGCATATACATATGTAACAGCATAACTCATTTTAACAGCATTACATAGAGCAGGAATAATAATAAGAGCAGGATAGGCATGGAATGTTAATAAATGACAGCAATAGTGATATGTTATCACTTCTGTGAGTAAGGGGTGATCTTCAAAATAGCCCAAGTAGGACATACATTAAGAGGGAATGGAAGACTCAAGGAAAGAAAAAAATTAGAGACCATAGAATATGTTTAAGTCCTGGTATTTTAAAAGAATTTTGTGATACAATCTTGGTGATAGTATCAGTTATATTTTGAAAAATCATGGAGAGCATAAGAGTTGATAAACAGGTCAATGTTTACCAGATATTTAAAAACAATAAAAAAGTAAATTTGAGAAAATGACATTTTGAAATCACTAAACCTCTCTTGGCATTCACTATAAGTGAAGTAATTACAATATGGTTTCTAGAATTTCCTCCATAGCTGACATTTTATATTTTTGTGTTTCTGAAGTTTATGTAAATTCCTGGCAAGAATTATGATGAAATTTTGAACAGATGGAGCCTGTGTTTGTGTGAGTGTGTATGCACTTAGAAAGGCATGTGGGTGGGTGATGGGGAATGTCTGGGTTAGTATGGTACCAGACAGACAAGCACATTCTTCCAAATTTCCTCTCCAACACCCATAGAAGCTCACAAAAGAGAGAAAAGAGCAGCACAGCCAGAGAGCTTGAAACTGCATGAAGTGAATAATGAATATCACACTCAATATTCAAGAGGTAGTCCACTGACTGAATTACATGTAGACGGTTTTCAAAGTACAATTTTGGACTCCACACAGCATATAACAGTCTCTTAACCAAAGCAGAATAAATGGCTCGACAAAAAAGTTAAGTAAAATATGAATCTGGCCGAAACCGGTTTGGCTCATTGGATAGAGCGTTGGCCTGCGGACTGAAAGGTTCCGGGTTTGATTCCGGTCAAGGGCATGTACCTTGGTTGCGGGCACATCCCCAGTAGGGGGCGTGCAAGAGGCAGCTGATCGATGATTCTCCCTCATTGATGTTTCTAACTCTCTATCCCTCTCTCTTCCTCTCTGTAAAAAATCAATAAAATATATATTTTAAAAAAATATGAATCTGCCTCCACTGGACCATATAGCTCAGAGACAGGGGCATTATACTAAGCAGTTAGTTAGCCATCGTCTGAAATTACCCTTTGAACCAGCCAGAACCAGAGTCATGCCACCATCACGTGCTTCCCTTTGTCTTTGTCTCTTCAGAGACTCCCCCCATGGAAGATCTTTGGATGCTGGAAGACACTGCGGAGTTGGGAGCAGCCGGGTGTGTACCAATCATCGGGATGATGACACACAGACACTAAAGCCACATGGCACATTCAGTGTATGTGGGTGCAAACAGGCAAGAAGGGGAAATATAAAGCTATTGCTAAGATAAAAATAGAACAAGGTAATATTATCAATGTATAGATTCACATTAATGTGATGGAAAGTGCTTCTTGTTATCAATAGGAAATAGGTTTTAACAAGTCATCTGATATGATTTTCTGTATTAACTGTAAAGGATTTTGAACTATAAGCTGGTTATGTGACAAAACAAAAGTAGGAACCTGGGTGCATCAGTTAAGCTCTGCTGCCTCAGTCTCCTTAATTGCAAACTAAAAGATATTGAATATGTGCCACTAGAAGGAAAATATCATTTCCTGTCATCCAAACAGTATGGGAAATTATAGAGAATATGTAATATTAAGGTTTTTTTTTAGTAAAAACTACCTTAAATATTTCCCCCCAAAACATATTTACTTATTTAGCAACTCATCTTTTTTCCTTTCCTTTCCTTTCCTTTCCTTTCCTTTCCTTTCCTTTCCTTTCGTTTCCTTTCTCTTCCTTTCCTTTCCTTTCCTTTCTTTCTTTCTTTCTTTCTTTCTTTCTTTCTTTCTTTCTTTCTTTCCTTCTCATCCTCTTTTTCCTCCTTTTTTTCTTATTCATCTTTTTCTTCACACTTCTCCTTATATTTTTAGAAACCTATCAGCATCCTATTTTCTCTGAAGAACTCTCTGGTATTGACATTATGCAGTATATTCTCCAAATCTCTGAAACAAAGCTCTTATGAGCTGGCTTACTGCTGCTGCGAAATTTAGGACTTGAAGAATTTACACATAGTTTTGTTATTTTAAATGGCTAACATCGATGTAGCAAGTCTAGAAAGGAATTCCCATCAGGAATATGGGTATATATTGAAACTCATTTATCCATTCTTCTTTCTGCTGCAGAAATGATCTGGGATTATTTCTCTAGTCATGATCTGTGCAAATGGAAGACACATTTTGTTTATTCATTGCTGAGCTAATGTAATAGCTATCTTACTTGATTGGTTACTTTGTCTGTCAGTATTCAGAGGGAAAATATACGGTGGTTTATTGCTTCCCATCTATTGTTACTTTCATTTGTGCTTTCACATTGTTTTACCCCAGCCCCTAAGAATTGAGGGTGAACTCTATATCTTACTCGTTGTCTAGTGTCCCACAGTGATCACAAAACACCTCCGTGTAGGTGGTGGCCGAAGAGGTGTTGAATGAATGGGCTGGTTTTCCTGCCGTGTGCGATGCTCTCTCTCAGTTTTAGGGATATGCCGCCATCATTCTCCGGTTCATTCCACCGTGTGCCTTGTGGTCAGTGTTTACTTTGTAAGTTTATTTTATTAGCTGCAAAGCAATGTAATTATAATGTGTATCATGTAGTTTCTGATAAATGCTATGAGTTTGCTTGCTACCAGTTAATTATATGTAGAAGAAACAAGAGAGCCAGTATAATAGGCCAACAGATAGTGAGGAATGGTCAGAGGAGGGGGATGGAGCATAGATTCTACTGTGTGAGATGAGGAAAAGGGCAATGAAGACCCCACTATTACCGGAGCCTCGGTAGTCACTCAGAAAGCCTCCTGAAACTCACGCTCCTATTTTAAGCTTGAGGGTGAGAGACTGCCTGTTCCATCCCCAATGAGAGAGAACCAGGCTCTGCCACAGGGAGGGGGAACCTGGTCTTCCCCTCCTTTCCCTGTGGCCTCTGAGGGCCTCCATCCGTGGAGCAGCCCTCCTCTTCGTGATCACAAACCTGTATGCTGGAAGCAGCCATGAAGAAGGCCCAGTGCACCTTTGTTTCCCTGGAGCTTTAGGGGTGGGACTGGAGAAGGACTGAGCCCCAGAGAGGGGAGGCCGCTCAGCCAAAGTGAGACACATGCTTTCCAGCAAGCAGACCTTGACAGTACTAGTAAATGCTATCGGTTTATGAACATGTTTTGGTAAATTAAAAGTAAAATGTGTTGGTTTACAACCAGTTTTCTATAAGTAATGATCATAGCTTACATTATGAGCAGCATTAATATTCCATCAAGTGTCCTGATCCTTTCCGAGCCCCTCTGGGCCTCTTAGAGCTCGCTAGCAGTTCAGAGGATCGAAGTTTGGATCTTGCACAGCCTCTGGGCCCTGACTCTCAGCGCTGGCAATGAAAGGAGAGGCCTGAGTTTGGAAAGAGCAAGAAGCCCTCTGCGCCAAAACCGGTTTGGCTCAGTGGATAGAGCGTCGGTCTGCAGACTGAAGGGTCCTGGGTTCAATTCCGGTCAAGGGCATGAACATTGGTTGCGGGCACATTCCCGGCAGTGGGTGTGCAGGAGGCAGCTGATTGATGATTCTCTCTCATCGATGTTTCTAGCTCTCTATCCCTCTCCCTTCCTCTCTGAGAAAAATCAGTAATTTATATATATAAAGAAGCCCTATGCAAGGATGTACCACAACTGGTTGAAGGCTACTGCAGAGCACGCACAGACTAGCTGTCTCTCTACTGTGTCTCTCTAACCACAGACAGCAGTTGGATGGGCAGGGAATGTGGGTAAGAGCCTAGGGTTGGGCTCAGAGAGTTTGAGTTCAAAGCCTGACTCTGTCAATGACCTTTGACAAGTATATTAATATCTTTATGTCTTAGTTTTCTCATTTTTAAAAACACCAATAATATTAGCACATAGCTCTAGAGACATTATAAATATTATATTAGATAAAGCTTGTAAAATGCCTATGATATACTCAATAAACACTGCCTATGGTTACGACTTTATTCACTACTTGGTGTCCCAGAGAAGTTTTCTTTTCTTTTTCTTTTTTAAAAATATATTTTATTGATTTTTTACAGAGAGGAAGAGAGAGGGATAGAGAGTTAGAAACATCGATGAGAGAGAACCATCGATCAGCCGCCTCCTGCACACCCACCACTGGGGATGTGCCCGCAACCAATGTACATGCCCTTGACCGGAATGGAACCCAGGACCCTTCGGTCCACAGACTGATGCTCTATCCACTGGGCCAAACTGGCTTCGGCTAGAGAAGTTTTCTTACATAAAAAGGAGGGCAACTCAAGGTAAGGGACTTACAAGGTAGGAATTAATGTTCTGATTTGTGTATCTATTCTTTGTCCTTGTTCTTGTTATTTGCCAGGTCTTATAAGAATGACATATTATTTATTGCTCCTTGTTATCATTTCTTGATGGTAAGGAAAATATCAGTTAAGCGGGTCTGAGAGTAAAAAGGACTATTTTGAAATAAGAAATAAAGGACTGCTTAAAAATGACACTACAGATTTGTTTGTTGCTTTTTGTTTTATATTTCACATGAGTGAAATCATATGGTCTTTGTCCTTTTCTGTCTGACTTGTTTCACTTAGCATTATAGTTTAAGATCCATAACAAAACAAAACAAACCGGCAAACTCATAGATACAGAAAATAGAATGGTGGTTACCAGAGGGGAAAAGGAATGGGAGGAGGATGAAGAAAGTATAGCGGGTCAAATACATGGTGATGGAAGGAGAAGAGGCTTCCAGGGTGAGTACACAATGGCGTATACAGACACTGTGTTATCAAGTTGTACACCTGAAATTTATATAATGGCACCAACCAATGTTACTCCAATTAATGCAACAAAAATAATGAATAAAATTACCAAGAATATGACACTGCATGGAAAAATAAGAATTTTTGAAAGTTAAAAAATATAACATCGTCTTTTCATTGTGCTTTTTTATGTGTAGAATTCTCTCCACTTAGGAAGTTAAAATTTATTATGCAGTGACTCTCAGAAAGAATCCTGAGATTTAAATACACACACACACACATACACAGTTAGTCTGAGGAGTAAAGGAGGTATAGCAAAATTTGAGTTAATTAATATTGTCAAATTGTTCATGCTCTATATGCAAGTCATAATTGGTGCATTTCTATAAATCTAGCAAAATGTTTCTGGGAAGTAAACATTCTTCCTTTTGAAGATTAAAGGTTAGCGTCTCAGCAAATTCACTTAGTGGAACCAAGAGGATTAGAGATCAACTACTATGCAATGATGTTACTCACACAGGCTCACATGGACTTTCGGGCCACCACTGTTGGGTCCCTGCAGGTTAAATCTTGTTAGAGCAAATCCCACTGCAATAAAAACATCTGAATAACCACAAGTCATTGGAGCCAGGTGATGCCATTCTTATTCCAACAGCATTGCTGCAAGGGAACTTTTACTCCAACTACAGCAACAAGGGAATAGTGTCTATGTTGGAATTTGTGATAATGGGATTGAGCTACATCTAGCTGCATAATTTATAAAGAAACGGTGGAATCGCAACAGTGAAATAGTCAAATGAGAGATGGAGACTGTCATTTCCTTGGCAGCAAGAGAGAAAGTGGCTGCCTTCATTTAGAATATCTCAATGGCCCAGCTGCTTAATCAGTGTCATTCAGGTACACATTCTGCAAATATGAGTTAAAGGTTCTGATAACATGACATGGTAAATCACTGAAGTCACAGTGCGCTAGAAGTGTACGCTGTTGGCTGTCCTCCAACAACTTCAGAAGTCAGTAGTCTTGAGAAAGCATTTTTCAAGGCCTGTATAACATAGCTTTAGGGCTACACAATTCTAAATTCAAGTATATTCATCAAGAGAATAAAAAATAGATTCAAATGGGAGACAAGGGAGCAAGCGAGCAACATGAAAACATTATGCAGTCTACTTGAAAAATCGCTACAGTCAACCTCCAGTGGTGGCAATTTTGAAGACAGGCAGAGGGAAAGAAAGTCCAGCTGAGAGGGCAAAATTGAATATAATTGCTGTGATAATAGAAGGCATCTTTCAATAACCATTAGGAAGTATATTCACATCATTAAATCTAGCACTGCCTTATGTCATTTGTCACTGCTTGGCATCTTTCCTGTAACTTTTCCATTCTTGGCTGGTGGCCCAAACAGGTAGCGAGAAGGGGAGGAGGAAGTCACTCAATAGAAGCCCTCTGAAAGATTGTCTCTCACTGCCATATTGATTGAAATTGCCCAAATAAATTCAGTGTGTTAAGCAAAAATTCTGCTTTTTGGCTGGAGCTATTTTCCTAAAATGCTAGGACTACATTTTTGGTAAAAAAGATCCTTCATCCATTCTTGATGTACATTTTTTTGGTTTGGTTAGCACAGCCTATTCATAATAATATATCTTTATCAATAAGCTTTCATGAGATAACCATTCTGAGTAAGAGTTAAAATATATAATGAACTCTAAACCTTTGCTCTTCAAAGTGTCTGCATATTAGTACGTTAGCATCACCTGAGAGCATACACGAAATACAGCATCGTGGGCCAACCTCAGACCTATTGAATCAGCATTTTACAAGATTTCCCTTGTGTTGATGCTTGTATATGAGAAACGCTGCTTTAACATGAATAAGGCTTTTCTCTTAATTAGTTTATTATGGATTGTCTGTTTAATTGTTTAAAATATTTAAGGTTATTTCTCAATGTTGAGAAAAGTTTTAGAATATTTTGGTGAAATTTATTTTTCTGAATTTTACTTGCCCTGTAGTTTGAATTACTTACCTTTGACACTTAGTTGGGGGTGTATCTTAATCTAATTCTATTTTTTCTTTCTTTTTAAGAGTTTGGTGTTGGGTTTATTTTTTGTTGTTGTTGGGAGAAGCATAAGATAATTATACCCAGTAAACACAGGTAGGTTGGGGAGAACTTGAACTGAAAGAGAGACAAAGTAGCCAATCTTACAAGTTGGGCAGCTTACCCAGCTAATTTCAAGGTCATGGGGAAGACTTAATTTAACTCAAGTGTTTTCCTACCCAATATTGTTGACTAATGTCTCAAGCTTCTTATTTGTCTTCAGATGTTTACATTTGAAAATATACCTAAGCAGAACATACTAATGGCAAATCATTTCTAAAGTATATTCCGAAGTCAGGCTAGTATATTGTTCTCAGCATCTCATTTGGAAGAATTAAGAACTTAGAATACTTGATTCTAATTTTTCTCAAAGATTATCTTTGGAATAACCTATTAAGCTTGGAAATAGGATTGGTATGGGCCACTCTTAGTAGTGCACATTAGCAAGTTTCTCTTCATTTTATTCTATCCATTATTTTATCTCCTAGTTTTGACTTGTCTTTGTTTCTTCTTTTTATTGTTTTGGTGTGATTTATCTTAGGAAAAGGTAGCACTGAATATATTCATTGTCACCTTAAACCTAGAATTCTCCTGTAATATGAAAATGTTAATAGTATTGTCTTTGGAGCTTCTTTGTTCTACATAGTTCTTTTTCACTATCTCAGAACCATTTCTAAGCAACATTTCTGTTACTTTGAATTTTCAAAACTTATTTTTTCAAATAAAGCTTTATTGCCTTCATAAATTTTTGGAGACGTCCGATTCGGTGGTAATAATTTTAAAGATGTATACTTGCATAAAATGCTAGGATTCTGGTCCAAGGGGGAAAATTCAGGTGATTAAAATGTCATTGATAGCTGTTCTGTGTTTCTGAATTTTAGGGTTTCACCTTGATGAATATTTATGAAACAAAATGCTTGTTCTTGGTTGAATCTGTTAATGAGTTCTGGAAACTCTATGCAGGTACTAGTTATCTAATGTTACTATGTGCTGGAGACCCCACAAAAGGATATCATTTAATCCTCATCCTGGCATTATTAGTAGATACTCTCACAATCCGGGACCATTGGCTCCTAACTGCTCACCTGCCTGCCTGCCTGACCACCTCTAACCACTCTGCCTGCCTGATGGCCCTAACTGCCTCTGCCTGCCTGCCTGATGCCCCTAACCGCCTCTGCCTTGGCCCCACCACTGTGCCTTTGTCTGGAAGACATCCTGTCTATCTGGTCTAATTAGCATATTACCCTTCTATTAGTATAGATAATTGTATTATTTAAACTATTTTTAACTTCTGCATTTTTGATAGCAATAGAGTTTACCTTTAGATGAAAAGGGGATATTATTTTTCAAAACAACTTCATAATAATCTGGAAATATTAAATTTTGAATGACAAATCTATTCATTCAGTAGGTCAGTTTCTTTTGTGTAGTCCATTAATTTGATAATGAAGCATAGTTACTACTATTGGAATGAACATGGAGATTGTTCATGGAGATTCTAACATGCAATTATGCTTTTCATAAAGTAGAATTATCCAAGTTTTATATCTTTTTTTCAAATGTAAACATCCTCACAGCTGTCAGAGATATTTATTTTTATAACTTGACACAGGTTCTTGCTCAACTTTCAGTGGAAACTTTAGAGAGAAAAAAGCCTTGGACAAATGACACAATCTCTGTCACATACGGTATATTAAAAATGATTTCAAAAGGATGATTATATTCTTTCAAGGGACCTTGATGTCAATATATCTTGAAAGCAAAAACACATCTGAAAATTCAATAGTCAGTTCACTATGTAGTCAACACTTGAACTCTGAAGAACTTTTCAATTTATTTTTGTAGAGAATGGCTTTTGCCATAACTCTCTGCCTCTGTTACAAACAAATTGGACAGAAAAATAGTGTATTCCAGTTACAACTTTTTCTCCTCTAAAGCCCAGGCCTATTTTTTCAAAGACAATATCATGGGGAATAAAATAGTCTTGTAGAAATGTTACCATGCAAGGGAGTATTTATGTAGCTTAGTAAGGGTGGTCCTATTCAACGAGATATTATTGTATGCTAATTTTCAGGTCATCCAACTCAACCAAACAAGAATATAGAAATCAGAGTATCTATCTATCTATCTATCTATCTATCTATCTATCATCTATCTATCATCTTATTCTGATTACTTACCATGAGTGACCTTCCCACTCCTGTTGGCCTGGCTCACACCTGCTCGTCCTTGAACTCTCAGGAGTTTTCAACATTCCTTGAAGCATTGGCTGGGACTCAAATCTGGGTTTCCCACATGGTGGGGGAGGGTGAGAATTCTGCAACCGAACCATCTTGGGTTCTTGGGAATGCTTGAGGTAGAAATCAAAAGAGTTCACTACAAAGTGGGACTCCTCGGGTGAAAGGTTTATTACTCATAGCTGGAGCGCCGAGGGAGGCATTTAAAGGGAGAAAGAGAAATGTCGCTCCACAACAAAAGCTGGAGGACAGTTTCCAAGAAGTCAGGGTGGGAAGGATGATGCCTAAGTGGACACGTAAATACGTGTTGCATGTCTCATTGACGTGTTAACTCTCCACCCAGGGTGTGTGCTTTTAGCATTTACGTGAGGGAGGGTCACCGAAAGGACAGTTTTCTTGCTAGTGTGCATGCATGAATGAAAAGCACAAAATTCAAGCCCATGAAAGGAAATCTTCCAGACAGCAGGGTCCTTCAGTATTGGCTGTAAAGAGAAGAGAAAGCATTTGGGCAATTAATGGGTTCCTGACTTCCTGCCAGCTGGGACCGAGGAGTAGCCTACCTATTTTGCTAGAATTTCCGTGTTTTCTGAACTTTGTGCTCTTTCAGGTTGTATCTGAAAGGGGCTTGTAGATCAACAAAATCATCTAATGTGCATCTATTTTAAAGCAAAATGAACAGGTTTGGGGGGAACTTTAAGAGAGTGCTCTTTTATGCCCAGAGTGTGTCCAGTCAAAAATTCCACCTTCCCTGGAGCTTCATTCCCTTTTGGACTAGGCATTGTTAGGGAACTTACCTCAAGAACATGGAGCTGACCATCATATTTAGAGGAAGCTGCCTCAGTGTGATGTATATTGACTTGCTTTGTAGAGTAGATTTTCACCACTAATTTCTTGTTAGATTCATTTCAGTTCATTAATGAATTTCAGTTAGTAACTGATAAGGCAAGTGCTGGGGACAAGACCAGAGTTGGTGAAGGACTTGGGGGAAATATTTTAATGTGACAAAAAGACTCCATATTTAATGGAGTGTGGGACTAAAATTAAAATGTAAAGACATCTCAGCACACAATTGCTATTTTCACAAGCTTTATTTTTTAAACCATTTGGTGTTGCTCCATAAAGACCTGTTGTGTTCTCTTCCTCTGACTTATGACAGAAATGATGCTTTACTTCTCCTGTCAGATGCATTCTTGCCCAGGTGTAGAGTTTTAAAAGTGGGGCATGAGCACACACACAAATGAAAGCTTTGTATTTTCTATGTATGGCACTTCCTTGATGACTTTTCCCAGAGTATGAGAGCTCTTTGAAAAAATAATAATAATTGACTTTAGAGAGAGGGAAATGGGAGAGGGGGGAGGAAGAGAGAAATAGCAATGTGAGAAACATTGATCCATTGCCTCCAGTACACGCCCTAACCAGGAATCAAACCCTCAATCTTCTGGTTTACAGGACGAAGCTCCAGCCAACTGGGCCACACTCACTGGCAGGGCAAGAGAGCTTCTTTAACTTGGAAAATGTGATGGGCTTTTGTTCTAAGCTATTATAGAAAACAATACCTTATTCCACCACAGATCCTGTTCTCAACCCTGTTTGTACATTAAAACTATGTGAGGAAAATTTTTACAATGCCAATGTATGGGGCTTCATCGCAAACCAAATGAATCAGAATCTCTGGAAATGGGGCCCACGTACTAGTATGTTTTAAATACCACGTTCCTGTGTACTCAGTTCTCACTGTTCACGGACTTAGCACTTCTCTATTGGTAAGAGTCCCTTTCTGTAGCTCTACCATTCACAACAAAGTTCATATCACCTCATCTATAAATTTTTAAAGTTTGCATACTTTCTCAAAGATAAAGTAATATCTTGAGGCATTTATTTTAGCCATTATCTTTATTGTAATTTTGTTTTGGAAAAACATGGTGGCAAGCAAATGTTCCTTGAAATGATATTCAAAACCTTTTTGTGGGTATATTACATTTGCAGTGAGAGAGCAGTCTGGAATGCCACAAGTTATTTACACAAAGAAAAGGAACAGGTTACATGCTCTCTGTCTTATTTAAAGTAATTGTCACATCTACTGTGTATACCTACTTGCATTGCCATGGCCAAATCTGAGAGCAGATAATCTCTCAGGGTTCCTATCAATTTTCATGCATCCATGTATTCTTTCTGTATTTTCTTAATGAAAAATTACACTCTCTAAAACTGCATTTAGATTTTGGGGTGATAAGAATGTTAAATCATAAAACAATGAATTTGACGGAAGAAACACTGGGCTTGAAAGTTTTATATTGTCTTTTTTTTAAGTTAATAAATAGGCTACCGAGAGAGAGAGAGAGAGAGAGAGAGAGAGAGAGAGAGAGAGAGAGTATGATGGTGTGGAAACGTCAGCATTATAGTAAGATAAACTGAGGTCAAATGCCCTGTGTCTCACACACATCTATACCCAGTGCATGGGCAAATCTGAATCCTACCACCTCTCGACATCATTGACCACCTAGACTCTTCCCACAACCCCCTGCCTCTACCCCACTCTCTTCCTTCCGTATCTGGTCTTTACGAAACTTCTCCATGCAGGAGCCAAAGAAGTCCTTGTTGGTGGTGGTGGTGGCTTTTTCAGCTATATTGAGGTATAATCTACAAATAGGAATTGTACATATTTGAGATATACTATTTGGTGATTTGATCTATTGTATACATTGTGAAATAATAACCACAACCAAGCTAATTAACTTGTCCATCAACTCACATAGTAGTTATTTCCCTTCCTCCTCCCTTCCTCCCCCCCTATCTTTTGTCTAAAGAACACTTACGATCTACCATCTTAGCAAATTTCAAGTCTATAATACACTATTGTTGACTATAGACCTATGCTGTACATTAGATATCCAGGATTTATTCATCTTGCATAACTGAAACTTCCTGCCTTTTGCTGCTTCTCCCCATTTCCCCCCTCACCTTGCCCCTGTCAACCACCATTCTACTCTTAGCTTCTATGAATTTGATGATTTTAGATTCCACATACAAGTGAGTTCACACAGTATTTGTTTTTCTGTGGCTTATTTCACTTAGTGTAGTGTCTTCCAGTTCATTCGTGTTGTTACAAAATGAAGAATTTCATTCTTTTTTAAGGATGAAATCCTCTTAAAGCATAAATCTGACTGCTTAACCCCTTCACTTGCTTTCTATTATACTTAGAAAAATTTTCACACTCCATATCCTAGCTCTAAAGTTCTAGTCTCATCTTCTACCTTTTCCTTCTTGTTATGGACACTTCAGTCACACAGCTGTGCCTGGAATAGGTTAAGGTGATACTTATTTTATGGTCTTTACACAGATAATTCTAGAGTAAGGTAGAGATGAGAGAAAGGGATCATCTTATGCCCTCATCAGGTATTGGCATATGTTATATTTTGCAGGTATTACCTTGTCTGTGAAGCTTTTTTGTCTTTCATAAGATCATGGAAAGTCACTGGGAGTGTTTAGAAATTATCCTGAGGTTTTGAAGTTGAGGGAGTGGTGCTACTCATTCTCAATATTAGATTATGAAATTAAATAATTATTAATCAAATATAATGATAGTTCACTTTTAAATAACTGGAGAAACTATATTATGGAAAGTAGGCAGAATTGTGAGATGGTTAGAAGTGTGTACTCTTTTAAAAATATATTTTATTGATTTTTTTTACAGAGAGGAAGGGAGAAGGATAGAGAGTTAGAAACATCAATTAGAGAAAAACATCAATCAGCTGCCTCCTGCACACCTCCTACTGGGAATGTGGCCACAACCAAGGTACATGCCCTTGACTGGAATTGAACCTGGGACCATTCAGTCCGCAGGCCAATGCTCCATCCATTGAGCCAAACTGGTTAGGGCTAGAAGTGTGTACTCTTGATGAATCAGATGGCCTTTTTTTTTTCTTCTTTTTTTTAATTTGGCTCTGCTACTGCATTTGCTTTGTGGCCTTGAGTCCCTAACTTAGCATTGCTTTGCCTTACTTCATTTGACTGTTAATTTGGGGCTATAATATATTGTATCTCAAAGGACTGCTATGAGGATTATATCAGATAATTCATATAAAGTGCCTGGCATGTAGTAGTTCTCAATAAATATGTAATTATTTAATAGTGATTATTATTAATATCTTGAATTATGGGAGTCATTGTTAATCTGATGATCTATAGTATATGACACATCAACACATGCTAGCTAAGTTACTTTTTGATGAACAATTTATTCTCAAATAGAAGAGCCTTAGCTAATTATATATATAGGCCCAAAGTGCTATTTTAAATCAACTGCCAAATAATTCTCATTTTATTTGACCATGTTACCAGTATTTGCTTTTTAAAAAAATATATTTTATTGATTTTTACAGAGAGGAAGGGAGAGAGATAGAGAGCTAGAAATGTCGATGAGAGAGAAACATCGACCAGCTGCCTCCTGCACACCCCCTACTGGGGATGTGCCTGCAACCTATGTAAATGCCCTTAACCGGAATCGAACCCGGGACCTTTCAGTCCGCAGACCGACGCTCTACCACTGAGCCAAACCGGTTTTGGCCCAGTATTTTCTTTTTAATGTATATGTTTTTATTGATTTTTAGAGAGAGAGAGAAAGTGAGAGAGAAAGAGATAGAAACCTTGATGAGAGAGGAACATCATCATTATCTGCTTTCCTCATACCCCCTTTTGGGGATCAAACCCCAACTCAGGTATGTGCCCTAACCTGGAATGAAACCGGTGACCTCTTAGTTCCTGGGTTGACACTCGACTGCTGAACCACACTGGCTGGGCATCAAGTGCTTGCTTTGGACTTTGCTTATGTTTTTTATGGTTCACTATTTATTTCTCGCTTAAAAAGAATGATGAGAGAGGTCAAATTTAGGAAGCAGTGGAAAGTAGGGGCCCAATTTCATAACAGCTAGGAAAAATAAATACAAAGGAGAAGTAACCTTGTTAGAAGAGGATGCCTGAGGGGCCCCGGAGAATTAAGGCTGGAATTTTGACAGGCAGAAATAAAGATGTGTGGGCTGGGAAGAGAGAGATTGTTGCCCGTGAGAGGAATTTCTTATTTGGCTATGCTCTCTTAGCTCTCATTATGTAAGTTGACTGATTGCTTTTTTTTTCAAACTGAAATTCAGGTCCTAGGTATGGAAGAGAAAACTCTACTGAACTATTTATAGGCCAAACCCCTTTGGAGTAAAATATTTTATTTCTATAGGCTTATAATTATTCCCTGGCCTATTTAGAATAGTTCACAACTTAAAAATTCTGTAACTGAAATTTATATTCCCTCAATATGCATGAAAAAATACCGTCTACCATAATGAGAAGTGAGGTTTATTGATTCAGTTTCCCCTCCTCCAGCTCACTAAGCAGAAAGACCAGAACCAGCTGAGTTCTGGAAGAAGAAGGCATTACAATTCCACCTAATATCCCAGTGCAGGTGTCATATCTAAATGCAACATGGCAGAGATCGATTTGCTCAAGGAAGACCCAAATAGGCTCTTTGTCTAACGTGTCTTAGGTTGTCTTCCTGATGTCTTCTTTTCATGCTTTGCATTCTCAGGCCAAATTGAATAATAGTGTTCTTGTCACATCTCTTATTTCCCACAATCTTTGGCTTTGTATATGCTGCCACCTCCACCTGTAGGCATCGCTCCCCAAATCTAACTCCTCGTCTAATCTCAGTTCAAATGCAACTTGTCCTTTGAAGCCTTTCCTTATATTTTCAAAAATTAATATCATACTTGAAAAAGTCTCCCAGCTCCTCATCAGTCCTTCTAATATGGCATATTTTATCCCACCTATATTTACCAAGTATGTACAGAGTGCTAAACAGTGCCAGGGATATATAAGTGGAAAATAATTAGAAAGCCTTGTAAGCTGAATGCACACGTTAAAATCACTTGTTAGACAGTAACAGATGCTAAAGAGAAGAATGTAGAAAAAGAGAGAAATAGAAGGTGGTAAGACAGCAATTTTATGTGGTCCGAAAAAGCCCTGCCATGAAAGGAGACACAAAAGACCCCAGTGTGGCATGCAGCTGTGTAGGAGAAGAGCATTCGGGCCGAGGAACCTTGGAGATTTGGACGGGCATGTGCTGCCTTTGGGTGCCACTGGGCTCAGGTCAGAGTGAGCAAGAGGGAAGGAAGCCGGAGATGGATGACTGGAGGTGAGGAATGGGGAATAAGAGGACAGCGTGAGGAAGAGCAGGCTGACTGTGTAGGTCTTAGGATGACTGGCGTTTCCTCGGGTTAGACAGCACACCATGGAAGGGTTTTGATCACCACAGAGGAATGGTTGAGCTCATATTTTAACAGGAGCAACAATGCATCAGTGAGAGGGTGCAGGTTCTGGAGATAATCTCAAGATAGAATCTGTAGAATTCATTGAAATACCGGGCATCAGACAGGAGGAAGAGACAAGCAAGTCTGAGTCAAAGGCCTGTGAGCTGCATACTTGGAAGCGAGGAGCTGCCATTAGTTGGAATGGAGAAAGCCGTCCAAAGGGCAGGAGGCAGTGTCAAGCGTTCTGGTTTGGACACATGCAGTTTAAGATTCTCTGTCCTGAGGTCGGTTGGATGTAGAAGTTTCAGGGAGCAATTGGACTGTTGACACAAGTTTGGGAGTTATAAGCATTTATTTTATTTCTTGTTTAGTTTATTTTTAATTAATTAATCAATTATTATTATTATTATTTTAGGAACATCCATACTGTTTTCCATAGTGATCATACCAATTTCCAGTCCCATGAATGGTCAAACGGTTCCATTTCCCCCACATCCTCACCAACACTTCTTTCTTCTTCTTTTTTATAATAGCCATTTTAATACATGTGCGATGGTATCTCATTGTGGCTTTGATTGGCACTCGCTTGATGATTAGTGATGTTGAGCACCTTTTCATACACCTGTTGGCCATTTGTGTGTCTTCTTGGAAGAATATCTGTTCAGATCCTTTGTCCGTTTTTAAAATGGGTTATTTGTTTTTTGTTATTATTGAGCTGCATGAGTCTCTTGTGCATTTTAGATATTAACCCGTATTGACTATATGGTTACAAGTATTTTCTCCCATTTAATAAACTGCCTTTTCATCTTGCTGATGGTTCCTTTTGCTGTGCCGAGGCTTTTTAGTTTGAAAAGAAAGCGTGCGTGCCTTTAATTTCTGACACGCTGGCTTCTGTTCCCGTTCTCTCAACCTATTTTCTATTCATATTCATGTTTAAAAGTTTTGCTTCAGGATAGTCTCATTAAGCTGCACAGACTCTGAGAGAAGAAGACAACACGGGCAGAATTTCAAATAACACCTCACCGTTAACCTCGAAGTGGCCAGTGGACACCCCTCACCAGGACCTGCTCCGGAGAGTTCTGCGCTGGAGACAGCCAGCGGGGAGGGCACAGCCCCCGCGCTCCAAGATCGTGCCCCTTAGTTGCTGAGGATAAAATATCCTCCCAGAAGCAACCGCTCACCAGGCCTACGTGTCAAAATAATCCTTGGCTCGTTCCCTCTCCTCCCTCCAGCATCCAGTTAATCATAACGTCTCCAATTTTCTAATTTGTCACCCTGCAGCCACCAGTGCATAATCATGCCAACAGTATTCTCACTTGCTTCTGCTGGCTCCGGTCTTATCTCTTCCCCTTCCCCTCTCGTCCCACCGAGGGAGACTACTCCCTTCACTCTTTACTTTGGAACACATATAGAAAAATTGATGGATCGATAAATTATCACATATGGGTAAAATAAAACACACCTAAGGTGATGATTCAGTCCATATGCACATAATCCATTTCAATCAGCACAATATACCACCTCATTTCCTCCACAATCTTATGTGCATACTTACTCTTTGCCCTTCATAAAAGACTGATTATGTCCACGGGTGGAATTTCAGTTTAAACATTTTCATTTACATATGCCCTCATATGCCCTCAATATTGTTAGATACAGTCCACACTCTCTTACATGGCTTTTGCAGTTTTTGATGTGGTATTCTTTGCATTCTGGGTTTATCTCCAGTAGGACTATCCTCTGTGCTCAAGGCTGCTATTTAAAATATATATTGATTTTTACAGAGAGGAAGGGAAGGGGATAGAGAACTAGAAACACTGATGAGAGAGAAGCATCAATCAGATGCCTCCTGCACACCCCCCACTGGGGATGTGCCTGCAACCAAGGTACATGCCCTTGACCGGAATCAAACCTGGGACCCTTCAGTCCCCAGGTGGACGCTCTATCCACTGAGCCAAACCAGTTCAGCTGAAGGCTGCCATTTTAAACTACTTGGGCCATGCATGCCTTACAGGGCCATGCATGTCTTGCCTAATAGGCCTTTGTAATGCTGTTTCTTCCCTAGAAGTACCCTCCCTTTCATTTTGTTTGTAAATTCCTTTTTATTGTTCATGTTGACAAGGCTATCTCTTTTAAATGCTCCCATAAAAACCTGTATCCTTTTTTTCATAACCCAATGGTACTGTATGGTTATTGCCAACATATTTGCTGATCCCTATGGAAACTCAAACTCCTTGAACACAAGGACTAAATGTTTTTTTGATTTTTTTTAAAATGCCAAATGGCTAGTATCTAACACATAGCAGATACACAATTGTTAAATTGAAATTCATAAAAATAATTTATGGTATACATAAAAGGCATTTGTGCCAAATTAATAAAAAAAGTTTTTAATGTTTATTGAGCACTTTCTTTCTACCAGGCATTGGTGAAACCAAGGTGAATATGAGGACATTTCTGTAATCTAAGAATTCAAATTAGTGGACTAGTTCCTTTCTCCATAAATTTGACTTAACAGCCACATTTTTTATTTTCACTTTTTAGAACATATTTGGAAGATTTCCCCCAATTATTTTTCTTTTTTTAGTCTTTATTGTTCAAAATATTACATATGTCCCATTCCCCCCTCCCATTAATCCCCTTCAGCCTGCCCCAGCCCCCCACCCCAGGCCTCACCACCTAATTGTTCTTGTCCATGGGTTAGGTATAAATGCTTACAATGTCTTTGGTTGATTACCTCCCACCCCTTCCCTCTGAGATTCTGCACTCTGTCCCATGCTTCCATGTCTCTGGATCCACTACTTTCATCGGTTTATTTTATTAATTAGATTCCACATATGAGTGAGATTATGTGGTACTTGTCTTTCTCTGACTGGCTTATTTCATTTAGCATGATGCTCTCCAGGTCCCTCCATGCTGTCTCAAGTAAGAGATTTTTCTTTATTACTGCTTCATAATATTCCATGGTATTCTGTGGTATAAATGTACCACAGCTTTTTTTATCTACTCACCTACTGATGGGCAGTTGGGCTGTTTCCAGATCTTAGCTATTGTAAATTGCGGTGCTGTGAATATAGGGATGCACATATATACTTTCTAACTGGTGTTTTGGGTTTCTTAGGATATATTCCTAAAAGTGGGTTCTCTGGGTCAAATGGCAGGTCCATATTTAATTTTTTGAGGAAACTCCATCCTACTTTCCATAATGGCTGCACCAGTCTGCATTCCCACCAGCAATGTACTAGGATTCCTTGTGGGAGAATCCCAAATTTTAACCTACCTAGTTCTGCCTTACAAATAGAGGGTAGAGTTAAGTAAAGAAGGCTGGATTTTATTCTTGAAATAAAATTTTTATGAATCTCATAGAAAGACATTGGGCTGATCTTTCAAAGGGAATATAGAGAGACCTGAGTTTAAAATGACTGGATTCCTTGGCTGGCGTAAGTATAATCTGAGGGATAAGTACAAGATAGGAGGTTTGATGATTGTATATAGGATCTGAGTCATGGAAAGAGATTTGGAGAAATGAAGACCTTAATCATTAGGTTTTGATCATGTAGAAAATAGATTATCCTACTAGATCGACATACAACAACAAATATTGGTGATTTCCATGTAAAATGTATAATGAATGTGATTTTAAACCATCTGAATTATAGAAATATACAATGAGAAGATTGAAAGTACAGTAAAAATTTGAAAATACATTAAAACAATTTCCAATAAGGAGTACATTTCAGAGTCTAATCCTTAAAATTTGAATCCTTAAAATTTTAGTTAAAATGCTCAGGCTTTAATAGGTTTTTTTTTAAAAAATCTTCAAAAATTAATTACAATCTAGAATTTTGTGAGATTTTTCTCTTTTGAATGTGAGATCATTTTAAATATTCTTCAGGAGGGTGTTTTTATGCTTTTGAAAGATATCTAAAGAGGATGATACATTCATATTCATTTTCTATTTGGGAGTTCATCCCAGCTTCCAAGAAAATGGAAAGTTCTTGAAGTTGGATTAATAAGCAATAGATGATTCACTAAAGATTAATTTCAAAACACTAGCTCTATACCAAGCATCATTTTAAAAGAGTATATGCGTGCTCAAAGTAGGCAATGACAATTTTTTAAAGAAGGGTAAAATACTCCAGATTCCTGAAAATTTTTACCTTGAGACATATTTAAAATTATTTTTATTGTTTAAAGTATGACAGATGCCCCCCTTCCCCCCCCCCCCCATCATTGATGCTCCCTCCTCCCCATTCCCGTCCGCTCCCCAGGTCTTCTCCCCACATTTCTGCCTGCGTTTTAATTCAGTCCATTGAGAATCTTTCTAAGACAGGAGGATAGGCCAAGGAGAAAAGACAGAAATGAAAAAAATTAGAGGGAGAATGGATAGGTAGAGAAAGAAACAAGAGAGACGGAGCGGGTAAAAGTAAGAGGCAAAAACAGGAAGGTAATACAAAGGGTTTGAAGGAGGACAGAACATATGCAGTATGCTGGTTACACGGAGACTAGCCATGCTGACTGACAAGTCTGCAATCCAGAGTTTCATTGAGAACCTACATCTGCATCAGTGGTTTTCAAAATGCCTCCAGATCAGCAGCATAAGCAGCACCTGGGAACTTATCAGACATGCAAATTTGGGGCCCCTCCCAGAACTCCTGAATCAGAACTGGGGGTGGAGGGATGGGGGTGGCTGGGTGGAGCACAGCAATCTATGTTTTAATAAGCCTGAAGAGGGGAGGGGGCAGGAAGGGGAGGCAGGGGACTGACACTGAATGTGAGTGTCACTTTTATTTCTTGCTCATGGAACTGTTTGTGGAAGATGTTCAGCAGGTGACCTTCAAGAGTTCAAGACTCGGACTTGCATGAACCTTTGGCTCTACCCGCCTCTCTAATTCGGCACAGTCCTTCCTAATCTGTCCTGATGAGACCCGATTCAGCCTCCTGGGAGGCGCTCACTCCTCGGTCACTGTTCTGAGAGGACCTTCCCCGGGCGTCCTTTTCGGCTAATTGGAAGGTAAGGGATGAGGTTGTGCTCAATTTATTTTATGGTTTTACACTTTTAACAGCCCACTTCCTGTTCAAGCCACTGGGGGAGCCTGAATGTTGTTTTTAAGGTCAAAAAGACCCAAATTTTGTCGGGTTGGCTTGTTTTATCCAGGTTTGTGGTTTCCTAGGCATTCACTTTTCTTCGAAAATTCCTTGCATAGTCTGATTAGATACCTGATTCATAGGCTTCTGAGCTGTTCCATATGCTATTGTGCCAGGAACTACACCCAAAATTATGTTCTAAACGTAATTCCCAAGGCAGATTACTTTTTTAGTTTCTTTCTCAAGTTAATGAGAGCTACCTCAGTGCCGTCTGAAACAATGGGTAGAGAAGCAGCAGGCAGAATTTTGCTACATGCCGAGTCATAATGTGATTTTGTTACTTTTTCAAAACCTTTTTTAGTCTTATTTTAAGCTGTCTGAGCTTTAAAAACAGTTGGCTTTTCAACTCTGCAAGATTTCAGCTTTCTGAATTCTTGATTTCCTTTTTTTGTTTCTTTTTTATTGTGCTTTAATTTAAACTTGCAGATTGCTCATTGTTTGCCTGGAGTGATCTTTTCCTTCTGTATTGCCGAACAGTAAAAAGCACCACTAAATCTGGCATTTCCTTTTCTCACCTCTTCCTCTGGAACTATAGCATGTTTCCCTACTATGTTCATCCAGGTGCAGATGTTTTACCACAGCACACAGTATGCTTCTCCAGGTTTCCTGCTTCCATAGCAGTTTTCTGGTCACCGGCCACCTGGTCACGACATCAATGCCACCACATCCCTCTTCAAGATACTCGTTTTCGGCACGAGTTGAAGTGAGGCAGGCTTATGTAAAATGACTAATTCCCGAGTCTCAGTGGCTTCATATAAAAGAACTTTACTTTTGGTTACATAACCGTTCCATGCAGGGATTCACAAGGTGCTGCCTCTCCCCTTGGGGCTCTGAGCCCACCGGCCTCCTTGCCCTCTGCGTCCGTGAAGGAGAGAGAGGCAGGGAATGGCACGGGGCTTCTGAGGTCAGACCTGCAGGAGCATTTTCCGCTCAGCTTGTCTTCCACGGGCCTGAGCGCGGCCCCGCTGGCAGGGAGGCCGGGAAGAGGCGCTAAGCCGTTGCTGACAGCCAAAGGGAACGCGTTTTGTTTTGTGATGAAAGGTCTTTCAGGCTCAGCCACATGAAGGAGTGAGATGACTTACAGTTTGAAGGGGAGCCTGGAAGAGCAGCGAGGAGGGAAAAGTGTTGAGAGATGAAGAGCAGGCACAAAGAAGAAAGGGAAGTTAGGTGGGAGAGTTAATAATTTAATCTTTAGTATTATGGACTAAGAGGACTGCATTCCCCCCCTTTACAGATTACATAAAACCAACCACCTGAGCTTTTAAGAGCCCGATAACGTACCTACTCTCACAGAGCCAAGAAAGATTATTCTTTTTAAAAATATATATATTTTATTGATATTTTACAGAGAGGAAGAGAGAGAGATAGAGAGCTAGAAACGTCGATGAGAAACATTGACCAGCTGCCCCTTGCACACCCCCTACCAGGGATGTGACTGCAACCAATGTACATGCCCTTGACCGGAATCGAACCCGGGACCCCCCAGTCCGCAGACCGACGCTCTACCACTGAGCCAAACAGGTTTTGGCAAGAAAGATTATTCTTATATTCAAATCCAGTGTCTGAAAAGAAAGCTCACAATCTCTCCGCTAGACGGAAGACACACAGTCACACCTTGTTACCCAGTGGAGGGTTACACCCACGCAGCCCAGTGCTGTCTGATGCTGTCCTCAGAACCTCATCATTCCACCTGCGGGCTTTCTATGTGAGAGACGGAGCAGGCATAGCATGCTGAGCAGTTGTTAGCAATCTTATTAGTTAAGAAAATATGCTTAATTAATGAGCTTGAATATAAATTGGTGGCAGTACCACACAAATAAACAAGACTTTCATTAAGGATGTAAAACAGTATTTTCCAAGTGGAGAGATTGCCCTCTGAGTCCACATCCTAAATGTTGTTCCATTGCTTATTCAATAAAACACAGCATTTTATTTAATTACTATAATTTGTCTCCAAAAGTCAATATTTGCTAACTTCATCAATTCCTCAAACACTCCTTAGCTTTTTTTCTGACCTGGCAGCACAAACATCAAACTGATGGCTTTACAAGGACACAAGTGTATATAAGGAAATGATTAGATTTTATTATACTAGAACAGAGATTAGTGGATTTTTTTTTTTAAATCCAGACAACCATTTTTCTCTAACTAAAATACTTTTTTAAATCCTCACCTAAGGATATAGTTTTTGATTTTTTAAATGTTTTTATTGATTTCAGAGAGCAAGAAAGGGAGAAGAGGAGAGAGAGAGAAACAATTTGGCTGCCTCCTGCACACCCCCCAGTGGGGATAGAGCCCCCAACCACATTCATGTGCCCTGACCGGGAATCTACCCAGCAACACCAAGAGGTTGGTGCTCAATCACTGAGCCACACTGGCTGGGCTTTTTATCAATGTTTTCCTTTCTTTCTTTTTTCTTTTTTCTTTTTCTTTTTTTCTTTTTCTTTTTTTAAGAGACAAGAAGGCAGAAGGATAGAGAGAGAAACATTGATATGAGAGAGAAACATCAATCTTATGCACGCCCTACTGGGAATCAAACACACAACTTAGTTATGTGCCCTGATCGGGAATTGAACCCTCAATCTTTCCATGCACCGGACTATGCCCCAGTGCCACACAAGCCAGGACTAACTAAAACTTCTATCTGGGAGCCATGGGCAATCCGGATGTGAGGTGAACTATTTTTGTTTGGGCCTTTAAAGAATGAAAATGTCCCTAAACCACCATGTAAGCAAGGTTTCTCTATCAATTGTGTATATTATTGTCCTAACTAAAACGTTGAAGCCTCTCCGCAGACCATTTATTTACAAAAATTCAGGCTTTTATTTTTCCCCATACTCTGGTCTTTGGAGAGAAGCTCATCTTTCCGAAGTGGCCAGATTTTTTATTGGGGGAGGAGGAGGAGGAGGCGGAGGGTAGCTTCTTATTCTAAAAAACAGAACCTCCTTATAGTTCTAAGACAGGTTCAGCTGTCTTAAGTGCATAGTTATGAAAGTAACCAAAGGGTCCCATTTAATGTTATGAGACATGGAGCTGTTAAAAGATGAACTGAGGCATATTAGACATTGTCATGTTTATTTCTGCAAAAAATCTATTGGAATTGGGCAGCACCAAATGGGAAGTGGTTGGGGATGCTTGCTAACAGGAAGCAGGGAGAGACTTAGAAGCAGAGAGAGGAAATTATTTGATTGGCGTTAGCATAAAACCTAGTGTGCTGTTTTTGACTGGTTGCCCTCTGTGCTTTGATTTTGTAAACTTGAGGCATTCACAGGCCTCGCTGTGGGTTTGCTTCCTGAAGTCACCCTGGCATCAAAGCCACCTCAGTGATTTAACAGTACAGATAAGGAGCATAATTAGTTGGGAAGATTTATGGAATGAATAAATACAATTGACAAATGAATGAGGTTCCGTGTATGTACGTATATTATAGACAACTAGTAGGAATTATAGATTCCTACCCAGGAATCCGTGTGCGAGTAGCTTGCTGCCGCTTGCCTCAGCTGGCCAGTTGCCCACTCCCACTGGTTGCTCTGAGCTGTTCTAGCTCGCTGCCCATCCTCCTGTAGCTCTCCACCACTTGTAGATGGATCTTGACATGACGACCTAACGGATAATTAGCTGATTCCTCTCTTATTACATAGGTTGAGTACTGTTCATATAAACACACACTTTAAGTGTGGTCCTGCCAGCTCCCTATCTTCCTGTAAGGTTTCGTGTCCGTGACTTCTGCGTGAATTCGGTCCATTCTGAGCCCTCTGCCATAGCCCACAGGGTCCCTTCAGAAGTCAATGCTGATCGTCCACATTGCACAGAAAGAACCACTAGGTCTGTCACTTCTTTGTGTTGGGTTTTGTATTCTAAAGATCAGAGAATTCTTATTTGCTCCTTCTGCCAGGGAATAAACCCTAGGATTCAGAGTCTTCATTGGTGATCTTTCTACAGAGATGTTGCAGGTTTGGTTCCAAACCACCACAATAAACCCAGCCTCACTGTAAAGTGGGTTGTAGTCTTATTGCTGGTGGGAGGTCTTGCCTTCAATTGTGAAATGCACAACACCTGTGAAGGGCAATGACAGGCATTGTGCCTGTGTAGCTTTTCCATTCCATTTCCTGTTAGCTGTGACACAGACTGGCTAATGGGGAAAGTTACAGAGCAGAGACTTGACTGTGATGGCGTATTTTGTTTTGCAAATTGCTGTAAAAATAGCCAGCGAATCCTGTTGTAGATTCTTCTCTCTTAAAGTTGTGTCATTCAGAGAATTTCTTAAAAATGGAATTTTTTTGTGGATGGGAAAGACTTCTAGAATTCTTAGTCTCTGCCCACTGTCCAACAAAATATTTTGTATTTACGGTACTTCCTTTGCTATAATAACATTTTTCTCGGTTGAGATGAATTTTTACTCTTTAAACCTTTCTTCATAGGTAGCAGGGGCATATTAGAAATTTAAGAGTTTATATGAGCAAAAGTGATTGGAATTGGGCAGCGCCAAACTGAAAGCGGTTAGGAGCACTCTCCCAAAGGAGCTCTGCAGAGACTTTTGTTGAGAAAAGAGGGAGGTGGCATAAAGAATTTGATTGGCTATAGCTTAAAGCCTAGTTAGCTGTTTGTGATCCTTTTGATTTCATAACCTTGAGGCATTTATATGCTTAGATTTTGGTTTGCTTCCTTAACCCATCAGGGTATTAGAGCCACATCAGTTTAATGATCTCCTTGTTAAAATAATTTATCAGTGTACAATTAAGGACAATTTAAATTTAAAGGGACCTCAGAGACTTTCTAGTTCATTCTCCTGATGCACAGAGAGGGAATAAAGAAAATCTCAGAGACACATGCTTAACCCTAGGCTAATTCAGTGTTTAAAGTCAACGAAAGCCCTGCAATACTGACTTTGGGGTTGTAATTTCATGGTTTCCCCTCCTCCGACTAATTCTTGCTTCTATTTAGTACCCTCTCAAACTGGTAAATGGAGACATTTGAAAGTTGTCTTTCAGTATTCTTGATTCTATACTTAAAGCAAATCCAAGGTACACATAAGATAATGTAACAAAGGCCTTTTATAGTTGTCACACTTGAGCATAGATCTCTAATTCCAAAATATAGAGGCCCCAGATAGAAGGCCAATAAGATTTATTAAATAATCCCTAGAATGGCTGAATTCTTTTCTGGCAGTGCCAGTTCTTGTTAACTGTATGAAATTAAACATCAGGTAATTAATCTAGTCGATGATATAAATTATTTCCAAATACCCAGATTTGTCACACTGTGCAGGCAATATATACTTGGTAGCTTGTAGGCAGCCTTTGGAAGTAAGTCTGGGCTGTTACAGGACTCAAGACTGAAGAAGGCATTTAAGTGTTAAGCACAAGGTAGGTACTAAGTGAATTTATAGCAACATCTGTTATTATCAGGTGCTTGGAATTGGGTTCTTATTGCACTAGAACAAAAATATTGAAAGAATTAAAAACACATTTTGCAATACTCAGTTTTTAAAAATAAATACTCTTGAATAAGATTAAAAACTCTTATAATAAATACTTTTAAAGTCAGATATCTATAATATTTTCCTAGTCAAGAGAAAAATTATTTCAAAGTAAGAATAAAAGACTAATTTTTTTGGATATAAAATGTTAGCTTTTTTCAGTGGTGAGAAATGAGTTGAGAAAAATGCTCACAGTAGTACATTAAATACTATGTCTTCATTTTTAAAAGCACAATTAGTAATAGAAAAGGAGGAAGATAATAATTTCCTTCAAATTTTTTATTGTAACTAATAAAACTTTATAGGCTATAGAAAAAAATGACCCTGACCAGTTTGGCTCAGTGGATAGAGCGTCAGCCTGCAGATTGTAAGGTCCCAGGTTCAATTTCAGTCAAGGGCATGTACCTGGGTTGCAGGCACATCCTCAGTAGGAGGTGTGCAGGAGGCATCTGATCCATGTTTCTCTCTCATCCATGTTTATCCCTCTTTATCCCTCTCCCTTCTTGTCTGTAAAAAAATCAATAAAATGTATTAAAAAAAGAAAAAAAATGAACTTTTTCATTGTCAGTTAATACCACTATTGCTGATAAAAGAATTTATTTTTTAGTTTTCTCAGTAATGAAAACAAACATTTTTTGGTTGAAGAAACATGTATTGATTTGCTTTTCATTTCACTCACTGAAAGATTCAGAGAGTACCTTATTCTTGTGTGATTGAAATGAGTTTTAAAACACAAAGTTGACAACTCTTAACAAGATGAATGGGTTTCTGGGCTTCTTTTCTTTGAATAGCCCATTCTGAGCTGATCCATTCTGTCTTCTTGAGCGATGTGAAAGAAGTTAAGTCTTTTGACAGTGTGATTCTCTGGCGATGTTTTTGAATGAACTTGAAACTTTTTTTCACTTAAATGTAGAGATTTATTCTAGCGTCATGTTTGAGTTATTTTGATCTTTGTGAAACTTTTGGCCCTACAATATCTCTCCCCCTCCTTTTTTTGGAGAATATAAAAAACAACTTACAGCCTTAAAAATTGTCTTGCACAGCAAGGCTGTTGAGGCAGTGATACAACATGACTCAGGCAAGTGCTGAAGGTTTTCTACGTGAAATGATTTGTGTTTGAGAACCTTTACTTTCCTTTTGGGTCAATGTCCTTTTCACTGGAGATGAAGTGCTACTGGGTTTTGAGTTGGTGGATACCTTACTATAAAAAAAGACATGTCAGACTCTGAAGCAAATCTTGGTCATTGGTAATGGGTTCCATGGGGGTTCTCTAAGAGTCCTCGCAGAATTTTCTCTAAACAGCCAAATAGACTCTTTGGTAATATTTTTTTGAGGATGTGGAGAGATTGTAAATAGTTAGCCACGATATTTCCTCCACTCATATTTCTTCCCCCAAATAATTTATTCTGTTTTAAATGAACACCACTCTTTGTTTGTTTCTGTTTCCCTCTTAACAAATGTGGAGAGTTGCTGGGGAAAGAGTTTACAGTGTGTGCCAAGGAGACCTGTATTTGAACTTCCAGCTTTATCATTTATATGCAGTATCAACTCTTCCTTCTTCGGTTTCTTCATGTGTAAAATGGAAAGAACATAGCACTTTTCTTATAGAGCTGCTGTTTGGATGAAATCGGGTGTCAAATATAAAGGATTCAGTGTTTCGGGGGCACATAAAATGCATATGATCCATATCAGCCAGTATATTTCCACCTTCCTCAAGCCTTTCCTGGTTCTGGATGGGAGAAGATAGATGAACATTTTAAAGGTATACATTCAGCCTTGTGAGGGAGCCATCAAGGCTACGTTTCTTCTTCCTCCGCCTGAAATTCTATGTATAATCTTGTCCCCATCACCCCTACATAGAAAAGCTAAAGCCTCCCCAAATCCCTGAGGCCTCTGCTTAAGTGCCTCTTTCTGTTTTATTTGACTAAGCAACATTAGGCTTTCCATTATGGACTCCCATAATGATCTATACTTTGGTGTACGCTCATCGTAATTATAACTAATTGTGCAGTCACTCCCTCCATCCCATTGCTCCATAAGGAGGGTCCTCATTGAGCAGTGTGTCAGCCAATCCCAGCATTTTATGAGCTGGGGGAAAAGGGTGTGAGCCAGTGTGCTGAAAAGAACAATGCCAAGGCCTCTGCATTTTATCTGTCTGTGAAAAGGCTGTAAAGTGGTGCCCTTGTAGATGCCTTCTACTAGCATCCCTTGCCTTCTTACCTCATCTCTCCCACTATCTCTTCTGGCGAAGTTCCTTTTTCCCCACCTGGGGTAAGCAGATGGGTCTCTACCTGAAGCATGATTCTGTTCTCACCAAAAAGAGGGCATCCTAAAGCCTGCCCAGCAGTGGTGTATCAAAGCCTGTCTATGTTGGCATCTTTTCATCTCACCATTTCTCTATGAAATTCTTGTCAAGGCCCCATTTTTCCAGTTGCCAGTTTCACAGAAAACGTATCAGGGCAAACAACAGGGAGTCGTAGGCCAAATTATCTCCAAATCCACCATATCTGTCTCCATGATCAGTTCTTTCCTACCTTAAAGAACATGTGGGCCATGTGCATAGACATAGCCCAGATTCTTGGACAAGTCCCTTTGCTCAGTTCTGCAAACATGCTCAGAGTGACTATGGTTTGTGGTCATGTACAAGTTATTGGTCTACCAGTGTTTCCCAAAGTGTGGTATGCGTACCCCCAGGGGTACGGGAAGAGTTTGGTGGGGGTACGCGTTGCACAGGAGTTTGGTGGGGATATGCACTGCACCGTGCTTAGCTGCGCCTAATTCTATGTTCTCATGAGTGAAGTCAAGACAGTTTTGTGAGGTGTGAGATGGTCCGGTGTGCAAATAAATGTTATTTATAACTTTTATTTATATTTTATTATGAATAATTTTATTTTTCATTTATTATTTGTTTATGTACCAAAAAATAATAAAGAAATATATTTTGATTATTATTAAAATACATTCTCTTTTTTTTGACAAGGATACTCAGCGTTACAAAAATTATAGAAGGGGCACACATATGTCAAATGTTTGGGAAACACTAGATTCTAGACAATTATTTTCTAGACTAGAGGCCCAATGCATGAAATTGGTGCACAGGTAGGGTCCCTAGGCCTGGCCAGTGATCAGGGCTGATCAGATTCCCTGCCTCCCCACCTTCCCGTCCCCTCATTCCCTTGTTCCCTCAGTGCCCCTCCACAGGTCACCTGATATGTTCCATGCTGCCCCCCTGGTGGTTAGCACATGTCATAGTGAGTGATTGAACTTCCAGTCTAACTCCCGAGGGGACACTTTGCATATTAGCCTTTTATATATATATAGATTTTTAGATGCTCTCATAGGAGTTTCCTTTTGACTCTCAGAATTTGTAGCTAATTATTCTAGAGGCAGAAGAATTTAGAAGTGGATAAGTGACAAGAAATGTGGAAAATCTTAACTATATGTTAAAATGCATAATGAATCAATGATCATTGTGAAAATCCTAGTCAGTCTTGATAAGCCTGACAGAGACTTTCTTAAAATGTCTTACATTTTTCAGATTACACACTCACTTTCTAAAATCTTTGCTGTGTTCAAAACAGTTCTCTGAAACCAGGAGAAAGATTTAACAACCTCTGTCTTCTCACTGAGTTTTAGGGAGGAACTAGTGTTCAGTTATTTCCTGAACTTGATAACTTTCAGTAGCATTGTCCATTAATTGTTACCATCAAGGCAGTGAGGAGGCTACATTGCAAAAACTATATATATATATATATATATATTTGTATGTATTAATAGAGGCCTGGTGCACAAATTTTTCATGGGTAGAGTCCTTCAGCCTATTTGGTGATTGAGGCCTATTGGGGGCCTTCTGGCCAGCAGATGGTGGAGGGTGTGTACAGGCCATGGGAGGTTGACTGTGAAAGCACACTGACCACCAGGGGGCAACTCCTGCATTGAGTGTCTAGTCCAGGGGTGGGCAAACTTTTTGACTCAAGGGCCACAATGCGTTCTTAAACTGGACCGGAGGGCAGGAACAAAAGCATGGATGGAGTGTTTGTGTGAACTAATATAAATTCAAAGTAAACATCATTACATAAAAGGGTTTGCTCTTTTTTTCTTTTTAAAAAAAATATATTTTATTGATATTTTACAGAGAGGAAGGGAGAGAGATAGAGAGCTAGAAACGTCAATGAGAGAGAAACATCGACCAGCTGCCTCTTGCACACCCCCTGCTGGGGATGTGCCCGCAACCAAGGTACATGCCCTTGACCGGAATCGAACCCGGGACCTTTCAGTCCACAGACCAACGCTCTAGCACTGAGCCAAACCGGTTTCAGCATCTTTTTTTTCTTCTTTTTTTCTTTTTTAAATTTCAATAGTTTAGAACAGCCAAATGGGCCGGATCCAGCCCGTGGGCCATAGTTTGCCCACACCTGGTCTAGTCCCTGGTGGTCAGTGCGCATCATAGCAACTGGTAAACCGGTCATTCTGGTTGTTTGTTTGTAACAGTCACTTAGGCTTTTTTATAGATATAGTTTTTTTTTCTATGATGTTCTTTTTTATTGTTTGGTAGGATGTCTCCACTCTGGAGTAAGGGGAGTGTAGAGGACTGACTAAATTGGGATGTGCTCAGATATGATCATTTTTATCTTAGTTCTGCCATTTATTAGCTATATGAACTTGTATAAGCTAATTTTCTAATCTTCAGTTTTTTAATATGTAAAATGGGGATTATAGTAGTACCTAATCCATAGGGTTATTATGGCAATTAGAATTAATCTTACCCAATAAAAGAGAAACATGCAAATTAACCATCATTCTGCTACGCTCACAGCCAATCAGAGTGAGTATGCAAATTACCCAACAAAGATGGAGGGTGATTTGCATATGCAGGCACAAAGCTGTCTGGAGGGGCAAGAAGCCTGCTATGAGGGGAAGGGGGTGACGGAGGGAGCTGCTGGAGTGGTGCTCCGGACAGAAGCGAGGTCTTGCCCGCTCTTGGGTGGGCCAGGAGCAGGGACTGGCTGGCTCCTGGGCGGCTGGGAGTGAAGCCAGGGGAAGGAAGGCCTATTCTTACATGGATATCGTGCAACAGGCCTCTGGTATATTAATATTTAGAATAGTTTCTAGTAACTATCATAGTTAATGTCATTGAATTATGAATACTTTTCCTTCCACAGAGGATTTGAGTGGCTGTGTGCTCACTTGGTGTTGTCAGGCAGGTGCACAACTGCAAGGGGATTTCATGTCAATATTCTAATTTATTCCAGCCACAGAATAACAAGTATTCTTTTAATGTAATTACAATTGGCACTCACATTTTTGAAGCTGCCTATCAAAATATTGAGCGATATCAATAAGAGAACTCAAGGATGATATTTAAAGCAACAGAACTTATTTTATCTGACACCTTTACAGTGCTCATGGTATGTCACTGTCGTGCTTTCACATATTAACTCATTTAATTCTCAGAATGACACTGTGAAAATAGGCATTATTATTATCTTCATTTTCCATATGAGGAAGCTATTTCTTAGAGAAATAGAGTGGTCAGGAGGATGGACTCAGTCACATGACCTGGGTCTGCGGCCCCAGCTTTGCCACTGACATGGGGAGGTCACTTGTTCCGTTCTAAGTGAGGAGAATGATATCAACAGTTTTGGGATGAGCCTTATTGAAATAATTTCTCTTTTAAAAAATTATTCTGATTTATTGGGGAAACCAGAGCAAAATAGCTAGAGAAGCATGAGTCCATGCACATAAATCCTCAGTGATAGTGCAATTTGCTGTCAGGATTCCGAGAGTAGGTCTCACACACTGGGCAGCTGAAGAGCACAAAGATGACCGAAAGCCTTACCTCTGTGTTACACTTGTCACTCACTTTAATTCTGACAAATCACTTTTGAAAGAACTTTAGCAACCACGAAGGTGCCATATGTTAGCTATACTCAGTGTCTCTGCAATTTACAAGTAGCTGGCCAATGATATTCATACTATAAATAGAGCCTCGTCACAATAATTAATGAGGATCTAAGGTTACGATACATGGACACATTCTGCTGTCTGAGTCTTATATTTTATTAATTGCGGTCTGTATTTCAAGTCATAGAATCCATCAGGAGAAATAACTCAAGCAATGTAAAAAATGAAAAAGAACCATAAACTCTGAACAGATAGTGGAGGCAGTTGCTCTTGAATGTTAATCTTGACTTTTTAGGAACAATATTATTCAATGCAATTGTGTATCTCTGATTGATGTATGATTGTACCTGTAAAGGACAGTTCAGATTTCGAGGTAAAGAGGCACAATTCAAAAATAAATATTGCAAATAATATTTTACATTGATATGTTTGCCTCTTTGGTTTTACGGTAGGGAGAAACAGAAATAAGAGGAGAAGGAAATTGAATTCTGAGTTCTGTAATAACACACAGTAGCTACATTGGGGTCGCTGACTTCCTTGGGGGAGAACTGGCAGAGTTCATCAGTAGCTGGGTTACCACGCAGTGGAGACAGAAACGCAGCTACCATTGCATGTCTTCTTCCTGATGGAACCCCCTGGCTGGGTGACAGAAGCAAGGAGGCGGTGGCCAGCAGCTTGGGGTGGGCTCCGTGAGGCTTAGAGTTATACACTCAGGAACCTTTGGAATAAAACTAGTGAAGCTTTTAAATGTTCGAGGTAATAGTGACCCCAGCTACTGTAATTTACTCAGTCCTTACTCTGTGAAATCTTTACTGTGTGTCGGGAATTTTGTTAGGTATGCACTATCTCGTTTAATCGGCACAGAAAACATGTAAATCAGGTGCTTTTTAAACTGCGCAATCTGAAGATGAGGAAACTACACTTAGAACTTTTGCACTATTAATCATAGTGATTATATTCTTTTAGAATATATGTTTATTGGTTTTAGAGAGGAAGGGAAAGGAATGGAGAGATAGGAACAGCCACCGGCTGCCTCCTTCAGGCACTGGGGATTGATCCCTCAACCTGGGCATGTGCCCTGACCAGGAATTGAACCAGTGACATCTTGGTTCCTGGGTTGACACTCAACCACTGAGCAACACCAGCCTGGCTAATCATAGTTATTTTAAATTTATTATTTGATAATCCCAACATTGAGGTCTTTTCTGAATCAGACTCATTTGATTGCCTTACCTCAGTGGGTTCTTCTTTCCTTATATTTTGTGTTTATAATTTTTAAATTGAATTCTGGACATCAAGGACAGCACAGTGCAGACCTAGATAAATAACACTTTTGCATAGAAATGTGTTTTTCTCTTCTCCTAGGTTGTTAATATGGAGATTTGAGTCAATTAGTTGTGACTTTAGGTGGTGTGGCCTTTTGTTGTTAGTATGATAACACCAGTGTATCACCAGCCTTCAAATTCTGCTGCAAATACTTTAGGGTAGAAAGTGGCTTGCTAGAGTGTTTTTCCTCATGCTCCTTTCCTGCTTTGCTTTTAGCCTCCCCAGTGGCTCTTGCACGAGGTAGGGGGCCTTCTCATGTCCTTGCTCTCTCCATGATAGACTGCTAGTACTTACTGCTTGGTGTTTGTGCTCCTGGTTTTAGGTGGAGGGGGATTTTCTCTTATTTTGGTCTAGCTTCAAATTTAGGCAAACTTTATCTCAGGATTTGTTTTTTGTTTTTTAATTAAAAAATACTTTTATTGATTTTTAGAGAGGAAGGGAGAGGGAGAGATAGAAACATCGATGAGAAACATCCATAGGTTGCCTCCTGCATACCCACTACTGGGAATCAGCTTGCAACCTGGGCATGTACCTTGGACCTAGAATTGAACAGGTGACCTCTTGGTGTATGGGATAAGGCTCAACCAACTGAGTCACACGGGCCCAGCAGGTTGAGATTTTCTTAATGAAACTGCCTAGCTTCCTATGAAAGCAAAACTCTACTGTGGATCTTTTTTTGTTTTGTTTTAGTTTATTTAGTTAATCCTCACACTAGGATATTTTTTTCCATTGATTTTCAGTGATACTAGAAGGGAGGGAGGAGAACAGGGGTGGGAGTTGAGGTAGGGGAGAGAAACATCAATGTGAGAGAAACACATTGATTGGTTGCCTGCAACCTAGATATGTGCCCATTACTGGAAATTGAACCCATGACCCTTTGGTGTGTGGTCCCACGCTCTAACCACTGAGCTCCTGGCCAGGTGTACTGTGGATCTTTGTAGGTCTTGTGTGGGAGAGTCTCCTAATGGTAGGAGACCTATACTGGTCCCGTCCCAGGGTAGTTTCCTATTTGGACTTGAGGCAGAGAGGTTATGTTTATCTTTTCTACCTTTATCTTCAAGTGTGCCCTGAAGTGGTGGTTTGTGCTGCAATTTCTAAGCAGTTAAGCCTTTTGTTCCATGGTGGAGAAGGCTTTGAATGGGGTTTATAGCTTTTTTGTAATGGTGATGCCTCCTTTTCCAAGACTGTACAACCAGGAGGGGGCTTCTCCTATTTTCCAGCATGCCCCATTCCTTCTTTGTACCCCAGAAGAGATCTGTGGAGAAGAGCCTACAAAGTATGAATGCCCTTGGTGTTTGCGACTCCGGGGGTTCTGTACTCATGCTAGTGCATACTTGGACTTTCTGCGCATGTAGACACCTAACTTTCTTTGGATTCTAAACTAATTGGCTGCTCTGAGACCTCAGTTCTCTGTTGGGTTCAAGAAAAGTTACGATTTTATAGTTTATCTGGAATTTTCTTGTTATTAGTATGGAAGCAATGAATGCTCTTTCCAACATTCCACATCCGAGGCACAAGTGACATTCCTAGTTCATAGGTGACACTAAACCACTGAACCATCCCGGCCTGGTTCCCAGTTAATTTGTAAATATGTACATACTGTATTTGCCGGCGTATAAGACGATTTTTTGGCCCTGAAAAATACGTATTTGCCGGCGTATAAGACGACTGGGCGTATAAGACGACCCCCTAAAATTTCCACTAAAAATACAGAGTTTGTTATATACTCACCGTATAAGACTACCCCCCACTTGGAGGCATATTTTTCAGGGCCAAAAAGTCGTCTTATATGCCGGCAAATACGGTAGTTGTCTTAGGCTATTGCAGATGAAAATGAGCCAAAGACTCAAGAGTAAGTTATATGCTAATTACATCATTTACTAAATACTCTTAGAAGAAACAAGTAAAAGTATGGGGGAAACAGGAAAAGGAAAGAGAAGAAGCCCAGAAAGGATACAGTTTTGGTGACAGACTACTTGTTCGTTAGGTCAGCTCTCGAGCATAAATTATACTTCAGAGCCTATCCTGACTTGAGGCAAAGGAGCTGAGTGTTTGTAGTACAATCACGGTGGGCACTAGCTGCAGGCTTGCGTGGGTGGATCACAGACCACCAGGAACTTCTGTTTTCCGTGAGAGTTTCATTTGCTCTAGTGCCCAAAGGCAGGCCGCTGACGAGGGCAGGTGTGAGCCATTTGCAGCAACGTGTGCACAAGTTGAGAAATGAACAGCTGCTACATTATTTTGCTTCAACAATGTTAAAGATTTCTTATCTTGAACACTAATTTATTAATTTTTGTCTTGGTTACTTATTGATGTTACATCTCTTATGTCTTTTATTTTCAACTTTTCTAATGTGAATGTGCTCTTTTCAGTTATCTTGTAACAAACACCTGACTGTTGCTATTCATTTCTTCCAATTTTATAATTTTTATTCATAGTGAGTTTAAAATATTTACATTAATTGTGATAATAAATGCATTTTAATTCATTTCTGCCATCTGAATTTCATAATTTTTGTTACCATCCTTTTTTGTGTTTTCCTTCTCCCTTTTGAGTTTCTATTGGGCCCTATAGGTTATATTTCTATTTTTAGTGAAGTTTTAAATTATTAAAATGTATTGAGCCATTTTTTCCCCTGCCAAATTGAGATTTTTTAACAGGTTCATCCTCTTCCTAAATTATTAAGTACCTATATAAGCTAACTATGTGCTAAGCACTACTTTACAGCTCAGAGATAAAATTATCATGAAACAGATTTTCATGGAAATAGCAAGGTGTAATTATTTGTTATTTACTTATTAAGTTAGTGATGTGTTTTATCTATTTCTGTGCACACTGATATTAGACTATGCCTTTCCTATAGATTAACTATGTAAAATTAAACACATGTTTTACTCATTAACTTATTGATATTCTTTGAGTAACAAACTCTTAACATGTGTGTGTCTGAAAAATGTCTTTATTTTTTTAGACTCTTGAAAGATAGTTTATTTTAATCTCTCTCTCTATAAAAGCCTAAGCAACCATTATGACCTAATGACCAGAACAACCAGAACAACTGGAACAAATGGTCACCCAATTGCTATGACGTGCACTGACCACCAAGTGCTCGACACGGGCCCTGATTGTCAGCCAGGCCTAAGGACCCACCCGTGCATGAATTTCGTGCACCAGGCCTGTAGTTGGATATAAAATCCTAGATTGAATTATTTTGTTTCTACACTTTGAAGACATTACTTCATTATTTTTTGACACCTACTGTGTCAGTGAAAAAAAGCCTTTTGTTGGTTTGCTGTCTTTGTAGGTAATATATCTTTTCTTTCTAATGCATTTAAATACATTCTCCTCTCTTTATTACTTATGTGATATAGTCTATTGTGTGCTCTAGGTTTGGGTTTATTTATTTATCTTCCTGGTACAGTTTTATAACTTAGATCTCAAAAGTTATCTCCATGTATGCTCTGTCTTCCTCCAGAACTCCCATTAATCATTTGAAGCCTCTTTGAAAACTGTTTTATGTCTCATATGCTTTTCATATATTAAAAAAAAAATCATTTATTACTTTGTGTTTTGTTCAGAGTGAATAGTCCATATTATGTTCTAATTCACTAATTCCTTTGGGTGTTGGTTGGATTTTAGTTTAATAATTTTGGATATCAGTAACCTGTTGCTTATAATTTCATTTCTTCTCCCTGAAACAAACTTTATGATTAAAATGATCACTTGCTTCTTTATAATTCTTAAATTTGACCTGGGCTTCACTGGGTGGTTCTTCTACAGATCTTGCCTGGGCTAGACAAATGCAGATACAGTCAGCTCACCTGGGAAGTTTGCTGCAAGTTGGCCTCATTTACTTGACTGCTAGTTGGGTGCTGACTATTGGCTGAGATGCAATGCTACTCATCTATGTAGCCTTTCATCCTCTAGTACAGTGTTTCCCAAACCTTTGACATATGTGTACCCCTTCTATAATTTTCATAATGCTGAGTACCCCTCGTCAAAAAAAGGACATATTTTACTAAGAATCAAAATATAGTTATTTTTTCTTTTTTTGGTACATACATAAAATAATAATAAATGAAAAATAAAATTATTCATAATAAAATATAAATAAAAGTTATACTATAAATAACATTTATTTGCACACTGGACCATCTCACGCCTCACAAGACTGTCTTAACTTGACTCATGAGAATGTAGAATTAGGCGCAGCTAAGCATGGTGCAGTGCATATCCCCACCAAACTCCGCTGCAACGCGTACCCCCACCAAACTCTTCCCATACCTCTGAGGGTATGCGTACCACACTTTGGGAAACACTGCTCTAGTAGATTATGTTTGGCTTGTTCATATAATGAGAAAAACATTCCAAGAAGTTGAAAACAGAATTTTCTATAATGAGAAAAACATTCCAAGATGTTGAAAAAAGAATTTTCTATAAAAGACATTCTCAACTTCTTTCTTGACAATAGAAATTTGGGATCCCAGAGGCTTTTTAAATTTTTATTTTGAACTGTTTCTTCTCCCTATAGTTGAGCCTGTTACTATTCCCTTTAAAATATTCTGTAGTGTTTATGAAACTAATTGATATTTCTTCCTTGCCCCCAAAGCCACATTCATAATTCTTTTGAACTGATCTCTATTTTGAGCCGTATGTGAGGTTGTTGTGAGACAATACTTTTAAGGTTCTTAGAAACTATTTGTGTAGTTATGAGGATTTGCTGGAAACTCCCATGATATTCTCTGTGTTGTTAGCTAAAGGCCTTATAGCCACACACTTGCTTTTGTTACAGAATTTACCAGGCGACTGAAAAATACACAGAAGTACCTGGATATCCAGGAAAAACCCGTTTATTTTCAGATGTACTAGCACCGTGACTCAGGGGAGCCTGTTTCCAAATCCTGAGCAAACCATTATGGAAGAAGCTTTCTCTTTATACCCTTTGGTTTCTTTGTCCCCCAAATAAGGGTCAGACTTTTGGATCTTTCTCAGGCTTTGCAGAAAGCCCCGTGTGTTGGGATGGGGGATATGAGAGCACACCTAAAGGCCTGGCCTGGCGTCAGCGCTGATAACCCCCTCCGGGGGTTGTGTATGGTTCGTGGTTTATGGCCTCTGTAATATGGGAGTATTTAGATAAGTAGGTCTGGCAAGGCCAGATAACTAAGGGAGGGGCAGTGACTAGACTACAGGCTTACAGGGATGTGCATTAGGGATATTTATTAAGTAGTAACTAGGTAGAGTCAGGCTGCTAGCCAACTCCCCACCCCTCACCCCCAAATGTCTTATTTTCCTCATCCTTTTGATCTCTACTTTGATACCATACCTGGAAAATCTAGAAATATGAAATGTTTTATGTTGTTTTCCCCTTTTTATTGAGGTGACACTGGTTAACAAAATTATGCAGGTTTCAGGTGCACAGTTCTACAGTACATCATCTGTACACCGTATTGTGAGTTCACTATCCCACGTCCATGACCATTTATCCCCCCACACCCTCTTCCCCTGAAAGGTCTTATTTTGTATTCCAGCATATCTCAATTCTTTTTTAAAATGTGTTTTTATTGATTTTAGAAAGAGAGGGAGGGGGAGAGAGAGAAACACAGATGCATCAACATCCGTCAGCTGCCTACCTCAGGCCCCTGCTAGTGATTGAGCCCGAAACCTGGGCGTGCGCCCTGACGGCGAAGGGAAGCCCTAGGCTCTTGGTGCACGGGTCAACACACAACCACTGAGCCATACCGGCTGGGTGCAATTCTTTACATTTCCTCTAAATGCTGCTTGCCAGCTGAATAGTTCTCTTCTTAACTCATCTGTCTCATCCCCCTATTTATCACAGAGTGACACTAAAAGCCAATTGTCAATTTCAACATTCTGCCTGGATATCTCCTTGGCTGTTTTATCTGTTAGCTGAGCACACTTTTTATCTTCCCAGATTTTGAAGGCTTACGTTTTTGCCAATAGTTTTGAATCACTGATCCCCACAGTCTCAGACACAAAGAGCAGCTTCTCACCATTTTCCCGTTTAGTACTTAAAGCTTCTACACTGTGTAACGGCCTCCACCCACCACGTAGTCCCAAAGACAATGCCAAGCGTTGGGGTTTTTGTTATTGCAGCACCTGATTTAGAGGTTCCACTTTTTGTGTCAGTTATAAATTGCTTCATAACAAACCACTCCAAAATTTAGTAGCTTAAAGCAACACTGTTTGTTTAATTTAATTTAAGTTGGGCAGTTCTTAGGCTGCTCCCACATGGGTTCAGTCACATGGTTAACTCATCTGAAGTTTAACTGGGGTGGATATTTCCAGTCGATCCTCATTATTGATGACACACCTGGTGTTGGATGTTGTTTATCCTCTATGTGGTTTCTCATCCTGAGGGCCCAGAATTGGCTTCTTCACATTGAAACAGGAATTTTTAGGGGTGAAAAAGACAAGCTTATGTTGTGGGGTCGAACCCTGGGTTCAAAATAAGACCACCGGAGGCTGATGATTTATTAAAAATGCAGGCAAAGATTTATTGAAATATCTGGCCTGGACAGCCATAAGAGCACACGCAGGTGGACTCTATACGACTGCACTGTTATAGGTGTAGCTAGCCCTTTTAAAGGCTCAAACCACAGGAACTTTCCTTTGTTTTAATTTTAAAGGCTAAAGACTACATTCTGAAGACTGGGGTCAGCTGCAGGGTCGTTCCCAGTTACATCTTACTGGACATTGGAATGTGGCCCTATCTTGCGAAGCAGAACTCAGTGCTTAATTTCTAAAGGTTATCTTTAAAGGTTATCTTCAGTTTCTATCCCTGAAACTACTAAGCCAGTGGGAATCAATCTCCTGTGCTCCTGGTCTCAGGCAAGGGAAAATTGCCTTTAGTCTCCAGGTTTCAACCCAGAGGCTCAAGTAAATATTCCTTGTTTAATCAGGTGCAAGAGACAGACTTAGCAGGGTTAAAACTCAAACAACAGTTTTTGTTTTTTTAATCTGAGATGTATATGTCTTATTTCAGTTTAGAGAATTCTACAGATTTTAGAAATGAAGGGGACCATGGAGGAAGCACAGGGCTGCAGAGCAGCAGAAGGTACATTTCTAAGGAACAGGAGAGCTGAGAAGCTGCTACAGGTGCATTTCCATAGAGCGAGGAAGCTGGGAACCTCAGAAAGCCTGTATTTACCAATTAAAGGGGAGGAAGCCCTTCATCCAGAAGGAGGAGAAGAAAGCCCAAAGGGAGCGGGAAAGCAATAAGGAAGCAGTGAGGGGGACCTCACATCTCCCGTGTGAGGTTCAACCTCTGAGCTCAGAAGTTACTATAGTAACCAGTCCAAGGGAATAGTGACCAATCAGAGGGGATGTCAAGGCACAAAGGTCCACAGCCTTTATAAACGTGGAAACAGGGACTTGGTGGGACCCTTTCCCCCTCCCCACCTGGGAGTCTCTGCTCTGACATTCCTTCCCCTTCCCTACCTGGGAGTCTGTGCTTATTCTTCAATAAATGCCCACCTTCGCTCTACCACCTCTGTCTGTGGGTTCATCCTTCGACTCCAAGGGACAGAGACTCTGGGAAACCATCCTGTCCAGGGGAACACTGTGTGTTCTAGTCCAAAACCCCGCTTCAACATGATGAAAGGTTCATTCGATGACAGAAAAGAAAAAAAAGTTCAGGATCTCCTGAGACCTAGCACAGGACGGTGCACAATGTCACATTTGCCCTAGTCTGTGAATCAATGCAGGTCTCAAAGCCAGGCCAGATTAAGCAAGTGGGATCAGCACTAGTTCATAATAGGAGTAGAGAAGTCATATTGCAAAAGGGTGTGGAATAAGGGGTTGTGATTCATGGGGCCGCAATTCTAACAATCTACTAGGGTTTTAATCACAGAGACTCTTTCCCCCCACCAACATTTTTAGTGGATAATCTTAATATTCACTATAGGTAGTTCATACACATTTTCTTTTTTGATGTTTTATCAATATTATATCATCTTGCATAACAAAAGCATAGTATGCAAATTGTCCTCTCAACCAGAGTTGTCTGGGAGTTCCACCAGGGGCCAGGGCTGACCTGGCGAAGGGTGGGAGTACCCTGACAGCACCAGTAGCCGCTAGGGACCCTACCAGTGCAAGAATTTCATGTACTGCACCTCTAGTAATTTATAATTTAAAGCATCTTAAATACATTTATTTTAAAATGCATGTCAAATACTTTTATAGATGGACTTTATTTGGAATGAATTTATGTTCTAGTTGCTTTTGCTTTTTTATGTGTGCAACTTTGAGCAATTAAAAATTTTGATTTGCAGGCTCATTTTGATTGGAAAGGATTCTCTCTCTCTCTCTTCCCCCCCCCCCCCCCTGCCCATCCCCTTCTTCCTATGTGATTTTCTGTTGAACCCTATTCCATAAGAACCAGCATCTAGGATCAGGCATATCATTTTGGTTTTCCTCAATGTGGATATTGTGGGTCCAGCTTATCACAGAGCCAGCCCTGGCTTATTTCTTATATCCTTTTGTTTATATCCTTCAGCCCACTTGTTCCTATGAGCCCTAGCCGCAGATGGACCTCAGCAGCAGCTGTTATCAGCCTCTTCCTTTAGCAATGAATAAATTAGACCTCAGGCATCTGAAGGTCCCTACCACCACTCAGCAAGTGCATTTTAGTCTACCACTGCCTTCTCCTAGGTCTTGGATTTTTGCAAGGTTTTGGCTTCAGACATCTGACTGCATTTTGTGTTTATGTTTTATTTCCAGCTTGTAAAAAAGTTTATATTTTACTAGAGTCTTGATAGTTCTTTTGATTTTCTCTTTTCATAGTTTATTTATTGCTACTATATATACTCAGTGAAGTAAATACAAAAATTGTGGGCTTCCTACACCAATTTGGTCCCATTTGTTCTTAGTGATACAGAATTTTTGGGCTGGAACCCGAATTCTTTGTCTGCCGGAATCAAAGAATAAATCCACGGACAGAAAGTGATATAACAATGATGGAGATTTATTGCAGAGCAAGTACAGACTCCCATGTGGGGAGAGGGAAGAGTCCCACTGGGTTCCTTCCCCTCTGGCTTACAAACGCTGCAGATCCTGGTGCCTGATATCCCCTCGGATTGGTCACTTTCCCCTTTGATGTGTTAGGTTCTCCCTCCTGCTTCCCCCTGGGCTTTCTTCTTTTCCATCTGAATGAAGGGCTTCCTTCTCTTTATTTATTTTGTAAATACAGACCTTTCCTGTCTACTTCCAGCTCCCTTGTATTGTGTAATTACAGCTGTTGCTGCTCCCTTGTCTTATGGAGGTGTGACTGCACCAGACATCTTTGTGTTATGGAGGTGCACCTTCTTCCAGTCTGCTGCCCCAAGCTCCCATGGACCCCAATTCTAAAAAAAATCCCTAAGCCTGCCTATGCCCCCCCCCCCAAATTCCTGCTTCATTAGCATTTCCCTAGATTTAGAAAACAGAATATATATGTTGCACAAATATATACTGTGATTTAAATTTGAACTGAAATTTTATTACAGAATCAAACATTTTGTCTCTTCCGTGATATTACATCAAAATAACGTGCATTCAATGGCCTGGTGGACAAAGCTTACAGAGCTTTAGGAGTTGCTTTAAAGTGTGTCAAAGTAGGTTGAATAATATTATATTTACTCTTCTCAGTGGTGCCCTCATTTTACATAAAATGTCTTAAGGTACCTAATTTGTCAGTGTGCCTGCTGAGGAAAGTCCTCAGAAGCACACAAAGTAGACACCATAGTGTTTTGGGTATGAAAGGGGACATGTCTGTTCAGGCTACTAAAATCTACCTTTTTCAAGCACAGTCTAGACTGCAGGCTGCATTGTGTCAGTGCAAAAAGGGCCATCAGCTGTCAGTATAACTATACATCTTTTATCTGACTTTTAAAGAAGGAACTGAACAGAGAAGATTAGTATATGCAAGGGCACAAAATAGCAGGTCAACCAATATAACAATTGCCAGTTATAGGAGAGAGGCTAGTTGTCTTTTGCAATTTATCATCTGTTACTGTATTCTTATGAGGGGACTGGCCTTTAGTAGTGTCATTGGGGCGAGAGAGAAGATAGGCTCTTCCAGGCTTTTTCCGTGTTGCCAGATTGAACTGTGAAGGAAAGGCTTGGTTTTGAAATAAGACATTAAGAATATACATCTCACGTAAGGAATGCTGTTTTAATTCTATCCCTTTTTTCTTTCCGCTCCTGCGTCCTGCATCTGATTAAAACACAGGGTACTTACCTCAGCTTCCAGGTGGAGAACTGGAGGCTAAGGCAGTTTTCCCTTGCCTGGGACCAGGACCACAGGAGATTGATTCCCACTGACTCAGTAGCTTCAGGGATAGAAACGTAGATACCCTTTAGAGACTAACCGCTGAGCTCTGCTTCTGTGTTATCGGCTATCGCAAGATAGGGCCACATTCCAATGGCCAGCAGGATGTGACTGGGAACCAACCCTGCGTGCTGTCTCCAGTCTTTAGAATTTAGTCTTTAAGATTTAGAAACAAAGGAAAATTCTTGTGGCTTAGGCCTTTAAAAAGACTTGCCTATACCTGGAACGGCACAGTCGTATGGAGTCCACCTGCGTGTGTTGCTCTTGTGACTGTCCTGGCCAGATATTTCAGTAAATCTTTGCCTGCCTTTTTAAAATAAATCATCAGCCTCCGGTGGTCTTATTTTGAACCCAGGGTTTGACCCCACAACAGGTTTCCCTTAAACGTGTCAAGGGAAGGTTGTTTTTTATCTTATGGATGTTCATAACGTGGCAAAGAAATGGAAGGAATATTAATGTTCTATTTCTGTCCACATTTTAAGGGAAGTTGAGTGAGGAACATGACAGTACCTACCAATTTGCTGATTTGTGGTTATATACATGTGACAGAAGAGTTATATTAGAGAGTTGATGTGATGATGTTTGGAAACTTTAACAAAAATTCCAGGAGATTAGAGCCAGCTGAACAATCTAGCATTTTCTATCCATCTGTATTCCAGAGTGTCCTTTTTTTTGTAACATAACACAATACTTTACTGCAATTGTGCCACCCTGATGAGACAGCAAGGATTGGCAGGGAGAGTGAATATTCTGTCCTTGTGTTGAGATTTTAGAAGAAGCAGTGCTCTCCTGCCCTTGCTCCTCCCACAGGAACATTCTCAGTGGAGTGTTTGGTTAAGAGGGCATTCTCTGCCTGGCTCCCTGGAGCTTCTCAGGCCACTGGTAGCCCCTTGTCCTATGTATGCAGGGCTTCCTCCTTTCCTTGGGCTTGTGCTTGATGGGGACATTGATACATTTGCTGTTTAATATTCTCAGCATTTCTTTCTCTAGTGAATGGGTACCCTGGGTTTATTAACATTCAGACTTTCAATCTGTTACTTTAACAATATAGTTTTAAAATATGCATGCTCTAGGTTAATACACCTAATTGTGTAATAATGGAGTTTATTTTACTTCCCATTGGTAATTTTGGAAGTATAAACTGTATTTCCCTTCTGGCTCTCTGGTAAAATTCAGAATGTATTGGGGACACTCTGGGCATTGGGTAAATTATTTTTTACATTAAAGGAATTCAAGACTTGATTATCTGATGTCCCCTCATAATGAAAACTCAATTTCTAATTTGACAAATTTATACAGGAAGTATAACTATGAAGTAAGGAATTCCAGATGAGATAAAATTAGTTTTAAAATTTATTTGTGTTTCCTTAACTTTCAAAAGAGCTCTTCAGATAATTGTTAGAAATACTTACAATGTATAGAACTATACATTTCAAGCAAAAGATTTAACCCATATAAAATGTTTATTAGATTTATCCATAAAAGCTACTGATAGGGGCAGAAATAGAATATTAGGGACAGTTATGTCGCTGAAGGAGGAATGCACAAGGCCAGAGTGGTGAGGGATTATGAATTTATTCGATCATCCACACACCAGGTGGCTGAGCCTGGATGGCTTCAGTACCCAGTGAGGGGAGTCAGCGGCTTTTAAAGGACTTTTGGTGGGCTTTTTCTGGGTGGAGACCTCTTTATGCATACCCGGGGAGGGGAGAGAATGGAATGTGGTCACCACAAGTGAAAAGTGGTCTTCAGTAAAGGGAATGTCCATAGTGAAATGTCCAGAAAAGTCAGTTCCTGGGGAAAGGGTATCAACTCAATTTCTCCATCAAACCTAAAGGGAGCAGCTATAATATAATTATATACTATATAATAAAGAGACAATATGCAAATTGAATATCACTATAAAACACAAGATGGCCTCCCCCATGTGGACACAAGATGTCTGCCATAAGATGACCTACAGGAAAGGGCAGTTGGGGGTGATCAGGCCTGTAGGGAAGGGCAGTTGGGGGGGGACCCAGGCCTGTAGGGGGGGTAGTTGGGGGCAACCAGGCCTGCAGGGGAGGGCAGTTAGGGGTGACCAGGCTGGTAGGGGAGGGCAGTTAGGCATGAATCAGGCTGGCAGGGGAGCAGTTAGGCATCAATCAGGAGTGTTTAGGGGTTGATCAGCCTGACAGGCAGAAGCAGTTAGGGGAAATCAGGCAGGCAGACAGGTGAGTGGTTGGGAGCCAGTAGTCCTGGATTGTGAGAGGGATGTCTGACTGCCCGTTTAGGCCCAATGCCAGACATATCTCGAGGGGTCTCAGATTGAAGAGGGTGCAGGCTGGGTTGAGAGACATTCCCCTCCATGCATGAATTTCGTGCACTAGGCCTCAAGAAAGAAATATTAATCTTGCTCTGTTAGCAGTGATTGCTTTGTTCTGATTAAAGAAGGCATATTCTAACTTGACTGGGAGTTGCATGTGGGATCTGGGAGCTCACCTGTACATGCAACCCATCCTCCCCATCTGGGAACTGCCTATCATCATGGAAAGATTAACAACCTTCTTGCAGAAATCAGAGCTGCCAGCTGTCTGAAGACCTCCCCAGCCCCTTGCATATCACTAAGGCCTTTGAAGAACCCCAGCCTTTGTATACCTGGAGGCCTATGCAAATCCCAGCCTGTATTACCTGTTGTCAACTGCTCATTTGCCATGCCCTTTTTCCTACTTCCCATGTAACCTTTGTCCTCTGGATGGAAGAGCAGATTTTTGTGGATGATCTGCTGTTCTCCCTTACTGCCAGCAGTATTGGGAAAAATACTCATATTAGATTCAACCTTGTCTCTGCTTAACTGCTCAAGTAGTGACAGGCATCACAGACCATTGATTTTCTGGTTACACTACCTTTCTAACCTACTGTTACATTCAACTGTTTCAGCATACCAGGTATTTATATTTGGAAACCCCTCAAAAGATTTTCAGTAGTGAGTTGTGCTTCCACTTAGGATGTAAAAAGCTGCAAGAGGTTATTATCTTCACCTTGACAAGAAGGTAAGGCTAGCCTAGAAAATTATAACCTTTTTTGAAATCATCAGAGCTGTGCTCTCAAGACAACCAGGTTGACTAAATTCTAAGAGTGGCAGGCCTTTCTCAGTAGAGATGGGACAGGTGAATTGTTATATCTTTGGTAGAACAGGCGAAGAAGAGGTGGCTACCATAAAAGCAGTTAAATGGAATGTATTATTAAAGGTTGGGTTGGGTTTGTATGAAAGTTTAGACTGTTGTATCATAAATCAATGAGCTGGACAAGACATCTTAATCAGCCAATTAGGAGTCCTCTTTATTGCGAGCAGGTTCAGAGCAGATTTACCTCTGTCGAATTCTGAACAAACACAAGTAGGAGCATTTCCTTTTTATATCCTTCTATTTCTGTGTGTAAGTTATTTTGTAGACAGCTTGTGACCTTGAGTATAAATCATATCTATACAGACACCTGTGACCTTGAGTATCATATCTATATAGGCATCTGGCCTCAATATCAGCATATCAGTTAGATGGCTAGCTTTAAGATCAATTAAGTTTATCTTTTCTGTTCAAGCAAAAAAACAAAGTTATTTTACAGTCTAAAAATAGCAGAGTTGATCTACAGAATAAGAGACTCTAAGAATAACAGAGTAGTTCAAACAGCAGTTTTTCCAAAGGAGGAATTGCTATGCTTCAAGACCCTCTGGTAACTCCAGCCCCAACCAGCGTGTGCCTTCACCTGCTATCTCATTTTCCTGGGCTGGCTTCCCCTGGGTATTCCCGAGGAAGATCAGGAGCCAGGCAGGGAAGAGCTGTTGTCTGTGGTACAGGGGCAACAACAGATTGTCTACGTTTGTGTTATATAAAGCAAAACCCTCAAGCAGCTTGACAGAGAACACAGGAAAAGATCCATGGTTTCTAGGAGTTTAGAAGCAAAAGTCACCTGCTGCTAGTGGAGGGATAGAAGCAGATGCCTCCTCTCAAGACAGGAAGAGGAAGCCCTTGTAGCCCACCAGCCATGCACTCAGTACAAAGAAACAGTAGTCTATTGTGGGTGCCAGGTCGCTGAAGGAGGAACACATCAGGCCAGAATGGTGAGGGATGGATTACCAGTTTATTCCATTGTCCGCACACCAGGTGGCCGAGACTGGATGGCTCCAGTACCCAGTGAGGGGAGTCAGTGGCTCTTAAAGGACTTTGGGCGGGCTTTTTCTGGGCAGAGACTTCCTCATGCATACCCTGAGGGGAGATTATGGAATGTATTCCCAACACGTGAAATGTGGTCTCAGCAAAGGGAACGTCCATAGTGAAATGGCCTGAAAAGCCAGTTCCCAGGGAAAGAGGGGGTGGGGGGGCGGTATCTATTCAATTGCTTGATCAAACCTATCAGTGGGAACATTAAGAACTCATCCTGATCAGGGTCTCATGTGAAGGTACATAGTCACTGAGGCCGCAGCAAACACTATCTGCCCAGAAAAAAAAGAGTTTGAACTTGGACCCAGAATGTTGTACTGATACAACCAGTTCTGGTATGACTGAGGAAGGGATAAAACCTCTCTCTCTTTCTCTCTCTCTCTCTCTCTCTCTCTCTCTCTCTCTCTCTCTCTCTCTCTTTCTCTCTTTCTCAACCCTACACAGATATGAAGATGCATTTGTATAAAGTGAGTAAAAGAGCCAGGTGTGCAGGTCCCAGTGTGCAGGGTCTGAGTAAGAAAAGGGCTGGGGCAGGCGAACAGAACTATCACTGTTTGCACCAGGTGAATGTCAGTGTCTTACACTGAGGAAGAGCGAGGTTGTGGTTCAGGCATTGGGTCTCACTGGAAGCTGGAGTGGAGCAGAAACATGGAGGCGAGTCCTTGGGCAATCTGAGTGTAACAATGAGCACAATGTACCTTGACTTGAAGATTGTGGAGTGTAGAAGAAAGCTCTAACAACAGCAAATCCAACTCAACGAATGACTAGGTTGACTCAACCCTGCACAGTACTGGCTGACAGCAGAACATAGTTAGATACACAGACAAAGCAGGAAGCATCCCAGCGCTAAAAGATGAAGCAGCAACCAAACTAGGTCCAGAAAATCTGTGAATTTGAAAGAACTACAGCTGAGAGGCTAAAAGACCTAGTGAAAAAAGTGTAATGCATAAAGATTTCAGTAAACAGAGGGAACTGTAAGGAAACATCAACTAGAAATGCTACAAGTAATTAAAAGGTGATATCAGAGATGAATAGTTATTTTGATTGATTTACCAGCATACTAGTCACAAAAGGACAGAGACTCAGTAAACTTAAATAAAAGTTGTTAGAAATAATTCAAACTGAAACTAGAAGAGGAAAAATGTTAAAAATTAAAAAAAAAAACTATAGCCTTAAGCAAAAACTGGGAAAATTGAAAGTCAAAACAGAAAATTAACAATTATAAATTGAGACATCAACAATTCTCTATTAGTAAATGAACCAGTAAGCTAAAACCACTGGTTACCATAGTAATATTATCAACCAACTTGAACTAATTCGGGTTTGCAGATATAAACCCAGAGTGCATATTCTTTTAAAGTACACATTCACTGAGATGGATCGGGTACTAGACCATAAAAAAACAACATCAATAAATAAATTAAAAGGATCAAAATTATGTTCTGTGAACATAACAAAATTAAACTATAAATCAATAACTGAAAGACATCTGGAAATATCCTCAACTATTTGGAAGTTTTAAAAACCATATTTCTAAAAACAAACAGAAAACCCCACATATTTCTAAGTAATCAATGAGGCAAAGAGAAAATTCAAAAGGGGATAATATCTATTTAGGTTCTTTGTCTATTTTTAATTGGGTTATTTACTATTGAGTTGTATGAGTTCCTTATATATTTTGGATACCAATCCGCTATTAAATATTTGGTTTATAAATATTTTCTCCCATTCTACTGATTGTTCATCATTTTGTGGATGGTTTCCTTTGCTGTGCAGAAAGAAGTTTTAAAGTTTGATATAATTCCAATATTCATTTGTTAGAAAATAGTTAAATGTTGCATCCAACAGAAAATAACTTCCCTTTTTTATTGAAAAGACCATCCATAAAGTGACAATGGATATAAAATAAAATAAAACTACAGATAACATCTGACCCAATGGTGAAATACTGAATTGATTTCTTCCTAGACTTGGGAAAAAAGTGAGAATTGCTGCGCTCTCTGCTTTTATTTAAAATTTTGCTGGAGATTCTGGTAAGTGCAGTGGGGCGAGATAAAGAACTGCAAGGCACAAAAACAGGAAAGGAAGACATTCAGCTGCCTATTCATGGATGACAATACTGTTTATGTTGAAAATTTCAATGCATCAAGAACCTACTAGCAATAATAAAGATTTCATTTCCAGCTTACAAAAAAGATTATATTTTATACTAGAATATCTATTGCTATCTATCTATGTGATTTTTAAATATGTTCAAACCAATGGCCAGAGTCTAATGTTAGTATGGCCAAATTCCACAATGAATTTTGCTTTATTAACTCAAATTAATAAACATGTATCTTGTCATTTGAGGAAAATAAAATAAAATAAAATACAATGTGCTATCATTAACCTACTTGGCTCTGGAGTCAGGCAGTCTCAGTTAGAACCAAAGCTCTGTCTGCTACAAGCTATCTTGGGCAAATCTCTTAATGTCCTAAACCTGAGTTTCTTAATTATAAAATACTAGTAGACCTGAACAAGAATCTGTGCACCAGTAGGTCGCTGCGCCACCCTCCTGTAGCTCCTCTCCCCCCATAGCTGGCTTCCCTGTCCACTCCTATAGCTCTCCACCTCCAGCTTACTTGCTGCCCTGCCCCGTCCTGCAGCTTTCTGCTGCCTGCTTGTAGTTCTATGCCCCACCCTCCTGCAGATTCTAATGCCTGTGGCATTTCAATGGTAAATTTGAAACTGAAAATTCATAAAAACATAAGTTCAGTAAACTATTATGTGCAATACCTGTGCTAAATGCAATAAGAATGATAGGCTGCATGTTGCGTCTTATCTATATATATAAAAGCCTAAGTGACCATTATAACCAGAGAACCAGAACGACTGATCGACCAGTTGCTATGATGCACACTGACCACCAGGGGGAAGACACTCAACACAGGAGCTGCCTCCTGGTGGTCAGTGTACCTGCACAAGGGGAGCACTGCAGAGCCAGAAGCTGGGCTCACGGTTGGCATGCAGCTGTGGTGGCACTACTGAGTGGGGAGTGGCAGCAATAGGCCAGGACACATATGAGCTTTGTGGCGCCTGGCCCTGGTTCGGGCTCCTTCCTGGCCACCTGCTACTTGGTGTACTGCTACATTCCCTGAGGGATCCTGTATTGAGAGAGGGCGCTGGCAGGGCTGGGACACCCCCTCATGTGCACAAATTTCATGCACCAGGCCTCTAGTCTATAGTACCAAAAGGAATTAAAGAACTCATTGGGAATAATAGTTAACATTACAATCAGTGCAAATTACTTAAAAAACAAAACCAAGCCAAGCTGGTGTGGTTCAGTGGTTGAGCATTAATTCAGGAAGCAGGAGGTCTTCAGTTTGGTTTCAGGGCCAGGCACATGCCTAGGTTTTGCTATGCAAGAGGCACCCAATTGATAACGTTCCTCTCTCGTCAATGTTTCCATCTTTCCATCCCTCTCTCTCTCTTTCAAAAAAAAGCAATAAAAAACATTTTTAAAAAATAAGAAAACAAACAAATTCATCAAAGGTAAATGTTATTACTGTCCTTGAGTTCTTAATGAGAGAAATAGTCATGGAGGGTTTAAATGCGCTGCTCAAAAGGTCTATAACTATATGTGGCAGAACTTGGACTCAAATTCTGGACTCAAATCTGCCTCTAAGACCAGCATTATCACCACTGTGGTCCAGAGGTTAGGTAACAGCTTGTTGGAAACAAGCTTTAAGTTTTGGAGAGTTTGACAAAAATTTGTGGGTTCCATTACCATATGGGATCTCCAGAAACCCTCTAATCTTGGTTTTGATGGTCTTGGAAATAGCAGATTAATATTTCCTGCAAACTTAGAGGTGCATAACAGCATATGCATTCATAAAACACAGAACAAGTAATTTTTCCACACAGATTTTACAAACCTAATTTTTTCCTTCAAGTTATTTATATTTCTGATTTCAAAGAACTTCGTATAGAGCAAAATGGAGAAAACTGGATTTACGCTGCAGGGAATTACTTGCCTAAGATCAGGTTTAAGGCTCCCAAGTGTTTGTACAAGTTGAATTGAACTCAAGGGTCTTTTTAAAGATTATTATACTGATAGGTATTTTCAATCTGTGGAAAGCCAACTTAAGTTGCATGCAGATTTTTAATAATGGCAGATGGCTGGTGTTCCTCAAAAGTCAACTTAGTTGGAGAGTGGTATTAGTGACAGAATGCAGTTAGGAGGTAACATTTACAAATAAAGGCCAACAGGAAAATGTCTCATGTTGTACTGCCAATTATAGGCTTTTGAAACAGAATTTTCTAATTAAGCTTTTCACATTGTTTGGTGTTTGCTCTGGAATATTCAGTGAAGTGTACTTTGGCTATATAATCCTGACTAATAGATGCAAGAGTTGAGTGAGTTCTTTTTTGAGTACTCTTGCTAGCCAGGTACTTGGAGTTGCAGCTTTAATTTAGGGGGAGGTATTTTAAATCTCAGTAGAGTGTTTGCTAGCTCTTATAACAACAGATTCAAATCCATGTTCTCCAAATAGATTGTCACTGATTAACATGGCATTTTTATTTTTACCTGCCAGTTATGAATGGATTTTATTTTAAACTAGAGGCCTGGTGCATGAAAATTCAGCACTGAAGGGGGGTTCCCTCAGCTCAGCCTGCTCCTTCTCACATTTGGGAGTCCTTAGGGGCAGGAGGCGACCCGGCGATCAGGGGAAGGTGACGCCCCTATCAACCTCTGCTGTTGCCACTTCCAGCAGTGCAAATCTCAGCTGGCCCTGGTTACCTGAGCCTTGGGTGGTCCTGGGTGGTTAGTCAGCTGACCTCTGAGGCTTGCCTGCATCTCGGGCCTGCCCTGAGTGGCTGGGGGGCTGAGGGGACTGGAGAGCTCCGGAGGCAGGCACAAAGAGCAGCTTGACCCGCGTTGGGGCAGGCAGGCCCAACTGTGCCATGTACCTGTCCCCCGCAGCGGGACTAAGGGGACTAGGCACCGCCATCTTGTGGCTGTGGGCACTGTCATCTTTGAGGGCATGACGGTCAACTAGCATATTCCCTCTTTATTAGGTAGGATTGGTTCCAAAGCTAGGATATGAGGAAAGCATATTATTATTAACAGCAGAAATCCAGCATTTCCCTACCAAATGGTAACTCGGTCTCTGAATGATCGGGAGAAGCCAGTGCTCTTCTTTTATTCTCTGGCTGTATACATGTGATGGCCTTCATTGGGCATCAGATCACTTCTGCATTCAGCCTTCTCATGATATTAACTGTTAGATGGTGGTAACCTGTGGTATGAAAAGGCAACAACATATGAACAAGTGCAAAGCAAAGAAAATGAACAGCAATTAAACCATAACCTGATGATGCCTGGCCAGTGAGGTTCAGTGGTTAAGCAGCAACCTATGAAGCGGGAAGTCAAGGTTTGATTCTTGGCCAGGGCACATGCCTGGGTTATGGGCTCGATCCCCAGTTGGGGTGGGGGAGACGTGTGCAGGAGGCAGCGAATCAATGATTCTCATTATTGATGCTTCTATCTCTCTCCCCCTCCCTTCCTCTCTGAAATCAATAAAAAAAAAAGATAAAAAATAACCTGATGATTTAAAACCAGATGATCTTTAAATGTTAACTCTTTCACTTGCCCATTTTCAACATAGTCTTGTGAGGGTTAAATAAGAAAGTATGTGGAAAGTGCCTAGCATCAAGCCTGAGGTGGAGTGGGCAGGGGATTTATTAATTCCTGGTCCTTCCTTTCCTCGCCTCTAAATCAACTTTTTTTTGGCCTTCCACAAGGGGTAGTTCAACAGCCAAGTAAACAGATTTGTCAGGAGCCTGAGACCACTACCACTGTACTGAGAATGGAGCTAGAAGCACAAAATCTCAGTCTTTATGAGAACATATGTTATTTATTAGAATCAAAACAGGTACATGCAATCCCCCTGAACATATACACAACTTAGCTGAGACCTATTCAGCTATTCGAAGTTATGAGACAGATGCATAATTTTCACTCATTTAGAAAGCTGGCATCAATACTATTTTTCCAATTACTGTTTAATTTCCTATCTGAACAGCTCTCCAGATCTCTAACCTTAGGGAGTATATTGTCACTAAAGCCTCTGGGAGTCCCCTCTCTGTTCTGCTTTACTGTAGACCTCAGGTGAGGGGGTTGTCACACTGTCTGAAGCTCTAGAAAAGACAAAACTAGGCTAAAGGAGGACTTCATAAACCTGCAGCTGTAAATCACAGGGATCTCTCTGTTCGTATTTAAATGCAACACTCCTCAGGAGCAACTATGATGATACACTTACACGTGAATTTCCAGAGGTGTCTTTTGGGCCTCATAACTCACAGAGCATGACTCAGTTGCATCCCTGAGGACTTTTCCATCTGAGTTAAAATAAAATCAGATCATTGAGACATCAAAAATATAAATAGGGAGTTGTCGAATAATACTTCCTAGGGTCATCACAGTGATCATTTTTTTTCTAGGAAAAGGCCCCTGAGCATCCATGAAATCTTTTCAAATTATCTTATTTTTAAAGCTAGAAGTGTTAGAAGAGCTGTAATAACAATATAGCAATATAAATTCACAATAAATGCATGTAAGGGCACTCTTTTAGAGCAAATAACTGCAAGACATATTTCTTATAAGGATATGTTATTGCTATTGATATTACCTATGGATTCAACTCGAAATAACTCAACAAATACTTTTACAGACCAACTGGGTGAACTGGCACTGAATAAGATGCTTGGGGAATAAAAAGATGATTGAAAATGGGCCTTTCGTTGTCTGGGCTTAGAAGTCAGAGTGGGAGACATAGACACAAATACATTGCACAGGGGTAAATGCTTAGACTATAATGGTGTTTGTAAGGTGTGGCAGAAAAAAATTCTCAACTCTGCTATTGAGATCTGGGACGGCTATCTATAGCAAGAAATTTTTACTAGAGGACACTCAAGGCAGAATGTTTTTGAACAGACAGAAGAGCATCCGAGTATGTTCAGACAATAGTGAGAATGTCAATACAGCAAGAGCACTGAATCCCGGGGGAAGAGTTGGAGCTAAGACTGAGAAACACAGCTGGTGCTAAGCCTGGCATTTGGGTGGGCTGGGACACAACGGGTCTTGAATGTCAGAGTTGAGTGATTCATCAGAAATAACTGTACAGAGAACTAACATGATTAGCCATTCCAAAAAGTCTCCTCCAGTGATGCTATGAAGGATGGGAGTGTGATACATAGGCAGGATTTGGAGGTAATTTTAGTAAGCCTAGGTGAGCACTCCTCAGTCTTTCTTAAATGCATATTCAGATAAAAAAAAAAAACCCTTTCCCTTCACTTTACAATATATGTATATACTAGAGGCCCGGTGCACAGAATTCATGCATGGCGGGGGTAGTCCCCTCAGCCCAGCCTGTACCCTCTCCAATCCAGGACCCCTTGGGGAATGTCTGACTGCTGGTTTAGCTCAATCCCTGGGACCAGGCCTAAACCAGCAGTCAGATATCCCTCACCCAATCTGGGACTGCTGGCTCCTAACTGCTCACCTGCCTGCCTGCCTGATTGCCCCTAACTGCCCCACCACTGCTGGCCTGGTTACCCCCAATTGCCCCCCCCACCCTGCTGGCCTAGTTGCCCCCGGTTGTACCCTTGCTGGCCTGGTCACTCCATGCAGCCCACTGTTTAGTCATTTGGTCGTCCCTCACTAACTTCCCTGCCAGCCTGGTTGCCCAATGTAGCCTGCTGTTCAGTTGTTTGGTCATCTCTCACTAATCCCCTGCTGGCTTTGTTGCCCCACACAGCCTGCTGTTAGGTCATTACTATGACAGAGTCCTGGATAATTTGCATGCTCCTCTATTACTAGTATAGATACAGTATATACATATTTTACCAACTTTTTATGTGCATTTTGAAGTCATTTAGAAACATAGAATAAAAAAGAAAGGAAAAACTAAGTAGAAATAGAATTACTTATCTCTCTCTCTCTCTCTCTCTCTCTCTCTCTCTCTATATATATATATATATATATATATATATATATATATATATCGTATTTGCCGGCGTATAAGACGATTTTTTGGCCCTGAAAAATATGCCTCCAAGTGGGGGGTAGTCTTATACGGCGAGTATATAACAAACTCTGTATTTTTAGTGGAAATGTTAGGGGGTCGTCTTATACGCCCAGTCTCTTATACGCCGGCAAATACGGTATATAAAACCCTAATATGCAAATAGGCTGAATAGTATAGGGACAAAACATATGGTCCCTGTGATGTGTGCTGATCACCAGGGGGCATGTATGGAACATGGTGGGTGTCAGCTGTGGTGGGATAGTGGAGCAGGTGAGCAGGGGCGCCTGACCAAGGCAGGGTGCCAGTTGCTGTCATAGGGGGCAAGTCTCTGGTAGTTGCAGAAAATTCTTTGCTCCTGCACACCGAGGTCCCACCTGCCACTCGCACCTACTGTCAGTGCCACCGCTCACACCCGCTGCTGGCACTGGTACCAGACCCGATCACTAGGTGCCGTCAATGGGTGCAAGCAGCGGCTGCCAGCCCCGATCACCCCTTAGGGCTTCTCCACCTTCCCTTGCTCCTGAGGGGCAATCAGTGCCAGCACCCAAAGCGGGTTGTGCTGGGTGGGGGCGCAGAGGATGGATCGAGATACGACCCTGTGCCCACTGCAGCCTCATGGTCCACAGCTTCTTTCAAGGTGCATGAATTCATTCACTGGGCTCCTGTTTTTTTCCTAATCCCAATGGACCATCTGATAACCCACTGGCAGCAAGAAGACATTAAGATGAAACTTAGAATTGGTAAAATAGAAATAAGGTGACTTATGCAATTGTGATAATTCCTTGAGAACACCAGGGTCGGCCTGCTCCTAATTGCTGGGTCACTGGCTATTTTTATCTCAGATAATTCTTAGATTAAAATGAGAGAAGTTCCCCATTTTTAATGACTCTGACCCCTAATGGTTTTGTTGTCAGTGGCAATGGGGTTCTTCCATGAAGTCACAAGAAAAGCATTTTGGGCACCCACACCTGGGAGGGTGAGCAGTAGGGGTAACATTTATTGAAGCTGGAGCAAACACAAAGTACTGTCTCCAGGTGCCTGGGTGTTTCATCCCCGACCAGGTGGCTTACCTCCCTGTGACTGTGGAAGAGGTCCAGCCTTGTCTTCACCAAGCCCAGAAGAAGGGCCAGGGTCCAGAGGTGTGCCAACACCTGGCAATGGCAGGGCATACAGAGCTGTTGTCGTTCAGTTTAGTCCATGCCAAAGCTTAATCCAGTTCGGTCTCTATCCCCTCTGGCTAGTTTGGTCCCTGTTCCACATTGGGCACCAGCCAGCACCATGCTTGCGCTGTGGCACCCAAACTCACACCAAAGGTGCGTCCGAAGGCTGCCTCCCATATGGTGCAAGGGAGAGAGAACATGGCGAAGGAATGGGCACTGCGTGCTATGGAGAGGGGCCTTTATGAAGCATTGATTATGTTACCTGAGTTTAGGAGAATTTTTATTTTAAATTCTTTAAAATTTACCAATCTCTTTCCTAATCCTTTGTGGACTTGTGCTGGGTCCTCCCTCATCCAATCTCTTTCCTAGGTCTTCTGGGTTCTGTGTTCCTTATCCAATCAGATCCTTTCCCCAGGTTATGCACTGCTCATTTATGGTCACATGAACCCAGAAGAGGAATTCCCTGTTATCGTTTTATCTGCCCCCTCCATAACATGCCCCGCCCATAATCCTGGCTAATGTCTGTCTCCCCTGGAGCCCACTTAGGTAGTACGTCCCCTCAGCAGAGGATGCTTGGTCTCCCAGGGAGCTGCGAATGTTATAGCTTCCTAGTAAGTTAGTCTTACTGTCTGACTCAGCTCCCTAGTTTATTAGGCTTAATGTTTGATTTCATTTGCTCCCTACCTTGATTAATACTAACCAGCTACCTATGCTAACAGTTTGACATGGAGATCTCCAGGCTCCCATCAGAAATAAAACAACTTTTGTTAGAATTACCTTCAAGGAGAGGTGGGAGTAGAGAGTTTTCTGGCTGGATGACATCCCCAATGATGTTCTGTAAGAAATCTGCTCAGTAACAGATGCATCAAAATGTATCATTTCACTGAACACCTGGTGGGCAGGAGAAAATAGCCATTTCTCACTAGCCGAGGTTGGTCCCTTGGATATAAATGACTAGTAGGTCAGCAAGAATGGGCCACATGTCAGAGCAGTGGGAAACTTATTTTGTCACCAGTGTAACTCTATGAAGAGTGTGTGGAAGGATATATTGAGTTTGCATGTTATCCAGAGACTCAAATTGATCCAAGTTAAAAAATAAATTTGAAAAAAGCTATTCTCCAGGGTTAAATAGAAGAGAGACCAGGAGTGAATTCAATCAAGTAGAGGTACATCTTCCAAATGAATGTTCTCCTTTGTGTCCCTTTAGCAATTTTCCATGCCCCCTCAATTTATGTGACATCTCTGGATAGTCACCAGTTGGAATCTCTAGGTATGATTCACCAATACACCTTACATTTCCTGCATATTCCCCTTTAATTCGTGCTACGTAAAGCACTAAATGGCTGAACCTATATGAAACAATGATTTTTGGTCTTTGATGCCTTTCTCTTTCAGGCACGTCAAATGTACAAACTCAGTCTTACTGACTCAAATACTTGGTTTGCTATTATAAAACTTTTCATAGTGCCTCAGGAAATTTTTAGTTCAAATATTTTTCAAAGATATATCTCATTATTGAGAGAAACATTAGGTGCTAAGTTGAGTAGTTTAACTTCTTATTACTGCCTACCTCTCATATGCATAGACCAGAATAAATAATGTTGATAAAAATGTATTTATTGTTAAAATCTTAACTAAAAAATACTGCTTCGACTAGTCAGACACTGAAAGCCAGAAGGTCAGAGGAGTAAGAAGGTAAGTACTTGGGGAAGTGGGATGGAAAATATCACAATGAAAATCTTCAATTGTAAAATCTAACTTTCTTCACTGAGTATAGTAAAAACATATAAAAAAACAACAAAGTATAAAATATAGGGGAAGAGGACCAAAAGGATGCTGCTGATTCAGTGAATGATGAGCGAATCTTCTTTCAGAAACCTTTCCAGAGAATTTCTTCAGTGTGTTTCTCTGTGGTAATCTCACACTTTGATGCTCCTCACTAGCCATGGCACTTATGGTGTGTTCAACCATGGGAGATGAGAGAATAAATCTCTTTTTTAAAAAAATAAATTTTATTGATATTTTACAGAGAAGAAGGGAGATATTTAGAGAACTAGAAATGTCCATGAGAGAGGAACATCGACCAGCCGACTCTTGCACACACCCCACGGGGACGTGCCCGCAACCAATGTACATGCCCTTGACCAGAATCGAACCCGGGACCTTTCAGTCCACAGACCGACGCTCTACCACTGAGCCAAATCGGTTTCGGTGAGAATAAATCTCTTTTACCATGAGGATAAAATGGCTGTTGAAACAAAGGGGCCATGGAGTCAAGAAGAACTGCATAAGTTGTCTCATGATCTAAACCCTGCTGTCTGGTCTCTGGTGCCCTATAGAAGCAGAGGGAGGTGTGTACATATGCATGTGAGTGCTGTGTATGTGTAATTAGGTTTGAAGACCGGGTTATGAGTGAGTTCAGAGTGGGGCTAGGGAGATTATGGAAGGCTTTGTTCTAAGGAAAAAAAAAAGCCTTTTGACATATGAAAGTATATGTTTCATGAAACTATATGTTTCAAGAAGAATATACTCAGGAATTCAATCAATTGGGTTAAATATGGAACTATTGATTTCATTGGCAAAGGGAACTAGATCAAAAACTTACTATAAAAAGTGGTATTTTTCAATTTTAAAGTTGAAGCAAAATAATTCAATAGGAACTCTTTTCACAAGTGCAATAAATAAGTCATGGACAGCATGTTTTCTGTGTTTTCTAACCTGTCAGCTGAAACAATTTCTTCCAGTGATGCAGAAACAATGTGGAAATGTATAAGTGCTTTTGTTTCCTGATTTTTAAGCATTTCATTAAAAAAAATGCTGTTTGAACATGAAAGAAGAATTGGGCTCATATAAATGTTTACTTCCTCTACCAAAGATATAATCCCAAAAATTACTTCTCTCATAGCAGCAAAGAAAAAAAAGAAATTGCAAATTATATAATTCCAAATCATGAGATATGACACTCCTCTCTGCTTTCTTTCTCTTCCCTTTCTAGCTACTCATTCTTAAGACTTTTCAATGAGTTCTTGGTCTTTTCCATGCTTAATACTTTATATAAGACTAGAGGCTCAGTGCATGAAATTCATGCACTGAAAGGTATGTGTGTGGGACCCTCAGCCAGGCCTGCATCCTCTAGCACTCTGGGAGCCCTCGGGGAAAATCCTTAGTGCTGCTGTGGTGGCCAGAGAGACTCCTGCTACTGCCGCTGCGCTCACCAGCCGTAAGTCCAGCTCAGGGCTTCTGGCTGAGCAGCGTTCCCCCATGGGAGTGCACTGACCATCAGGGAGCAGCTTCTATGTTGAGTGTCTGCCCCCTGGTGTCAGTGCACATCATGGCAACTGGTCATTCCACCCTTTGGTCAGTTTGCATGTTAGCCTTTTATTATATGGGATGTTCCTCAAGCTTCCATTCAGAGTGCTTCTCTGTTTAAACTACATACTGTATTTTTCGCACCATAAGACGCACCCGACCATAAGACGCACCTGGTTTTTAGAGGAGAAAAATAGGAAAAAAATATTCTGAACCAAATAGTGTAATAAAATATTTAATAAAGTATAACAGAATAATATTTGAACCATATAAACTGAACAGCAGTCAACAGTGGCATTGAGAACCATTATCACTGTCATTAACACATAAAGACAAAGGTTTGAGTTCTCTAGTCTTCTGAAAACCCCAAGAACTCTTCTTCGCTAGAGTCAGAATTCATGAAGACGCAGGCACTTCTTCTATTCGGACCATAAGACGCAGGCACTTTTCCTCCCACTATTTGGTGAAGAAAAAGTGCGTCTTATGGTCCGAAAAATACGGTACATGATTCATATCCCCCACATCTATGGACCTCTACACTGACTTCCAATCTTGCATCCTTAGCTCAGCTTTCCTTTATAAACTTCAGACCAGTGCTTCTGTCTGCATGCCTTTCACCTTTACCTGGACATGCCATACACTCCACATATCCCAAACAAAATTCATTACACCCCCAAGACTGTTTTTTCATATATTCTGTTCTACCATTGATACAGATGTTTATGCCATAAATAGAGGATTTACTCTGCTCTCCTTCTTCTGAACTAATTTTTTACATATGATTCATTACTAATTTTAGTTTAACCCCTTATTTAACCTCTCCTATATCTTTCCCTACTATACTACTACCATTATTGCCTTAGTTCAGACATTCTCCATCCATACAAGTATTGCACAGAAAAAAGACAAATTAGATATGTTCTAATAATAGAACACCTTCATGGAGCTCACAGAATGCAGAGTGAAAAAGCAAAGTACACTGTAAATGGAGTACATAGAGTAAAAGATAAAGGAACTGTCACTGTTATTATTGTAAATCTGCTTGGTTTTTCATTACTTCTACTGGGATATCTCACATGCATCTCAAACTTGCTATGACCATTATGAAAGATATTACCATCTGCCATGTAGCCAAAGCCAGAATGCTGTGTAATTCTATAAACCCCCCCTCTTTTTTTTTTTACTATCATATACTATCAAATGCCAAATGCTGTCAATATTATCTCCTACATATTTCACAAATCTTTATTTTTCTCCTCCTGCAGTGTCACCATTATGTTTGACAAAGCTGCCACTATCTCTAGCCCAGACAATCCCAGCATAGCTTTATTTATCTCTCTGTTATCCAATCTGCTATCAACTTGGTAGAAAGAATGATCTTATAAAAATATTTTTATAGGACCATCTGGGGTTGGGTTGTGATGGAGTGGCTAGCGTCAGTACTGCTCTCTTACTATAAAACATTATTCAGAATATAAGAAACAACTAATTAAAGGGATTAGATAAACCCAGCAAATGGCTTAGAAACTGGAGGGAGGGGGAGTGCACATGGGGAGCTGACTTTCCTCCTGTAGGTCAAGCCATAACGTGAGACGTGAAGCTCCAGCAGAGAGCACTGGTCTCGATGAAGGTGAGAAATAGAAAATGAGTGATGGAGAGATTGACTGTTAAGGTTGCTGGGATTGGCAGGCCAGGCCCTTGGAGGAAGGGTGATGAAAAAATGTTCTACAAATCTTAGGAATTTGATCCATGCCATTGTTCAACTCTTTTCAACTAACCTTGTGTCATTACTTTGATAAAGCACACTTGATAATGTTCTGTAGTCATTCTGCTGGGGCTGGAAGGAGAAGCCATGGGACTTTAAAAACAATTTTTATTTTTTAAGTAATATACTTTAATTTTTAGAAACATTAGATATTAATAGAAAAATTGAGCAAATAGTACAGGGATCCTGTAAACTCCCATGACCTCCCCACTCACAATTTCCTCTATTATTAACAAACTAGTGGCCCAGTGCATGAAATTTGTGCATGATGGGTGAATGTCCCTCAGCCTGACCTGCACCATCTCCAATCCAGAACCCCTCAGGGAATGTTCGACTTGCAGTGTAGGCCTGATCCCCCAGGCAGTCGGACATCCCTCTTGCAATCTGGGACCACTGGGTCCTAACCACTCACTTGCCTACCTAACTGGTTGCCCCTAACCACTCTGCCTGCTGGCCTGTTCACCCCCAACTGGCCCCCACTGCAGGCCTGCTTGCCCACAATGCCCCTCCCCTCCTGGCCTTATTGTCCCTAACTGCTTCTGCCTCAGCCCCGCCACCATGGCTTTGTCCAGAAGGACGTCTGGAAGGTTTCCCATAAGGTCTCCTGATCTAATTAGCATATTAACCTTTTATTAGTATAGATTTCTTATAAATGATGAACTGATATTGATACATTACTATTAACTGAAATCAATAGTTTTATATTGAGGTTCCCTTTGACAAAAGTATGATGTATATGCCATAAAAATGTTGTAGTAAAATAATTTTAAGCCTAGGTGGGTGGCTCAGTTTGTTGGAGTTTCATCCTATACATCAAAAGGTTGTGAGTTTGATTTCTGGTCAGGGCCCTTACAGGAGGTAACTGATAAATCTTTCTCTCACACACTAATGTTTTTCTTTCCCTCTCCCTTCCTATGTCTCTAAATATCAATGAAAAACATATCCTCAGATAAAGATTTTTTTAAAAAATAGTAATTTTATGCATTTGTCCTTTCTAGAATGTCATATGGTTAGAATCATACTTTTTGTATCCTTCTCAGACTGACTTTGTTCACTTAGCAGTATATTTTTAAAATTCTATAGCTTTTTTTGTGGTTTGATATTTCTTTTTATTACTGAACTGGAGCCCCAGTGCATGAATTCATGGGATGAGAGGAACTGTGGGCTGAGAGGCTGTGGTGGGCACAAAGGGGCACTCGGCCCATCCTCTGAGCCCCCGCCGGGCCCCTCTGGTTGTGGCCCCTGGTCCCCTGTGTGCCAGGAGCCCTGCTTCTGCTGCTGCCATTCCCACGCACTGACAGCACCAGACCCGCTTGCTCCTGCTGATGGTGCGGAGTGATTGGGTCCGGCACCAGCAGTGGGTATGAGTGGTAGTTATAGCACCGGCTACAGGTGTAAGTGGGACTAACACTGGCAGTGGGTACAAGAGGCAGCTGCTGGCCCTGATCGCCCTTCAGGAGTAGGGGGAGGTGGAGAAGCCCAGAGGGGTGATTGGGGCTAGCAGCTGCTGCTCGCAGCCACTGATGGTGCCAATTGGGGCCAGTGCCCAGTGCTGGCAGTAGGTGTGAGTGGCGGCTCTGGCACCAGCAGTGGTGCAAGCAGGGCCAGTGCTGGCAGCAGGTGTGAGTGCTGGGCAGGACCATGGTGCACAGGAGCAAAGAATTTTCTGTAACCACTAGAGGTTTGCCCCAATGACAGTGACCAGTGCCTCACCTTGGTCTGGCACCACCGCTCACCTGCTCCACCATCCCGCCACAGCCAGTGCCCCTCATGTTCTGCAGTCTGCTGCCTGCTGCCAACGCCTGCCATGTTCTGTGCACGCCCCCTGGTAGTCAGTGCACATCATAGGGACTGGTTGTTCGGTTGTTTGACCATTTGATCTATTTGCATATTAGGGCTATTTGCATATTGTTATGGATATGCCAAGATTTGTTTATTCATTCACCTATCAATGGGCTTCTTGGTTAACTCTAGTTTGGGGCAATCTTCTTTCTATATATGTAAAAAGCTAATATGCAAAGTGTTCACTGGGAGATCAGGAGTTCAATCACTTGCTATGACGTGTGCTGATTACCAGGGGGCAGCGCAGAATGAAGGAAGGCCCCAGCTGGCAGCCAGAAGGTCTTGATTGCCGACTAGGCCTAGAGACCCTACCAGTGCATGAATTTTATGCACTGGGCCTCTATTCTAGTTATGAATAAAGCTGCTATAGAAGTGTGTACAGGCTTCTATGTAGACATAAATTTTCAAGTCATTTGGTTAAGTGCCTAGGAGTGTAATTGCTAGATCATATGAAAAGACTATATTTAGCTTTGTAAGAAACTGCCAAACTACAAAGTGACCTAAAAAAGTGAAATGCAATGGCTTTTCATCATTTTTTTAATTTATAATTTCCCAATGTCACATTTTGTTTTTCATAAAACCACTTTTGATGTCACTGTTATTCTGTTATTTTTCCATTTTATTTTATTTCTCTAAACTTTCTCATCTTTCCTCTATTTATTTTATGTTTTATTAAGCTTTTACTTTTCTAGCGGCTTGAAGTGATTTAGTTATTAAGTCAGTCTGAAAAAAAACACCAACATATATAAACTATGATTCCAACCATATGACATTCTAGAAAAGACAAATGTATAAAATTATCAGTATTATTCTTTTTAAAGTCTTCATCTTAAGATATGTTTGTATTAATTTTTAGAGACAGAGGGAGAAAGATCTTTGTTTTGTAATATAAATATATAAAGTTCTAAATTTTCATGAAGGTTTTGTTTTTTTCTTTATTCCATATTTTAAAAATATGTTTTATTAATTTTAGAAAGAAGGAAGAGGGAGGGAGAGAAACATCAACGATGAGAAAGAATCATCAATTGGCTTCCTCCTGTACTCCCTACACTGGGGATCAAAACCGCAATCCGGGCAGGTGCCCTGACTATGAATGGAACCATGACCTCCTGGTTCATAGGTTGACACTTAAGCACTGAGTCCTGCTGGTCCTGTTATCCCATATATTTTATATATTTTTTATTTTTAATCAGTTCAAAATGTTTTCTATTTTTTCATTTGATTTCTTCTTTGAGTCATGATTATTTAGAGGAACATTGTTTAATTTCCAATTATTTGCTGGCTTCCTTTTTTGTTTGTGCCTACTTAAAAAATATATATATTTTATTGATTTTTTTTACAAAGAGTAAGAGAGAGAGATAGAGTTAGAAACATCGATGAGAGAGAATCATCGATTGGCTGCCTCCTGCACACCCCACACTGGGGATGTGCCCGCAACCAAAGTACATGCCCTTGACCAGAATCAAACCTGGAACCTTTCAGTCCACAGGCCAACACTCTATCCACTGAGCCAAACCAGTTTCGGCTTTATGGCTACTTTTGATTTATAAAATAATTCTATCATGGTATTATTTCAAACCTTTTAAATCTATCAGAATTTCTCTTAGGACTTAGAGTTTAGCCTATTTTGGATGGTGGGAGCAGCTTCGACAAGAAGGGTTCAAACTCCCACAGTTCATACCTGGAGTTCTATTAGCTTTTCCTGTGTAAATGCTTCTTAAATTCCTTGCTTTGATCAATTTTTTAAATCCCTGAATTTGTTTATTTATTTACTCACTTTTTTTTGTAGTTTTATATTTCTTTTTGGTCAGGGGAGGATTTGCTAACCTCTTTACTCCACCAGAGCCAATTTTTTTTTCTCCATGATGTGTATTTTTTTTTTCTATATTAGTAGCCTATATTAACTCAACTCTTGCTTTCTAAGGGTTTTTCACAAACTATGTACATTTAGTATCACAAACTGGATTTGAACATGATTTTATATTGTCAGTTACTCCTGTATATAGGGTATTGACCATATCTTCAGAATATTTGTATTTTAATGTTACTTAGGCTCTCGGCTAGTAAATCATAGTGGTAATCATACCCCATGATGCTTGGACTTTTGACACAATATAATTCTAGAATAACACATTTAATAACTTGCTGTGCCCCTAGATTCCCCAAGGATAATCTGACTCAAATTAAGTCTTCTACTTGTGTTTTCTCTTTTGGACTGCTGCTACTGACCACAAATTAAATAATTGCATTGTGTATTTTTGCTCCACAGTTTGGAAAAAATGCTCTATTTTATAGAATGAAGAGTTTTTGATATACAGGCTTTGCTCTTCTCAAAAGAGCCATTACCTGCAGTAGCATTTTCCAAAGTGCGCTCTGGGGATCGCTGGTCCAGCAGGGACTCTGTTAGAACAAGGTTCCCTATTTAAGTACGTTAGGGATATGCTGTACTGTGCTCTTGGGGTTTAAGATTCACGTTAGATTATTGGGGTCTGAGAAGCCATGGAATTATGAGGCTTGTTTAATCTTACATTTCTTAATCATAACTCAGCATGGACTTACTTTATACTGATTTATTTTTATTATAATAAGTTAGTATTGTGTAGAAGACACTTTGGAAAAGTCCTTTGTAAGACTCTTGTTTTACTAACTCCCAGTTTTTCAAAAAATATATTTTATTGATTTTTCACGGAGAGGAAGAGAGAGGGATAGAGTTAGAAACATCGATGAGAGAGAATCATCAATCAGCTGCCTCTTGCACACCCCCCACTGGGGATGTGCCCACAACCAAGGTACATGCCCTTGACCGGAATCGAACCTGGGACCTTTCAGTCCGCAGGCTGATGCTCTATCCACTGAGCCAAACTGGTCCTGGCCTAACTCCCAGTTTCCATAGAAAACCTCGGAGAAGTAGGGTAGGCTGCCTGAGGTACAGTGAGTCATGTGTGATGGATACAATTCTGGGTCCAGGAACACGTGGAGGCTTTGGAGTCAGGAATCTCGGATATAATTCAGTGCTAACCGCAGTTAGAAGATTGCAGTCTTCAAGAGAGTGACCACGGACGTGCTCCCTGACAGCACAGATGCTGGTGCATGTGACTGTCAACACCGCATTTTCATTATTTAAAAGTCTGTATGTATTCTTTGTGAGCACGGTTTTTTCTTCCTGCATATATCGCATTATTGATTTGGTTCACATTTAAGTGGAAACGGTAAGCAGTTGCTTTTGTTGATGGGAGAAAATGCCTATTATAAAATCCAATTTAGCTATAACTAGTTTGATAGGGCACTGATAACTTTAAAGGCAAAGTGGAATACAGCAGAGGATCCAGCTTTGCTTTTCCACCCTTTCGAATACATCATTAGGTTTCATTAAAGTGTTGTAAAACTGAACACAATGAATTTTCTTTACTTATTTTTTCAATCCTCACCTGAGGATATATCCCCCCCAATTGCTTTTTAGAGAGAGTGGAAGGGAGAGGGGAAGTGGGGAAAGAGAGGGCAACACCGATATGAGCGAGACACATAGACTGGTTGCCTCCCACTCAGGCTCTGATGAGGTGGGTGGGAAGTGAACCCAAAACTCCAGAATGTGCCTTTGCCTTGGAATCGAATCCTCTACCCTCTGGTGTGCGAGATGATGCTCTAACCACTTTGCTACACCAGCCAGGGCTGAACACAGTGAACTTTAGAATTAGAGATGTTTCTAGTACTGAGGCAAAGTACTATTTTCAAATAAAATTGTACTATTAGCACAAATGATTCCTACTTCTTCATATCACTGTGGACTCCCATAGGAGATTCTTGAGGACATTTTGTTTTGCTGAAATGACAGAGTTCAGATTCACCTCTTTTTTTTTCTTTGAAAAAATGATGTTGTATGAACAGCATTCTTTATGAAATTCGCTAGTACATAATGGTTTCTACACGAAAAAAGTTAAAATAATAACACAAAATGTTGCCTTATGCACTGTAGGTGTGTAGATTTAATTTAATAACTCTATAGTGCTTATTTCATGGAGCTGTTCTCCGGTTTAAAGTATGGTTTCAGGTAAAGATTTACCGTCCTCACAGTTAATGACATATTAACTAGTTTATTTCTTGCAGCATTCAATGTGCTTTTAAATTTTCCCTTGAGTTTACATGTAAATAGGTAAAATTTAAGGCTAAAAGAAACACACATGTATACATACATGCACATACTCACCAAGAGGGAGATTGGAGTTGGTTAATAAAATAATGCTTTGGGACTCCCAAACTTATACTAATCTATATACCATCTTTGTTTGAAATTAAAACAGGTGTTTTTCTTTCCCCAAAGATAGTTACTGACCTATTAGAAAAATGGGAATAAAAGTACACACGTATCGTGTGTGCACGGTATACACCCCAGCTTAGGGGATGCCTCCAGAGACCTGTGCCTGTTATGCTCTGTGAAATCTTTACAGCCATTGACAGGGGAACTACTGTGTCCTACTCCCTCACAGCCACACTGCACTCAGCCTTTGGTTGAGTTACTCACTTTCCACCTTATTATAGCTTAGCTTCGAGAGTGTTTTCTCACATGAAGCTGTTTGTGTTTTACTCTTCAGTGTGACCAGTCTTTCTGCCCTGATTATCAAAGGCTGTCAGTCAAATGCCTTTTGTGTGAGTGAGTGTGTGTGTGTGTGTGTGTGTGTGTGTGGTCTGTGTGTGTGGTGTGTGTGTGACAAACAAAATAAAACTCCAAATTCCCCATATTCTAACTAGTGTCCTAGATAGAGCCATCTGGAAGACTAAAATAAAATTTAAATTTACTGGGAACAAACACAAGAAATCTTAACAGAACAGTCCAGAGGTTCTTCCTGGTTGTGATCATGCTTTAAAAGACTCTTTGCTTCGAACAATTTATATTTCAATAGACACATGAAAAAGCATTTCAAAGTTGCCCCCCCAAAACCTAAGTATTTCAGAATTACAAAATCAGAATAGTCCTTTACTCCTTTCAGGCTGAAAAGATGAAATGAGTGTTATTCTATTATTATCCCAAGTATCATGGCTTATAGAAGTATCTCCCTCAGAACCAAACTATAATTTCTAAAACTAAGGATGAATTTGAGGCCACTCAGACATACTCAATTTGACTAAACTGTGCACAGAAGTGGCCTGCAATTTGATCCCTGTCAGTTCTCTCTTACCACAACCCCATTTGAAACAGAGGAGGGTAACCTTTAATACAGTCTTTGTCCCCACCCAAGCCAATGACCTCCGCGCGTGAGGAAACAAACCGGCAGAAACCACTGGAGGGGCCTGAGTGTGATTAAGCATGCACAGTGTACCGCCACTGCGATGAAGCCTCTTCAGGTTCGTAGGTTAAAACTCTCCAGTTTTCTACTAAATCCTTATGAAATTTAAAGTAATATCAAATGTGTACAGCTTTCCAGAAAGCAACTTAATTTAATTCAACAAATGTCTGGATCAGAAGCAAGTTCTACATGCCGTAACCTACGAGGGAACGGCTGAGCTGCACCTCTAAACATTTGTGTTCCCTTAACCACGCATCAGCTGGATACAAGCAAAGCTTCCGTAGGAGAGAGTCGGAAGCTCGAGGGAAGAAACAGTAGATCAGGGGAAAGGGAGCAAGGGTGACGCTTGTCTCCCTGGGGTGCAGGTTTCCCCCACTGTCTCAGTTCTGCGGCTGCCTTGGACATCAAGGTATTATCCATGGTTTCCCACATTAAGGAGCTATCCACGTTGTGGTCTCTGGGGATCTTGTTTCTATCTCATCTAAAAAGCTTGTGGCTTGGCTAAGCCATCCTGTGCCAGAATTAGAAAAGTGAGGACACAGTTGTACTGTACATAAGGGGCTTTGGCACTGTGCTTTGCCTCAGACCCATATTTTCTAGCAGGGCCAGCATTCTGCATTTGGCCCCTCCTTCATTAGTTAATAGTGGCATTTTGTTCTCTTTTCTTCCCACTTGTGCTTTTGGCTCAATGTACTTGACGGGTAGGACCCTGTCCATCAATTCTGTTATCTTTCTCCAGTATCATAAAATGCCTTTCATTTATCTACATGCAAACATACTCAGCTTTTATATAACAACCTTTTCTTAGCCTCATACTAACTCTCTACTATCCCACTGAAGCTAAACTCTTTTTTTTAAAAATGTGTTTTATTGATTTTTCACAGAGAGGAAGAGAGAGGAATAGAGAGTTAGAAACATCGACAAGAGAGAATCATCGATCAGCTGCCTCCTGCACACCTGGGACCTTCCAGTCCGCAGGCCAACGCTCTATCCACTGAGCCAAACCGGTTTCGGCTGAAGCTAAACTCTTAGAAGCTTTGTCTCTGCTTAGTGTCACCCATTCCCAGTCTCTGATTCAGACTTTTTCAATGTTACTGCTTTTATTTGGCTATTTTTTTAATTAAAGAAAAAACATAGGTTATAATGTAACAAACACCACATGCCAAAAGCCAAATATAACAATTGTTAGTCTTTGCTGTTTCCTTCATATTCAATTTTCTAGAGAGTAAATTATTATAGATAACTATGTGTGATTCTCACTGATTTCATTTCCCTTTCTCCTTTATTCTAATATCAGAGCTTATCCTAATATATGTTTACAAGAGGCCCAGTGCACGGAATTCGTGCAGGAAAGTGGGGTGTTCCCTCAGCCTGAGCACTCTTGCAATCCAGCACACCTCTCACAATCTGGGACTGCTGGCTCCTAACCACTCACCTGCCTGCCTGATTGCTCCTAACCACTCTGCCTGCCTGCTTGATCACCCCTAACCTCTTGCCTGCCTGCCTGCCTGCCTGTTTGGCCCTAACCACTCTGCCTGCCTCCTACACACCGCCTACTGGGGATGTGCCCGCAACCAAAGTACATGCCCTTGACCGGAATCAAACCTGGGGCCTTTCAGTCTGCAGACCAACGCTCTATCCACTGAGCCAAACCAGTTTGGGCATTAATTTTTTTTTATCATAATGATTATGAGATATCATTTAAATGCCAAATCTTTGTTGTTTGAAACTGCTTCATATGTACTTCCAAAGAATCTGTATTCTATATTTACTGGCTGCCAGGTTCTATGTGAGTTCATTAGATCATGCCTCTTCTTTGTGAAGCAATATTTATTTAGTGATATTTTTGTCAACTTAATCTATTAGCTTCTGATAGGAGTGTGTTATAATCCCCAAGTCTGATGGCTACTAATTTCTTCTTGTAATTCTGTTTTTGCTTTATATGTGTTAAGACTTCATTGTTAAACCATATGCAAGCTTAGAATTAATATATTATTTCATGGATTCATCCTAAGATAAATCTCTTTTGGGAGATGTGAATATTACTAAGCCATATTATTGCTGTTATTTTTAGTGTTCATAGTTTTCTATTTACTTTGCACGAGGTATACTGGTAGATGTTTTAAAACTGGTTCTCTGAAATGGAAGCTCTGTTTAGCAGCATTTGCTGTCTTTCCTGTTGTAAGAACTCTCAACAGGGCAGAATTTGAGCAGCAACATGAAAAAAGTTGAGATGAAAGGAATTTGCATAGCAGCTGTTGAGAGACTTGGCAACCTGTGTCTAACACATCATTGAAAATGCATTTTCTTTGCTTCTTTTTTCCTTTATTCTATTGGATTTACCAGATTTTCTTTATTCTCTTGCATTTCTTCTGTTGAAATGGAAGTTATACATTTTATTGTGTTAACTTGAATTTTTAACATGCAGATTGATTTAACAATTGATCAATATCTCTATTTTCCTCTTGAATATTTTAAGGAATCTTAAATTGCTTTAATTCAGATCCCTTTTCTCACTTTCATGCCACTTTTTAAGCATTTCCAAAGTAATGAAAATATCGTCACTCTTAGACTATATTTTCTAGTGCCTCACTGAGTTGTCATTATCATATATGCAGCCTAGTAGTTGCTTTCAAATTGTGTTCTGTGGAACACTGATCTTATAGGAAGGCATATAAGGACTCTGGTGTGGGTATGAGAAAGGCCATGTAGATAGTGTTCCAAGATTTCATCTCAATCTAAACATCTGCCTGTGTATTTTGGTCCACGTACTCTTCTTTTTTTAATTGAGGTATAATTAATATATAATAAAAATCACAGATTTTTGTATATAGTTTTGACAATTATATATAAACCTATGTAACCACTATGCTATAAAGGATGAAACCACCATTCAAGTTTGAAACACAGACACACACACAAACACACACTTTTTTTAATGTATTGCTTTCTTAAGGTGGGGCAGCTATGCTTTCAGACACTGTTTCTCTAAGCAGAGCAGAATGTCCACCTTATATAGCATGCTCGAGAAGCATGAAGTTTGGTAATTAATTTCACTGAAGTTCAGAGACATGAGTGATTTAATTTTACTATAGATGCATGGTTATTTGAACAAGAGTGCTGTTGATTGGCCAGTACTCAGAAGCGTATTTATTGTAATGTGTCTGGTCCTGATGGGCTACTTTTCAGAAGTGAAGGGCTTTTGCTATTTGGTTGGCTTGCATAACCATGTTCCCTGAAGTGGGTTGTCATTGGTTGATTAAGCAAATTTAGAACTGGCTCCAGTGGTTAATTTTTATGATGACAAGAAGGCTTTCCTTTATTTATTAAGCAAGTTAAAAATGAATTTGGCTGCTCTTATTACCACGGCAACAGAAGATTAGCCTTTTTTTCTAGAGTGCAGGACATCTTTTATTCATGGTACGCCCTTTTGGTTCTTTCCCAGACAAGTGGAGAAACTACTGCTGTTTCTCCATGAGGATCAGGAATTTGGCAACTCCCTTAAAGTGAGGTTTATTTGTGGAGGTATGACTTTGGTTTGATTTTTGAACAGCATGATTATAGTCTGCTTTTGTCTTTGAGCTTTTTGTTGAATCATTTACTAGTATTAGGACAAAAACTGGGAGCAAAGCAAAAGTAACTATAAGATGAAAAGACACTGTGGAGAAGGAAGTCTCATCATTAGCAGCAACCTGGATGGAAATAGAGAACATCATGCTGAGTGAAATAAGCCAGTCAATGAAAGAGGAACACCACCTGACCTCATTCATTTATGGATAATAAAGAACATTATAAACTAATGAACAGAAAGATAGATATAGTGACTGTAAAGCAACAAGCAGACTGTCAAATGACAGCGGGGAGGGTAGGGAGATCTGGGGGAGATAAGAGATCAACCTAGGATTGGTAGACATGCATATAAGTACAACCAATGAACACAAAACTCTGGGGAGAGAAGGCATGTATGGGAGGTCAGAGGGGGCAATGGTAAGCTATGTAAACATATAATACCTTAATAAATTAAAAAAATAATAAAATAATCTCTGATCTTAAATCATCTTTTTGAGATTTCACATTTTGCTTCCAAGTTCTCATTGTTTTGCAAAAATTATTTAAAAAATCGGCAAACTTAAATAAAAAAAAGAAAAAAAAAGACACTGTGTAATCAACAGGAAGTTTTCCAGGCTTGACCAAGAATGAAGATGGCAGGGATGCCTCAGGTACTGTAGGTAGCCAGCTGCCTTTCATTTTCACTTATAGATTGACCCATTTCACAGGGAGTGTGTTAACTCAGCTACAACCAGATATGTTAATGGAACAGATTTTCCCTAAGTAAAAGAGAATCCTATGTTATCCAATTGCTTGTATAAAGAATTTAAACTTATTTTTGTTTTATATTACATATTAAAACATTCCAATTATGGACATATTTTTTTTTGCTGAGCATGTATTTCCTAACTTCTCTGTGGTCTGTTCCACTAATTATTATATCTTCATAAAGGATATTATATACCTTTGCACTATTTGTAAGTTCAGAGGTCAACAGAAGATATTGGTGAGTCATACACTTGGAATAACTGCACTAATAGTGTTAAAGAACAAAAAGCCTTGGTCTTGTCTGAACATTGAAGAACCTGCTTTTTACAAAGAACAAAGAATACAGGAGCTTCATGAGAGAAGTGAACAAACTTTGTGAGGCTGAAATTGTATTGCCTTTAGGGTTTTATTAAGACAAATACCGTATTTGCCGGCGTATAAGATGACTTTTTGGCCCTGAAAAATATGCCTCCAAGTGGGGGGTAGTCTTATACGGCGAGTATATAACAAACTCTGTATTTTTAGTGGAAATGTTAGGGGGTTGTCTTATATGCCCAGTCGTCTTATACGCCGGCAAAGACGTATTTTTCAGGGCTAAAAAATCGTCTTATACGCCAGCAAATACGGTAGTAATTTTGACATTCTAAAAATATCCTCTTCTGCCATTGCTCTAAATATAGCTTATCTACAAGAAATTCAATGTTAGTAAAGTTAGAGAACAAACCTTTATATTATTTTGTTTTTCAAATTGAATAACCAACAGTAACTTGGGAGATCTATTATAGCATTTTGTTGGTGAATGGCTCTAGTAAATCTTAAATGTGTGCAAGTTATATTATTATTAGAGGCCTGGTGCATGAAAATTCACACATTGGAGGAAAGGTCTCTCAGCCCAGCCTGCCCCCTCTCACAATCCAGGAGCCCTCAGGGGCGGGAGAAGACCCGGAAATCAGGGGAAGGTGATGCCCTATCACACACCTCTACTGCTGCCACTGCTGGCAGCACAATCCTCAGCAGGCCCTGGTTACCTGAGCCTCTAGTGGCCCTAAGCGGCTGGACAGCCACCATCTGAGTCTTGCCTGTGCCTTGGGCCGGCCCTGGGTAGCTAAGCAGCTACCATCGGAGGCTTGCCACATGCCTGCTGCCCCGACAGGGCTGAGGGGACTGGGCGCTGCCATCTTGTGACTGTGGGCGCCGCCATCTTTTAGGGCAGGACAGTCAATTAGCATATTCCCTCCTTATTGGCTGTGGGCACCACCATCTTTGTGACTGCGTGAGGGTCAATTAGCATATTCCCTCTTTATTAGATAGGATAAGGGAAACATTATAGGATAAACCAATGCATAAACAAACATGGAAGGAGAAAAATAAAAACGAAAGGTTAATGAATAAAGGTATGAAAATGAAAACAGAGCAATCTGTGGCTTGGGGCGTTTAGGAGAATCTGGTTCTGATGGTCTTGTTTACAAGCTCCATACTGCTATCACTTATTCTGAGGATCTTGGGTCAGTAGTAAAATTATGTGGGATTTTCTGATATCTATTACCATCAGAATTTAATTGCCTTAACTTACCCATTCCTGTAAGACCCTTTCCGCTATTCTAGATGTTTCACGGTAATGAATTTAGTGAATATTTTTGAACAAGAGGCAAACCCTTGTGGAATTCATGGATAACTTTGTTGTTAAAAATGTTCCCCTTTACTAAATAGAATAGTTAGAATGTGCTATGCAGGGAATAGGATTCAGCTGTGATGTGGATGTTTTAACAAGGGAATGCTGCACCCCTTCAGAAAATAAACATACTCCACTTTTCTGTACACCTAGAGACTAATATAATTTTGAAGGTCAATTATAATTGGAAAAAAAGAAAATGAACATAATAATATTTATACATGTATATACCCAGAGGGAAGACATACAAAATTCAGCTGAAAATGCTGAAATGAGTTTTCACAGTCTGTTTCCAGTCAATGCTTTGCCTTTACACTTTCTCCAGAATTGTGTTAGCTGTAGATAAGGCTATAATTTGATATGCTGAAGTGTTTTACCCATCAGTACTTAATATTGTGGTCATTTTGTCCTTACTGTGATAGATCATCTCATGGAGGATTGAAAAAAGTGTTTACATTTTATCAGATATTACCAGGTGACCATCCTGGCCTTGCCAAATCTTAACCATACAGATCTTTCAATCTGATGGTTCCCAGTGTTTCTCTTCAGAATCTAGGAGACAAATTTAGGGTGTGTATGATGTAATTTTGGAACCTTTTAATGGATTTGACTTTATGTTCTACAAAATGTTCTTGCATAAGGAGTTTAGTCAGTTTAGACTGTTCGGCAGGATGATCTGCTAAAATATGTCTTCTGGGTCCTATTTAATTGTGTGTGTGTGTCATCCTTCCTTTAGAACTGTTTTTGTTTTGTTTTTCATAAAAGTCTATTTGTTTTGGTAAAATTAGGTCATGACAGTCAATAGGGTATATATTTAACATTATATTTGAAGTTATTTACACATCCTAGAGAGGGCTGCCATTGGGTTACCTGGATAGATGTGACTTCTGGTAAAAAACTGGTTTCTACAAGATGCGTTCGACTAATTATTATATATCCAATGTGATATTCCATATTTTAAATTTAAAGATAAAGCCAACCACCATAACAAGTACAACATGAACTAAAAAAGCAAATTGGGACTTGGTTAGAAAATGTCCCAATGATCTGTTCTTATCATGGAAACTTATGGAATTCAGAAACCAATAATGAGATTCTCCTTCATTAGGTAAGGTAAAAAAAATGGTGAATTGAGGATGATATAGCAGTGCAGGTGATAAAATCATATGTACGGCCCTTGATAACAACATTTCATGGAACATCATTTCCCTATAATGTTGATGAGGGAAAAAATCAATTCCCATTTGGGACCGCTGTCTGTGGGGAGTCCAGGTACTCTGGTTTTCCCATGTTTGCGTGGGTTTCTACAGGTACTCTGGTTTTCTCCCACATGGGTCTTTATTTAGAAGTTTGGTGATCAGAAATATGCTTACCTCTTGTTTATACCAATTACTCTATGGTGAAATTGGTTTCATTATATATCATTTTGCTTAAAGTTGCAGTTTTCAAGTACCCATTGACAGAATTAAGTGAGGACTTATGGTATAATATACGAAAATTTATTTTACTAATTTAAAGATTGTAATTGCTCTAAGATTAAGGCATTCAAGGAACTAATAATTTAGCCAGAAACTGTGCAGAAAACAAATATAAATGCATGTATCTCTATATCCTTCATTAAAAATGACATCCTAGTGGGCTATAAAGAAGTTGTAGAAAGGTCCCCAAAGTCTTCTGTTTGACAAAAATCTCTGAACGTAAAGTAGAGAATGATATCCTACTTATAATGAGCTCACAAACCCTCACCAAGATAAAGGTGAGCATACATATATGCACAGTGTTTGATAATTCTGATAAATTTTTTCCTTATTTTTTTCAGTTCCCTTGGGAAAAAATATTTTCTATCTTTAATTCATCTCTCATGAATTTATAAAGAATTGTTTATATTTTTGAGAGATATGGCATACTCCAACAGCATTTAGCCTACATGTTTGCACTACTCAGGAGTAGTAATAAATAGCCCTAACTGGTTTGGTTCAGTGGATAGAGTGTTGGCCTGTAGACTCAAGGATCTCAGGTTTGATTCCGGTCAAAGGCATGTACCTTGGTTGCAGGCACACCCCCAGTAGGGGTTGTGCAGGAGGCAGCAGATGGATGTTTCTCTCTCATCGACGTTTCTAGCTCTCTCTCCCTCTCCCTTCCTCTCTGTAAAAAATCAATAAAGTACATTTTTAGGAAAAAAAAGAGTAGTAAGAAATAAATTTATCTCTTTAACTACTATAATCCTCTGTTTTATTTATTTTATTAAAAATATATTTTATTGATTTTTTTACAGAGAAGAAGAGAGAGAAAGAGGGACAGAGCTAGAAACATCGATGAGAGAGAAACATCGACCAGCTGCCTCTTACAAACCCTCTACTGGGCATGTGCCCGCAACTAATGTACATGCCCTTGACCGGAATCAAACCTGGGACCCTTCAGTCCGAAGACGGACACTCTATCCACTGAGCCAAACCAGTTTCAGCATAATTCTCTGTTTTATAACTCTAGTACATTTTATATCTTAAATTGTTAGTTTTAGGCTTAGAAAATTACACACACATATATAATAACATTTTAATTTTGACAAAGCTTGAATTTTTTTAATATGCTGTATTATTTACCCTTCCCCCCCAAAGAAAAACAAAATAAACATTGACAATAAACAGACTAAAAACTATACATATTGCAATTTGGGAAACTAATATTTTTTCTTTACAGTTAGAACAATTTTGATCTATAATGCAGGGATTTTTCTATATTATAAAGCCCTTATTTTCAGGAATAGTATAGTAATAATTTGAATTCAGTGCTTCAGAAATTAAATGCAGGAATCACTTAACATGAAAAGGTGTGAATAAAACAATGCAGTCATCATTATAAAGGAAATTTTTAAAGTTTTCAATCATCCAGCTCCAGGTTTTAGGACATTTTGCTCTAGAATCTGTACTGTTCCAGTGGAAACAGGAAGACCTATAAGCAAGGTTGTGCTCACAGGATAGGTGTGGGTGGGTGGTGTCCCCTGGGGCACACAATTGGAAGAGCACTGATCCACGAGGTCCAAGGCTTCAGCAGAAAATAAAGTGCTGCCAGGGTCAAGTGTGTAAGCAAAAGTTGTAGTGCCCAGAAATTACTGCTGAGGCAGCTAGAATTCATTAGGGGATTTTCAAAACTTCGGTGGCTGGTGTATGTGAAGGGAATTGTGATAGAGGAGAGAGATGGATTGAAAAGGAATGGTGTTCCTGTGTGCAGTTAGTTAATTCACCAGAAAACTATCAAATTTTACTGCTTAAAGTAAAATTTCTAGAATCAAAAATACAAAAATCCTGGTTACATTAGTTCCATGCCCCAACCTCCAAAATTTAATACATAATTTATTATCAGTGACTAATTTCTTCACTTAGAAATATTTTCTCAGGTTATTCATATTCTCCCAATTGGTAGGCATGGCACAGGTTATGGAAATTTGGATTTTAGCTCAGAGATCAGGGTGTAAAAGTGCCCTAACAGAGCATTAATGGCATGGGAGAGGCAGGGTGGGGCCAGGGCTGGCAGTGCAGGGAACATCAGCAGAGAGCCTGAAAAGAGAAGTCACTTCAGCAAAGCACATGGGTCAGACCACAGTGAAGCTTGAATGTTGGATTCAAGAAATGTACCCTTGGGCTATTCCTCATTTGCTTCCTAAATTCCTAAAATAAAATGGGGGTAATAACTATTATCTCCTTGGAGGGTTCTGTCATTAAAGTAGAGGGCAAGACAGTGTGAAGTATCATGCCCCTGATGGCTGTTACCCAAAAGGGAGCCAGAAAGACTGAAATAGGACTGGAGGGCATTGGAACTCAATTTCACCTACTTTGCAATTTTGTTTGCAGCTAGCTCCCAAAATATAGAAATATTGGGGAATTCTATTTTCTAATCTCAAATGCGATGGGACAGAATGCACAAGAATGTGGGACATCTGATCCAGTACATTTGGTGGTGGACAATCCCCTAACTTGAAGACAGTTAGTAAAAGAAAAGAGAAGATCAGATTCAAAGAAACCTGAAAAAAACCTAAGTGCTTTGGTTGAACAGAAGCACCGTCACAGAGATAGTTGTACATTTTCACTTCGGAGGACCGAAGGGAGAGCTTCAGGTAGGTGTTCAGGTGTGGTCAACTCAATGGACAGTTGTATAGGACATCATTCTCCTGAGAACCTCAGATCCAGGTTTCTGGATGTCTTTTGTAATAATATTCTCATGTGTCTTTATATACAAGGGTGGGAAAATTAGATTTATTCTCATTTGTATGGAAATATGATGATGATGATAATAATAATACAAGCATAAACTCGATTTTTTTGTGTGCTCATAACTGTAAAACTACTTTTGCCCACCCCCTGATAACCCAATGTCTTTCAGTAAAATCTCCATCTTAGTAACTCGTCATGAATGAAGTATATATTTCTTCCATAAAACATGTTACTGTTTTTTACCAATTATCATGATCCTGTTTGGGGATCAAATAAATATTTGATAAGCCACTACAGTCTGAGATAAGAAGTATTATGGCACATGACAATGCCAAGCCCTGCATGGATTTGGCATTAAAGGATGCCATAGTCCCCAATTAGCTCAATTTAAGAGGCCATCTTACTTAGAAGTGATATAGGGCCATCCTCATTTTTCCTCTGTTTCATCGAAGTCCTCAAAGTCACAAAAGATAAACCTACATGCAAAACTGACAGTTTAGCTATAATTCTCTTTTAATAAAATCTGTATAATGCTGAGCTAAAAATTTCTCTTGCTTATACCCTAGAGGAAGTAAGGTTGAGTTTAGGAGCAAGGGTTGCAGGATGTGTTTAGACTAGTTTTCCCAGCCAGTAGTGTCTGCTGGAAGCGGTGCACAAATCTCCTGCCCTCTAAGTTGCTGCGCGGCTGGGCTGTGAGAGACATGATTTAGGTAAAGTGGAAAGTTCATGCATTACCTGCCACCCCTCCTTCAGCATGGCTTCTCATACACAAAAGTCCTCTTGTAAAATGACTACTGAGTTCAGTTGCAGATTTAGATATATTTATTGCTATCACCAAAACTATTTAAAGAATAGCTTTTATTCAAGGGATAAAACTTGTTGTAGTCTCATAAGTAAAATTAATGTTATGTTTGAATAATCACTAATGGTCTAGAGCCCATTTGCTACATTTTACATTGGAATGTGGTATACTTCAATGATATTTGTAATTTAGGTGTTCGATGAAGATGCTTGAAGATAATGCTTGCAACTGCTCAAGTTTTCTTGTTTCGAAAACAATCATATGTGATGCAGGTATAATTATTTTGTTTTTTAAGAACACAAACATATATCTTGAAGACATATAACAAAGATTGTACAGATGGAGATCAAGTATGTTCAGTTTTAAGGAAAATCATACATGTAGTAAAACAATTGAAAAATTTATTATTATCTAGGAAAGCTATTCTGCTAAAGGAAGAAAATTGGAAAAAGCTACCATGTTGGTAGTGGGGAGGGACTGACAGAGTCATTCACTTTAGATAGCTGATGTGAAAAGAAATAAACTCTTAGAGTCATCTAGGAGATTATGGCCAGAGTGAATCTACCACATATATGTCCTGTCAACTACATCTCAGTTACCAAATAAATAAACCTACAAAACTTGGATCCATTGAATATTTGTTTAAAAATTAGTCCCTCTTCATTAAAGTTGAGTTTCTTGGGATCAAGGATTTTATCTTTGGCCTTTAACCTCTTTTGTTTTTTTGTGTACATTTGTACTCACTGCTTTGAGACTTTATGACACTTTTCATCAAAACCCTTCATAACTTAGAGAAATGTAAGTAGTGGTTCTTATTTTTCTTCAAGGACATTGTTCCGTAAAATATATGAACTTACTCATCTTGTTTTGATGCCAGAAAATTGGTTATTCTAATTGAAACATTGCTTGTACTGCCAAACCTAAATGAGTTCTTTTAAAGAATCCTAGAAATAGGTATTGATTGACAAATGCCAATGCAGAAAAAGCCTTTTGATCAATGAAAGAAATCAAAATGTAAGATGTTGCACTGATTGAAATATGTATTTTATGAAAAATGAACTCCAGAAATATCAATGACTCTTTAGTAGCACATATAAAAAGGCCTTGGCTGAAAGAAAGGTCTGTTGGTTTCTAAGAAGAGTTAGAAAAACAAAAATTGCAGATAACATTACTTTATTTAGAAACTAGAGGCCAAGGGCATGAAATTTGTGCACGTGGTGGTGGTGGTAGAGGAGGTGCAGGAGGGCATGATGGTGTTCCTCAGCCTGGCCTGTGCCCTCTTGCAATTTGGGAGCCCTCGGGTAGGGTCCCTAGGCCTGGCCACTGATCTGAGCCTATTGGGGCTTTCCTTCCCCTGGCTGCCACAGTTGGTCTTGCTCCCACTGCTGCCACTGCTTCCCATCTGTGCGGCGCTGTCCTCACTCTTCTGCCAGTAGTTACCACCCTCTGCAGGCAACAGGCATGGGGTGCAATCACTTGGCTGGCCTGGGTCTCCCTCTGTGGGTGATGGGTCGCTGGCCAGCCTCTCCTACCCACCACAGTGTTGTTACTGCCTGGTGGCCTGGGCCCCCAACCCCCAACCAATCGCATCACACCTGCCTTGGCTGGCCTGGCGCCAGTGCATGTCATAGCATGGTTGATTTGCATATTATGATTTTATTATTATAGATATTATTATAGATAAGGGATATCAATTGCCTTTTACCCTCCCTATGTCATCATTGGTAATTAGAAGAAGGAAGAATAAAGCTTGAATAAAAATAAGTGCCTTGCTCTCCATTTTCCATTTTTACCCCCTCCGTCTCTATCTCCTGTCCTTCCTTAATTAAAGTTGTATTCTGGGATTAGGGTTGGTGTTGACCCTTTAAAAATAGGATATAAATTATTCAGAGCTTCAATATTCGTTATGCCCTGGAAATTTCTTAGAAACAATGATAGCCATTTTTATGGTATACCTATATGGATGTATCTATAGGTCGTCATTTGGTAGTCAGGATGCTTACTCCACAAAGATCTGTAGTAGATTGTGACATCGAGTGAGAAGTAAGCTTTAATGTGGTAATTTGGGTTGTTCATTATAAAAATTAGCCTCTCCACACTAATACAAGGGACTACTTTGCATGAGTTACTGATCTAGTACCTAGGGATAAAGAAGAGGAAAACTATATTCCTCCTTTCATCCCTTCATAGAATGTGCAGTCCAGAGTGGTGGCAAAGATAATAACAAACAAATATAACATATACGCCAGCAGCAGTTAAGTGCTAGGAAAAACAATAAGCAGAGGTAGAGTGAGGTTGAGATGCGATTTTATGTGGAAAGGTCAAGTAAGATCTCTAAACAGCTGACATTTGAGGAAGACCAAAGGAAGCAAAGGAATGCACTATGCTCACATCTGGCGGCTCAGGGGAAGGATTCCAGGGAGAGAATATGCATCGAAGACATGCTAGGTTAGAAGTAGACTTAATGTGGAAGAGAAAGAAGGTCATGCCACTGAAGGATCTTGCCCCAGAGGGAGCATGATTAGTGATGAAGCCAGTGTAGGAGGCCCTGAGGGTCTTCTAGCCCATTGGATGGACTTCAGATTTTACTCAGGTTGAGACTAGAAACCATTGGAAGGTTGTCAGGCAAGCGCTGGCACAATCTGCATTAGGCTTTAGGAAAACCACCCTGGCAGCTTTGTGGAAAATCGGATAAGAGGAAGCAACAGCGGACCAAAAGGCCCCTTTGTGAGAGGAATCCCCCACACAGTGTTTTAGTTTCACTCTCTTGTACCCTATTCTCTGCCTGTGTGGCCTCTATGAACCATATCATAGGCTCTATTAACAGCTGGTTTCAGGTGGGGCTCAGCCAATGGGGAACCTGAGCAAAGAGCTGAAGTAGAAAGGTCAGGATATTCATTTCCCAGACTCCCTTCCCAAGTGTAACTCACTCAAACTGGCTGAATTCCTCAGTCAAGAGCAAATTCCTCAGGCCCCCATCTCAGTCCTGTTGTAGCCCTTACCTCCTGGGTGGTGCTGTATCCCTGGTGTTTCCTCTTGTGTAAGGACTTAGACGAAGGCTGTAGCAGTGGAGCTAGTGAGAAGTCATATATAAAATAGGTTTGAAAATACAGCTTGAAAAATACCTGATGTGCTGGATGTGAGGTATGTGAAAAAGGAAGTTAGAATGAAGAGAAAAGTTAGAAAATATGACAAAAGGAAGTTCATCCTTTAGGATCTCATTCTCATTATGGTGGAAGAAATAAATTACGGTGTTCTCTAGCATTTAGTGACAATATGTTTTACCTGAAAGCAAGCCCAGGCAGATCTAAGTGCTTCATTTTTTCTTTTCACGCCACATAATTAACTCTTAGCTGCCCAGCCATAATCCTTCTAGTATTTTATTTAATGTGAACCCCAGAAAATTAACACAATAACATTTTAAAATAAATGCTTTATATATATATATATATATATATATATATATTTACATTTGATTATCATATACATATTTTGTACATACATGGACATTTTACTTTTATATGTCCATGTATGCATATACAATAGTAAAGCACACAGCCCTAGCCAGTTTGTCTTGGTGGATAGAGAGTCAACCTGTAGACTGAAGAGTCCCGGGTTCGATCCCAGCCAAGGGCATGTATCTTGATTGCAGACTCCTAGCCCTGGTTGGGGGCCTGCGGGAGGCAATCAATTGATGTATCTCTCTCACATTAGTGCTTCTCTCTGTCTCTCCCTCTCCCTTCCACTCTCTCTAAAAATCAATGAAAAAAACCCCCTCCATTGAGAATTTAAAAAAAAGAAAAGCACACAAACATCTACATATATACATATAAAAGATTTCTCTCTAGATATGTATGTGCATATAAAAATGTAGAATATATAGGAATGTATGTAAAAAGTGCACTCTTCAGCAGGAGAAAATGATTTCTATACTCAGCAACATGACTATGTCTCCCCAATATAGTACTGAGTAAAAAGATGCTGGGCATACCGAATATACCGTATTTGCCGGCGTATAAGATGACTTTTTGGCCCTGAAAAATATGCCTCCAAGTGGGGGGTAGTCTTATACGGCGAGTATATAACAAGCTCTGTATTTTTTAGTGGAAATGTTAGGGGGTCGTCTTATATGCCCAGTCTCTTATACGCCGGCAAATACGTATTTTTCAGGGCCAAAAAATCGTCTTATACGCCGGCAAGTATGTGGTCTGATCACTTTTAAATAAAGTTCAAAGCAGGCGAAACTAACCTAACTCATATCACAGCATGTTGATGAATACTATTGCATTGCAAACTTCAACTTAATTATCCATACTATCGTTCATGAATATGTGGGTTCTTTCCAGTTTGGGTTATTACAGATAATGCTGGTATGAACATACTGTACATACCTTATGGTGATTATGTAAGCCAAGTGGCTTTCCAAAATGGTAATAATAATTGGCCCACCCGCCAATAGTATATGATAATTCTAGGGGTGTTCCAAAGCCTTACCAGTACTATGCCTTATCAGTGCTTTTCATTTTAGATAGCCCAGGGGATATGCATGCTATTTCATTGTGATTTTAATTTGCATTTCCTGATGACTGACATGATATAGAAAATGTATTATTTATTCTCATTGGATCCCTCCTCTGCATTACCTTGACCTCCAAAGATCACCTACTTCATTTCTGGAACTCTGAATATATCTATGACACTTTTCGAATGACCTTTTCATGAAGTCCTAATATCCTTTATCCTCTTTTCTAATTTTTTATTTTAATTTCTACATTTTAGTCTGTTTTCTATTGACATACCCTAAAGTTCATTAAGTTTTTTCCCTTCTTATTTGTGTCTGATTAGCTGTCATAAAATCATGCATTGGTTTCCAAACCACTGGCATTTATTTTTATGTTTTTAGATTTTCTAGTTTATTCTTCTTTATAAACTGCGGTTCTCTGGTGAATTGTTTCAGCATATTATGTGTTTTCTTTACTATATTAACCATAGTTATCTCAAAGTCTGTGCTAGTAACATCAGTATCTGGATTATCTGAATTTAGTTTTATTTCTTTTTTAAAAATATATTTTATTAAGTTTTTACAGAGAGGCAGAGAGAAGGAGAGATAGTTAGAAACATCGATGAGGGAGAAACATTGATCAGCTGCCTCCTGCACACCTTCTACTGGGGATGTGCCCACAACCAAGGTACATGCCCTTGACTGGAATCGAACCGGGGACCCTTCAGTCTATAGGCTGATGCTCTATCCACTGAGCCAAACAGGTTTTGGCTGAATTTAGTTTTATTTCTATTATCTGGTTTTGCTCTTTGTCCTTGTTCCTTGGTATTACTGGAAGTTTTATATTTTATTTTATTTTATTGATTTTTTACAGAGAGGAAGAGAGAAGAATAGAGAGTTAGAAACATTGATGAGGGAGAAACATTAATCAGCTGCCTCTTGCACACCCTCTACTGGGGATGTGCCCGCAACCAAGGTACATGACCTTGACCAGAATTGAACCTGGGACCTTTCAGTCCGCAGGCCGACGCTCTATCCACTGAGCCAAACTGGTTTTGGCTGGAAGATTTTTACTTGAATGTTAAACTGTGCATTTAAAATGTCCTGATGACTTCAATACCTCCTGAGTGATTTCCAAGAACTTTAATAATCTAATTATCATATTTTTGACTTCTAAGTTTTTAAATAATAATCTTTTTATTAAAAAAGCTTTTAAAGTAACAAATGTCAGAAGACTTTTTATATATTAATTGTTTTTTTCATTATATATTACATAATATATATTGCATTAAATGCACATATAGTACTTTATTATTCTATATTAACTTTATTTCTGCTCCAGTGACACAAGTATTTTCCACTTATTAAAAACTACCTTCTATTACATGTGATTTATTACTGTTCTATTTATGAAGTTTAATTGTAGCCATAAAAATGGCTACAATTCCTGGGAAGCAGGAACTGATACTTCATATATCCCTCATATGTCTTACCAACTTACCACTTATACTATAGATTTCTTTTCCCCATTCTGTTTTGTTGTGTTTTTTTTTTTTTTTTTGTTAACAATGATTCTTTTATTGTCCCAAGTCCATTATATAGAGATACAAAGAAGATTAACCATGCTGTGTGTGTTTTTTTCCTTTTGTATTCCTCCAAATCTATGTCTACTGTATTCATGGAATCAGAAAAGTAGACTTGAAAATTAGACTGTCTTTTTCTGGCTAATGTCAATCTTAATCTTGTCAGAAGAGAACATACTATTTTAAATCCACATTTCCCATCAAGAAAAACTGCAGGTTGTTTTTAATGACAAATGCAAGTTGTTAACATGGATACCATATAAGAAACAGTTACAAAGGGGATGATGGGACTGTTATCCCATTAGAGTTTGTCTCTATCTATCTATCTATCTATCTATCTATCTATCTATCTATCTCACACACACACACACACACACACACACACACACACACGTGTGTATTTGATAAGCTCTCACATTAATATGAACACTGTGTATCTAATCCTCAAATGGTGTTTACTAAAAATGCTTTGCAGGATGGCTTGACATAAAAAGAATATCTAAAGAACGAAAATCCAGAGGGAAATGTGGAAGGCAAACAGGCTATCTCAGGCCTATAGAATTGGGATATAATCATTTCAATTCAGAACATTCCAGGGGACCCTATTCCCCTTTTCTAATTCTCCCCAAATTGACTCGTGCAGATCTAGGGTCAAAATCCTAATAAAGATTCTGCAGAGAAATAGGTTTTCAGAACTGACTTTCTCCCTCCTGTATTGAATTTCAATTATCTAACCATCGCTGTAGGAGTACGATTTTCCAGCTAACATTTAACTGAGAATGCCAGGAATCTCCAGGGGAGAGAGGCGGATGGAAAGCCATCTTGATCCTTTATCTCTAAAAAACAAAAACAAAAAAAAACAACACAAACACACACACACACACACACACACACACACACACACACACACACACACACACTCACACAGATGAAAGTAGTTCAGCAGCTATAATACCTTAAGAAGAAGAATGAGGAACTGGCTGTCCACTTAAATACCACCTGAGAGCACACAAAATTAATGAAAGGATATAGGCCCTCCTGTGAAAGTGTCACTGGAATTCAAAAGGTACATCAGACAGGTTGTCCTTGAAACACAACACAAAGGCTGGCATTGAGAAAGGCCAGCTCACAAGACAGCAGCTTTGAGACCCTGGAGCATTGGAACAGAATTAAAATATCTGAATTTCCAGAGTTATTGACTGTGAAGTTGTTATGGCTCCTTCTATCTGCAGTGACTTTTCCTGCTCTCTGTGAGGAAAAGCATACAGTTCAAGCCCTACAGGACCTGTCTCTCTTAGCACACTGCAGTAGTTACAATTGTGAAATGTGAAGTCAGACAGCTCTGCCACTTGCTAGCTCAATGAATTGGGTCAATATTCTCAATCATCCTGAGTCTGTTTCTTGATCTGTAAGTTCCTTGCCCTACAGGAATATTACATCTGTTGTCAACAGACAGAACTAAGCCTTGTGGATAAATCTATAGATATTTAAAAGAGATATTTGAAAGATCAACTTTGTGCTTTTGGGCTTGAGATTATGAAATATAGACTGGTTGGAAACCGGAGAGCAATTATTCAGACCGTGACTTCCTTAGCAGACATCATTTTGTTCCATTCCCCTGGGTATGGGATCTAAGGCAGCAGATTTTAAGTGGTCTATGTTTTAAGAACATACTAGTGTGAGCCATGTATAAGCCATGTATAAGCAAGAGAACCATTCTTACGCATTTAATTTTTTAATTGAATTTTGACATGACATTGGTTAATAAAATATGTTTCAGGTGTACAATTCTATAATGCATCATCTGTATATTGTACTGTGTGTTCACCATCCTAAGTCAAGTCTCCTTCCTTCACCACTTATTACTCCTTTACTCTCTTTGACCTTCCCCACCCCCAGCCCCCAGCCCTCTGGTAATCATGATAATCACCATATTGTTGTCTATGTCTATGAAGGTTTTTATTTTTTTGCTTAATCCTTCACCTTTTCCACCCAACTCCCTAACCCTCCCTCCCCTCTGACAGCTGTCAGGTGTTCTCTGTATCTATTAGTCTGATTCTATTTTAGTTGCTAGTTTATTGTGTTCATTAGATTCCACATATAAATGAAATCATATGGTACTTGTCTCTTTCTCTGACTGGCTTACTTCACTATGCATTCTTGAATACATGCTCCCTTTGGAGAATAATTATCACTTTCAACAAAGATTTTTTGGCATCTGCTACATTTAGTTTAGTGGGTTGTGTACTGAGACTTCAACCCTCTTCAAGGTAAGCCAAGAGATGAACACCTAATTAGCACTGAATTATAACCATACATATTCCTCACACATACACAAAGAATGCTATTACTAAATTATGTGTAGCTGTGAGAACATCAGCTTTTATTAACAGTGTTATCAAAAAGAACTGAAAGAAATTTGTTGAATTTTGAGAATCACAAAATGTTCTCTTTATAAAATTTTGTCTGATTCCAGTTTAAAGAATAATAGCTGTAATTCCTTTAAGTAATTGACTTATTTTTAGAGAGTGGATATTGAGATTCCTGCTAAGTTTTCCTTGTTTGCAATTAGTTTCTGGAAAAATATAGCATTAAACTATGGTCCAATCATGGTAAATATGTAGGTCATAATAATATTCATTTTAATATCTTATTATAATTTATGTATTTTAACAAAAATCTCCTGAAGTGTTTTCTGGAACATTGAGAGGTGCAAATAAGAACCTAGTAAAGTGATCTGAACCAATCTTATAACATCACTAGAAGTTTGGTGCATGTATTCGTGCACTGGTGGGATCCCTAGCCTGGCTTGTACCTTCTCACAATCCAGGACCCCCTTGGGGGGTGTCAGACTGCCCATTTCAGCTGATCCCTGCAGGCCAGGCTGAGGGACCCCACCAGTGCACGAATCCATGCACTGGGCCTCTAATATGCATATAACATCTTCCCCCTCCCCCCTTCCCTCTGAAATTCATCAGTATGTTCCATGTTTCCATGCCTGGGTATTGAGCATCTGCCTCCTGGTGGTCAGTGTACATCATAGGTATTGGTTGCATGGTTGCTTAGGCTTTTATATATATGGATATAGAAGAGAGGATGACTGGTCTTCTCACTGAGCTAAATGAAATGTTGTTCTACAGATGAGAGTCAAACTGAAGAAAACAGTTTATGCCCCTCCATGCTCTTATTCTCTTTCTTACACCTATCGCTACACCAGGGTTCTCTAGAAGAGCAGACTAATGAGGGAAAATGTGCTGTTGGCCCAGAGTAATTCAGGAAAGCTTGTGGAGGTCCAGGCTGAGCTTTCATATGAACAGATCTGGCAACTGATATCACCCAACTGAGAGTCAGCCAGTGGAAGAGCCAGGAGGATAGCAGAGGACGTGTCATGTACCTCCAAGTACAGGCTCTGTAAATCTGTGTCCCTGTTGTCACTTCCTGAATTGCATCAGTATAGCATAAAAACAAAGTATTTAGCATAAAACAATTAAAGAGGTAGGTAGGCTGCAACAGCACTTTATGTTTCTGATATATCGTTTTGCATGAGCTGTTAAGCGATAATGCTAAAAAAAAGTTTCAGAATCAAATATATTTGGAATATTTTATGCCAATCTAAAGGTTCTAAAATGTGTTTGCTTTGTTTTGCTGTATAAATTCTCTTAAAATACTTTGTAAATATTCAAGAGGGAAATCTAATAGAATGATTCATTTTTTCCAAATTATTTGCACACAGAACATACTTTTTTTTTTTTTACTAACAGCTATTAAATTTCCCAAAATTTTAGGGTTCTATGGAATAGAGTTGGGAAAATAATGGTTTCTGATAAAAATAGAGGACGTTGAATTCTTAGTGAACTAGAGAAAATGCATTGTTTCTGACAAGAAATTTAAAATGTAATAAGAACTTTTAAAAATCATTAAACTATTGATATAAGGTTAGATTAAATATTTTATGACAAAACCTATTTCTTCCTAAATTTAAAAGTTCTTTAAAATTTTTAAAAATATCTATAGCAAAATACTAGTAATGGGTACCACATTAATACACAATTTTTCCCTGGAAACACACACACACTTTCAAATATGTTATAGAATACTTCAAAATAGTAAGGTGTGCAAGAAGACTTGATAAGACTCAGAATCAAGAGATGATACTTAGTTACAATTAATTAGCTTAAATAAAGTAATCCATTTGTAATAAAGTTCAAATCTAGAGGACAATAAAAAGAATAATTAAATAATAGAAATTTTGAAAATACAAAATACATTCAAATCTATAAAAACCCCAAGTTTTTTCACTTTTCCTTTTTTTTTGTCCTTATACTCAAGAACCTATATGACAGTAGTTTTTAAATAATAATAGCCATTAGAAACTCTTGGGGAAAGGCTTATAATTTAAGATACCAAACTAAGCTCATCCATTTATCTCCTCTTCCCCACTAGATCACAGTAAAATGATCATAAAGTAATATGACATGGAAAGCATGCCAACAACGCTGACGAAAACAGAACGGAAATATCAGCAGGTACAGAGTCCAATACATTTCTAGGAACATTTTGCGACAGGCAGAATAATGGCCCACAATGATGTGTGCACCTTGTTTCTCAGAACCAAAGGCTGTGTTATCTTACATGGCAAGAGCACTTTGTGGATATGATTAAGATTACAGATCTTGAGATGGGGAGTCTTTTTCTGGGTTATCCAGGTAGGTCCAATCTAATCAAACAATCCCCTGAAAGTAAAGAACTTTTCCTGGCTTAGAAGAAAGAAAGAAAGAAAAAAAGAGAGAGTGGAAGGGAAGGACATAGGTGGGAGGGAGAGGAAGAGGGAAAGAGATGCAACTTTGCTGGTTTCAAAGTTGCAGGAGGGGTTATGAGCCAGCAGATGCAAGCAGCCTCTAGAAAAAGTAGGGAGACAGATTCTCTTCTGGAGCCTCCAGAAAGGAAGGAACCTTCCTAATACCTTGATGTGAGTCCTGTGAGATGTGTGTTGGACTTCAGACTTCCAGAACTTAAAATAATAAATTTGTTGTTTGGGGGAAATTGATACAATAGCAATCGAAAACTAATATACAACCAATGAAGGGGTATTGATTCATGAAGCAGAACAAGGAAGCTGCAGTCTAACATTTGCCAGCATGGGACAGTGGCCAATAAGGGGGGAGGGGGGGGGAGGAATAAACATTACGTTTTAGAGGATCAATAAAATGTCCTGATATCAAACTACATTCAATTCCAAGAACGAGGCTTAGGAAACACAAGACATAAATTATCCACGGAGTAATTAAGTTCCCAGAATTGAATGGGACATAAGTCTTCAGATTAAAAGGATCCACCATGTGCCCAGCAGAATCAATGAATGAATGAAGACCTACTACCAAGCATGTCACTGTGAGGTGTCTGAGTAATTGTAGAAGTAGGAAATGATGCTGAATATCCTAGAGAAGAAAATAAATGCCCTTTAGAAAGCAGAGCAAACAAGCTTGTCACGAATAAGCAACAGCAAGTGTTGGTCAATGGAGAAATATATTTTTGAGGGAAATTATTGTCATTCTTGAATTCTGTACCAAGGCCAAATTGTCAGTCAAATGTGGTGACATATAAACCTCTTCGACTCACAAGAAATCTGACAGCTCTTCTTATGCACATTTCTTAGGAAGTCCAGGATAATAGAGCAGTAAACCGAGCAGCCAAGACTGAGGACAGTGACGCCAGCCCAGACAACAAAGCAGTCCCAGGACTCCAGCTCAGCTGGGGGCTGGCAGAGCAACAGGCCCACCAGCTCCTTCTCACCTGGAGGAAGGAAGCCTATAAAAGACAGGAGTTCAGTGAAGGGGGGCAAAGGAGGGGAAATGGGGTACATCTTTAATCCTGTCAATCATTTTTTTTTAAAAGGTAGGCATTTTGGAAAGAAGGGACTAGATTTCAAATCCAACCTCTGTTGCTCCACCTCATACAAACCATCATGATCACATGTCTGAAGTACAGAGGCCTCCTAAATTCTTCCTGTTGGGAATGTTCTCATCTAGCAATTTTCAAACTGTGTCCTGCAAGAATTTTTAAAACGTGCAAAACCTGACTAGTTAGTTAGGGGCACTGATCTCTTTTCCCTTATATCTATATATGTAAAAGCATAAGTGATCATTGTAAGCAAACAGATGACTGAACACGCTGCATGGGGCAAGTAGGCTGGCAAGGGGGTTTAGTGAGAGGTGACCAAATGATAGAATAGCAGGCTGTGTGGGGTGATCAGGCCAGCAGGGGGGGTTAGTGAGGGGTGAACAAATGACCAAATAGCAGGCTGCATGTGAAGACCAGGCTGGCGAGGGGGGAGGGGAGGGGAACAGTGATGGATGACCAGGCCAGCAGAAGGGGCAGTTAGGGGCAATCAGGCAGGCAGGCAGGTGAGCAGTTGGGAGCCAGTGGTCCTGGATTGTGAGAGGTGTGTCCCAGATTGGAGAGGGTGCACGCTGGGCTGAGGGGACCCCCCCCTACTGTGCATAAATTTTGTGCACCAGGCCTCTAGTTGTCAAATAAAAGGATGACAATAGCCTTAACAACAATAGCTATCAAGTGTGAATACCTTGTCTTGATCCATAAACATAGGTAATATAATGCAGTTGCTTCTTATTGGTCATGTTGCATAATAAGGTTGCATCTGATTGGTTAATTCTTTTTTAAAAAAATATATTTTATTGATATTTTACAGAGAGGAAGGGAGAGAGATAGAGAGCCAGAAACATCGATGAGAGAGAAACATCAACCAGCTGCCTCTTGCACACCCCCTACTGGGGATGTGCCCGCAACCAATGTACATGCCCTTGACCGGAATCGAACGCGGGACCTTTCAGTCCGCAGACCGACGCTCTACCACTGAGCCAAACCAGTTTTGGCTGATTGGTTAATTCTTGTTACCAGAAATCCTTATATACCAATATAGATACCTGATTTTTTTTTAAAGTCACTTTGCAGCAAAAAGGGTAGGCAATTAATATAATTATACATGTTTTTGTAAATCAATTAAAAATATGCCTTTTTCATATCAGCAAAATTATATATTTGATGTGCTGCAGAATTTTAGTAATTAGTTCATGTGTGCCATGAGATGAAAAGTTTAAAAATCGCTTCCCTCAACTATTCTTTTTAAAACGTAAAGCTGAACAACATGTTACTTGTCAGCTCAAAACCCAGGGGCTTCCAATCATACCAAGAGCAAAATTTCACTTCATGGCCCACAAGTACCTAAGTGGTTAGGCCACTGGCTGCCACACACTTCAGTTTCATCTCTTATCATTCTTTCTTACTTTCTCCCTACCAGTGTCCTATGGGGTTCATCCAACATGACAAGCACCTCTTACCTCGGTATCTTCACCCTCCTCATTTATCCCGGATGCCAGCACGGTTAATGCTCACTTCCTTCAAGACTTGCTCAAGTGTCTCCTCTTCCGGGGGACCTTCCCGAGTCACCACTGTGGAGCAGCCTCCCCATTACTTACCCTCGTTAATTCACTTGACTTTTGCATATTTTCACCTCCCCAATAGGATGTGTGTTCTCAGGGCTGAGATGGTCCTTTATGTTTGCCTCTCAGTCCTATCACCAAGAACAATATTTAGCACACTTTGAAGGCTAACTAAGTTTTGGGAAGTTTGAAGATATCACAAAACCTCACAAAGCATAAATAAGGAATATTTTCCATTCTATAGTCTGAGTTCACATAACCCTAGTGTCTGCTCTGATTCTCTAGTAGGTAATAAGTACACACCGTGGTGTAAATGTGATTTGTTAATTTCTAACTTTTGGAATAAGTTATAGACAAATCAGATATGACTATAGAAAGAAGTGTCAATATCTTCAAACTTAACAATGTGAAAGTAGATTCAGTCTATTCGAGGCTTGTGGCCTGCCAGCCACGAGTTTCACATGCTTGATGTACAGTTAGATAAATTTCAACAGGAATGAGGGAAACGTGACCATAAGAAGGTAGTGTTAGGGAATGCTTTGGGCCAATGCTCTATTTTGTATCCTGGTTGTATCCGGTATCCTGAACTATGTCATTTTAAGGAGCATAGCACAAATTCTTAGGTGGGTGTCTTGAAGGCTCTACTTTGAGCCACACCATTCTCATAGCTCTCTATTATGTCATTGTGACAAATCCATGTGCCTCTGCCTTGCCATAAGCCAGCGGTGGGCGAACTATGGCCCACGGGCTGGATCTGGCCTGTTCGGCTGTTCTCTCCAGCCCGCGGAGCCGAAAGAGTGGAGGGTTCTCTTGCTCTCCCCTCCGCTCCTTCACCAGCATCCCAAGATGAGAGTGCCAGCATGGTCAGGTTGCTTTTGTTCCAGCACTCGGGTCCAGTTTAAGAACCCATTGTGGCCCTCAACTCAAAGAGTTTGCCCACCCCTGCCATAAGCCCTCCATGACCTCTCACTTATGCACCCCACCTCTTGTTCACGTTACTTCCCTCTTCACTAACAAGCAGGCAGACTCACCTTAGACTCGGTGTCTTTGTCCATGCTCGCCTTCCTCTCTGCAATGTCCCAACTTCCCTTTTTCCAAGGAATTCTATTCATTCATTCCTACCTCTATCCAGGTCTTATCTCTGCCATGAATTTTCTCAAAGGAGTCCAAATTAACATATTTATTTTTTTTCTCTCTTCAGTCATATTCCACTGCATCTATTCTCATAATTTAATTCTTAATGGTTCTCTGGCTATCTACCTAAAATAAATGGAAAACTCTCTGGATGCCTTTCTTGTTCTTCAGATCCTTCTCCAGTGCTTGGCACAGAGATGAATACACAGTAAGTGGTCAGAAAGTTAATATTGATCAAAAAGGCCGTTTATACTTCAAGGCTATACCTAGGGCAGGATACTTCTGAAGAAGCAAGGTGTTCAGAAGGTACAATAGAAAGTTTTCAGTAGTTCAGTGTTCCTTAAGATGGTCATTAGAAAAATAAGTCAGAAACCTGGGAATTGATAGAGAGGAAGGCATAGTGGAGGGAATCTTTTAAATGGCAGCTGATTTTACACAGAATGTGGAAAACACACAGCCCAGTGTATGTTTTCACACTGGCAGGCTCCCAGCTGCCATCAGTAAACCCCATGGCATTTAGGAAGACAACTATTAAGAATCATGGCTCATGGCCTTCCTTTCTGCTATTATTCAAAAGGTATGATAGGGAATGAAAAAGGCCTCCAAAAATTTGGAGAAATGAGCATCACCTATTGGTGAGGTATGGTACTAAGCCCAGCCAGAGAAGCGAGATGAATGTAGGGAGGGGAGCATGGCTCTGAATCACCCAACACAAATTGTCCACGTGATCCTCAGCAACTAGGCATGGGTTTCTCCCTGTGTCAGAAGAGGAAATGGGGCCAGATAATAGACAGCATGCATTAAGTTCTGACTTAATTGACCAAGATTCTAGCTCAATTCTGTTGATTCTGTTTTTTTGTTTTGTTTTTTAAAAAAAATATATTTTATTGATTTTTTTACAGAGAGGAAGGGATAGGGATAGAGAGCTAGAAACGTCAATGAGAGAGAAACATCGACCAGCTGCCTCTTGCACACCCCCTGCCGGGGACGTGCCCACAACCTAGGTACTTGCCCTTGACTGGAATCGAACCCGGGACCTTTCAGTCCGTAGACGGACGCTCTACCATTGAGCCAAACCGTTTTCTGCTCTGCTTTGTTTTGTTTTGTGTGTGTGTGTGTGTGTGTGTGTGTGTGTGTGTGTGTGTGTGTTTTGGGGGAGGCAGCAAAATCCTGGACAGAATACAAAACAAAACAATTTTTCTTTTCAAATTCATTTTTATGGAGTCTCCATGGGACCTTTTATTTTAGTCCAGAGCACAATATACTGGTATATTCATATGGATTTAATTTTTTCACATTGGGGAAATGGATTCTTTATTTGAATCTGTGCATGTGTATCTGACTTCATTTAGGACTAGTATTTTATCTCCTTAAGTACCATTGTATATTCTTGCAGATTACCGTACTTAACTTCTGGCCATTTCCAAGAAGCACATGGGTTTTGTTGTAAAATGCTGCACATTCCCAGTTGCCTTGAATGGACACAGGAGGGCCAGAGGAGTTCAGCCTCGCAGCTGGAAAGTGGGAGGAGAGACGGGGGGAGGGAAGAGGAAAGTTATCAGTCATGCTGAGGACTGGATATTAATATGGACTAGGTGTTCCATCTCCAAAAAGGATTTATTCGGGAAAGAGAAAGGGCTGTAACCCATGCACACCTGCCCACGGAGCCAGCATGGAGAGGTATTTAAGGAAGGGGGAGCTAGAACAGTGGAGCCATTGTTAGGAGCACAGAGTTTGTCATGTAGTTCCTGTGTACTCTACTTCCTGATTGCATGTAGTTCCTGTGTACTCTATTTCCTGATTGCATGTAGTTCCGGTGTACTCTACTTCCTGATTGCATGTGAGGCTTCGATGAGCGTTAGCTCCTCCCATAGACACCACAGGCTGATTTTTTTTTAAGTGCCAGTCAGCCTTCATTGATGCCAGGGAAGGAGAGCCAGACCAGTGTGAGGTGCATCTGCAGTGGGACAGGACAGAGAGAAGCTGAAACTGAGGCACACTCGGGGCATATCACCAATCCCAAGTGGCAGAATAAGCACAGGGAAGCTAAGTTTTCTCTTTAAAAAGCAAGCTTATAAACCTCTGCTTGATATAGAAGGCATTCTAGAGACTTTCTGTGTATCTACCAGGCACGTTTATTCACATTCAGTGGTGCTGCTCTGCACTTGCAGGTAGAGCACCTTTGTATCTTATTTCCTTTCCCTCAAAATGAAAAGCTAATCAAACGACAGTCCACCAAGTAACGAGATCTTAACTTCAGTTACACAAGACGAATGCTGCACACACTGCTGTCTACTTTTCATTGCATGTTCTACAATGAACCCACTTGTAGCAAGCCTAAATGAAACGGTTTGCCTGGCCAGTGTGGCTCAGAGGTTGAACTTTGAAATATGGACCAGGAAGTCACGGTTTGATTCCTAATCAGGGCACAGGCCTGGGTTGCAGGCTCAATCCCCAGTAGGGGGTGTGTAGGAGGCAGTCGATCAATGATTCTCTTTAATCATTAGTGTATCTATCTCTCCCTCTCCCTTCTTCTCTTAAACCAATAAAATATATATATTTTAACCCATCCCCCCCCAAAAAAAAAATCAGTATTCCCTCTGAATAGTAATAGATGCTCTCCTATGTTTAACATTTATTCAATACAGTTTGTATGGCTTTAAGAATTAATAAAAGCCAGAACTGGTTTGGCTCAGTGGATAGAGCATCAGCCTGCGGACTGGAAGGTCCCTGGTTCGATTCTGGTCAAGGGCATGTACCTTGGTTATGGGCACATCGCCAGTAGGGGGTGTGCAAGAGGCAACTGATCGACGATTCTCTCTCATCGATGTTTCTAACTCTCTATCCCTCTTTCTTCATCTCTGTAAAAAGTCAATAAAATATATTTTAAAAAAGAATTAATAAAATTGAATATAGTAGAAAACACATTACATGATAGGTGTGTTCTATTTTGTTTAAACCCAAGGCACAAAAATTCACATTTTTAGTGAACAGGTGAAGTGTCTTTCCACTCTGCATCGGATTTTCCAAGGTGAGGCCCCATCAGATAAGGGCTGGAGGCTTGTTCGACTTGTAGGGATAAAGGAAGATAATACTGCCCCTCTCTGAGGGGGTCCTTAGTGACGAAAATACTATAGGTCAGTACTGGGATGAAGCTGAACCACACAACTGATCCATGCAAAACTTCACAGCAGCAGAGAGAACCAGAGCAGAGAGAATCCTTGCTGCTTCCCTGTTCCTTCTCCCAGCTCCAACAGGGAGAATGAGGCCTCAGAAAGGAAGAGGGAAGAAGATCCCAGAAGCTGATAACCCTACCATGCACTAGAAGAAGTTGGAGTGAGAGGAGAGGGAAAGAACTGACCACACTTCGTAATAACCTGCCCAACCAAGATCCCCAGACACAAGATGAGGCATAGAGATGCCAGCTCTTACAATCACCCCTCTACCTCCCATTCCCAAGAATGTCAAATTCTGCTTAAGATGATGAGATATTTCAATTATTGTTTAAAGACAGCCTAAGCGGGGAGGAGGTAAGCTGTATATCCCTCAGAACAAAAGAATGTGAAAGAGTGGGGATAAAGGAGAAGGGAGGGGGTCTTAGGGCAACAGCAGTGAGGTGGATATGGCA